>VDFB02000007.1:211844571-211964912 GCA_007258455.2 Sequoia sempervirens | reverse complement strand
GAAAATATATATGAATTTTTAAATGTTAAAGAATTATGTTTGGTGTTCTTGTATGTGAATTATAAAATTATATGTTGCATACTAAATTACTGTCAGTAACAACCTTGGGCTGATATCATGCAGAATGCAAGAAAGGAGGTCAATCTACAGCTAAAGAAAGAAGCTGATTTTTATGGTGACATGATAATTGTTCCATTTATGGATCGCTATGAGCTTGTAGTTTTGAAGACTGTTGCAATATGCGAATATGGGGTAAGTCAATAGTCTTATACTCTGGAATACATAGGCTCCATAACAAATGCTAAATTTGGCTCATGTTGGTTCTGGTCCCTTGTATTGTCATTTATAAAATATTTAATGCATCTTCATCTTGATCTTCATAATGTAAATGAAATTAATTTTGAAATCAGATACTGTACATTGAGAAAAGTTTCGAATTCATTTTTCCACCCTAATCCACACAAACTATGTAATCATTTTTGTAAGAGAATTGGTCTAGACTTGAATTTCTATTTTATCATATAGAATCACTCTATCACAGTTAGATCTGACTGAAGCCTTTGCTTGTTTCTGCTGCAAACAATTTTCAGTGTTTTCTGTGCAATCCTAAACTTTTTTTTTGCATACTTCCTTGTTAAGTACCCTACATCTAAACATGGAAAAGAATAATTTTGTTTCTCTAACCTTTGGTAATTGGCATATTATAACTTTTAATGTATTATATAGATTTTCTCAAGGATACCTTTATTTTAGTATTGTGTAACATGTATATTTGATTGGTTGTCATTTTTCAAGATAGGTTATGCTTTGCATGTTTAAACATTGTCCAAACTGCATGCAGGTGCAAAACATATCTGCAAAGTACATAATGAAATGTGACGATGATACATTTGTGAGAGTCGATACCATATTGAAAGAAATAAAATTAACTCCCCATAAACATGGCTTGTATATGGGTAACCTCAATCTTTTTCATAAGCCTCTCCGCATGGGAAAATGGGCTGTAACATATGAGGTAAGCTCTGGGACTCTTGGAGGTGTTTTATATTCTTGTCAACTTTTTAATGTACCAACGGAGATTGGTTGCAAAAGAACATTCTAACAAAGAAAGCTCTTGTCCTTATTTTTGCCCCCTTGAAAGATACACAATCATGGTTCATGCTGTTACTGATTAATGTTTTGCTTGTCAAATTAATCAATTTACACATAGTACCTGTTCTGAAGTAGAATATTGAAGTGTGTTGTATTATATTACAGTTTAGTTTATTCCTATTGGTCACATCTTAGTTAAATTCATGTTTGAAATTTAGGAATGGCCAGAAGAAGACTATCCTACATATGCAAATGGACCAGGGTATATCATTTCAAATGACATAGCAAATTTTGTTGCATCTCAACATGCTAACCACAGTTTGAGGGTAAGTTATCTAATTGTTCATTTCTCAGACCATTATGAAGATATTTTAACTTTTTTTCCTCTTAGCTCCTGTGATTCCTAAGTCATTCTAATTTGAGTTGTTTAGTCTGGTAAGTTTCCACTTATCTCCCATTTGACTCAGCTTGTTTGCTTCCTCCAGTTGTTCAAGATGGAAGATGTTAGCATGGGGATGTGGGTTGAACAATTTAATGCGTCATCACAGGTTCAATACTCACATAATTGGAAGTTCTGCCAATATGGTTGCACTGATGATTACTATACCGCACATTATCAGTCTCCCAGACAGATGATCTGCATGTGGGACAAATTATTGAAAGGGAAAGTTGAATGCTGCTCTTTATAAGGACTTTATTTGGCAGTAAATAATCTGTACAATTTAAGAGCAATGGTTACCTGTCTTGAAAAATCCTACCTTGTATTTATCACTTACACAGCTCTCAATTTTGATGCATTTTTCTAGAAGGTCCTCTGTGCTGAAGCAGCGCTGATCTTTATGCTTAAAGATCTGAATACCCTCGTTGTGGTTGCAGTCCTGACTTTTTGTAACGGGAGCTGTAACAATCATGTAGACAAAACATTCATAATTCTGTGTTCTCATGTAATGTAAATTGCAAGGTTACATGAAAATTTCCAATACTTGATCTTTGCTCTTAAAAGATTTAAGTAGTGTTTTCCCAATTGTTTTCTTATTTGGATTGTAGTAATTGCATAGATGTTAAAACAGGAGTTCCTCTGTTAAACATGGATTTAAATTGTTTGCTTGTTTGTTGGCATTTCTGCCTCGGGGGATTGCAGTTTTAATATCTTCCTTATCTTTCAACTGTTGGAAGCCCAAAAATCTTGCCATGTTGGTAAATATTGTTTAGATTTTGCTATTTTAATGCAGCATCAGCTGAAGTACCCTCATCTTCTGAAAGTAACACAAAATTTAATGTAGAATAATCCTCCAAAATTGAGCTGATTTTCCCCTGTTAATGTTTTAGGATCAGATTTAACAAAAAGCAGAAAATGCAACACAATGACACAGCAGATACCCTGGGAAAACCCTCCTCTTGAGGGAGAAAAACCCAGCCTCAAATATATCTCTTATATATTGAAATGTCAACACAAATGTCTCCTTTACAAAGGCCAATAAGAGGCACCACAAACTGATGCAAGCACAGTAATACAATGATGTAATTTGCCAATGATAAGACTCAGCCTTATACAGAATCTCAAACTGCTCTTCTACAGTATTCACATCAAGAATATTGAGCTATCTTAAACAATGAATGACAGCACCTCTCTTAGATGCAAAATACAAAATAATATATTTTCCCTTAAAGTCGATCTGCTACTACAGAAATATAATTTGCTGTAAGTGTCTGCTATATGTAAACAAGGACTCATTACATGCATAAGAAGACGCACTAGGAGGGGAGTTACATTTGCTTAAATTAGAGATTCTCATGCATGTCAGTACAAAGATTCCTTTGCATGTTAAATGCATGTCAGTTACCTCTGCATTTCAGATGTCTATTTTAGGAGTTACAAAGAAGATTCCCATGCAAGTCAGTTACATGTTGCATGCACCTTGCATGTTGACATTTACAGATTCTCCTGCAGTCGCTGCATGTCCACACATCAGATTCTCTTGCAGTTTGTCATTGCTGGAAGAATACGACTGACGCTGCCATAAACATCAACACTCCCTCTCAGCTAGGGAGAATACTTCCAGCTGCACAAGACAAATCACCTCATCGTGATGTCTACCACAATGACTACACTCATATGTGGAAAAGAAACGATATCACCTTATCGTGATATCAGATATCACCTCATCGTGACATCAACCATCATGGCTACTCCCATAGATGGTATGTACAAGTGTTCATCAGTCAACGTGATGTTGTCACCTCATCGTGATGTTGTCACCTCATCGTGACGTTCACCATGGCTCTCCCAGAGGGTGAAAACACAAGTACAATATGATGTCATGGAGTCACACACATGACATCCACCATGGCTCTCCCAGAGGGTGGACACAAGGGCTTTCACCTCAAATCTCTCTCAAAGAGAAATGCATTAACAAGGGTTGACACCTCAAATCTCTCTCGCAGAGAGAAATGCATTAACAAGGGCTGATACCTCAAATCTCTCTCGTAGAGAAATGCATTAACAAGGGCTGATACCTCAAATCTCTCTCCCAGAGAGAAATGCATTAACAAGGGCTAATACCTCAAATTCCTCTGTCTCAGAGGAAAATGCATTAACAAGGGCTTTCACCTCAAATTCCTCCATCTTAGAGGAAAATGCATTAACAACAAATCTCCATGATGATGAAACTCCCTCTGAAGCTCCAAGTACTTGCATCAACCTTCTGACCTTCTCGTCCAAGGTTGCTTCTGATGAATTGTCAAACTCCCTCTGAATGTAAATTCCTCCTCTTCAAAGAAACTGATCTCAAAGATAACCTGAATGGGTTCCTCCTCTTCAAGAGATGTCTTCAGCCACCAACTCAGTCCCATGGCTGCAAGCTATGACTCCATGCTTGATCATTTCTTCAATTGGCATGAGTTCCTTATAGGATGCCTCAAGCTCTTCTTCTCTAGGCAATCTCTCATCACCCTCCTACTCCTCAATCCGTTCTGGAAGCATTTAGAGAGAGATTACTAATAGTTTAAACTATCCAGAAGAAATATCAAAGCTAGAAGCATACAAGGTTCACTAGCATGAATTAATAACTACATAAAAATTCATGAAAGGTACAAGTATAAGATACTTATCTCTTTATGTTGGTACACCAATGAGCTAGACCTGTAGCTGTGTCTCATCTTCACCACCACCACTCGATCTCACCCTCATGAAATGGGAATATGAAACGACCGATTATCAAGGATTGAAGACTCCATTTAAATAACAGCCAATTAATGCTAGCCTTCAAGAGGCACTCCTCGAGACTTCTTCAGAAAAAACATACAACCATGAATTCCAAAGGGCTTCACACATCGTGGATGGCAACAAAATAGATTATATATAACACCTTCGTTAGCTCAAAGAATTTCTGCACATCCAGAACTCGAAACAAGCAATAGAATAGTATCTAGAAAGTCACAGCTTCACATCAAGTGAAACTAGCCCAGAAGTTACTCACACTTCCATACTGCCCATGCCTAAAGAGGTGTCAATAAATATATAACATTCTCATATCAGTTTTAACAAAACATGACTACCACGCATCAAGACCCCTTTGAACAGCAACAAGACATTCACCCGCACTGCAGAAGATAAGTCAACACAAAATAGCATTGACTCCATCACTTTCTTTCCATGGCACTTGCACACACAGACTCAAACAACTTTTGCCATGCCTACTAATCATGTCTAAGATTTACAATCTTAAAAAGCCTTCAAAACTCCACTAAGCCACAAGAGACTGTGTTCCTGTTAGACCAAATCTGATCGGATCTTTTTGTAGACCCGCTCTGATACCATGTTAATGTTTTAGGATCAGATTTAACAAAAAGCAGAAAATGCAGCACAATGACACAACAGATACCCTGGGAAAACCCTCCTCTTGAGGGAGAAAAACCCAGCCTCAAATATATCTCTTATATATTGAAATGTCAACACAAATGTCTCCTTTACAAAGGCCAATAAGAGGCACCACAAACTGATGCAAGCACAGTAATACAATGATGTAATTTGCCAATGATAAGACTCAGCCTTATACAGAATCTCAAACTGCTCTTCTACAGTATTCACATCAAGAATATTGAGCTATCTTAAACAATGAATGACAACACCTCTCTTAGATGCAAAATACAGAATAATATATTTTCCCTTAAAGTCGATCTGCTACTACAGAAATATAATTTGCTGTAAGTGTCTGCTATATGTAAACAAGGACTCATTACATGCATAAGAAGACGCACTAGGAGGAGGGGAGTTACATTTGCTTAAATTAGAGATTCTCATGCATGTCAGTACGAAGATTCCTTTGCATGTTAAATGCATGTCAGTTACCTCTGCATTTCAGATGTCTATTTTAGGAGGAGTTACAAAGAAGATTCCCATGCAAGTCAGTTACATGTTGCATGCACCTTGCATGTTGACATTTACAGATTCTCCTACAGTCGCTGCATGTCCACACATCAGATTCTCCTGCAGTTTGTCATTGCTGGAAGAATACGACTGACGCTGCCATAAACATCAACATCCCCAACATCATTTACATCAAGAAATAGGAAAACTGGAGTATCATATAAAAACTACAATTCTCTATATCAATAAAATTAATCACTTCATCAGATAAGACATCACTCCAAATGATAATGTCACTTTTATCTGGGTCTCATAATATTGGACTCATTCAAAATTCAAATATCCCAGCATAATGCTCTTTTGTCTTTTAGGATTAAGCTTCATGTGGGTCTCATTTAGAATATAGACCCAAGCATAATGCACTTTTAGCTCAACAGATAAGACATCACTCCAAATGATAATGTCACTTTTAGCTGGGTCTCATAATGTTGGACTCATTCAAAATATCCCAGCATAGTGCTCTGTTGTCTTTTAGGATTAATCTTCATGTGGGTCTCATTTAGAATATAGACCCAAGCAATAATGACAAGCTTTTCCATATATAAAAATTGGATTCTACCACAGCAATTCTCATATGTTGTCACATCTATTAGCACATCAGTTGGGATGCCACAATTACCTCAACAAACAACTTTAACCCAAAACTAGTTATACAAACCTTTGTCTTGGAGCATACATCATACCGTCTCAACCAACTTGCAAAATTAAGCCTGTGCTTTCTGATCAACTGTATTGCTAGCAACTGCCTGAAATCAATTGCTAATATACTTCATAACAAATTTCTGTCTAAAGCTTGACTTTCTACCCTGGTTGAATGACCAGAAAATAGACACAAGTTTTATATGCAAATCAGGTTGTGGGCATTGAAATCTCATTAACGTTAATTTTCATATCATCACCCCTCATCTCAAGGCTTAACAAGTTTCATTCATTAAAATAATCAAACATCATTCATTGAAATAATTAAACCGAATTCATTCATTAAAATAATTAATTTATCTATTTTATCAAAATTGAAAGGGATTAAATATTTTTTATTATTTAATTAAGTTAAATAAATTTATTATCCACAATAAGCTAATAATAAATAGTAAATAAATTAAATCCATTATCTATAATAATTTAATAAAAATAATTAATTTATCTTTTTCATCAAACTTAAATTAATTAGATAGTTTTTATTATTTAAATAAGTTAAATAAACCCATTATCCACAATAAGCTAGTAAAAAATAATAAATCAATTAAATCATTATGATAATAATTTAATAAAAATAATAAACCATTTAAATCTATTATCCATAGTAATCTAATAAAATATAGTAAATCGTTTTTTAAGGGGTAAATGACCGAAAGGTCATAAAAGGGGGACCTCATCCTCAATTTAAACATTCAACAATTACACCTCAATGGGGTTTGAACTTTGATAAGAACAACACAACTTAACCATCGTACTATGCCACTATTGACAATATATAGTAAATCATTTAAATTTATTATACACAATAATTTAATTAAAAATAATAAAAATAAATTTATTATCTACGATTATCAAATTAAAAAAAAGAAAGCATGATAATCAAATTAGTTAATTCTTGATAAAAATAGTTACCAAATAAAAATTAAATTAATTATTAACTCTCAACAAAATAAATAAATACAATTAATTAATTAATAAGAGTAATCACCTATCCTCATTCACTTCTTTTTTAAATTCTAATTGTTCATCTATATATTTTTGGATAAGCATTTTAGGCATAGAGCTAATTTTTTTTAAAATTGAAAAAATAAATAAATTATTTTAACTTTTTTGAGTGGATTTCTTTTCATTTACCTTATGAAATTCTTGGAAGAAGCATTTTAGACATGAACTAATTGATAAATTGAAATGCAAGTTTACTTTATTTTTTCTTAAAAAGAAATTAAAAAAAATAGAAAAACACTAATGCAAAGCATTTAGAGGTGTAAGAGCAATCTTGCATCACCAAAAAAATATTTTATTTTATGTACTATTTGGTTTGACAAATATCATGAAGCTTATTTCCTTTAAAAAGTCTTAAAAAATGGTTTCGATTTTTCAAAGTTTAAAAAAGGGCTAAAAATAGTAGGGCCTACACTTTTAGTAAGTTTTCATTTGAACATCTAGGGACTTGAAATTTCACACAAAGCTCTAGAATTGAAATATGTGCATTGTGAGTAAGTTTCAAGCCAAGATCAAGTTTGGATGTGAAGATAGATTTAAGTTTTTAAAAATCGTGAAGAATTCTTTAAAATTGAGTTGAGTAGTACAATTTTTTTTAAACGAACTTAATCAAGTGCCCAAATCAAAAGTTATGACTCTTAGAAGTTGAGTTATTTTTTAAGTTGTAAGTTACAAAATTCAAAATATATTTGGAGGCACCAAAAGCAATTTATGACATATTTTTAGCATTTTTCAAAGTTGTGGAATGATTGCAGTGAGTGGTAAGTCAAGAGAGAGGAGGGAAGATGAAAAGGAGAATCATATTTGAAGGTACAAAGAGGTAGAAGGTTCTATAAGCAAGGGAAATAAAGTTGTAATGTGTTGCAACTGATTGAGAATTTCATCCTCCGTTTGTTTCATATTTCTAGTATGTAGCCAGTGTTCATTTCAAATAAAAGAATTCATATTCATGTGAGAAATATCTACTATGGTTTATTGCTTGAGCTAACTCCTATCAAACAAAAATAATAATAATAATAAATAAGTTTTAAAATTAAAAAATAATATTAATAATATTTGTTTAACATTTTGCTATTTTTTAAGCTCATTGAGTTTTTGTGTAAGTCTTTTTCTTTTGCAAGATGAAGTTTGAAGAATTTTTCATAAAACTACTAACAATTTTCATCCAAGTTTGATAGACAAAGACACAAACTTCAAACCAAATTTTACACTTAATTTTCAATAATCTAAAATGAATCTTTCACATTTTTACATTGGTGTTCAATAATTGAATTTGTTTTTTTTCTGTTTTCTATTATTAGATTAGTTGTCTTTTAGTGATTGGTTCATGACTGCTCTCCTCTTGCATCTTTTAGGCACTTCTGAGAATCAAAAGTGGTCTGATTAACTTTTAAAAAAATTAACGAGCCTATATTGAGATTTGATCAGGCAATAGGATGACCCAAACACTTGTATTCTGCCAGGGTATATAAACTTGGGAGAGAATCGAAAGATTCTCCCATTACTAACATTTGTCACTTTTAGCTAGGCTTGGCAAAAAAATTTACCTTACAAAGTGAAGATGAACAATTGATTACCCTCTCAAACCAAGCCATTAGACACACTCCTCATTTAATGAACTTGAGCTTCATGTACCTTCAAGTATATCAAGGACAACCCTAGTTAATGTACATATTATTTAGTCATCCACTCAACTACGTTTTCTTGTAGTGCATTGGTAAGTAATTAGCTCTAGAAAATTATTCACATTGTAACCATATGAAGTAATGGTAGTAAGTGGGAACATATATTTGTAGTCCTCCCACATGCTAGGTTATGAGTGAGGCTTTTTTACCTGCAACCTGAGGTCCTAAATAAAGGCAAAGGTTACCTGCATCCTCAAAGATGATATATTTGTGAGTCTACAAGGATTGATACACCCTCTTTTCCATTTTAGGCTTGTTCATGTGCATTGTGTGTCTTTTAATGTTTAGATCATCCCTCCTTGCTTTAAACCAAAAAGGTAAAGTTTATCCATTTTGAGCCTTAAGATTTTTCTTTTTGTCTTTTTCTTTATATGAATCAAACTTGGTCTACAACCACAACTTTGATCCAAAGTTAAAAACCATAGGCACAAACTTAGTTCAAATTCTACCCCAAGCAAATGTGGACCTCAAGTTCTTCAAATATGATGATGATGATAACCTTGTAGATCAATATGAATATATTGATTAATCCCTTGGTGACATTATCTCAAGCAAGCTAGACATCTTAAGTAGGGAAAAAGAAGCCATGGTTAGGTACCTTATAGGCATAGGATCCAAGTTGCATCCTATTGACCGAGGATACTAGTATGGGCCGATCACACTTGATCCATGATGAATTGAAGCATAACAGAGCCATTAATACTCAATGTTCAAACAAGATAATTCAAATTAAAGATAAACTAAACAATTATTGAAATGAAGCATTCTAAATATAAAAACATTGAAATGTCTATTCTATCCCATTTGAAACTTATCTTGTTTTGGAATTGGTGTCGTGTTGATGTGGAACAACAAACCTTTCCCAATCCTATGATCAGTGAGCTTGTTTCAATCAATTCTATTGAAGAGAATCGATGAAACTGTTGTGATAAATGGATGAAAACATGAGTTATGCTAAATTGAATATGATGCAAGCTAAATTAACATGATTTTATGCTAAAAATTATCTAAGTATGAAAAATATAAGCTAATATAAGTGATGTTTAAGCTAAAAGATTCAAACCCTAATTTATAAACAAGTGAAGATGGATGCATGTAAGCCATTAATGGAAGCTTAAAACTAATATGCAACTAAAAATGAACCAAAATATGCTAAATGCGAGTAAAGTATGAGTATGAGTGTGAGTGAATTCAACAACATAAGTTTACAATTGAAAGATGGATCCATTTGTCTCCAAATAGTGTTCTATTTATAGGAGAGCAAATGAGAAATGAAAGGTTGAGATCAAAAAGATCAATCAACGGTCAAGGATGGAGGAAATTGGAGGCATGGATCATGGATTCTCATCAACGGGTAAGAATGCAAGATGAGATTTAATCAAGGGTTCCCATTTGTTCCAAACAAGCACACTTTTGACCTGCACACAGAGGTCACAAGGCAACTTTCTCAAGAAGTCACAAGTTTAGCTTGCTTAAGAAGCCAAGTGAGAATATCCCTTTTTCAAATTATTGGAGGAGAGAGAACATCCTTTGGAATATTCTCATGGGTGAGAAAAAAATATATTTTGCAAATTAAAACAAATTTTTAATTATGCAAAAAAGGGTAAGAAATATTCCCCTTTTGGAGGAAAATTAGATTAATTGTTAATCAAACAAGGTTTAATCATACAATTAAGGTTTTAGAAGAATAAAGTGATATTCATTACATTAAATGATTTAATGAATGGGGGAAAGGTGAAATCACATTTAATTAAATAACTTAGGGTTATTTAATTAAATAAGAAGACTTAGGGAATTAAATTAAATAGTTTGATTTATTTAATTTAATGAGATAAAATGTTAGCATGAAAGGGGGTGAATTAATCAGATTTGATGTGTTAGGTTAATAAACAAAAATGATGCAATTAATTAATTAGCTAGGCTAATTCAATTAATTTAAGCAAAAAGAGGATGGGTTCCAGGACAAAATGATATTAGTATATTTGATTTGAGTGTATTATATCATTTAAGACATTTTTCAATGTCTACATTTTGCCCCTCTTTGAAGCGAGGTACCCACTGCTTCGGTTCAAAGACTGATGATCTTCGAATTAAAATTGTTGCTCAGATCAACAAATATATTTTTTTTATTCTTTAGATGCCCCAATGGAAGGATAAAGTTGATTCCCTTCCCCCTCAAGAAATTGGGCATAAATTTTGAATTTTGGGTTGATTTCTCGATAAAGGTTAAAAGCTGCCCCAGGGGTCCAAAAAGGCTCCAAGATGCAAGAATTATGCCAAAAGTGTAAAAAATGATTCAAAATAAGCTCCAGTTTAGAAAAATTGGTGAAAATGATGATAAACCCTAGCTTCAAAGTTAAATTAGGGAAACAACCCTAATTTTCTAGCCTAAATAAACCAAGAAGGAGCACTTTCAATTCATTTGTGCATTCACACCTTAAGGAATTCTTATTGTTTTGAGCTATGACCTTCTGACGAAATGGTGTGACGAAAGCTCCCACAACACATTTCTGATCGAGTTCGAGAGTATCAATGGATTCTAGGCTCAAGACCACCGGTATGTAACTCAAAACATGATTTGAAATTTGGCTTTTGATACATTTATTGCTCTTTAAATTTTAAACTTTGGCGGCATCACAATATAACAATGCCCATTTGAAAATTGACGATGCTAAAATGATTTTTAGCAACGTATATGTTTATGGCGATTCAGTTCAAAATTTAGAATTAGGGTTTCCAATTTTAAATTATGATGCATATGTATATAGCAACGCACTTCTCGATTTGAAAATTAGGATTAGGATTTCCAAAGTTTAAATTGCGACACAATTTGCGATTTACAATTTGAAATACCTTCAAGCGTCGCAATTTGGAATTTGAAATATAGCGACACTATTATCATTTTAGAACTGAAAATTCCAAACTAAGTCATTTTTTTTTAGTTTTGACATAGTGTGCTTCGTGAATGCAGGAGGTCATTCCACCCTTAATGTCGCGCGAGCACAGGCCCACAGTTTTGGAGAGACTATGTGATTTATCCGAGTTGCATCAAGAGCACCCGAGAGAGATCGACTTATAGTATATTGTGTATGCGCACGTCATCTAGACACATCTAGCTATGATGATTGTGTTGTGCGAGAGATGGCACAGTGAGACCTCATCGTTTCACCTTCCCACTAGCGAGGCGATGGTGACATTAGAGGATGTATGGAATATTTTGTGTTTTCCAATACATGACGAGCATGTGATTTATGACGTTGACATTGGATATGATGCCTGTCATGAGGTGATGGAGATGGAGGCCATCATTCTAGTTACTTCGTAGATTGACCTCGAGGCATATAGAGGTCGCGTGCCCACATTCTGATTAATTATTGCAACCATCATTTCAGGTTTGTTGCTCCTGACTGATGGAGCAAAGGGTTCAACCCAGGATGGGGCTTAGCATGGCACAAGATGCTCCATAGGAGGACTTTATTTGCTTGGGGGCCAGTGATATTAGCCTCGTTATATCATGACATGCACGACTTTGTCTACTACGACAATAGAGCGATTGGTGCAGGAGTGACCTTGCTTCACATTTGGGTGTGGGAGCATATTGTTGTGCTCCGACCGATTGTATAGATGGTCGATCTTGAGCCAGACGATCTTGTGATTTGGTGGTACAGAGGCGCCATCACCTTACGACATTCTAGGTAGACTGGGATTTTGTACTGGCAATGGGTATTGGATGACATGATAGTGTTTAGATGGCGACCCTGGCTACAAATGCCAGCGTGGTACGATGATGTGTAGTTGTTGTTCTATGCTCGATAGACTCGGTACATGCATGGACATGAGCATACGATCATAGAGCGATACCTACCAGATAGAGTGGCTTGACAGTTCGATGAGCAGCAGGAAAAGCTGGATGATGCCTATAGAGCTATTTTTGTGAGGTCAGCTCGAGCGGTTACTACATGGGGACCCACCATTCTAGCTCTAAAGGTGGTTGAGGGTTTCAGACAGTTGGTGGCACAACCATGGGCATACGACTAGGGTCAGGGGATCACACAAATGATGCTTGCTTATGATGCATGGTTTACACCCCCAGAGGTTGACAGATCCAGCGGGTGCTCCTCCCCAAGGGAGACCTAGAGGGAGGGGAGAAAGCAGGGGTAGATGAAAAGGACAGGGCACCCAGGATGGAAAAGATGGATAGATTCTAGGGGCTCCACCAATGGGTCAACAACCTCCTGTTCAACAACAACCCATACAGTAGTAGCCTATACAACCACCACCACCGAATGCCAGAGATGTTTAGATTCAACAGCTGCAACAACAGGTGTAGGTTCTCACAAGTGAGCGAGATCAGACCCACTAGCAGATTTTGGTGATCACTACTGAGCAGGACCAAGCCAAGCAACAAGTTGTGGCCATTACAACAGAGAGAGATCATGCCAGGAAATAGGTACAGGCTATGATTGACGAGAGGGATCAAGAGATCAAGCAACGACAACAGTTAGAGGGCCTCACAACAACTACACAGGAGAGGACTCTATTTACCAGGCTATATAGAGAGGTTGTGATAGAGGAAGCCTATTATAGGATGCAGTATCATAGGGATGTCCCACAACCACTCAAACAACCTAATTATTCATAGAGGAGCGATGCATGACCCAGGACTAAGGATTAGCTAGAGAGGCAGGCCAGAGAGGGGAGCAGCCATCAGGGCTAGCTCAAGTGTACAAACACTTTTTGATTTTGTTGCCCCATTCTTTGACACAAATATACATTCATAGGTTCCTTTTTGATAGCCTCACGAATATTGTATTTATGATCGATATACATACACTGATCTAGATATTGTACCATGACATTCATTTTATATATATATATGATACAGATGTAGATTTGATATGATGTGTTCATCTTATTTCATGCTTATGATTGTATGGATGCATATGATATGAGATGTGACATGCTTATATTTTATCATGTATGGATGCACTTTATTTATGTATGCTTATGCAATATGCTACAGGATGAGATGTAATGGATGTAATGTTATATTTTTTTTTAGTATATTTTCATGATATACCTATGATATGATATGATATGCAGATGTTATGCTAATGCAAATGATATGGATGTATTTCCTTATGCAATTTTATGATGTGATAATGTATGCATGTGGATGTATGGATGGAAAATGTAGATGTTTATACTTATGATATGATGATGCAATGCATGTTTATTGTATATGATGCAATGATTAAGATGCTTAGACTAACAAATCTATATTATTCATCACAACTTAAATGATAATGATGCAGGCTGGATGTTTATGATTATACTATGATTATGATATGCATTTATGTTGATGATTTGTGGATGCAGGATGGATGTATTGATGATGTTTTTGTTGATTGTCATGATACCAGGTTAGCACAGAGAGAAGATAGAAGAAACAAGAATGATTTGACCGTTGACTTTGATGATTGCTTCAAAAGATCCAACAAGTCTATGATCCATTGAGACTTTATTAGAGATGGTGATGAGAAATTCATGATGAGGATGAAGAATGCAAGATGCTGATGATTTTCTCATTTCTTGGGATTGAGATTTTTTGTCGTTCCTTATTGTTTGATATAACACAGACACAATGCATCAAGGTATTAATAACCAAGACGACGTTGTATCTAGTGTAATGGACTTTGACTCGGAAAACAAATAGGATAGTTCATGTTTACACTTTGACATACGAAAACCTTGTTGGAATGTAAGTTAGAAGCTTAGAATACATTGGACCAATATGCAATAGTCCACAATGTACTCCAAACAACTTCCCTACACAACTAAGCAAGTATGCACCAAGATTATTTTACAAGAGTATCCACAAGCACAACAACAAACAAAAGATAATGATTGATGCCCCATTCCTTTCTCTCTAATTTTTTTGATAGACATCATCGAGAGATCCTTAGAATGGGTTATTGAGATAAATCATAAGAAAAAATCAAAGACAAACAGTGTTATCTATATCTCTTGCCAGTTTAACTTAGCTAAGGTGATTTCTAATATTGATGTCCATTGCAAGAAGGATACATCCTAGGACATGTTGATCAGATGGTTGTTTGATGTTAGGATGGTGATAAGCTTTATGATAATTCGTTGATATAAACTTCACTAACACATTTACCTATGATTTAGACTTTAAATTTTGACAATTAGGTTCACACTTTACGACTTGCTATACTTGTTTTCTATTTGTTTCGCCAAAGGTTGAAGGTGACGATCAATTTATTATGGGTGAAGGTTTATTGCGAGTGAAAGCAAGATGAGATGGATGCATTTTTTTTGTATTTTTTGGATTATTTCAATGTTTTTGGTATTTTGAAATGTATTGAGGTTGTTTTTGGTCTTTTTGAAAGTTTATGTGAATGTTTTTGTTTTCTATTATTTGAGGTTGTTTAGGTATTTTTATTTTTTTCTATTGTTTTTGGGTTTTCTATTTTTAAACGTTTTTGTGTTTTCTAAGATATTTGAATGTTTTGGGATTTTTGGAATATTTGAATGTTTAGGAATTTTCTAAGTTTTTTGACCAAGAACTTAACCTAAAGACCTATCCTAGGGGTCTCAAGGGCCGATCAAAGATAAGCCTTGCCTACATTATACATACAGAGACCATGTAGTTCGACTGACTTGACTTATTGAAAGATGAAGATATGAATAGTTGAGAGAATGTTAATTTATTATGATAGACTCCTAAAGGACTAACCTAGGGTT
This sequence comes from Sequoia sempervirens, assembly GCA_007258455.2. Taxonomy (NCBI): domain Eukaryota; kingdom Viridiplantae; phylum Streptophyta; class Pinopsida; order Cupressales; family Cupressaceae; genus Sequoia; species Sequoia sempervirens. Next base: position 211,949,237 of record VDFB02000007.1, on the reverse strand, counting down.
TCTCGAGGGCACATCAATGATGGCCTTGCCTACGTTCAAGCTCAAAGGCGACGTAGTTCGACTTGGTGCTATTTTTTGGATTTTTGATGTTCGACCTTTTTAGGATTTTGATGTGTTTTGGATTTTTCCTTTATAATTTTTTGAATGTGTTTTGGATTTTATCTGTATAGGATTTGGATGTTTTTGGATTTTCTGATGAAAATTTTATGAATGTTTTTGGTGTTTTCGATGAGATATTCCCAATAACCTTAAGATATACAAGAACCTAATACAATCTATAACGAATTTCCCCCAACATGACATGTTAGACTACTTCGATATAGGCAAGAAAAACTAACCTTCGAAATATGCCAAGTAGTACTAAAGGGATTCTGATACTTCATAGTATCAAGCTATGATAAAGATGTGGATAGGCGATGGATGGATAGGATGAAGGATGCGATGGATGGTGATGTAAAGAATGATAGGATAAAGATCCAAAGAATAGATGGAGGTTCTTTTTATTTACGTGAGGCACTTGTTTCCCAGGTTTTCACCAAGATACTTGCCCAAAGCACCACTAAAGTGGTTTTCACTAGAGGAAAATTATTTTTCTTTTTCTTTTTCAATCCTTTTTCTCATTTTTTTGTATTTTCAGATTTATACCCTTGAAGACTAGGCATACAAATTTTTAAGATGCAGGTTGTTAGTTGGTTCTTGCAAGGGTTCACCTTCAGGTAGTTATAGTTGGTATGCTCTTGATCCATAGTTTTATGTGATGACAAAAGGACCTAACTAGTTAGGCTCAAATTTCCCTTTGTTGTCTTGATTTGGTAGGTTCTTCTGATTCTATTTTAGGACAAGATATCCTACCTAGAAAGACCAACATTTGATCCTTTTTTTATAGCTCTATGTTAGTTTTGATATACTTGCAAGTGATTGAGGGCGTCAAGGTGACACTCGTTTAGGAATTCTAACTCGTTCAACCAAGATACTTTGTATTCTTCATCAGTGATCAGGTTTTGTAATGACACTCCAATGATGGGAGCTCAACCTTTATAGGAAGGATATCTTTAGATCCATAAACTAGGGAGAAAGGGGTTGCACCTGTTGGTGTGCGGATACTAGTTCGAGAAGCCCAAAGAGCGGGATTTAGTTGCAAATGCCTATCACAGCCAACTTCATTGACCATTTTCTTCAAGATTTTCAAGATGGTTTTATTCATAGCCTCAGCTTGACCACTGCCCTAGGGGTAATATGGGGTAAAGAATCAATGTTGGATGTTGAATTTTTGACATAGATCTTTCATATCTTGATTCTTAAAGAAGGTTCCATTATCTAAGATGAGGGTTTGTGGAACACCATAATGAAAAATTAGATAGTTCAAGATAAATTTGGCAATCTGCTTCCCCATTATGCAGGTCATGGGAATGGCTTCAACCCACTTAGTAAAGTACTTAGTGGTTGTTATGATAAATTTATAGCCGCCCCACTACAAGAAAGGCCAAGCTTTGATCATGGGTTGTAACTCTTGAGCCGAAGCATGAATCAGATCCCCATGCTGTTGAATTGGACACTCTTCTATACATATTGATGAGCTTCCATTTCCATGGTTGGCCAATAGTACCTTGTCCTCAACAATTTCTTAGCTAAGGTCATACTGCTAGAATGGGACCCACATATGCCATCATGTACCTTTGTTAAAGCGACCAAGGCTTCCTCTTAGTTAAGACATTGTAGCAATGTCACTTCAATGCTTCAGTGATAAAGGGTATCACCTAAGATCACAAATCGGGATGCCTTTTTAACAAAGGTATTTTTAAGGTTTGAGGTGATATTAGATGGGAGGGGTCCTCTACTAAGATAGATAAATATGTCATGGTACCATGTGGATCCAGGACCAACAATGACACACATGAATTCTAATTCAGGGATCTTGAAGGTTGGTACGAGAAGTTTTTCTACCAAGAAATCATATTGGAGGACGTTGTTCGACATGTCTAGTAGTGATCTGATCATTACCATGACATCTACTACTTTGTTATTCATGTGAGGAATCTACTCAAAGGTTATGTCTATAAAAAGGTCCTTGAGACTTTCCACCATTTTTTTGTAAGGAGTGAGCTTGCCATCCTTAGTTTGATAGTCGTCATTGACTTGGTTGATAACCAGTTGTGAGTATCCATAGACTATCATCTCTTATATTTGCCACTAACTGCTATCCTTAGACCTATGATTAGGGCTTTGTACTCAACAATATTATTAGTACACGAGAACGACAACCGGTATGAATTTGGAATGCAATCACCTTGAGGGGTGATGAAAAGAATATCTGCTTTTGATCCATGCTAGGTGAACAATCCATCAAAGCACATCTTCCACTGAGTTGTGAGATTGATAAGGAATATTGATTCATCAAGGAACTCATATATTAGAGGGTTCTTAGCATAGATAGGTGTTTCTGCTAGTTGGTTTATGATCACTTGTCCTTTGATTTCCTTGCGCTCTACATACTCTATGTTGAACTTTGTTAAGATCATCACACATTTGGCCATTCTCCTTGCAAGAGTTGCTTTGGATAACAAGTATTTCAATGGGTCAATTTTTGTGATGAGCTTGATTTGATGTGACAACATGTAGTGCTTGAGCTTTTGTGAAGTAAAAACTACTGCTAAGCATGCTTTCTCAATAGGTAAATAGTTCATTTCATAGCCCACCAAAGTCTTGTCGATGTAGTAGATAGCTCTTTCCTTTCTGTTCTCATCATGTTGTGCTAGTAGAGCTCCTAGTGCTGCTGATGTTGCCGAGATATACAAAATCAGTGGTTTGTTCGGTATTGGCGGCATGAGCACTAGAGGTGTTAGTAGATAGTCTTTGATTTGTTGGAAAGCTTTATCACACTTCTCATCCCACTTGTAGGTTATCCCTTTATGGAGAAGATGTGAAAAAGGGTGGATTTTATTTGATAGTTGTGTTATGAACGTTCTAATGGATTGCAATCTTTCTTGTAACCCTCTCATTTTCTTTAGTGTTTGCGGTGGTATCATGTCTAGGATGTATTTTACCTTTTTTGAATTAGTTTCTATCCCTCTTTGTGAGATGATGAAGCCAAGAAGTTTCCCTTATGTGACCCCAAAGACACTTTTTTGGATTTAGCCTTACTTTGTATTATTCCAGCCTATCAAAGATGGGTCCTAATACTTGTATGTGCTCACTTCTTTTCTTTAATTTTTCCAAAATATTGTCCACATAATCTTTGACTATTTTGTGGATCCTATTGTGGAAGATGAGGGTCATTTCCCTTTGATAGGTTGCTCTTGCATTTTTTTATCCCAAATGACATCACATTCCAACAATAGGTTCCCCATGGACAAGTGAACGTAGTTTTTTGTTGATCTTCCTTGGTGATTATGATTTGATTGTAACCTAAAAAACCATCCATGAGTGACAACATTTCATGCCTAGCTATTAAGTCTACAATGAGGTTGATATTAGGAAGAGGGAAATCATCCTTCAGACACGCCTTGTTTAAATCTCTGAAATCAATGCATCTTTTGATGCCCCTAGTGGGTTTTGAGACTGGTACCAGGTTTGAAACCCACTTAGGATAATCTATTGGTTGGATAAATCAATTTCAAGAAGCTTTTGTAACTCAAGTTTGACCAAGAGTGCTATCTAAGGGTGCATCTTCCTTAATTTTTGCTTGACTAGATTAGCTTCTGGATAGACTGCTAAGTGATGCACAACCACTTCAAAGTCAAGGCCTGGAATATTTGTGTACGACCATGCAAATTTATCTCTATTCTCTTTTAGGAATTCTGCCAGGTTCTTTTTCTCTTTTTCCAACAAGGATTCAACATAGAAAGTGATCTTAGGGGCTTCTTTGGTACCCACATTGAATGGTGTGGCCTTTTCAGCTAGTACTATTGACTTCTTTGGACACATTTCACTAAGGGGGAGATTGAATCCCTCATCCTTGGGTGCCTTAGAGAGGTTTTCACCATCAGATGCATCCTTTGTCTTTACTTTTTAGGATAAAAAATCACCACAGTGTGGTTTTCACTTAAAGATTTATATGTTAGTTGCATTTCGTTCATTTTGCGATTGAAGGATTCAATCGTCTCCCCATAGTATGCCTCTATATCTAGCTCTATGTTAAAACCTACTTTGTGATCTGCCCATGGTAAGTTGTCATGGAGTCCCATGAATTCTAAGATCACTTCATCATTTTTGAATAAATCAAGAATTGGTGGTCCATGTTGGTCCATGTCAATGAGTTGTGAGTAGACTAGGTGTATTTCAGTTGGTTGATTTCTTGAAGCAAAGGATGTAATGGATATCATGAAGAGAGATTTGTTTTCAAATAGGTCAACAACATCCAAGGGGAAGTCATCTAAGGTCGTGTCATTTGATGTAGGTAACCGAGAGGAAGCCTCAACTTGTTTAGTGGAAGTACCTTTGATAATAAGGGTGACCTTGCTAGTAGTACAACCTAGGCCGAGATTCTTTAGTCATTTCTTAGGAACGATGGGTTCCATTAAACCATTATCATTATGTCCTAGCTTCTCGTTCTTGTTATATCCCATTCCCTTCATGAGCTGCAAGCCTTTGTTATCATCTTCCATAGGAAGACCAGGGATAGGTCGTTCAGCTTGTTATCCTCATTGACATCTTCCTTATTCAAATCCCCCCACTTGGTGAAGGTAGTAGCTACCGTCTTGATAGTTTCAGGCTCTTTTTTGTTATATGTAGGTTTCCCATTTGATTGAGGAGAAATAGGGAGCTCTCCTAAGACAAAGGTGTTCTTCATTAGCTTGTAGTTCCCACAAACATCATCTTGGATCACTGCTTTGATATCAGGTATGTTCTACACAATAGGTGCATTTATTTCAAAGATATATGCAAGGGATGATGGATCAAAAAATGAGGTAGAAGGTGTAGGCCCTTCTTCATTCTTAGGTATTTGGGGGATTTTATAGAACTTGACTTCAATATTTTTGCAATAGTAATATCTCTTCCCTCAAAAGGAAACTTCACACATTAATGATAAGTCGAGGCTACAACTTTTAGAGCATGGATCTAGGGTCTACCAAGCAGTATGTTGTAGGGAAGATCGAGGTCCAACACTTGACATGTTTATGCGATGAGTGGGCCCACTTGGATGGGAAGTGCAATGATACCTTGTGATACCCGTTCTTGGTCATCATATGCCTTGATGGTGGTACTCTTTTTCCTCTCAATGGTATCATTTGAATAGCCTATATTTTTTATTAACTGAAGGGAAAAAATTTCAATCCAACATCTCCATCTATTAAGACTCTTTTGACCTTGTTCTTATGAATGATAACCTCAAGGTGTAAAGCACAGTTATGAGATGGCTATGACGGTAGGTCTTTCTTAGAGAAGGTAAGAAAATGATTAGCGATATGGCCTACCATAGCTTGAAACTAATCAGTATCAATATCCTCTAGAATAGATGACTCTGATAAAGCTTTCTCCAAGATTTCCCTATGTGCAAGTGATAGCCTCAATAGTTCTAAGATTGGTATTTGTGTGAGGATCTTCTTAAGTTGTTCTAAGAGATTGTAATTGCTAGTACTTGTTTCTGGCTAAGTAGGTTGTGCCCTAGATTGGGGTGGGACTCCTTGGATGGTGACTTTACCACATCATGTGGTGACTCCACACTCTGCACTATGCCCTTTGATGGTGACGACAGTGATGATGCTATCATAGGAAGCAACTACATTGGAATAGGTATGTTGTACATTCATGTCGTCCTTAGCTTTCCAAATTTTATTTGTTTTGTTATGATCTGGCATAGGGTTCTTGTATATTTTAAGATCCTAGTTCCTAGCTAGTACCTCAACATATATGTTATCATTCTCTAGGAGGTATTGGATAATATTTTTGAGCCTAATCCAGTTTTTTGTTTTGTGTCCTTTGATCTTGTGAATGTCACAAAGGTCCTTCTCATTGTACCAGGATGGTTTCTCTTTGTGGTTCTTTGTAGTTTTCAAAGTTAGGAAGTGTGATCAGATTTGACTCTACCAAATTTTTCATGATAGTTTCAATGGGTTCAGATAGTTGTGTATACTTAAGTTTAGGATAGTTGTTCTTGTTAGGGTTTTTCCTTTGTTGCATGTTGGTGTTGTTGATCTGATTGTTCTAAGGAGGTTTTTTTTGTTGCACAGTTGGTTGGATGTTAGCAACTTGATTGTTGTTTGGTCTAGGAGCATGTAGGATTACCTTAGCATCTACCACACCATCATTTGTTACATTCTTGTTCTTAGCCTAGATGTGAGGCTTGTCATTTGAACTAGTTGATGGGAAGTTGTCTTTGTAAGCTTGAGTATTTCCCTATGAGATTAGAGCTCTCTCAATGTTAAGGGATCTAGGGACAAGCTCATCATAGGATGTGATGCACTGTATTTTTAAGTGGAATGATAGATTTGGGTTTAGATTTGCTATGATGATTCCCACTTGTTAATTAGGAAGAGGCGAATTGCTTTTACTAGCTCTTTGTCTCCACCATTGCAAGAAATTAGCAAAAGTTTCCCCTTTGTTTTTTCTAAGGGTGTACAATTCCTCTAGACTGACATCCATGTCAATATTGAAGGAGAAGTGATCAATAAATTTATCAGTAATTTCTTGAAAAATTTTGATACCAGGAGGTAGATGAGAAAACCAATCCATAGCAGGACCTGTTAAACTTCAAGGGAAGAGGCACATTAAATATTAATAATTGTAAGCCACCTCCATGCACATGATGTTAAACTCATTGATATGGTCCACAAGACTTCCTCTCCCTTTATATTTATCACATTTGGGGATTTCAAAACCAGGAGAGAATGGTACCATTGCGATGTTTCGGTTGAATGGATATGGACACAAGTTATATGTATGGGGCTTCTTTTACTTGCCTATGTGAAGGTCCTCAATTTCTTGTGATAGTGCCTTAAATTGTGATGCTATATCGTCTTGTGGGTTTGGTGGAGGAACATATGGTGGGATGATGGATGACTTGTATGTGGGATTTTGATATGATGATGTGTTGGATGGGGTGTATGGTGGTGTAGGATTCTATGAAGGTGATTGGGGTATCGATGTATATGTTCCTAACACATTTGGATTAATGATATGTGAGGATTATAATAGGAACCTTGTTCTTGTTGTTGGGCATACTATTGAGCTAGTAAGGATTTCTATTGAGCTTGATATTGTTGTTGCACCACTAGGGCTTGTTGTTGGGATTGTTGTTGTTGTTGTGCTACTAAATTTGTTTGATGGGCTTGATGTTGTTGTTGTGTTGCTAAGGCTACTTGTTGTTGTTGTGCTAAAGCTGCTTGTTGTTGTTGTTGTTTTTGTGCTAAGGTTGCTTGTTGTGCCTCTAGGGCTTCTTGTTGCTACTATTGTTGTTGTGCTAAGGTTGCTTGTTGTGTTGTTGTTGTTGTTGTTGTTGCTACTGTTGTGCCACTAGGGCTTGTTGATAGGCTTGTTGTAAGGCTAAGGAATGTGCCTACAATGTGGGATCAGGTGGTTGTTGGGAAATCGATGGAGGATTATGGATATTGATGTTTTGAGTGGGTATTGGATTGGTGATGAGATGTTGGAAATTCCCTTGGTTCATCATTCCTTGTAAGATAGTGGATTGAGGTGGAGGAATGTATGTTTGTGATCCTATTTGATTTGGCATAGTAAAGGGGACTGTGGGAAAAGATGAGGATGGTGCCATTAGATTGTACGATGGAAATGACACACTAGGACCTTGAGTCCATTGATTAAAAATATTTCCTTGTCCCATGTTTGGAGAATTCCATTGTGTTAGGGATGTAGATAATGTATTACCTATGTTGATAGGATTTGTTACCAAGGGATTGCTTTGAGATGGGTTGATAATGGATGGGATGGATGTGTTTTGCGAAACCAATGGTATGGGTGAACCAATTGGAGGATTGGGTAAGGATTTCCCTGTTTTCTTTAAGGGTTGAATTTGTGGTATGGTACTGACATGCCCTTGTGCACTATTTTGAGATACCTGATACACATTGCTTTGTGTAATGGTAGGCACACTTGTGGTACTCATAAGTATGGATGAAGAGGGATGTCCTCAATATTTGGAAGTCATGGTGGAGTAATGAAGTTTGAGAGGTGTGTGTGGTTGTTTAGGATCTTTAGGGACTGGAGGAGCACCAAAGGTAGGTGTCCAAGTAGTTGTGTGAGATGGAGGATTAGTTTCAAGGGTACCCACAAGTGTATCACTTTAAAATGAAAGAGCATGGCCAAAAATTTTGGCAAGGATTGTTGCAATACCAGGAATGTAGGTTTGATGTAGCCCTAGTGATGGATTTGTGAAGCCTTGTGTTAATTTTTGTGCAACAAATGATGAGGAGATAGGAGCTACATTCTCAAAGGCTTGGTGTTCCATGAGTTCTTCCCTAGTGAGTTCAAATGGATTATTTGTGATATATTTTGTCTCATATGGCCTTAATGGTGATGAAGGTTGTTGCGATGGTGTAACTTTACTTCTTGGATTAAATTGTAAAGGATTTTGATCTCTTGAGGTAAATGTAACTTTGGTTTTCTCCATGATTTTCTTTTGTTGTGATCTCATCTTTACCATACATTTTGTGTCACCTTTGGGAGAGTTGTGTTGTGATTTGTGATGTTTGAAATATCTAGTTGACTCAAATCTAGGTAAAATGAATTCTCTAAGTCTTTTGGGAGAAATGATGATGATGGGGGATGAAAAGATGGGTGATGTGGAGAGTGATCTTTGCAAACGTTTTGGGACAAAAATTTTGACTTAAGTTTGAATTTTTTGATGTTGGGATAAAGAATGTTGATGAATTTGTAAATCTTTAAGGTAGACTCATGTCCTTAAAGATGAACTAGTTCAAGGATGATAACTAACTTGTCTAAATTCATGGAAAAGGATATATTTCACATATGAAATAGCCAAGCTAGGGTTTGGTTTGATAGATGTTTAAGTCAAAAAGTGTTGGTGTTCAAATTTTTTGCAAATTTTGGTGAAGTGAAGGATGAAATTTGATGGAGGGGTGGGTGAGATGTTTGACCCAATTTTGACTTAAAGTGAATTTTTTTTTTCCAAGACCAATTTAGTGAGAATGATGCTACATCTCTAAAGTTTTCAAATCCTAAAGACTAATGTTGGCCTAAATTAGAGGATAGATGTGGGTATGTAAATTTTTTTGGTTCCTCCTAGATCAAGCATAATGATTTATTAACAAGAGGTTGTGATTGCCATAAAGTATTAAGGGCTACTTCCTACCAAACTTGGAATTACAATACCTATGTTTGTAATGGTGACATGTAGATCTTCCCCTACGGATTTTGATTGTGTGATAGATCATTTAGGGGAGTTTAAGATCATGATTGTGTGAGAAATTGGAAACATTGGAAAAGACTAGGATTCTAACAGTAATAAAAGGAATACAAGTTTGAATTATGTCTTGAAGTACATTTGTAGAAGTTGTATACCAACCTGGTTCTAGTTTCATGAAGCGCCCAAAGGTGTTTCTTGAGAGCTTTTGGACTAATATGTCTAGTCTGAAATGACGACCTATAGACCTTACTTTAGGGATCCTAACTTTGCATGAGATCATTTAGAAAAATTTCAATTTTATGTAAGAAAGAAAGATATTTATTGCCACGTGGGGGGTGTTAATGTGGGTCTTCCAACCTCAATATCAGCCTGTTCCTCTTCCTCCTCTAAAATGGTTGTTGTGTTTCTCCTCTGGGTAGGTGTTTCTTTTGTTTCAAAAGTGAAGCTTCTCAAACTACTAATGAGATTGGTTTGTTCTCCATTAATGAGTTCAAATTTTGACTAGATTATAGCACCTGCAAGATCAGGTTGTTCAATGGGAGCAACCGGTCTCCAAATAGTCATGTGGGGTTCAATGGTCAATTTATCTTGCTTAAGTGAATTTCTTTTACCATAATCACTTGTCTTGATTAAGTTTTCAAACTAAATGTTTATGTCCAAAGCATCATAACTTTCACAATATCCTTTTTGTAAGAATGATGAGGTTGAAGCCATAATTTCTTGTGTTGTCTTTGGAAAATATGGATTTGAGATATAAGTCAAGATATTTAGAAATATCTATGGATAGAATCCTTAGGAAAATCACTAATATCAAGGCTTTTAAAAAAAAAAGATATCCATATTTAAGCCAAAGTCTTTGAAATTTTGAGGAAGATATTGAATGTTTGTTTATAACATTTTGGAACCAAGTAATGTATCAAACTGACTCACAATAATTTTTACAATCCTAGGTTTGAAATGGCCATACTTATTGAGTCCCCACTTGGATTTCTCCAAACACTAAGACATTGTGAATAGTTAGAGATTTGGCGACATTGGCTCCTCTCCTTGACACACTTCTCGGGACCACCAAATCTCAAAATCTTGAAGATCCTAAGATCATAAGGATTTTTTTATTTCAACAATGAGTAGTACAAATGTAGGGCTGCTTTAGAACGACCGTTCTTGCAAGAACAAATATTAAGGATTTTGGATTCTAAACAATGGTTCATAATAAGGGCTTCTGATTCAAGGAATACTATGATAAACTCCCTCAAGAGGTCTCCCAACCCTTAGAATGATCTAGGTGGATCTCAAAACCCTAAAAACTCAACTATTTCAATTGTCCTTGAAAACATCACCATGTCAAATTGCTTAGAAAACTGGACTCAACACAACTTGAATAGGTGAAAAAGGAGTTCATACATCAAATTTATGGCCAATCAAAGTTTGTTCAAACCAGGTATAGAGGCCAGTCAAAAAGGTAAAAATTTGACTGACTCAGAATCGGTCAGAATCAATGTCAAATCAAAGAGCTCGTCAATATGAACCCAATGCCTTTCATTTCACCGGAATCGAATTCCATACATGAAAGTTATCGCAAGTCAAAGTTGGCGGGCTCTAGGGTTGACTAGGTCGTATGGATGATGACATCAGTATGCTGACGCAACAGAAATGTACGATACAAACGATGACAAGGACCAAATTTGAGTCTGCCACATGGAATATGTATGGTGAAGTGGTAGCATAGTTAGCAGGTGACGTGGCAGCTAAGTCAACATGTCAAGCGAATTATGTCTTGACATGTGGCATTTTTAATGAATCAGGGTATGCCACATGGCACAACCAGTGAGTGCCACATGGAACCCTATACAATTCTTCGTCGGTCGAATTGGTTTTTTTATTTGTCAAAAGTTTATTAGGGGGTTCGACCCCCTAACCTCCACCCTATTGGCACACTGTCCCCACCATTGCATTCGCGGACTGTTTGTTAACTATATTTGGACAACGGTTTGTTTTGTTATTTAAGAGTTGGAAATTGGTTGGAAAAAAAAATGATAGCAAAGAGGTTGGAACCCGTAACCTCCCCGCTACCAAAATTAATCCTCATCGCCACACCATTTAGTGTTTCAAATTTATATGCGAGGTGGGTTTTATCCTAAACTAAACAAGATTAAAATTGTTAAAAAAATACCTACCAAATGAATAAGACAAACCCCTGAAACCATAAGAGCTTGAGCATGTGTAAATAATTAATTTCTTCAAAACAAAATTAATAAGGGATATGTTATTATTTTTTTCTTTAAAAAGGGAGATCGATTGAAAATCTTACCTAAAGGGAGAAATAGGGCAGATTTTATGGTTTTAACCATAATGGGAAAATTTGTGTATAAAAGGGAGAGCAAAGGCATGACATCCAAGAACCAAGCATCCAATTCAGATTAAAGCATTTAGAGTATGCTTTTGAGTTGATCATTCAGAATCCAAGTGAGGAGCTTTTGCAGGATGACCTGAGAGGAGAATTGTGATTTCGAGACTCTGTGCAGATACATCGGAAGACTGTGGAATTTGCACTTGAAGGAGTATGGTACAAAGTCCATATTGAATACTTCTCTCTTGCAAGGTTGAAGATCCAGAGTAAGGTATAACTAGAGTGTTTTGATACTTGACTTTATTCTGGAATGGTGAATTCAGTATTGTTTGAATCATGTATGTAAACAAGGAAAAATACCTCTATAAATGCTAGTTCGCATTCAATTAATGCTTTAAGAACTAGGGTTGCATTTTTTGTTATTGTTGGAAGCACTTGTAGGGCTTGAAACTTCCTTGCGGTGACAACTTTATGTACGTAGTCAAAAGACCAGATGATGTTGTAAGCAATTTACAGGTGGCAACATTAATGGCAATTGATCACGCTTATTGAGTGGATCTAGAGACATAGCCTTGAGAGGTGAACTCCGTAATCAAATGTGTCTCTAATATTTTGGTTTGTTCTTGATGATGGCTTATGTTTAAATTCTACAAATAGACTAATTAATGAGCTCAGCAGATTGATGGATTGAGTTTGCATATTGGATTCAAACCATTAATTAAAGATCTTGGCACAAATTTGGATTCAAGTTAAGCAACTATTTTCAAATCTGATAAATGAAGAATTTAGTTGAGTAAGCACTCTCTAAAGTTTTTCAAATTATAGAACAAGGGATTTTTGTATCATAAAGATACTAGGGGAGAGCTATAATGTACCACTTCCCATTGATCACAATTTTCATCGCAACCATACATTTATATAGTGGTTCAAAAGAGCTTGGGTTTAGCTCATTACTACTTGGGTTGTTCCCTCCTTTCGAAGCGAGGAGTAGGCCCTCTAAAGGTAAACAATAGCAAGGAAGTACGTTTGTAGTTCGATCATCCTAGTTTGCATGAAACAAGGAGAGAACACACACCATGCCTTTTCCCTACACTTGCAAGGGGTTCATTTTTTTAATCTGAAATGAAATATGTAGGTGATTTTGTAAATTTTTAAGGAATGTTTCTATTTCTCAATATCATTGAGTGGCATGAGAGAATTGCATACACATCCAATAACAATGTTGTAAATCAAAACACAACAAAATCTCATAAATTTGAACACCTCAAAGCAGCACGATGAGTTCATTTTAAGCACCAAATGAAATGTTAAGTTGCCTTGTTCAACTTTAGACCCAAAAATAATGATGAGATGAGGGTTCAATTTTAGTCCCGTTTGAGCATTCGTTATAAACCTAAATGAAATTTAGTGAGGTCCTAGAGAAAAAAAGTAAAAAGCACAAGAAATTGGGTTATAATTGCCCCAAAGCATCAAACACTTGTTACAATCACAAAATCTTAAGATGAGAATGCTTTCTTCACTTTAGCTCCATGTCATCCAACCTACGAAACCTTGTTAGTCTAACAACCAGAACAATGTCATAAGTGTGTTAATAATCTAATGAATAGAGAAAATTAAAGCACATGTTGAAAAAAAGATCGTTAAACTTCTTACCCAAATTGGGCATCGCTATTTGTGATAGTGTCGCTCTAGTGAATAAGGGCGTCACTTTGCAAAAAAACTAGAAAGCATGATAGCGGCGCAATTTGATCGGGCGTCACTATTTGTAAATCTTTGATACCTCTATATTATATTAGCATCACCATTTTTAAATCAACATCAGTGCATTTAATAGGTTTCATTGTTTCAGATTGAGATAGCATTGCTATATGGCGACACCCTGCAAAGTGCGTCATTGTAATTGATTTGGGTGTCATTGTTTCCTACAAAAAAAGAAAAACGAACGGAATTCGAGATAGAAACTAGTTAAATTATCAATTTTTCCTCCTTCTAGCACTAGAATGTTGACCAAGGATACTAGTATGGGTCGATCACGCTTGATCCATGATGAATTGAAGCATAACGTAGCCACTAATACTCAATCTTCAAACAAGATCATTCAAATTAAAGATAAACTAAAAATTTATTGAAATGAAGCATTCTAAGTATATAAACATTGAAATGTCTATTCTACCCCATTTGAAACTTATCCTATTTTGGAATTGGTGTCATGTTGATGTGGAACAATGACCGTTTCCCAATCCCATGATCAATGGGCTTGCTTCAATCGATTCTATTGAAGAGAATTGATGAAATTGTTGTGATAAATGGATGAAAATATGAGTTATTATAAATTGAACATGATGCAAGCTAAATTAACATGATTTTATGCTAAAAATGATCTAAGTATGCAAAATCTAAGCTAATCTAAGTGATAGTTAAGTTAAAAGATTCAAACCCTAATTTATAAACAAGCTAAGATGGATGCATGGAAGCCATTAATGGAAGCTTAAAACTAATGTGCAACTAAAAAATGAACTAAAATATGCTAAATGTGAGTAAAGTATGAGTATGAGTATGAGTGTGAGTGAATTCAACAACATAAGTTTTCAATTTAAAGATGGATCCATTTGTCTCCAAATAGTGTTCTATTTATAGGAGAGCAAATGAGAAATGAAAGGTTGAGATCCAAAAAATTAATCAGCAATCAAGGATGGAGGAAATTGGAGGCATGGATCATGGATACTCATCAATAGGTGAGAATGAAAGATGATATTTAATCAAGGGTTCCCATTTGTTTCAAACAAACACACTTTTGACCTGCACACAGGTCACAAGGTAACTTGCTGAAGAAGCCAAGTGATAATATCCCTTTTTCAAATGATTGGAGGAGAGATAATATACTTTGAAATATTCTCATGGGTAAGAAAATAAAAAAAATTGCAAATTAAAACAAAGTTTTAATTGTGCAAAAAAGGGTAAGGAATATTCCCCTTTTGGAGGAAAATTAGATTAATTGTTAACTGAACAAGGTTTAATCATACAATTAGGGCTTTTAGAAGAATAAAGTGATATTCATTAAATTGAATGATTTAATGAATGGGGGAAAGGTGAAATGAGATTTAATTAAATAACTTAGAGTTATTTAATTAAATAAGAAGACTTAGGGAATTAAATTAAATGTTTTGATTTATTTAATTTAATGAGATGAAATGTTAGCGTGAAACGGGGTGAATTAACCCGCGTTAGGTTAATAGATGAAAATGATGCAATTAATTAATTAGCTGGGCTAATTCATTTAATTTATATGAAAAGAGGATGGGTTCCAGGATGAAATGATGTTAGTATACTTGATTCAAGTGTATTATATCATTCATGACATTTTTCAATGTTTATACCACCAAACTATAACCCTAAAATCTAGGTGGAGCAAACCTTGCAAATCCTAAACCATTAAATCCTCCACCTAAACTTATAATCCCTCATCTATTAAGCCCTCCATCAACCCATAAAATCCCAAGACATCAAATCCCCCACCTGAACTTGTAATTCCTCATCATTCAAGCTCCCCATCAAACCTTATAATTCCTAAACTATTAAATCCTCCACCTAAACTTATACTTCCTCATCCATTAATACCCCTATCAACCCATAAAGAGACCAAACCATTAAACCCTCCACCCATCCACATCGATACTAATTCTAATCTATCCATCTCCACAGGTATTAATATTTTCACCAATGAGCGTCCAAGCTAAATGACCCATGTGACACTCACTAAGAGGAAGCCATTTGAGCACAAAAGGATCCCCCATGCTTAAACCAATTCCAAAACCAAGATGTTCTTGAAAAAAATTGCATCAAGTGAGAAAATGGAAACCCTATCTCCTCGCCTAAATCTACCATCAAATATACTTCCAAAGATTAAGCAACAACTTGATGAATCATATCAAATTGATCAACCAAATTGAACCAATCAAATTAATCAATCCAATCAACCCAACATAGCTATGAAGGATTTTATCTAAGGGCTACTAGCAAGGGATCATAGGAAAAAATATGAATTTGAGGATTTATACCATACCCCTCACAAGAACAAACATGTTAGTGTCATCTAAAATACCCCTAGCATTCCATTCCCACTAATCATTCCATCTAAAAGGCTAAACAAATTCGATTCACCACTTTCATGTTACCCATAAAATCTAAGGTCCATAGGCCTCATAAATCCATAAACATATCACTCATCAATGCTTGAAGTCGAAGAGATACATTCAAGAGCTAATTGATCAAGGACACATCAAGCTTAAGGGAAACACATGTACATCACAAAATAAACATCAAGATCCTTGCCCCATACATAGTCAAACTTATTCACAACCAAATCAAGTTCAAAGCATCTCCATTGACCCCATTAATCCTAATCCAACACTCCTCTCAAACCCCCATCAAATCCATCCAAGAGGTGACATACTAACCATTGGGCCCAACTACCTTTTTTGGTGTGATTTCCTCACAAACAAGCAATTTGAAAATATCAAGACACCTAATGGATTTTTTTCTTCCAAAGTAATGAGTATCCCATTGAAAATTAAATTTGTAGAATAATGAACTATCAAGGCAAAGTATTATTCCTACATAAGCAAGTAATCCTAGAGCCCATTCATTTTTATGCAAATCAAATATTTCAAGGCATCAAATATATTTTTCTTGATGACAAGAATAAGGATGTTAGAATGAGCTATAGGGTGACTTCTCTCACCATCAAACAAAGTTTTTCTTATCATTCATCTAAGGAATTATCTATCACCAATTTTTTTGTTGACTCCATCACCCCTATCAATTATCCTTTCATTGACCACATTGTTGGGAATATTGCATCATTATTCATTTTTTTGAAACTATTTGTTAAGAGCTTGCTTATTTGTTATCTCATAATTATCTAAGGGAGTTTTTATAGGAGGCTCCATATAATATAGGATATGAAAATCCTCAAAATGTGTAATACGTATTGAACAAAATAACATACAGAAGCATAATATTTTTCCTATTGTGAATGGTAGCTCTAGACCTACACAAACACGAACAAACAACACAATGTTAGTTAATTATGCCAATCTAGACTATCATTCCCCATGAGATTCATTTGAAACATAATGAACAAGAAATAAAGCAAGGAAACCAAATGAAATCTATCTAAATCCTATTAAAATGCACAAACCCTCAATCCCATGGGGGAATTGGTGCTATTTTGATGTGGAAAATAGCCCTTTCCCAATTCCTACTCAAGCTTGATGATGAACTTTGATGAATATTGAAGCTCCTTGATGAAATATCTCCATAACCTAGGTATGAAATGATGAAAAACTATGAAAATGGATGAACTTGCTCAAAACATGAAGATAATGATCTTGCATAAATTTGTGGATCCAAAATGAGTACAAGAGCCTTCTATTTATAGAAGAGAAGGATGGAGGAATGAGCAAAAAGGATGAATGTGGGACTAAACATAAGCCAATAGCATTGTGCCACTTGTCAAAATGCTATTGGAGAGAGATGGAGCACATTTTGATGAATGTGCAAATAAAGGCATTTAGGTGGGATTTGAAATTTGAGAAGTGACATGTTGGAGGGAGATGAAAGAAGAGTTAATGCCACTTGGCTCAAGAAAAAGGACATGTAAGAGGTCTTTAATGCCTTGTTGGATGGACAAGTCCTTTTAAGAGGGAAATTTTGAATTTGAAGAATATTCCAACTTGATGCCATATTTGAATGAAAAGGAGGAATTTATAAATCAATTAAATTGATTTACTTGTGCAAGTTGCAAAATCTAGAGGATTTGACATGGATTAGTGTTAGGATTAATCATGATTTGATTAACTTTGATGGAGATTAGTTTGATTTGACACTTTGACTTAAATTTTGGATTTATTTAAATCAAAGTGAGGAATTTGATATATTAGTGAATTAATTAAATAAATTTGATCTATTCAATTAAATGAAGAACTTTAGGAGTTAATCAAAATAAAATTGATTTATTTGATTAAAGAGATTACTTTAGGATTTAATTAAACAAAAGTTGATTTATTTAATTAGAGGGATAATATGATGATTTAATAAAATAAAGTTAATTTATTTAATTAAAAGAGAACATTAGGATTAATTAAACAAAATGATTTATTTAATTAATAGAAGATAATGATTTAATCAAATAAAGTGGATTTATTTAATTAAAAGATGAAATATGATGAATTTAATTAAATAAGGGTTATTCAATTAAATGGTTAGTAGAGAGATGATTTAGGCAGAATTGGTGTTAGTAAATTAGGATCAGGTGTATGAGACTAATTAGTATAATTTACATGTTTACATTTTTCCCCTCTTTGAAGCAATGTACCTATTGCGTTGGTTCAAAGAATAAACTTGCCGAGATCAAAATTCAAAGATTTTTCAATTTTTTCAGATGCCCCAGCAGAAGAATTATGCTAGTATACTGCCCCCTCGAGAGATCAGATGAAAATTTGGATTTTTTGGGTGATCTCACGAAAAAAGAGGACAAGCTACTTGATGGGTCCAAAAAGGCTCGAAGATCCCAAAAAATGTGCCAAAATGTGGAAAGAGGATGCAAAACGAGCCTCAGTTGGGAAAAATGGGGTTGGGGTACAAAACCCTAGCTTGACAACTAAGTAGGGTCAAAAAACCCAAATTTTCATGCTTAAATAGCCCTCGAGGGGTCACTTTCAATTCATTTGTACACTAAACCTTTAGAATTTCCATCATTTTGAGCTCTAACCTTCATGTGAGATGGCACAAAGAGTGCTTCCCGACACATTTTCGAGCGAGTTTGAGTGTACCAGCGAATTCTAGGTGCAAGACCAGCGGTATGTGACCCGAACCCAACTTGTAATTTTGATTTTTGTGCACATTTATTATGCTTAGGAAGTCAAACTTGTCCAGTGTTTCTATATAGCACCATTGAAAGCATAGAATCGGTGATGCTAGGCCTCAAACCACGCGCTATTGCGACCTATGACGTAGAGTCATAGTTTAGGATTTAGGGAGAAAACTCTAAAGGCCGACGTATATGCAAATGGTGTCACCGCACTCCAATTAGGTGTTTAGAGTTTTAGGCCAAATAGGCTCACTGTCAAACAATGATGTCGTGACCTAGTTAACAGTTTGGGGGTTCCAGCGGTGCAGTTTAGAGTTTCCAAACAGTGACACCTTTGTTGATAGTGATGCCTTTGCTATTTTAGTATCAAAAATTTCAAACGGGATTCAGATTTTTTATGAAACTTGACGTTGTGGCTTTATGGATGCAGAAGGACAAAGAGCCAATGCATTCACACAAGCACTGATCATGAACAAACAACACAATGTTAGTCAATTATGCAAATCTAAACTATCATTCCCCATGAGATTCATTTGAAACATAATGAACA
The DNA here is from genome assembly GCA_007258455.2 of Sequoia sempervirens. NCBI lineage: Eukaryota > Viridiplantae > Streptophyta > Pinopsida > Cupressales > Cupressaceae > Sequoia > Sequoia sempervirens. The sequence goes on along the minus strand of VDFB02000007.1, from coordinate 211,930,144 downwards.
AGAAATAAAGCAAGGCAACCAAATGAAATCTATCTAAATCCTATTCAAGTGCTCAAACCCTCAATCCCATGGGGGAATTGGTGTTATTTTGATGTGGAACATAGCCCTTTCCCAATTCCTAGTCAAGCTTTATGATGACCTTTGATGAAGATTGATGCTTCTTGATAAAATTTCTCCATAACCTAGCTATGAAATGATAAACTATGAAAATAGATGACAATGGATGAACTTTGCTCAAAAAATTGAAGATAATGATCTTGCATAAAGTTGTGGATCCAAAATGAGTAAAAGAGCCTTCTATTTATAGAAGAGAAGGATGGAGGAATGAGAAAAAAGGATGAATGTGGAACTAAACATAAGCCAATGGCATTGTGCCACTTGTCAACATGCTATTGGAGAGAGATGGAGCACATTTTGATGAATGTGCAAATAAATGCATTTAGGTGGAATTTGAAATTTGAGAAGTGACATGTTGGAGGGAGATGAAAGAAGAGTTAATGCCACTTGGCTCAAGAAAAAGGACATGTAAGAGGCCTTTAATGCCTTGTTGGATGTGTTGCCTAAATTTTCACCCTCAGGATCAATCAGGCAAGGAAAATTATGTTTAACAGGTTCGAGAAGGCCAAATGGAGCATTCGGCCTAGGGCAAAGGTCATGAATCTGATACTAGGTCATGGGGAGCTTAGTGAAGAAGCCTGCCTTGTTCAGGTTCAGCAAGAAAATCTTCTAAGGACATAGTCGCCAAGCCCCCAGGAATGTCTCGACGAGTGGGATTCACTTACAGATTCCTATCGGCAAGACATCAACCAACGTCTCAGCGACAAAAGGTTTTCAGTTTGGTGGAGGTTCTTTTCTTCGGAGAAAATTCTCGGTGAGCGCATCGGGTCTCGCCGACAAAGCAAATCAAAATCCTTTCAGAGCATGTGTGCGGGTATCGGTATAAGGTCCTACCGATCGGAGGAAGTCTTGCCGAAGTCATGCAGCGTCAGAAAATCAAGCGAGCTTCGCCAAAGAGTCTCGCTGAAGTCAGAAAGTCTCCCCGACTTGGGAGGCCTTCGGTGTAACGAAGCATTTGGAGAGTCTTAGCAAAGACATAAGGTCTCACCGACTAGCAGGGTTTCCAATAAGTCTGAGTGCTTCAAACCAGGGATCCTATCAGCATGAGATCTCTTTCGGCATATAGTCTCGATGACTGATGGTGTTTCGCCGACAACAGTGAGCCTTTGATGTAGCTTTCATGTAGCTAAGAGGTCTCCCCGACTCCTAATGTCTCGCCAACGCATGAGGAGCCTCGGACAGAGAGATGCTTTCAGCATAAGAGGGCAGGCCTCGCTAGGAAGTCTTAGCGAGGGCGTAAAGTCTCATTGAAAGGAAAGTAAGGGGGCCTTGATATGGTTGTCTTTGGCAGGAGTCCTGCCGACACAAAGGAACCCCTCGGTATGACTAGGGGACTTCACCGAGAAGTCTCCCCGACTCGTAATGTCTCACCGAGATTAGAGCTCGGAAAAAGGCGAAGGGCTTGACAAAAGGTCTCGGCGAACACAAAAGGTCTTGCCGACAGATCAAAGGGAGGACTCACCAAAAAATGAAAGGGGCTCGCCAACAGTTGAAGATATTGCCCTAAGGTCCTGCCAACACCGGGAAGTCTTGGCAACATAGAAGAGACATCAGCAAAGGTCTTACCAACAAGTGGAACCCCCAAAATGAAAGGGATTTCACGCCGATCTAAAGGGGGTCTCGCCGAAAGGATAGCCTTCGGCGTATGTCAACAGACTTTGTTAAGAGGTCTTACCGAGTATAGGTCTCCCTGACAATCACTCTTGAAGCAAGTATCAGTATAACATTTGATCCTCGCTATGGTGTATCCCTGACTCGGTGATCTCTTGGTGAAAGGAAAGCGGAGCTCGGTAAGGTAAAATGCACTCGGGGGGACACTAATGGCCTCTTGCCGAAAGAAATAGAGAAGGCTCGGCATAAGATATTTCCTTCAGCAGAAGTCTTGCCGAAGGATGAAGGTTACATCGACTAGGAACTTCGAGGTAAGTAAAGGAGCTCGCTAAGAAGTCTTAGCGAGAATAAAGAGTCTCGGCAAAACGAAGTGAGCTCGGGCAGACAAAAGGAATTCGGAAAAAGGTCTTAGCGACCCGTGGATGTCCTAACGACTCGATATAGGATCTTAGCAAAGAATGCAGGGCTAGGTAACATGCAAAATGCGTTGGGGTGACATTGACAAAATCTGGTCGATATGGTTCATAATATCAAGATCGAGGAGACTTCGGGAGGAGGCTATACACTCGGTATGCTATCTTACCGACGAGCGATTGCCTTGGCGACCACAGAGGCAAATTTGGTATGAATTCTGAAGCTCGATAAAGACTCTCATCAATATATCCATGTTGTGCCGATAGTTTCCAATGACATAATCACATCAGCGAGACACTTTCAATGTCTTGTTGAGATGTAATTCTTTTCAAAAGAGTTTGACCGCCTGCAAAGCCTGCGTGGAAAACGCTCGACCAACTAGGAGGAGCTGAGACAAGCTGTGGAAGTCTGATAGAAGTGAAGAATGCCAACATAGGACAAATGTAATGCAATTGATGGTGAACTCAGTAGCATTCAAGGCGTTCAGTCGAGGAAGTTCGAGAGGACACAGGGATAGAGGAATGAATGTGATGGTTGTAGAAAGATCAAAGGGCTTCTCCAGGGATGACTCTTCACCATCATGGACATGTAGGGGTACAACATTTAATTCATCTAAAAGATCTGAGGAAAGATCTACTTCAAGGACTGATATTTTGTAAGCCCTAAGGGGCCGATACACTGATGCATATAAGGCATATTTGTCCCTTTTTTAGAGTTAGTTCAGAGGATGCATTAAGAGGAGTTAGTGATTTTTATCAATCCTTTCTCGATAAAATGTATGTTTTTGTAACTCAACTGGAATCTGGAATATAACACATAGTTTACCTTGGAAGCTACTGTTAATGTTTGTCTTACTCTCATTTCTATATTTTAGACTATGCAAGTTCTTAACTGTGTTTCTAAAATTTGTATTCATAACTAAGGCTATGAAATTCATCTTTCCTTCATAAGATATGCATGTAGAGCAAGCTTGTTAAGAATAGTGCATGATTCTAGAGGGGTTATGTTAAGTAAGTGAAAACGCTAACTATTTTCTTTCTAGTGTATGTTCTCCCTGTGTCTGTTTCATGATTTTTTATTAACTCGGTGTATCACCATAGGAATAGTTCAGTTTAGTTTCATTTGTACGCACTCCTTCTCCTTTTACCTCATGGTGATCAATAGCTTAGGTGATACCCAAAGGAAGCCAGTCTTCTCCAGAGGTTCATTTCAACTATGGTGACCCACAGCCTTGAAGTGATCCCATGTTGTTCTAGAAAGCTCAGTTTCAATCTCTATGCATACGGTGCAATTTCTAGGTGACAATAGTTTCTGGCACGCCTGGTGGGACAGTGGACTAGATTGAACAACTTGTTTAGTATGCAACCACTGAATTTCAGACTTTATAGAGGTCTTTTGGCATACTTGGCGACTCCACAAAGAGGAAGAACTCCAGAAATCAATGCCTTCCACAATTTATGAAAAGAGTTCAAACAAGAAGTAGCTCAAGCCTTTTTGAATATCTACAGCTGTCACCACCAAGAAGACCAGGCAGAGCAACAAAGAGGAAAAAAACAACAATTGTTTATCGTAGAAGAACTCAATCCACTCCTCCATCTGTGAGATCACACATTGTTGTCTCATCTCTAGTGTCATCTAGGATACCAGTAAATCCACCACAACCACCTCCAATGGCCACTCTAAGGAATCAACCCTTCGTTACTTTTAATGTAGGGAGCCCCTTGGATTTGGCACAGTATAATGACATTCCAATGGTAGCCTTGAAGAGTCTGCCAACTTTCACTGGCAAAGACCAAACTAATCCCATTGAACATCTGAGAGATGTGGCTTCATTATGCGGAGTTCACCATATAACCCAGGAGGACATTGTAGTGAGATTGCTAGCTGCTTCAGTGAGAGGAAGAGCTATGCAGTGGTATAGGAGCCTACCAGTCAATTCAATTGCTATATGGGACGAGTTTGGAGATAAGTTGCATAAGCAATTCCAAGACAGGTTTGATAACTTGTCTCTACTGGAGCAATTGACTACGATCAAGAGGGCTCCACAAGAGAAAATGAACGACTTCAACTTCAGATTCCAAAGAACTTGGGATAGAATCCCTACAACAGTGAGGCCGCATCCAGAGTATGCATTTTTATACTTCTTGAGGGCTCTTAATAGTGATATAGCTATCATGATACAGTCAATGGGAGGAGTGTCTTTACCAAATGCCTTTGAAATAGCTATCAAAGCTGAGAACAGCTTAATACAAGCTGGTAAGCTTGCTCCCAGGCCACCAATGCCAATATTTCTAGAAATTCATGCAAACATTCCTTTACAAATACCTCCTTTCACACCTCTACCAGCTATACCAATGCTGCCAGTTGTTGTTCCAACCATTGATAAACAAGAGAGTGTTGCTTTAGGCTCATCACACGAGTTACATGAAATCAAAAGTCTATTGCAATCCTTTGGTAACAAGCTTGTAAGCTTGGAGAAGCAGCAATCATATATTAGGCCTTATCAGCAACAGAACTCAGGCCAGCAACAAGCCTATCAAGGTAATAGACAAGCTCACTAGGGAAATTATCAAGGCACAAGATAGAATGTGAACACAAGACCTTTTCAGGCCTATGTTCCAACACCTGTTAGTGCAGTCAAAGACCTGGTTCCTATTCAAAATAATTTAGCAGCAGACTATGAGTGGTGTTACCCTTGTAACCAACCCCACAATTAGGCTACCTGTTCAAATGGACTCATCAATTAGACACTTATGGTGCAGAATACCTCAAGTTCACAGCAACATGCACCTAATGAGTCATCTCCACAACTCCAAGATCAGTTTGCAAATAATGCTACTCTACTCAACTGGCAAGGTGAGGAGTTTTGTGGATTGAATGTGGACAATTCTCCTATTGCGGCTAATACAAGAGCAAAGAAGAGAGCATTTGAGCTTGATCAGGAAACCGACAAAGGAAAGGCATCACCTGTTGAACCGTCTGCATCTCAAGTGACTAGTGGTTTGCAAAGAAATCAGCAACTCCCAGTTAAAGAGCAACCACACTTGCAAGTTGATCACACTGGTGTAAAGGTACATAATAAAGTAAATTCAGTTGTTCCTTTTAACATTCTTGATAGTATGAAAAGGACAAATGTAACGATGTCTATGTGGGATTCATTAGTCATCCCTGGTCAAAAGGATATTCTATGTTCAGCCTTGTCAAATCTTAGGCTATCAGATGAGTTTGATTCCCCAAGAGGTCAAGTTAGGACTATATTGACAAATAATTCTCAGGGAAATGGTAAGTAGGCTTGCATAGAGACTGAAAAAGGAGTGAAGCCACCTCCTTTCTACGTGTCAGTGATTATTGGTGATAAATTAGTTCATAACTGCATGGTGGACAGCGGAGCTAGCAACTTTGTGATGCCAAAATAGATTGCTGATAAACTTGGACTAAAATATCAGCCTTTAGAGAAGGGAGTAATTCAATTGGATGGAACTTCAGTTAATACATTAGGAATCATTAAGGATTTGAGTCTCACCCTTCATGCTTGTCCAAATTTTTCAGTTCCTCAAGACATATGTGTCATAGACCTTCCACCCTTCTTTTCCTTGTGTTTATCTAGAGACTTTATAGCCAAGATAGGTGGTTATGTATCATCTGATTGGTCGCATATGTTATTTAGAACAAGATATGGGACTAAGGTTACCATCAAGTCTGAAAGGTTGGCTAAAGATCACATTGAACCATATAGCCCAAGTCCTATCAACACTATCCCCATTACTCCAGACACAAATTGTGTTGTTTCAACTAACAGTGAGCTAGTTTTCGCTCAAGAGCTTCAATCAGAAGCCATTCCTGATGTGCTGTTATATGAGTGGGTGGTTGAAAATGTGTTGGACAGTCCTGAGAAGCTCATTCAAGATGTTGGTATGGGTAACTATGTCATTCTTGAGCCTGACACAGAGATTCCAAACCTAGAGAAAGATGCAGATCAGTTGTTGCAACCACTGAGCAGACTTTGGGAGATGTTCTTTGATGGTTCCAAAAGTAAGAATGGAGCAGAAGAAGGTGCAATGTTGATTTCTCCACAAGGTGATAGGTACTACTCTGCATTCATTTTTTCTTTTGTATGTTCCAATAACACTATTGAATATGAGGGCCTTGTTCAAGGTCTAGAGTGGGCAAGGAAGAGAGGGATAACCAACTTGAAATTTTATGGGGACAGTGAATTAATTATTAATCAAATAAGAGGCTTGAATGTTGCTAAAAATGACACACTAAAGTCTTATAGAAACAGAGTGTGGAACATGCTTGAGGGATTTGATGCCTTTAATTTAATATCTATTCCAAGAAATCAGAACAAGCATGTTGATAGGCTTGCAGCCATTGGAGCACAGTTTGATATTCCATATGACATTAGGAAAGAGAAAGTACAGCAGTATGTGAAGGTTGTGGTCAGACCATCAATTCCTGATAACAACATTCACTAGCAAGTTTTTGACAGTGATGAGCAGATCCTTTCTTTCTTGCTCAAAGAAGATCAGTTCTCCATGGTGAATCAAGCAAAACTCAAGCAGCAATATGGTGATCAAGTCATACAGCTAAAGACAAATAAGTTTCCCAAAGGCCTTGTTACTTTAGAATCGATTTTTAGTACTGATGATCAGTTTAAAAGGGGTAAAGCTAGCCTACAAATCAAAGAAGAACATTATGAAGAGCTGGAGATTTTCAAAGGTAAACTTCTTAAGATAGGCAAAATTTGTTCACATGAAGATAAACAAGATTTTTTTGCCTTATGTCAAGAATTCTATGATGTCTTTGCTTGGGTATACTCAGATTTGAAAGGGTTTGATCCCCATATTGCTCAGCACACAATTGAGTTAGAGCCTGATGCTAAGCAAATAAGATAGAAACAAAGGCCCTTGAATCCTAAACTTGAGCCCCTAATGATTAAAGAATTGACTAAACTAGTTGAGGGGGATATTGTTTTTCCTATCAAGCACACTTCATGGGTTTCTAACCTTGTACCGATTAGGAAGAAAAGTGGCGAAATAAGACTTTGTGTATACTTTAGGGATCTCAACCAAGCATCTTTGAAAGACCACTGCCTGCTACCCTCCATGGAACGAATCTTGCAAGAGGTTGCTGGTTCTGAAAGATTTTCCTTATTAGATGGTTTTTCAGGGTATAATCAGGTGTTGGTTAAAGAAGAAGATCAGTTTAAAATTGCTTTTACAATTAAGTGGGGCACCATGGCATACAAAAGGATGCCTTTTGGTTTATCTAATGCTAGTGCCACGTTTCAGAGGGCCATGGAAATGGCATTTCGAAGTTTGATCAGCAAGATTATGTTGATTTATTTAGATGACATTACAGTATATTCTAAGAATGTTGATGAACATGTGTCACATCTTAGGCAAGTTTTTGAAAAATGTAGAGATTTTGGTATCTCTCTCAATCCAGAAAAGAGTATCTTTGTTGTTCATGAAGGGAAATTATTAGGACACATAGTGTCAAAGCAGGGAATTACTATTGATCTTGAGAGAATCAAAGCCATGCTTGAGTTGCCGCTACCTAATCACAAGAAGGGCCTACAGAGCTTTCTGGGCCAGATCAACTTTCTAAGAAGATTCATCCCTAATGTTCCAAACCTGTTACAACCTTTAACAGCTATGTTAAAGAAAAATGCAGTTTTCAGTTGGACAAAAGATGCCAAGAACAATTTTGAAAAGGTCAAGGAGGCCTTAGCAGCAGCTCCTACGCTAGTAAATCCCAATTTTTCTAAATATTTTTATCTGTATGCTTATGGTAGCATAAGTAACGTTTCTGCAATATTGGTTCAAAAAAATGAAGAGAATTTAGAACAACCAATAGCCTTTTTCAGTCAAGGTTTGGTTGATTATGAACAGAAGTACTCCTTTGTAGAGAGGCATGTTCTTGCTGTGATCAGAAGCTTGAAGAAATTCAAACCTTTGATCTCTCATAATAAAATTCATGTCATGGTGGCACACTCAAGCGTGAAGGAATTTTTATTAAATAAAGATATGAATGGAAAAAGAGCAGGGTGGATCACTAGGGTCATGAAGTATGATGTAGATATTAAGATCACCAAATTGGTTAGAGGTAGGGGTCTCTGTGAGGAGCTTGCTACTGGGTTGAGTAGTGATAGTGAGCTAGAAAAGGATGTTATCCTTGCTAATACATATGAGGTTCATAATGCTCATGATGATGTGCCTATGGAGATAAATAATTGGGTTCAAGATATAACCCAATTTCTACAAACTGGTGAATGCCCATTAGGATTAAACAGAGCTAAACGAAGATACTTCAGATTGTAGTCCATACCGTATGTGCTGGTAAACAATGTTCTTTTCAAAAAAGATCTGAATGGTGTCCTATTAAGATGCATTCATGGCGATCAAATTGAAAAAGTACTCCATGAGTTTCATGATGGAGCTACAGGAGGTCACTTTGCTCCCAGAACTACTGCTTGGAAAATCATGAGAGTTGGTTACTACTGGCCCAACTTGTTCAAAGATGCATATTCCTAGTCAAGAAGGTGTATCAAATGTGCTCTATTTTTAGGAAAGGAAAAATTGCCTGCTATGCCTCTAAATCCAATTCAAGTAGAGCAGCCCTTCATGAGGTGGGGCATTGATTTCATTGGACCAATAAATCCACCTTCCAGTACTGGTCACAAGTGGGTGCTCACAGCTATAGACTATTTCACAAGGTGGACAAAAGCAATAGCCTTGAAAGAAGCAAAGGAGTCTTCAGTTCTAAGCTTCTATGAAGATATAGTCACCAGATTTGGAGTTCCTGACTCCATCATATCTAATAATGCTCTTGCATTCATGGGTCTAAGACTGACTGATTGGGCTGTCAAACATAGCATTCATTTGAACACCTCCTCAAATTATTATCCTCAAGGTAATGGTTTAGCTGAAAGCACAAATAAGAATCTCATCAGGATCATTAAAAAAACCATAGAAGATAATCAAAGGACCTGGCACATCAATTTAAATAATGCACTTTGGGCAGACAGAGTGACCCCTAAGAGGTCTATTGGCAATTCAACATATATGTTGGTCTATGGAAAAGAGGAAAGATTGCCCCTATCTGTGGAGCTTCCAGCTCTAGACATTGTTCACCAGTTGGAGATGGTTGAGGAACAGGACCCAATGTCTGTAAGGTATGCAGAGCTCATGGAGCTCGAAGAATTAAGGGATGGAGCAATGAAAACTTTGGAGTGTCATCAGCTCTAGACAAAGAAGACATTTGACAAAAGGGCTACAGTAAAGTCTTTTAAGGTGGGAGACCTCGTGCTCAAATGGGACATTCTAAAAAGCAGGCCAGGCCATCACACCAAGTTTGACAACATGTGGATGGGCCCATTCCTTATCAGAGACTGTAAGGAGCACAATGCTTATCAGCTGACTACAACAGATGGGGAGGTGCTTCCTATCCCAGTTAATGGGATACACCTTAAACCCTATTTTCAAATCTGATGGGGTTCCTCTTTTGTACATATTAGTTTAGGTTTATGTTTTCAATAAGTGCTTCTACGTTTCAAGCTAATTATTTCCTATTTCTTGGGTGCTGTGATGGCATAGTTTTTCTCTTTCATTTTCCCCTATTTTGTTTTACTTCTGGCAACCTGTTGTGCCTTGTAGATCTTAAGCAAGTTGCGGCCATGTGCAAAATTGATAATTTTTATTTGTTTTTTGATCCTCCTAACGTCTCCATGCCCAATGGATAAGCCTAGACTACTGGTCTTCATGTTTAGCGGGCAAACATCCAGCAAAGGTCGCTAGAAATGTTGCCTAAATTTTCACCATCAGGATCAATCAGGAAAGGAAAATTGTGTTTAACAGGTTCGAGAAGGCCAAATGGAGCATTCGGCCTAGCGAAAGGTCATGAATCTGATACTAGGTCATGGGGAGCTCAGTGAAGAAGCCTGCCTTGTTTAGGTTCAGCATGAAAATCTTCTAAGGACATAGTCGCCAAGCCCCCAGGAATGTCTCAACGAGTGGGATTCACTTACAGATTCCTATTGGCAAGACATCGACCAACATCCTAGCGACAAAAGGTTTTCAGTTTGGTGGAGGTTGATTTCTTCGGAGAAAATTCTCGGTGAGCGCACCGGGTCTCGCTGACAAAGCAAATCAAAATCCTTTCGGAGCATGTGTGTGGGTATTGGTATAAGGTCCTACCGATTGGAGGAAGTCTTGTCGAAGTCATGCGGCATCAAAAAATCAAGCGAGCTTCGCCAAAGAGTCTTGTCGAAGTTAGAAAGTCTCCCCGACTTAGGAGGCCTTCGGCGTAACGAAGCATTCGGAGAGAGTCTTAGCGAAGACATAAGGTCTTGCCGACTAGCAAGGTTTCCAATAAGTCCGAGTGCTTCAAACCAGGGATCCTATCGGCATGAGATCTCTTTCGGCATATAGTCTCGATGACTGATGGTGTCTCACCGACAACAATGAGCCTTCGGTGTAGCTTTCATGTCGCCAAGAGGTCTCCCCGACTCCTAATGTCTCGCCGACACATGAGGAGCCTCGGACGGAGAGATACTTTCGGCATAACAGGGCGGGCCTCGCTAGGAAGTCTTAGCGAGGGTGTAAAGTCTCGCCAAAAGGAAATTAAGGGGGCCTCGATATGGTTGTCTTTGGCAAGAGTCCCGCCGACACAAAGGAACCCCTCGGTATGACTAGGGGACTTCGCCCAAAAGTCTCCCTGACTCGTAATGTCTCACCGAGATTAGAGCTTGGAAAAAGGTGAAGGGCTCGACAAAAGGTCTTGTCGACAGATCAAAGGGAGGACTCACCAAAAAATGAAAGGGGCTCGCCAATAGTTGAAGATATCGCCCTGAGGTCCTGCCAACACCGGGAAGTCTTGGCAACATAGAAGAGACATCAGCAAAGGTCTTACCAACCAGTGGAGCCTCCAAAATGAAAGGGCTATCACACCGATCTAAAGGGGGTCTCGCCGAAAGGATAGCCTTCGGCATATGTCAACAAACTTCGTTAAGAGGTCTTACCGAGTATAGAAGGTCTCCCCGACAATCACTCTTGAAGCGGGTATCGGTATAACATTTGATCCTCCTTATGGTGTCTCCCCGACTCGGTGATCTCTTGGTGAAAGGAAAGCGGAGCTCGGTAAGGTAAAATGCACTCAGGGGGACACTAATGGCCTCTTTCTGAAAGAAATAGAGAAGGCTCAACATAGGATATTTCCTTCGGCAGAAGTCTTGCTGAAGGATGAAGGTTACACCGACTAGGCACTTCGGGGTAAGTAAAGGAGCTCGCTAAGAATTCTTAGCGAGAATAAAGAGTCTCGGCGAAATGAAGTGAGCTCAGGCACACAAAAGGAATTTGGCAAAAGGTCTTAGCAACCCATGGATGTCCTACCGACTCGATATAGGATCTTAGCAAAGAATGCAGGGCTAGGTAACATGCAAAATGCGTCAGGGTGACATCGACAGACTCTGGCCGATATGGTTCGTAATATCAAGATTGAGGAGACTTTGGGAGGATGCTGTACACTCGGTATGTTGTCTTACCGATGAGCGATTGTCTTGGTGACCATAGAGGCAACTTTGGTATGAATTTTGAAGCTCGATAAAGACTCTCATCGATATATCCATGCTGTGTCGATAGTTTTCGATGACATAATCGCATCGGTGAGACACTTTCAGTGTCTTGCTGAGATGTGATTCTTTTCAAAAGAGTTTGACCGCCTGCAGAGCCTACGTGGAAAACGCTCAACCAACCAAGAGGAGCTGAGAGGAGTCGTGGCAGTCTGATCGGAGCGAAGAATGCCAACACAAGACGAATGCAACGCAATTGACGGTGAACTCAGTAGCATTCAAGGCGTTCGGTCGAGGAAGTTCGAGAGGACACGGGGATAGAGGAATGAATGTGGTGGTTGCAGAAAGATCAAAGGGATTCTCCAGGGATGACTCTTCACTGTCATGGACACGCAGGGGTACAACATTTAATTCATCCAAAAGATCTGAGGAAAGATCTACTTCAAGGACTGATATTTTGTAAGCCCTAAGGGGCTGATACACTGATGCATAAGGCATATTTTTTCCTTTTTTAGAGTTAGTTCGGAGGATGCATTCAAAGGAGTTAGTGATTTTTATCAATCCTTTCTCGATAAAATGTATGTTTTTGTAACTCAGCTAGAATCTGGAATATAACACAGAGTTTACCTTGGAAGCTACTGTTAATGTTTGTCTTACTCTCATTTCTGTATTTTAGACTATGCAAGTTCTTAACTGTGTTTCTAAAATCTGTATTTATAACTAAGCTGTGAAATTCATCTTTCCTTCCTAAGATATGCATGTAGAGCAAGCCTGTTAAGAATAATGCATGAGTCTAGAGGGGTTATGTTAAGTAAGTGAAAACGCTGACTATTTGCTTTCCAGTGTATGTTCTCCCTGTGTCTGTTTCATGATTTTTGATTAACTCGGTGTATCACCATAGGAATAGTTCAATTTAGTTTCATTTGTACGCACTCCTCCTTTTACCTCAGAGTGATCAATAGCTTAGGTGATACCCAAAGGAAGCCAGCCTTCTCCAGAGGTTCATTTCAACTATAGGTGACCCACAGCCTTGAAGTGATCCCATGTTGTTCTAGAAAGCTTAGTTTCAATCTCTGTGCATAGGGTGCAATTTCTAGGTGACAACAGGATGGACAAGTCTTTTTAAGAGGGAGATTTTGAATTTGAAGAATATTCCAACTTGATGCCATATTTGAATGAAAAGGAGGGATTTATAAATCAATTAAATTGATTTACTTGTGCAAGTTGCAAAATCTAGAGGATTTGATGGATTAGTGTTAGGATTAATCATGATTTGATTAACTTTGATGGAGATTAGTCTGATTTGACACTTTGACTTAGATTTTGGATTTATTTAAATCAAAGTGAGAGGAATTTGAGATATTAGTGATTTAATTAAATAAATTTGATCTATTCAATTAAATGAAGAACTTTAGGAGTTAATCAAAAGAAAATTTATTTATTTGATTAAACAGATGACTTTAGGATTTAATTAAAAAAAAGTTAATTTATTTAATTAAAGGGAGAATATGATGATTTAATCAAATAAAGTTAATTTTTTTAATTAAAAGAGGACATTAGGATTATTAAACAAAATGATTTATTTAATTAATAGAAGATAATGATTTAATCAAATAAAGTGGATTTATTTAATTAAAAGATGAAATATGATGAATTCAATTAAATAAGGGCTATTCAATTAAATGGTTAGTAGAGAGATGATTTAGGTAGAATTGGTGTTAGTAAATCAGGATCAGGTGTACGAGACCAATCATTATAATTTACATGTCTACATTTTTCCCCTCTTTGAAACAATGTACCTATAGCGTTGATTCAAAGAATAAACTTGTCGAGATAAAAATTCAAAAAAAAATCAATTTTTTCAAATGCCCCACTGCTGCCTCAGCGGAAGAATTATGCTAGTATACTACCCCCTCAAGAGATCGGACGAAAATTTGGATTTTTTGGGTGATCTCACAAAAAAAAGAGGACAAGCTACCTGACAGTTCCAAAAAGGCTCTAGGATGCCAGAAAACGTGCCAAAACACGAAAAGAGGATGCAAAACGAGCTCAATCTGGAAAAAATGGGGTCAGGGGTACAAAATCCTAGCTTGATAGCTAAATAGGGTCAAAAAGCCCTAATTTTCATGCTTAAATAGCCTTCAAGGGGTCACTTTCAATTCATTTGCACACTCAACCTTTAGAATTTTCATCATTTTGAGCTTTGACCTTCATGTGAGATGGCACAAAGAGTGCTTCCCCGACACATTTTTGAGAAAGTTCGAGTGTACTAACAGCTTCTAGGTGCAGGACCAACGGTATGTGACCCTAACCTGACTTGTAATTTCAATTTTTGTGCGCATTTATTATGCTTAGGAAGTCAAACTTTTCCAACGTCAATATATAGCATTGTTGAAAGGGTAGAATCGATGATGCTAGGCCTCAAACCACGCCGCTATTATGACATACGACACCGCATTGCAGTTTACGAGTTAGGGGGAAAAATCCAAAGGCTGATGCATATGCAAATGGCATCGTTGTGCTCTAGTTAGGTGTTTAGGGTTTTAGGCCAAATAGGCCCACTGTCAAATAGCGACATCGCGACCTAGTTTGTAGTTTGGGGGTTCCAGCAGCGCAGTTTGGAGTTTCCAAACAGTGGTGCCTTTGCTGATAGTGACGCCTTTGTTGTTTCAGTATTAAAAATTTCAAACAGGATTCAATTTTTTTACGAAACTTGACATTGTGGCTTTATTGGTGCAGGAGGACAGAGAGCCAATGCATTCACGCGAGCACCGATCATGAACAAACGACACAATGTTAGTCTATTATTCCAATCTAAACTATCATTCCCCATGAGATTCATTTGAAACATAATGAACAAGAAATAAAGCAAGGAAACCAAATGCAATCTGTCTAAATCCTATTAAAATACTCAAACCCTCAATCCCATGGGGGAATTTGTGTTATTTTAATGTGGAAGATAGCCCTTTCCCAATTCCTAGTCAAGCTTGATGATGAACTTTGATGAAGATTGATGCTTCATGATAAAATTTCTCCATAACCTAGCTATAAAATGATAAACTATGAAAATGGATGACAATGGATGAACTTTGCTCAAAAACTTGAAGATAATGATCTTGCATAAAGTTGTGGATCCAAAATGAGTAAAAGAGCCTTCTATTTATAGAAGAGAAGGATGGAGGAATGAGCAAAAAGGATGAATGTGGGACTAAACATAAGCCAATGGCATTGTGCCACTTGTCAACATGCTATTGGAGAGAGATGGAGCACATTTTGATGAATGTGCAAATAAATGCATTTAGGTGGAATTTGAAATTTGAGAAGTGACATGTTGGAGGAGAGATGAAAGAAGAGTTAATGCCACTTGGCTCAAGAAAAAGGACATGTAAGAGGCCTTTAATGCCTTGTTGGATGGACAAGTCCTTTTAAGAGGGAGATTTTGAATTTGAAGAATATTCCAACTTGATGCCATATTTGAATGAAAAGGAGGAATTTATAAATCAATTAAATTGATTTACTTGTGCAAGTTGCAAAATCTAGAGGATTTGATGGATTAGTGTTAGGATTAATCATGATTTGATTAAATTTGATGGAGATTAGTCTGATTTGACACTTTGACTTAGATTTTGGATTTATTTAAATCAAAGTGAGGAATTTGAGATATTAGTGATTTAATTAAATAAATTTGATCTATTCAATTAAATGAAGAACTTTAGGAGTTAATCAAAATAAAATTGATTTATTTGATTAAAGAGATGACTTTAGGATTTAATTAAACAAAAGTTGATTTATTTAATTAAAGGGAGAATATGATGATTTAATCAAATAAAGTCAATTAATTTAATTAAAAGAGGACATTAGGATTAATTAAACAAGATGATTTATTTAATTAATAGAAGATAATGATTTAATCAAATAAAGTGGATTTATTTAATTAAAAGATGAAATATGATGAATGTAATTAAATAAGGGTTATTCAATTAAATGGTTAGTAGAGATGTTTTAGGTAGAATTGGTGTTAGTAAATCAAGATTGGGTGTATGAGACCTATCGGTATAATTTACGTGTCTACACCTATACAAAAAAATTCCGTTTAGATTCTATAAACTCTGCCAAAAATATCATTATGGTATTAGAGAAACACATAAAAAATGTGGTGATTTTGTAGTAGGTGTTGAGGAGAGATGGCTACAAAAGCAATGTTTTCAAGTGTTTGGTGTTGAAAATATGTGGGGGATATTTTACATAATGACATGAATTATTTGTAAGCCATTCCCTTGTTGAGCTGAGCTAATTGAGGTGCAAGAAATATCAAGCCATGAGTTGGATTAATATCACATTCCTCAAAAAAAATGCTCCAAATGGTCGATTCAATCATTAGTGATCTCATAGTACATAGCACCTCCTAATAGGACACTGAAAAGATTCTCTACTCATTGGTGATAGCTAATTTGTATGTTTTCCAAATGCTCATGGTGTATTCATATTTGTATGTTACAAATGGAAGGTGAATTATATAGATCTTGTATGATTATGGTGAAAATAATTAGAACATGATTTTTAGAGGGATCATCATTTTATGTGAATGGGTTCAAATCATACTAGTAAATGGTGTACGCTATGGCTCCTTAAAACAAACCCATTGTGATTTATTTATTTTAGGAATTACCCACCACATGAATTATTGTAGGATGCACATGAGCTTTCAATGATGGGGATTATAGGTCTCTTTAGATATCTCTTTGTGTTTATGATGAGCAAGTATTCAAGGCTTTAGATTTTGTCATAAGGAAGGAAAAGAAGAATAAAATTTAGGTAATATTGAGTCTAGTCAACAACTAGGATGATGATGAGGGGAAAGCACAATATGTAATGTGGGGTAAAAGTGTTGGCTTAAACCTACATTTAGATGATGATTTATTCTAGGATTCAACCATCTAAAGTTACTTCAAAGCCCATATTAAGATTGTGTTAAGATGGGTCAATATCACTCTATAATTTCAATTTTCAATTTTTTTTGAATATTTTTGGTGGTTTGTGTGATGGAGCTTGGGGTGGGGGGCCCTAATGGGGGTCCTCAATCCAAATATTTGTTAGATTCACATGATAACTGAGAGGGGGGTGAATCAGTTGTATACTTTAAAACATCAAAAACCCTTATTAACATTCATATTTGCATTATCCCTTAAACCCTTATCCACCATTAAACCCTTAACATGCATTAACATAATGTAAACATGTAAAGTAGTAATGCAAACACATCAAACACATAAGAACAATAGGTTTACATGGAAAATCCAAGAAGGGAAAAACCACAGTGAGGATTAGCTCACTAATATATGAATTGCAACACCAAAAACAATAAGGCTCACTACCAAGGGCTCACTATCCATAAAGATAAAGAAAGGATCAATGAAAAAGGATTCACTATCCAAAAGAAAGAAGAATAGAAGAAGGGGTGGCTTACTACCAATTTGAATTGCTAACAATGCATCTCTCATATGTCGAAGGTACAGTTCCACTGAAGCAAAAACAACTCATCAAAAAGACTGAAATGTAGACACCTTCTACTCACTACATCTAGAAGTTATAGGAATTAAGGCTCACACTCAAATCATTACACTTGATCACATTCCCATCTTTCACATCACACACTCTGATCTTAATCCACACAATTATTCTCATTGCATTTTTACCCTCTACAACCTAAGGCAATCTCAATTAGGTCGGTCTAAAGGAAATGTATACACTTCAACCATACAACATCAAATAGGTTGACAACAAACATTTCCACAATATAAATAAGTAAATCCAAACCATGACACTACTTAATTGGGACCAAAATCTACATTGAAACACTTCTCAACACTTCCTCAAACAACAATTATCCTCCACAATAAGCACTAACACACCATGTTGGCCAAACCTGTATTAACACCCTTAACAATTAATTTCATGCTTAACCAAGTTTGAAAACAAATTCGTAGACACCACAAAAACACTCCACAATATCCATATAACATCTCAGAATATTCTAGTATCATCAAAATATTCTACACAACTACTGTAACCACCTGAAACTCAAGAACACCTTCATTTTGTGCAACCAGACATACTAGACAAACATCCAACACACCAAACAACTTAGCAAAACCACTCAACACCTGAAACTTCAAGGGAAGGTAGATATGAATGATATAAGCACGTTTCCAAATTTGCAACATCAAAAAACTTAACTGCAAATAAATGTGGAGCAATCTCATTTCTCCCAAACACCCTATTTCACCAAACACATATTCCATGTCAAAACGATCCAAAACTTGAAACTTTGGATATAACACCTCTAAACACCTTTGATCATCATATCCATACCGTATGAGCATATCTTCAATCATGAATAAATGTAGAGAAAAACATTGAACATCACTTTGTCACACTACACTATTTTATTCAATTTTTCTCAAAAGCACTTAAAAACCAAGTGAACCAACTTCATCAGAAACATTACTAACACCTCTACAATAAATCTACAAGATCTAGAACATGTAACACTTTCAAAATACAATAATCTTCCTAACCACAAGTAAGGTCAACAACCTCTGCAACTATACTAAAGTAGGACATCAATGACAACACCAACATGTGTTGAAATCAATACCAACAATTACAGGAACATCATCAATACTAGTAGCAAAAATCTCTTTATACAATGGGTTGAAATCAATGAAAACACCCAAGAAATATCATAAACAACTCAAGCTTCCAACATCTCCAAACTTCCAACAATATTTTCTCAATAGGATTGCTTTTGTCTTTTTCAAAAATGATGTTTCTCAAAATTCAAGAGTCGTTTTCCCTGCTAAGGAAACAAAATATATTTTTTTGTTGTGGAAGACCCAATTTATTTTATGGATAAACTTATTATTCAAAACTCCTCAAAGGTCATAAAGGGGTCAACTCCTCTGGTGATCAAATATGAGAAGGGGGTGGTGATTGATGTTCTAGATGATCTAATGAATGAAGTGATTGTATTATTGGATTTAAGGTTGGTGGGTAAGTTTTTGGCCTTCAAATATAATATGGATAAAATTAGTAAATGGGAAGATTTAGTTTGGAAGTTAAAAGGTAGTGTGTCCATTAGTGATATGGTTGACAAGTTATTTTTGTTTCAATTTGTTAATAAGGAAGATATGGTAAAATTCCTTATGGTGGATCCTTAGGCCTTCAATAACAGTTTTAATAATTGCTTGTCTCTTTGCAAATGGAAACTAGGGTTCAACCCTTCTATGGAATTAGGTTCAAAGACTCCCACTTGGGTTAGGTTGCCTGGATTACCTATGGAGTTTTGGAATTACAAGATTTTTTAATGCATTTCCAATTCCTTTGGGCATCTATTAGCTATTGATGAGGTCACTCAACAAAGGTTGAGACTATTTTTTTACCAACAATTATGTTAATTTTTCTTTAAACTTAGTTCTCCCTACTCATAGTACCCTAAAATCTCAATAGGGTAATTGGATCAATCCAATAGTTTATGAGAATGCCAATTTTTATTGTCACTTTTGTAAGTGTTGTTCAATTTTCACCTACGGGCTCAATCAGGAAAGATAAATTATGTTTCAGATGTTTGTAAGGGCCAAATGGGACATTTTCATTGAGGGTTAGGTCATGCGTTTGATGACATTTCACAAGGAGCTCATTTGAAAAGTCTGCCTCAGTCGGATCAAGCATAAACTCCTCAAAAAAGAAAGTCGTAGAGACCAGCTGAATGTCTTGCCAACTAGCAGTGTGTTATACCCGTTTGAAATCCTCATGCTCGCCAAGACATCTCAGTCACTTTAAAGTTTAATATCTCTCTTTGCTTGGGATGTCTCGCTGAAAATTGTTCACGGGGCTAGCGTCGGGGAGAAGGGTTCACATTCACTGAGAGGTCTCGGCAAAAAGAAATGTCATTGCGAAGAAATGATTGTCATCGTGGAAAAGAGACCTTGTTCGCTATGAAGTCCTACCGACCAAATGATGTCTCAGCGAAGGACGAAAGTCTTCGAAAAAAAGAAAAGTCATCACAAAGAAAGGTGGGCCTCGTAATGTCTCAACGACCGATGAGGTCTCGTTGAAATGAGGTGCCCTCGATGTGATGTCTCAGTGAACGAAGGTGGTTTCCCCGACTCTAAAAGCTCTCGCCGAAAGGATAAGGAGTTCGTCGTAATGTCTCAGCAACCAAATAGAGTCTCACTGAGAGGGATTAATATCGGCATGAGGTCTTCTCAACTTGCTAGAGTCTTGCCAAAAGGGATTGTTATTGGGGAAGGTAGCCTTTCTTTGCCATGAGGTCCTGCCGACAGACGAAAGTCACGCCGAAGGTTCTTCACAAGTTGGTGTCGAGGAGAAGGTTTGGCCTTCGGTAAAAGGTCTCGTTGATCAACTGAAGACTAGCCGAAAGAATGGAGCTCTCAGGGAAGGGCCCGAGCTCGCCAAGAGTTGAATTTTTTGACATGAAGTCCCGATGACTGTGGTGGTCTCGCCGAAACTGTCAGCGTCAGGGTGATGTCTTGACAACCCGCTAAAGTCCTGCCGATGGATGAGGATGTTGGCATAATGTTTTGATGACTACCAAAGGTCTCAACGAAAGAAGGTGTCATCAGCAAGAAGTCTCGCCGATGGTTGTTAGTCACACAGACATGCTTTGTGCCTTCGGTGTAATGTGAGAAGCTCGACATGATGTTTCAACGAACAAGAGATGTATCGCCAAGAGAGTTTGCTTTCGACATGAGGTCTAGCCGAATGGGAAGGTCTTGCCGACCTGAAGAGTTTTGTCTATGTGGGATGTCATCGAGGAGATCTCGCTAGGAGATATGCCTTTGGCATAAGGTCTCAGCAAAGAAGAATAGTCTCGCCGAGGGTTCATGGCTCGGCGTAACATCTTGGAAACTATGGAGGTCTCGGCGAAGGAAACGAGCTCGACAAAAGGTCTCGCCAAAAAGTGGTGGTCTCCCCAACAAGAAAGGAGGCAGCGTCAACGAAAGAAAAGTGCTCGCCAGGATGTCTTGCCGACCTGATAGGGTCTTTCCGAGAGGAAATAGGCTCACCGAGAGATATTGCCTTCGGCATGAAGTCTTGCCGACAATGGAGGGTCTTGCTGATAGCGATCAACTTACCATGGAAAAGGATATCGGTAGGACTCTTAGCATTTGCTATGATCTCCTACTGACTGAAGATCTCTTGTCGACCCGGTGTGTCTCTGACGATAGTCTGGGAAAAATCGGTATGACTTTTGCATTTGATATAGGGTCTCGTTGACTATCGTGTGTCATGTCGATAGTTGCTACAAGGTGTACTCGCATCAGGGAGACACAATTAGTGTCTCACTGATATGCAATTTTGATGAAGAAACCTTTGACCATCGGGGATCTACGTGGCATGAGCTTGACCAATCTGAAGGAACTAAAGGTGAACCATCAGCCATTTGACTGTTTGACTCCCCCTGTGAACTAGACCAATAGAGCATAAACAACGTGGAATTTTCTTGAGATCAAAGGCAATGGGACAGCTAGGAGATCAATGGTGTTGATATCTAAATGAAAAGTTTGAAGCTTTTTGCAAAGGAAATTAATCTACTGAAAGATTTTGAGCAAGTAGAAGGCCGAATAAAAGAAGAAGTCGTCAGTCTCAAGGACAGCTGTGAGGTTTGTTGGAAAAAGGCAGATTGATATTAATGGTAAAGCTCTAGGGGCATTCAAGGCAACTCTTCAAGGAGGTTCGAGAAGTGGACACGGGGGGCCAGAAGTAAATGTTATGGTTGCAAAAGGAATCTGAAGACTTCTCTTAAGGGAAATATTTCACACCAACTGGGACATGGGGGGATGCACATTGAATGCATTATCTTCATTCAAAAGATCTAAGGGCATATTTTTCTGAAGGAGATATTTTTTGTAAGCCCTAGGGCAAGGGACGAGACTTTTGTATATATGGCATTCTTTCCTTTTTGTAGGGAGTTCTTACTTACATATTTTCTGCTTTTGTGACTTCTGAGAGTCCTTAGAGGAGAATACTAAGTTTTGTAACTCATTTACAGACATTATAGGTATAGTTTCACCTTTGAAGATCAATAAAGAAAGCAACTTTTTCCTTCTCAGTTATTTGTTTCATTGAGTGTGTTGAATGATTGATAAACTTACATGTGAGTTTCTCTTATTCCTTGTTAGTTGTCTCATTAATAACACTTTTAAGCAGAAGAGATGTGTATATTGCAGGTTATAGGCTATGTTAGTGATGCAAATAGTTTTAGTTGTGAGGAGAATTTATCATCCTTCTAGGACTGTATGTATCGTAGCTTTCTTATAAAATATTTATGCAATATCATATGAGTATTGAGTTGTGCATATCAGCTTCACTAGTTGATTGAAAATTGTGTGTTAAGCAGTTGTTCATGTTTGAACAATTTTGGTGTATCACCATAGGAGTAGTTTCCAATTTATGTATTCCTTCTCCCTTTACCTCACAAAGATTAGTAGTTTAGGTAAGAACACAAAGGAGGTCGGCCTTTTCTGAAGGTTCATTTCAACTTTAGGTGACCCACAGCCTTGAAATGATCCCATGTTTCTCTAGAAAGCTTAGTTTTCATAACTTGGCATAGGGTGCATTTCTAGGTGATAACAGTAAGCAATTTGGGCATCTAAGTGACAAATGTAGAAAAAGAGGTAATTGTAAAAAAATGATTCTTCAAACTCTCCTTCCATTCCCTCTGAGAGTGGTGACAATATTCCAAATAGGGTTGAGGCATAAAAGGATCCAATAGATAAAGTTGTTCCTTTGGGGAATGTGGGCTCTTTGGTGGAAATAATTGTAAAGCCTCAAGACAAGAGCTATAATGAGTTTCTTGATATGGATACTATTGTGCCTTGTACCCATGCCCCATTTGTTTTCTAGAAAAAAGGGAACCCCTTCCTTTTTTCTTCCTTCTTTTTTCTCCTCCCTTTTCTCGCTTTCCCTTTCCTCCCTTTATTTCCTTTCCCCTTTCCCCCTATTTCTTCCCCTTTGTGTTTTTTTCACTTGTCAGAGTTCTAGAACCCTCAGGATTATATGTCATTCTTGTCGAGCTTGATCCCTAACGTCTATTCAAGTTCCTGTCATTTTCCTCTCAGAGCTTCGATCTTTGTGCTTTCCTTGTCAACATGCTCCCCTTGTGACATTTTTGATCCTAGAGGTCTGATGGTAGTGACGTCCTATCGTCTCATTTCTACCACTTTTTAGAGCATTCAATAGTGCAACCAACATCATTTATTGAGCATTAATGAGTCACTTTAAGTTGGTTTAAAAGTGAGGGTGGAAGATTTAATCCTCATTTACAAATTGTTGAGCAAGAAATTAAACAAGCTCTACAAATTTATTAAACCCCCTCCATGATTTCAAATCACTTTTCATCAGATTTCCTTTGTTCTTGCTCATTGGTCATGTAGTTGATTACCTTTGCTTGGTTTGTGGTGATGGTGTGTGTTCTCCATTGTTATTCGCACCCATTCTCATGTTTACTTTCTTGGAGTTTTTCAAGTAGAATCAAGACTTGGACTTTTGTTTCACATTTTGGGTTTTACTTGTTGTTTTGCCTTGTTGTCATTCTAATTCAGTTGGGTTGTGTCTCATTTTTATTTTTTCTTCGTTCACTATTTCATTTTCTTCTTTCATTTTGTCCTTTTGTTGTTTTCAATTTTGTTTTTATTTTTATTTTTATTTTAAATTTGTCAAATCATGTTTTCTTTGGGAATGTTGATTGATGGTGTTTATGAAATCTCACATCAGGCCTTGGGTTGCCTCTTTCCTTTTTCCTTAAGTTTTTTTCAAGTCTAGTTTCAAGTTTCGAGTTTCAGATATTAACATTACGCCTTACAAACTATTTAGTAACCTCTAGATCCCATCGTCGATCCTTGATGTCTGATAAACAAGGACTTGAGTAATTTTCATGAAACACTTCGTGTTTTGGACGTCATACTTTGAGGATATCATCTAAGCCTTATCCTAACATTCAAGTCAAAATTAAACATAACTCTCGATTCTTGATCCCCAAAAAAGTTTCCTTCCTTTTTGCATTGCCAAAACATTGTCATTGGAGCAAGAAATAGGCCCAAACCTTGATACCCAACAAAGCACAGTAATAAGCATATATTTACAAAGTTGGTGTTAGGAATGAATATGTTTAGATTGATGGATTCTTATGGTAAGCAATAAGAAGTATGACCAAACCTCGATACTCGATGAGCAAGAACTTTGCTTAAGTATGTGTTTAGAGGCTCTTTCATTAAAATGTAGTCTAAAAAGGCTTGTCTTCGGGGCCTGATAAGGGATTCTAGTTTACTCCTTTTTGGTTATTTCCTTTAAGTCTATGATGGATGGTATTTTTATGTGTAGGAAATATTCCAACGACAGGTCCTAAGATGAAGTATCAACATAATGGATACCATCCTCCTTCAAAGATGCTCTCTCTATACATAAAGATTGGAGACACCAATCTAGGGAACATAGATATGGATGAATTTCATAGAAGAATTCATATTGAAGCTGAAAGGATAGTCAAAACCACCCCTTTGGCTAATTTTGGGTTGGTGGAAGCGATTTCCTTCCCAGTTTTAGTGGTCACCCAAGCTTGTATTGACTTGTGCTCAATACTATGATCACAAGAATAGGAGGATACTAGGTCCATTTGAAGAGGTGATCCTTGACATTAGCCTTAACATGATTGACAAGTTATTTAGGATCCTTTCCTTCCCCAAGTATGAGACCATTAACATGAAAATGGAAATGGATTATTTTGAGTCACAAAATGTGAGTTTTCTCAATGTTATTAACACTCAGATGATACTCAACACAAGGAAGATAGAACTTAAAATGGCAAGAGTATAGCATAAGAGTGAATTTTGGGAAGACATCAAAAATAAAATCATACTCCTAAGAAGTTTCTATAGTTGTCCAAATACCAAAGACTTCTACCCATGGATGTGTCGCTTTATACTACTCATCATAGATTATAAGAAAATTGATTGGGCAAAAATCATTAGTGGAAAATTACATGCACAGATCAAGTATGGGTTGCAAAGTTTCAAGTTTCACATGATATCTTATCTAGTTGTTACCGCATTTTTGGTTGACCCCTTTCAAAAATGTGTCTACCCCCTTTAGTGAGGTTAATTGCATCAAGTTGTTGTATTTGAGCCTTAGTTTTCAAATTTGCGTCAGGCCCCGAATGAGTTTTCACAACCTTCCCCTCACCTTATGATCTAATGGGTTTCATCCAGGTCATCTTTACATTGGACCTTGTTAAGTTTCTTAATAGTTGTTGGGTCCTGAAGTGGTTTTCATAGCTTGGGCATACACTAACGAAATGAAAGAAGATTAAGCAGAAATAAGTTCTCTTTAGAACTTTTGTTAGGTTTCCAAACATTTTTCGGTTCCTGACAAGGTTTTGGAAACCTAACTCATTTCCATGGTGGATTTTCTAAAAGGCTAAGTGTTTCTCCTAAGGGTTCTTTCTAAAAGACTTAATGAAAAGGAAGACCTTGAAGGTACTTCTAAAGCTAGTCTTTCATGGAATTGATAAAGCAAGTGATGGGTTTATTTACAAAACTAAAGAGGATTCCAAAAGCATTTTGGGAACCCTACCCAGAGTTTTAAATTTATGTGTTTTAGTTGATTATGAGCTATCATTTAAAATCTATTCACAAAAGGAAATAATAATATCAAAATAGACATATTTGTAGAGATAAAATTTTAATGCATTGTTGTTGAGACACATTATAAATATGAAAAATGAAGAATTTCATTGCATGCAACATGAAAATACAAAACTAAAAGTACACAATTATCACATTTCACAAAGCTAAGTTGAAACCCAAAAAGGTTATATATATTTGTATGCATATTTTATTACAACCAAAAATTGGAGCTTTCAGCACATAGGTTCAAACATAGAGAGTGAACATAAGGATCCTAATGCCCTCTATCACCTCTTGGAGGTATTCTATCTAATTAGGGAAGAAGATATTATCCTTTAATTCCACACAATGGGAAAAATTATCCAATATGTTACACTCTAGTCTGGCATGGAGTAAGGCAACAATTTGGTTGGTTGGCTCATTCCTCAAGGCGGTGGAAATGCAAATTGCATCACCTACTTAGACTAGTGCATGGATACTCAGACAAGCTCCCTGTAACATTTTCAACATAGGTAAAATAGATTGGCCTTACTAGGCATTCAACAGGCTGGATTCCCCACTCAAACTTCCTAGAGGTGTGGATAATGTTATAAATAAAATGCTCTAATATCTCTGAGTTGTGCACATGCACTTGGGAGAGGAATTTCTCTCCAATTATCTTCTTGATTACTCCTTCAACATCATCATGAATGAGGAAGATCTCCCCTAGCTGGTCCATGACCAACTTCCTCTTGGTGCTACATTCTACTCCCTCAACAATTAGGAAGTCACTCTTATTCTCAAAAGTTGCATCGTTGGCAATGCTCGACATGTCTAAAATTGTGACTATCATTGAAGAAAATGAAGGAACTGCAACTGATTTATAAAAAATGGGATTAAGTGAGTAGAGTTTGCTTATAAATCAAGGACATTCAAGTTGCTTCAAATCTAATGAACTCAGTGAGTGATGTGATGTAAATCTAACAAAATGTGCCTTGGCATCGAGCAATATCATGTATTTAAACTACCCACATGAATATTCTCCTAGTTGGCATGTCATTAATTGGTAGACTAAGAAGATACAAACTATTCACCTAGCTAAAGGAAATGGGGATCATTTGCAAGGTTGGCAATTTATTTCCCTGTCCCAATCAATCAAAGAATTTGATGCAATCATAACCATTCCTAAAAATGGCCATTAATGTGTATGTGTCTTAATTAGACAAAGCTCAACTAACCTATCATGAAAAAATTATTTGGTGAGGTGGCAGTTACTCTTCCCTAAGAATTAGTTTTTAAGAAGTGGTTGACCCATAGGATTTAAAAATTTTAAAATATGTTGGAATTGGATATCAGGAGGGGTTTGAATTTTGATCCCCCTTTCACTGTGATGCATGAGTGAGAATCGATTTGAATAAGGATAAAAAAATTAGTATTGATTATTTTATTAAGGTGTTTATTGTGTGTGAGTAGTAAATTTGAATGTAGTACTTAGCATTTATGAGTAAGTCTTGGAGCTTTGATAAATGTTAGGATATTCCTTCTCTATGTGGATGAGTTATTCATGGTGTTTCATTCACATATCTTTAGTAAATGTCAAGATTTCTTTGAGTTGATTCAATTAGTTGTTAATAATATAGTCTTTGAGACTTGATATTTGTAGCTTTCTAATCTATTTTCAATTCAATTAGTAGTCTAGAAGTTGTTTTCAATCACATATGTTCCACAGTTATGGGTTGGTGTCAATTTGTCTTTCCTGCTTTCTAGTTAAAAGCATACCCCCATTTTCTTTTAAGTTAAAAAATCCAAATTCATATCATATGAGGGCACTGTACCTCTTAAAATTCAAAGGAATATCACCAATGCAATGGTGATCTCTCCAACTATTGGTGATCAGTTTATTCTTTCTCTTGGGAAAAATGGAGTCAAATTTAAGTTAATTGTTTAAAAGACAAATTTATCAACCAACACTAGTCTACTTGTTTTCCTATCAGGAGAACTTCCCAGTGCTCACCAGAATAGGATCTCTTCAGTTGAGAGAGGTCAAGATTTATGAGGATTACACATAATTGGAGTTGAATGCTAGTTATAAGAATTACTATGTGGTAAATGATAATTTTATTTATGCCATTGTTAGAGGGTTGGAGAATGAATTTACTAAAATAATCTCCCTAAAAGCTATGGAAGAGTTAAATAATTGGGGAAATTAGTTATCCAATTTAAGACCTTCACATATATTAGAGTAGCTGGCTTTCATAAAATCCCCCCTCAAGCTTCCAAAGTACCCTACAAATAAAATTATTTTGTTATAATTGTGTAGACAAGTAACAAAGATCCATAAATTGATTGTTAGTAATCAGAAATTAGGATATTCTTTCCTTGAGAAGATGGGAGTATACTCCTATGCCAACATGAAAAATGCTAAAACTATAGAATGGGAACTATAAATATATACCATGGACATGTATAAAGACCCAAGGGACAAATTTGAGCTATTGGTAAGATCAATAAGGTTATAGGTTCCTTAATGAAATATGAGCATACTTTGGAGGACCATTAGGAAAATCGTGAAGAATAGTTTGAGGTGAGAATGAAATATTACTCTAGGATGATAGTAGTTATGGTGAAGTTCTTTAATGTGAAAAAAGTGCCAATGAATTTGAAAGAGAATGGGAAGGTCTTAGATCTCATTTACAATGGGCAGGGATTCTTCAACTAGCGAATCTACAATGTGGATTGCTCAATTGAAGAAGATGATAAAATGGATACAAAGGAATCGAGCATCAAAGCTTGTTCACAGAGATGGTTGGTATCTCCATTTCTTATGGTGGAGTTTCCAAAGCCTCAACCTCAATAAAAGAAATCTAAGATAGGTGAAGCATCATTTGATTCTCCTAAGAAGAAAAGGTCATCATCCTCAGCAACAAGGCCCAATAAGAGGAAGGAAAAAGAAAAGATAGTTATAAAATCTAGTGAAGAAGGTGAGGAAGAAATCCCTCTAAAGAGAAGAAGAACCATAAGTGAACCCTGAGCCACATCGTTACATAGATATAGTTTACCTATTCCTCCTCCTTCCCAAAATCCTCCTCCACAACACTCTCCCCTACATGAATCGTTGTTGCCATCTCCACCTCCAAGTCCTCCACCACACAGAAACCCTACTCCACCTCCAATATCTCCTCCATGAAATTATCCACCTCAAATACCTACTTCCCCAATTTCCTCACCTCCTCCATCTCCTCCACATGATACTCCTCTTCCTCCTCTCCAAGAAAAATAACTACAAGAGAAGGATTTCAGAACAAGGATATAGTTGACGAAGAAATAGTTAGAGAAGAGGGAGTTAGAGTAGAGGTAATTTTAGGAGAGGAGGTTGAAGAGGGAGAAATAGATCCAAGCAAAGAGGTTCAGAATGAGGATATTATAGGAGAATAAATGGAAATAGATGAAGTAGAGAAAGAACCAAATAATTCTCAAGCCTTGAATAATATTGAATTCGTCTCCTCTCCTCAGTACGAGGTCTCTTCAAATCTCTCAGTATGGTTAAACCATACCATCCAAAAAAGGAAAAGAATGTATTTTTAGGAGCAAGAAGAGGAAAATATCACTATCCTTGTGGAAGCATTTCAAACCTCCACCAAAAGAAGGAAGAGATCAAGAATTTTCTCTACTATTATAGAGGGCGTGGAAGGGAACATGATAGCTCAAATAGTTTTTCCTCTAGTAGACAAACCTAAATCAAATATGTTGCCTAAGGATTACTAGTTGAGACAACTCAACCTTGGTTCCCATACCAGATAAGGGGAAAAAAAGTATTTGCAAATGGTTGTGTCCACTATCCTAAAAAGGATGCAAAAGGATAAGAAAACAAAAGAAGAATTGAAGTCTCAAGTAGCCTAGTTAATAGCATTTGTTAGCAACTTGATAGGACCCATTGATGTTGTTGCTCCTGAATTAGTTCTACAAGGTACATTAAAAGGAGAAGTCCTAAACCTTGACTCTGAGGGGTGGATAAATACTGCTAAGGGATGGAAAGATGATTTACAAGCCCTAGGTAGAAAATTTTTGAGAAAATAAATAAAATCTTATCACTACATTAGTGATGAAGCTAGTTTGGCCCACCAAATGGAGGTGTAAATAGATACGGATTTGATGGTATGGGATGATTACATCCAAGTTTTGTAGAAAATGAAAGCCACTTCCTCAAATTGCTTGTTGAAGGAAGTTGTCATAGAAGAAGAAGATAAAGTCAAGCCAAAGGAATGGTTAAATGCAATGCAACTGAGGGTGAAGACCTTGAATAAATGTGAACATAAGTTGAGTAAAATTAGAAACCTAGCCAAACAGGCTATGGTAAAGATAGAGAATTTTGTGGAAAGTATTGGTTGCACATTTTGGGAAACCTCATCCCTAGTTTCATCCTCCAATAAGATGGTCGGAGAGCTAGAAGAGTTGCTACGAGGTCAAATCACTTATGAGATCATTAACTAAGAAATAACTCAAAAACCAAACTTGTGGGCTTTCCAAGATGAATTGGCTAGCTTCACCAAACTAAAAGAGAAGTTGGAGAATTTTTCATTTTTGCAAAGGGTTGAATTACAATACCATTGGGGTCCTCCGATGGATACTATGAATGATGTTATCACCACTTTCTTTGAAAGTTTCTCTAGCATGGATTAAGTTGGACTTTTGAATTTTGATCTATTTTGAATAAATTTTATAATAAACACCTAGATAATTTAACTTTCAATTTGGCATTGTGTTTTTAGTTGAGCTCTAGTTCAAGGAGAGTTGTTAGGTTTAGTTAGAGTTAATTTCCAGATCAAAGTTGGGTGCTATAGTTAGATTTTTAGTTAACTTTTTTTAGATCCATGAATTTTGGGATGCATGAGTCTATCTATTTGGGATTGTTAAAGTCATTGTTAAGGATTAGAAACTATTTGGGATTTTTAGTCATTGTTTGTAATGCCCCGCCACGCAACCCTAGGGGAAGTTGCAAAATACTACTCAAACGTACTAATTTTTTTTTTGTTTAAGTACAATTAACATGCAAAATCACTACCCATTGCCAACAACCCATAAGGTTACGAGATTGAGTTTACTTAAACCCAAACAAGAAACATGAATTGAAACCATAACATTCAATTACTTAACAAATTAAATACACTTACATTCCATACATGATAAAATTACATCAATGCATAAGAGATACCACATGTTTCCACTAACAATAATGTACAATACGATTAAAACTCTCATTCCTCGAATTAGGTAAATCTAATAAACATGATTACAAATTACATCTTCCACCTCAATACAAATGAGGAGTAATAAAATTACAATAATCACTGAAAAGAATAAAGCATGAAAAGAAACTGGATCCCACAAGCTCTCCAACTAGAAATCTCGTCCACACGAACAAGAAGATGACTCAACGGATTAAGGTGCACATTCCACCCAACCATGTGATACCTGAAGGCTCACCCCCCGTGCTAGGAGATAGTAACAAGGATTCATAGACAAGACCATCTACCTCTAGACACAGGCTACACATAATTGAACTGAATTAAATACAAGTACAACATCACTTAACACAATGGTTACAATGCTTCAAAAGTTAAATAATCAATTGCATCACTAATACAAACATATTGCTAACTTAGGAGAAGTGTCATCACAATGTCACATGGGATATCTTGGTAAGTCTTCCTAGGTTTCGACCCCCATCTCGAGATATCCTAGAAACCTCTAACGACTCTCGGCCCCTCATGCAAACCAATGCAGAATCAATTATCTCTTGTAAAGATGAGATAATGATCTTTCCATTCTAGGCCTTCTCATCTCATCCCAATTCTATACAAGCCCTTGTGTCCATGAGCGAGGCAAAATTAATCTTGTTAAGTGTTTGATACAACCTAAACTCTAATAATTTTATTTGCGTTATCACTGAATTAACTAACTTACAGAGAGTTACCCTGACGCCACTTTGTGTGTCGGCCCTCATTGCAAGCCACTCCTCTAAGACAACACATGGAATAGCTCCACACCCAAGGGTACACAAGTACGACCTAAGGAGAATGACTCCCTAATCATGACATAAAGTCCACACATCCCGTTCTTGATAATTGGGTTTCTAATTGGATCTAACAAGATGCACTACCCAAGGCAAAACAAAGGTTGACTACAAATTACAACAACCCACGAAATTAAAAGAAAACTCAATCTGGAAGGCTTACATAACAAATAACTCCATTGCCCAACATCACGAAAGGGGGAGATTTCATAACGGAAGGATAAAATAGGCAAATCATTATCCTACTTTAGGATTTCCTAAATCCAATCAACTCAATCAACGTTACTTGCAATTACTCAAAAGTAAATAAAGTTAAATTCGCAATGTTGAGAAATTTAAAATTAATGATTTAACTTCATGTTTCTCAATCATACATACTAATTAAAATCAACTTTTTAAATAAAATATTTTGATTATAAAATCAATTTTATTTCAACTATGATAATGAACTAATCACCTTAAAATAAATTATATTTAAATATAAATATATATTAAATATCTATATAAAAATATATACTTAGTGTATATACAAATTTATATATATATTTAAATATATAATTATTATTTAAATATATCTATTTAAAATCAACCATTTAAATTCCAAATCCAATTATTTAAAAATACATAATATATACATTATATATAATATATATACTTATTATATATATAATATACATATTATATATTTAAAAAAATTATAAAAAAACAAATTTATTTAAATATTAATATAATATATATACCTATAATATATATAATATTTAATTATTATATATATATAATATATATATATATATTATATATATAATATAAAAAAATTAAATAAAATTTAAAATAAAAAAAAGGACACAACTTTTTAAGAGTCACGGGCCCCCAAAGGATAAGGGACACAGCCACAGGTAGCGTCGATCATACAGTGTTTTCTTTGTTATGCTTTGTTCTGCTATTACTTTGACTATGGTACTTGGTTCTTTTTTATCACAAACTGTTAAGCGATGCAAATGTTATATTTTGATGAGATGGTGTTTTACCCTGATGTTATCATTATGGCATGCCTTGAATTAGCGTAGCAGATATTTAATTAATGATGCTTTATGCTTTTGATTATATTATTGATGTTAGACTCGTCAGTTAGAAAGTTTGTATTGGTGAAGGGGATGGGATTGTATCACTCACTTGGGAGTGCCCTACGATTCTAAGATTTCCTCTTCACAATGTGTTTTATTATATCATATATATGCATGTTCGATATACTCTTTGTTCGCAGGTTGACAGGTACAAGACATCGACTCCACCTAATTTCCCAGGTTTGAGTGTGTCCATTGGCCAATGGTATTTGATTGGGAGATAGTAGCTAGGTTTTTCGTGCCAAGTCATTGCCCTAGTCATAGTGTGTCGTCAGGTTGTAGTCAGGTTTGGTTGTTTTAATGTTGTCCATTTCACCTTGGCTTTTATTTAATTTCAAATTATAAAGGTAAATAAATGGCTTGGGTAGTTAAATTTATGATTAAATATATATGATTGCAATGTTAGAAATGTTAATTATCTTATTAATTAATTTAATTTAATTAATAAAATAATCTAATCTTGGATTAGATCTATTTTATTAATTAATTAAATTAATGGAGATGAATTAAATTAAGTTATTCATTTTGGAATTAATAGATATTTTGATTGAAATTGGAAAAATGAAAATATGTTTTAAATTGCATTTTTTTAAAAATTAGTATGTAAAAGAAATTTTGTTTTAAAAAGAGTTAAATTCCTTTTTGTTGAAAAGTAAATTTTAAAATTTATGAAATTCATGTTGAAAGAAATTTTGGGTTTTTAATTTTAAAAATCAAAATATCTCCAAATTTGCAATAACTATGGTGGATGGGATATTTTAGGGGAGTTGACTAAATTTGGGGAAGAATTATGAGAGCCATTCCAATTTGTTTTTTTGAATTTTAATTTTGAATTGTGGAGAGAAATTGTTGTGAAAAAAAAAAGGGGGGAAAGAGGGTTTTGTTCATGCTGGATTGTATTTTTGGATTTGGAGAAGCAAGTTGGACTTCTTGGAGGAGTTGGAAACAGAATAAGAATTCAGAGCACCATTGGCAACCCTTCAAGCTTTTGAGAAAACTAAGTTTTCTTTCTATGAATTTAGTTTTCATTTTGAAATGTTTTGCAAATTTTTGTTATGCTATTGAAAAGATTTAGACTCTGTTTGATTTGCAAGGAAAACCCATGTCAAATCTTGTTTCAAAACTTGAAAAACCTCTCTTGAAATCATGGAAAAGAAAACAAAGAAAAATTCAAACAATAGAAAATGGAAGGAAACAAAATGATATTTAAAATCCTCTATTTTGGATTTGAAATAGTTCATATCAAGTTTGAAATTTAAACCAAGAAATTGTGTTGATAAATTAGTTTTATTGCAAAAAATTATGTTGAGAAGTTGCACAATTTGTCTGTAAATGGGAATTTTAGGTACATATATATATAGGTACAAATCTGAGATAAATGTATTTTGTCATTCTGGAAATTTTGTTTCAAAAATTTATACATAGAAAATTTCCTATGCAAACCAGGGGAGGGAATTTTTTTTATTATTATTGAAAATAAAGGATAATTTTTTTTATTTTGTGTAGGGTTGCATGGCGGGGCATTACATTGTTAAGGATTAGAAACTATTGTATTTACAAGGAACTATACAATCTCATTATGAATTTCCCCTACTGCATTTTGTGAAGCTTTTATAAAATTTCAAAGGATTATGCCTGTTACATACATATGGATTCTTGATCATTGGTGATGGTATAATTATTTTATTTATTTGAATTGAATAAATAGGTAAAGTTAATTATGTTACTATGTTATTGAATAGAGTTTTATCTCAGATTTGTGCATGTTTTATCGTGGTTTGATTTGATATAACTTCAAAATATTAAAATCATGAATTCCTTTGAAGATTACATTGGTGCTAACAATGATTGAGTGAATACTAGTCTCTTTAACATTGGTTATTATGGTTTTTCCTAACAATTCAAAATTGATAAATGAGATAAATTTGTCATTTTCCATTTAATTTTAGTCCATTCTCTAAATATCTCTCTCAAACCCTAAATTATTTTTATCTTTATTTTTACAATATTTAGAATCTTTGAAAGAGTACATGAAGAACTTAGATCTATTAAAGTAAAGTATTATACTAACATGCAATTGATCTTGAATTTCAAGAAATAAATCTCTCTATTTTAGTTGCATGTTCTAAATAAATTTTAGAGGATATCTAAAATTACTCAAATGCCTTGTTGAACAAGTTCACATGAACCACTTAGCTATCCATCATGGTCAAGACCTGGCCCAAAAGGAACTTTGGAGTAGGAAATTCTACTTTTCAAGAGTAATAATTTTATTATTAGTTGGTATGAGTTTTCCACAGTCCATGAAATTGTATTACAAGCTTTTGGATTTAATTGTGTATGTTTTTCAATCAACGTTTCGGATCACACTCAGTGATCCATCATCAGAAAGAGGAATAAAATGAAATAGGATTGCAGATAGAGCCTAATAAAGGATGGGGGGATGTCGGTTGAGATGAAAAAAATAATAACGAAAAAAATTAAAAACTATAATATAGCAAGAAAAGCACAGTAATTCCTCTAGAAACATATAATTATTCAAGAAAAGAAAAGCTTAATAAAAGGTAAAAATAATATAGAGATAAATAAAAATAAGCAATATATATATATATATATAACAAAAATATGAAGGAAAGAAAGAACAAAACAAATAAAATGATAGGATAAATCATAAATTAAAAATTAAAAATAAGAAATTAAAAATGTTTAAAAGTAAGAAGGAACAAAAAGAAGAAGAAAGAAAATATAAGCAAAGTTATAAATTAAGAAAGAAAAAAGACAAAAAAGAAATAAAATAACAAAGAAAAGAGATAACTACACATAAAAATTAAACCAAAAAATAAAATAGATAATTAAAAGAAAAGGAAAAAGAAAAATAAAAGCTAAAGCACTTAATTAGTAAAAATTAAAACATAATCTTAATGATAAAAAAATATAGAGATAATAATAAAATAAATTTTAAAACAAAAATAATAATAATAATCATAAAAATTAGAGCAAGAAAGCAAATATATATATAATTAAAAAAAGAAATAATAAGCATAAAAAATATACATTTATTTACAAATATGAAATCTATATAACATTAAAAAAGAAATAAAAAGCATAAAAAATATACATTAATTTACAAATATGAAATCCATATATAATATACAATAAAAAATCTTTAAAAAGAATATAAATGCTTAAAAAAGGAAAAGAGTATGTATGAATATATATGAATATGTATGTAAATATATATACATATATAAATACACAAATGCATGCATATATATAAATACATACATAAATAAATAAAATAGGGTGAAAGGAAGAAGTCAAAAGGAAAAGGGGCGATAAAATGAAAACAAAAAGACAATAACAAAAACTACAAAAAAGAAACCAAATGACAAAATAAGTCAAAATATAAAAATGCAAAAAAAGGGTGGGGGGAGGAGGAGGGGGCATGAAAAAGGGGGGGGAAGGTGTTTTCTTAGAGACTAAGGAGGTAAGCAAGGAAGAGGGGCCAATAAGGGAGGGAGGGGGTCAAAAGGAGAGGTTGGGAAAATAGAGGAAATGGGAAATGGATCAAGGGGGAGAAGACAAGGGAGAGAACACTAAGATGAAGGGTTTGAATGGAGGGAGTTTAAGAGGGGGTTCCAAGCTAGGTTAATGTGCCATGTAATACCCCACCACGCAACCCTAGAGCAAGTTGCAATTTCCTACTTAAACGTACCAATTTTTTATTTTATTTTAAGTACAAATAACATGTAAGATGGATACACACTGCCAACAACTTCTAAGGCCACGAGACAAAGATTACTTTAAAACCCAAACAACAATTAACATCAATTGAAATCAAAACATTAATCACTTACAAAATTAAGATTACATACATCCCATACAAGATAAATTACAACAAGGATAATAAATACCTCAAGATTCCAATTAACAACATTTAAACAATATGATTACAACACTCATTCCCCGAATGAGGTAAATCCAATAATCATGATTACAATTTACAAATTCCACCTGGATGACAAATGAGGGGTAAAAGAATAAAGATCAACTGAAAAGAACGAAGCCAGAATAGCATTTGGATCCAATGAGCTCTCCAACATGAAAGTCTCATCCACACGAGCAAGAGCAAAAACCAATAGAGGAAGGTGCATGTTCCACCCAACCAAGTGAAACCAAAAGGCTCACCCCCCGTGCTAGGAGATAGTAACAAGGATTTCCTCGACAAGACCATCTACCACTAGACACAGGCTAACACATAAACTGAACTAAATCAAGGACAAAACCCACATCACTTAACACAATGGTTATAATGCTTCTAGAGTACAAAATCGAGTACAATCACTATACAAAATAAACCAACGGTACAACACTATACCGATTGTTGTCATAGGAGGAGTGTCATCGCAAAGGCTGCATTGGTTATCCAATGGCGTTCTTCCTAGGTCCTGGCCCCCCTCTAGGGATATCCCGGTAACCTCTCACAAACTCGGCGCCATATGCACACCAGAGCGGAATCAGTTATCTTTCAAGGAGACAAGATAACGATCTTGCCATTCCAGGCCTTCCCGACTCATCTCAAGTCTTGTACAATCCCTTGAGCCAATGAGCGAGGCTAAATTATCTTATTAATGTTCAAAGCTACTCTATCCCTAGTATAAGTTATTTTAAGTTTCACTTAATTAATTGACTCTCACACGAGTTATCCTGGAACCACTTTGGGCCCGGCGCTCATTGAAAGCCACTCCCCTATCGACAACACATAACTCAACCACATGCCAAGGGTAGACAATGCACTAACACTTATCACAAATAATCAAACACCTCAACAGGTAACACATCACTACGGATGCCCAAAACTGAAACCAAAGCGTGCACTACCCAAGGCTAACACCAGGTTGACTAACATAATGAGACCCACATAATGAACTGATAACCCGACTCAACCACAAATCACAAGGTCACACAACCCGTTCAAAGAACCAGGTATCCACTTAAGCTTAACTCACACACAATCCAAGATAGACAAAGCAAATCATAAGAGACATAACATCATCTCAAGAAAACACTACTGGAAGACTTACATGATCAACAAGACCAATACGAATTAACAACGCAATCAAAGAGTCCCTAGCCTCAAGGTACAAAACCAGAACAACCAAGGTACACCCACAATCAAACAATATTGCCCATACCGAGAATAAACGAAAACACCACTAGAAAACATTCTAAGCAATTAAACAGGCTAATATTAGGATTTCTTAAATCCAAGCCACGCGATGACACATTGCATGAAGTCAATTTAAATAAATACCATTATTTGCACATAATTAAAGGTCAATCAATCACGTGAAGAATTTTTAAAACTCAATAGTTAAATTCGATTTGCCCTATCATACTCGATGATTAAGAAAAAAATCGATCTTATAAATAAATCCATTATTCAAATTTCTCAACAATAACCATAATCACAACACTTAAATAATAAAGTCATTCAACTAACATTTAAAACAATTTACTTAATCTAAGTTTACCATTAATTCCAGAACAAAACATTTAATATATATTAAACATTTATTTTGAATCCGTTAAACTTATCTCATCTTAAAGCCATTAATTAAAAATACTCTTTCTACTAAAATACCTTAATTATATACAAAATAATTTTCCGAACAAACATATTTTTTAAATGTAAACAAATCATGACTTAAATCTACTCATTTTTAAATCACAACTTCCCATAACGATTTAAATTGAACTTACAAAATATTTTTAAAACCACACATATAAAAATGATACATGTATATATACTATGCATATATATTTAAATATTCAATTTAATTATTATTTAAATATTATATTAATATTATATATATAATATATATTATATATTATTATATATATTAATATTAATATATATTATTAAATAATAAATATCAAAAGTTACAAATAATATAAAATACAATGAAATGAAGTCTGAGGTATTCGAGGAAATCCCACGATGCCCTAAATGGCCGAGCGGACTGTGTGAGCTCCCCACAGTCCATGGCCATTCTGGTCGCAGCCTGTGTGGGCTTCACACAGTCTGTGCCCTTACGGCTGCGGTCTGTGTGGGGTTCACACAGCCCACAGTTTGTTCGGCAGCGGTCTGTGTGGGGTTCACACAACCGTGGCCCTTCAGCTGTGGTCTGTGTGTTCCTCACACAGTTCGTGGCCCTTGGCCGTGGCCTGCGTTGTGGCGGTGGGGTTTGACCTCCCACCCCACAACAATAATAAAAAATTATATATATTTTTTAAAATAAAATCCCTACGTCTAAACATGGCAAAAATACAGGGTATTTCTAGGTTTATCCCAAAATCCAAATTTTCAAATATAATAAATATATATTTGTATATATATGTGTAAATATATCTATGTATTGATATGCATGGGTATATTTACACACATATATACCCAGATTTTGATTTCATACTCAAATTGTGAAAATAATCCAAACCCATTTCAAGAACATAAATTATTTTCAAAAACAACAAAATGGGTTTTCAAAATCTAGTTCTAAAATAGAGTTTTCTTTTCTTTTGTTTCTATTTCTTGGTGTAAATTTCTTGTTTGGTTTCTATTTCCAAATCTATCTACAATTTTGCAAATTTGAAAGCTTTTCCATGAATTTTCATTGAATCTAAAACTATATTTTCAATCATTCAAAATGAGCAAAAAGATGAAGGGAGAAAAGATGGAACCTTGTGTTTCCTCCAAAATTTGCAAGCTTCAACAATGGATATTTTCAAGCACTCTTTCAACTCCAAAATCCTAGCCTCCTCCAAGCCTCTCCACCAAAATCAAACCAAGAATCCATCCAAAAATAAAATAAAAATCCAAAAGCCCCCTTTTTCTTTGCAACCAATTTTCCCACAAGCCCCTTGAAAGAAAACCCTAAAATGAAAATATATTCTTTTCCAAATTTTCCAAATTCAAATTCAAATCCACTTCAAATTCACATTAAAATTCAATACAAATTAAATTGCAAATTCAAATTCAAATCCAATTTTAATTCAATTTCCAATTTCAATTTCAAATTCTAATTAAATTCAAATTGAATTTTAAACTAAATTCAAATTCAAACTAAATTCAATTTCAAAAAAAGAAATTCAAACTTCACCAAATTATTCACAAATTGAAATTCAAATTAAATTTCAACTTTCAAATTCAAAAACAAATATCTTTTACCAAAAAAGTCAACTATTTCCAAAAATATCTTTTCTACCCCAAAGTCATTGCATTGAAGATATTTGGAATTTTGAATAACTTAAACAATTTTCAATTTTCTAAATAGCATTCAACATATTTTAAAACCTTCTTTTCACACAAACTAATTTAAATCTTTTTAACACTTTTAATTCAAGGAATAACTTAATTAATTCACACAATTAATTTAATTAACCAATAAAATAAATCTAATCCAATATTAGATTATTTTATTAATTAAATTAAATTAATTAATACAATAATTAATATTCCTAGCATTACAACCAAAAGCATTTAATCAGTAGTTAAGCAACATAAGCCATTTAACTTGAATTTAAATAAGAACACAGAGACAAGGCAACATAACAACCAACCTGACTACAATTCGATGACACACAGAGACTAGGGTAGTGGCTTGACACAGAAAAAAAACCTAGCTACTATCTCCCAATAGATTTCCATTGAACAAGGGACACGCTCAGACCTGTGGAACCAGGTGGAGTCGATGTCCTATACCTGCATCCTGCAAACAACACGAGTGTCGAACATGCATATAACATAATAAAACACACCGTGAAGAGGAAATCGTGGAATCACAGGTCGCTCGCATGCGAGTGATGTGATCCCGTCCCCTTCACCAATACAGTATCACTAACTGATGAAGTTTACATCATTAACATAATCAAAACACAAGGCATCATAGAGAAAAAATTGTCTGATTAACAAAGCACAAAATGGAGGGGTGTTACATGCCAGCCTTCATCTTGATTGAGATTGGTATTGTGGTTTCTTATAGTGATGACTTCTTGGAGTTTTCGTTTGAAAAAACCTTCCTCCTTAACCACAACTTGGGTGTTTTCAAGACAAATTTGATGCTTAGTGTGGTGGGAATGCTCTACAAAATAAAACTTGGAGATTTGATCATGTCTAATATCAACACTGTGTTACTTTATCTTAGCATTGATGGACCAACCCGTTTCCCCAATATATGAGGTACCACAAAAGCAATCAATTTTGTACACTCTAGAGTGGAGAAGAGGTGGAAAGGGGTCTTTAACAAAGGGGATGAACTTTCTAATAATGGAGATGGGTTTGAAGGCACAATAAATACCTTTCTTATAAAGGAGTTTGGAGATCCGATTAGAGAGGCCTTCGACATAGGGGAGGGTGGAAAACTAGGAGGCTCTAGGCATAGGAGAAGAGTGAGGAGGGTTAGCACAAATTTTAGCAATTTTGAAAGCTTTTAAAATGTGCTTTTAAAAATAACCATTGAGCTTGAAAACATGGTGGAGATGTGATAGCTCAAGATCAATATGGTCTTTGTCACAAATCCAATAAGCATGAGTAGCAAGAGAGTTGAGGACACCAAAATTTTGAGCAGGATGGTGGTGGGAAGAGGCATGCAAGTAGAGGTTAGTGTGTGTGGATTTCCTAAATACATGATGAGCAAAGGAACCATCCTCTTTCCTAATGATGAGGACATCAAGAAAAGGAAGTTGATTGTTGGACTCAAGTTCCATGGTAAATTGAATACTATCAACCAACTTATTTAGGTGGGTTAGGAAAAGGACAAGTTGATCATGACCGTGAGGCCAACAAACATTGGTGTCATCAACATAGCATTTCCACCAATGTGGTTTAAGAGGGAAGGAGTTAAGGACCAACTCTTCAAAAAATTCCATGTAAAGGTTGGCTATGATAGGGGACAAGGGGGAGCCCATGGCCACTCCATAAATTTTCTCGTAAACCACATTTTGGAAGGTGAAGAAAGTGGAATGAAGACACAAATCAACAAGAGAAGTAATTTCATTATTGGATTTTTGTTTGACCAACTCCACAACATCCCCAATGGGAACCTTAGTGAATAAAGAGACAACATCAAAGCTGCCAAGGATCTTATTGTGATCAACCTTTTTATCTTGAATAAATTTAATGAAATGGTTGGAGTCCTTGATGTAGGAATCAAAATTACTGGTGAGAGGAGAGATCAACTTGGCAAGGAAAGAGGCCCAGTTATAGTTGGGGGAGTGGGAAGTATTAATAATTGGTCTAAGAGGTATGCCCAGTTTATGGATTTTTGGGGCACCATAAATTCATGGGGTGATCTCCTTATGAGGGATGAGATGCTTCTTGGTGGTGTCATCAAATGGAGAATGAGAGATGGAAATTTTAACTCTCCTTATGACCTTGGAAATAGGGTTGCTAGGGAGGGTTCTATAGTTGCCACTGTTGGTCAAGTGGTCCAACATTTTGCAACATAATCAATCTTGTCAAGGATGACCACAACATTCCCTTTATCTACCTTAACAATGATGAAATTTTCATCCTTAGCAATATTTTTGAAGGCAATAAATTCATTGTTCGAGACATTGCACTTGGGGGGTTTAGCATGTCTAAGGGCGATGGCATAGTCCTGTCGAATCTTGTTTGTAATTGTGACAAGAATAGGTTGGATAGCTTATTCAATTTCAACAAGGAAATCAACTTTAGGGATGGAAGGGGAAGCAATGGAAAAGTTCAATCCGCGTCTAATAAAATTAAGGGCTAAGGGGCCAATTCGTTGGTTGGAATACATACACAGTTAAATCCAAAAGCTTGCAATACAATTTAGTATTGCTTAGTAAGTTGTTTGTGCTAAAGCTACCATAAAAAAAAATTCGGCGCTAGAAGGAGGGCCTCCTTAATTTAGGCAAACTAGAAAACATCATCTCCTTCTCCCATAACAGGTATAGAAGAGTCCTTAGATCAACTGTAGACAATGGAGATCTATTAGAATTGTCTCAACACCAAAGCAAAATAGTGCCAAAGGGAAGGTTAGAGGTTAAACCTCAATACGTGTAAGCCCAACCTCACATCAAATTATAACAATTCTTTCACCCCCACCATTTAGGATGGCCTTTTTCATAGTAGACGAGAGTTCTCCATTGAATTTGGGAGGACCTCTACATGAAATACCAAAGAACAGTGAGAAGTTTTGCCCGAAATTCATATATGGGGAATCCAGAACAGTGGAAGATCATGTAAGAACATTTAAGGAAATTTGCAATAGATCTCATATTGGCCATCAAGACTTGGCTTGCAAGTTATTTCCTTACTCACTAGGGGAATTTTCTTATAACTGGTACCTCAACCTCCACAGGGGGACTATCACCACATGGCAAGATCTGGAAAATAAACTTGTGAACTAGTTCAAGGTATAAATAGATCATATCATCTTATATCATCAATTTATGTTTTGTAGGAAAGATCCCAACGAGCTTATAAACATTTACAGAAATAGGTTTCACAAGACTTACAAGAGGTTGGGGGATCCATACTTGGTGCATGAGGTAGCTGCCATCCAAATGTACTTTAGGTTGCTAGAAACATTGACCAACTTATTTTTGAGGAGATTACCTGAGGCAAGTCGAGACACCCTAGAAAAGGTATATAATGAATCAATTGTTTTTTCCCAATAGATGGATCCACATGTAGGTAATCCTTCTGGGTCACTACCATCTTTAGGTTTTCCCAACATTTCAAATCAATTATCATCCATAAATAATACATTGGCTAATCATACACCATTATTGAACCCCATCCCAAGCACAATGGGTTCACCTCAAACCTGTTACCATACCAACCCATGAATCATCAATCTCAAACCATCCTCATGATTATTTACCCTAGGAATGGGCATGAGGTCAATACTACAAATGGGGCAGGACAAGGTGGGCATGCATTCTTTGAACAACAAAACCAAATGTCCCATTCAAATCAAGGTCACAATTCTCAGTTGACATCTGAGCTATAATCCATGAATAATATGCTATCACAGG
The DNA here is from genome assembly GCA_007258455.2 of Sequoia sempervirens. Lineage (NCBI taxonomy): Eukaryota > Viridiplantae > Streptophyta > Pinopsida > Cupressales > Cupressaceae > Sequoia > Sequoia sempervirens. Next base: position 211,886,485 of record VDFB02000007.1, on the reverse strand, counting down.
TCACCAATGAGCTTATGCGTCTAAGAATCAATCCCTCTCAAGGAAGAAACTAAAACCAGAATCATAACCAAAATTATAGTTCTTAGAGTAATAACCCAAATGGCTAGGGTTTGCAAGGAAGGAAATTTAATTCACAAAGAATAGACCTTGGAATACTAGTCCCAACAATGGAGGGGTCCCAAACCCTTTAGATAATACAAATTCCATCAATTAATCTGATGTAAACTTAATAAACAGTTGTAGGTTTCATAAAAAAATTGATCATGTTGAAGCTAACTTCCCTAACATGTAGAGAATGTCCAAAACCATGAAAGGAAGCAATCAATTACCCCTAAAAACATGAAAACAATGATGTTTGATTCCTACACTCTAGTCAAAGAAGGAATTCAAAGCTAGTTTGAAGAAGAAGAAGAATTCACATTTCCTTTCAAAAATGAAAATGAACCAAAAAAATATAGATATTTATGCTTTCCAACAAGGGAGGAATAACTATAACTTAAGGAGTAAGCATGAATCACTTATTGATGGGATCCCACCTAAATCTAGTCCCACTCCTCCAAACCCACATGTCAATAACAATCCAATAACACCTAAGAGACCTTTTGGAGGTGCCTTCAAACATAATGGTCCCCAGTTCAACAAAATTCCCAATTCACATGAAGAAAAGTACAATTCAATGGAGGACTTGAAACATAGAAAAATGGGTATGATGGGAATGAATGATGTTCTAGATACAAATAACTTAAGATCAATCCCACTTTTCTAAGGGTTTCATTAGGATGCAAATCAACAAGGTGCATAGATTGAAATTCAACCTCAAAGGTGAGCCAATCAGACCTGGATCTGATCCTTTTGAGTCTTAGGAATGAGTTGGAAATGATTTGAAGTAATTAACCTAATTGGACTATATGACCCAAATTAGACTATATGACCCAGTATGATAAATATAAAATCCCAAAGATAAACAGACAAAAACAATGACTTGTAAGTGGATCTAAAAAGTGAGACTAATGTGTACCCATCACCAAAAGTTGAGTATGAGTATTGTAGTAGGACTGGGTTACCCCTAGGTGAATGGGTCCTTGATGAGGGGTGCTAAAACTATTTTTTTATCCCTCTAGTGTTGGATATGAGCTCATGGTTCCCGTTTGTAAACTTATCAAAATGTCGCTAGTAAATTTTGTAATTGAGTTTTCGTGGCTTGACAACTTTGATGACAACAAATGCAAGAATGCAAAATTTTCCTTAAATCCTTTTCAACCTGAGATCTGCACATTCAAAAAGAGAGGAAATATTGGACCATTTTAGGGGCTTGCCTCATTCAAACATCATGTAAGCATTTCCACATTCACAATGGCAATGTAAATGATAGGAATGATAATCAAAAGGAAGGAATGATCAATGAATAAAATGTTGCAACTCACCACCCTTCGATGGCTTCCTTGAAGGATTGAAGTCATACACATCTCTTCAAGAGTTTGATTCTTGCTTCACTTGAATACTTTGATGCTTGAATGCTTTGGAGACCTATAAAAAAAGGTTAGTCTTCACAAAACATGAACATGAACACACATAAACTCACATAGAATTGGACATGATGTTAGGATCTTGAATTGTTGCAATAAAGCTCTGAAATGTTGATCTTGACTTGTTCAATAGTGCTCTCGATCATAAGTTCACCAATACATTTCTTGTTATTGCTTTGTTAGATCTCAAATGATAAAATAACTAGGTATTTATATGCAATTGTACCAATTTCTTGAAAAATAGATCTCAAAAGCCGACACTTCATATTTAAATTTTGGATGTTCAAATTTCACCAACAACATATTTGAATTTGGGTCCCAGCTAAGGATAGGAACTCATTAGCCCATGGGCCAATGGGTCTTGGCATAAATTTCGAAGACACACTTAGTCAAGGGAAATTTAATGATTGGATGCATTAATTTAATGCTTTTCCTCCAAAAAATAGTAAAAATTAGGCTTTAGAATGCATAATTTGGAAACTTAGAAGCTTAATTAAGTCCAATAAATTAGGGGTACAACACATAATGTGAAATTGCTAAGGTATAAAATTTTTGACACTACGTTTATCCCCCACTTTAGTGAGAGTATGAACTTACACTCAGAATCACACTAAAGTAGAGAAATATATGTCAAGAGGGGTTCAATTGTATAGATGTTGAAGAAATAGGATTACTAAGGATCAAGGAAGGTGACCAAGCCCCCAAGATCCAAGATCCCATGGAAAACCAACATAAGTATGAAGACATATGAAATACAACAATACCACATACACTAACATGCAATATCAATGTGAAATGCAAAAGGAGGGTATGGACTAACAAGTTGTGTTATGCTAGGACCCATACAAAAGGCATTCATGATACACACAATAGAAAATTCTAATATTTTCTAGGTGAATCATAGACTAGAAGGCACACAAGATAGTGAGGAGCATTTTCACTAAGTAATACCCCAAGACAAAGATGAGAAACACACTAGGTCTACTAGTTGTACCCATAACAAGGTGGAAAAATGAGAAACACGCTCTAGGTCTACAAGGTGTACCCATAACAACCATACCAAGAGCTATACTCTTTGATAACCTTGATAAGGTGCCACAAAATTATCAAGATGTTATGCTAATTCTATTCTAAGTTCAACTCCTATGAACAAAGTGAAGCAGAGAAAATTCCAATGTCAATGTCAATGCACCACTAATTCTAGCCCCTGTGGACAAAGTGAAGTAAAATAATTCCAATGTATGCCCCCACTTTAAATAAATTTCAAAACACCATGTTGTGAGCAATTACTTTAAAGTAGAAAATGATAAATGCCATGCAACAAAGAATCGCAAGAGCTTATTTGGAAAGACCTATGCAAAAGATATGTTTCCAAATAAAGCTACATAATGATAAGGGGATTCCCCCAAATATAATGCAACAAACAACATGGAAAAGTAAACTGAGGGATCCATGGATCTAGGGTCAATACATGTCTTTTCTATAGTAATATGATATAGCTCAAAATTGAAATCATTCCTCAAATACTCTTTGACCAACAAACACAAAGGAGGAATGACACATAGAGAGAGAAGACAATTAGAATTTTGGTTCAACATGGAAGAGACCTAAATGTCTCAATGCTTTGCATCATCTCCAAAATGAAAACACACAAGAAATATATAAAAGATAAAGTTTATGACATATAGAAGATTGAATATACAAAAAGAAGAATGCCATGACAAGTTCGTTTCCTTTGTATCCTTGTGCTAATGGAGCAACAAGGTTAATCCAAAGAAAACTCACAAACATAAAGACATACCAAGTATCACAATAGATGAGATCACATTACATGCAAGCAAACACAAATAACATAGAAAGAAAACACACAAAAGAAGTACTCCGCATGCGAGTTGACCTAGAGTAGGTTGTCTATATCCCAATCTTGCTCATCATATAAGGAAGATAGACAAATAGCCAAGGGGACTATAGTAAGTGTCATACTAAGAAAATCTCCAAGTGCAACACGTGGCGAGTCACTCTTTGCAGGAGGATCATCACAGTTTCCCCCATCTAAATTTATTTTCTTTTAAAATAGATCATTAAGCTCATTATGCACCTCTTCATCAATTTTATAAATTTCATCATCATCATCCAAATTGATCACAATGGGAGGTTTATAAAAATTACATTTATATTTTCTTGTTTCACTTCTTATTTTGGTTCCATGTCTTGTTTGGGTGAAATTTGGATTTCTCCTTGATTTATTTCCATGGTTGTTGGTTTAACATGCACTATGTTATTCTTTTCTTCCAATTGGTGAGCAATAACATGTCTACACCTACATTATTTATCATTTTGGTTTCTTCTTGTGTGATTTTCAAGTTGTGATGGGGTAGGAATGGGTTTATCAACCATTGATTTATTTTCTTCCCTTAGGGGAGGAACTGAAGGAACCATTAAGGGTTGTGAAACCACTATCTCTTTAGGTATATACACTTGTTTTATCTTTGGTGGCACAAAAGGAATCATTTTATTGTCTTAGTCTCTTATAAGATATGGGTGGAGAAAAAATTGCATATTTATTTAGGTTACTTGGAAGGTTCTTTGGTTCAAGCATGGGTTCATCCATGATGGGCTAGGGAGAAGGAAAAACCATAGACTTATCATTCTTAGGTATATTTCTAAGAGATAACTCTACTATGTGCTTTACCTTGAACTTTTGATATGACTTGAAAAATAAATCCTCATGAGGTTTTATAGGTTCCATAGTTTGAGGCCAAAAGAAATCCAATGAAAAAACCCACTAAGATGTACTTTAAATATCTCATTTTCAAAGGGGAACTTTATGCACTTGTGAATAACCGACAGGATGACATTCATGGAGCATAACCATGGGTAGCCTAGCTTAAGGTGGAATTGGTCTGACGTCGGGATGATGGAGAATGATACATATAATTATTTTTGTCCAACTTTAAGAGGAAGAGTTATGGAACCTATCGTAGGGAAAGAAAAATCATTATGATTTTTTATCCATGCTTTCTATTGTTCGTATGAATCTTGATAAAGCTCTTGCACAAACAAGAACTCCTCAATGACATATTCTCTATGCATATAGGATCAATGAGTGTTCCTTGCATAGATTTTTCATTAATACAATCAACAATATAGAGAGGACCCTCAGGTGCATGTCTAAGTGCATCACTATTTGTAAAAATAATGTTAGGTAACTTAGTGGTTTGGCCCTTACAAGGATACACATATATAAAACCAACCATTATTTGTAGACCAGCCTCATTATTACTATAATCATTGTTCATGTCATTAGTTGTATCAATATTTATCTCATCATTCTTAACATCACAAGCTTGCACAAAGTTGGTTGAATGATTGGGCATTGGATTGGTAAATATTTGAAAATTTTGGTTAGGTGAGGAAACAAACTTATTTCCTTTATCATTAACACTACCCAATTGAATGTGATTAGAATCAATGAGGTCTTGAACTTGATGTTTAATATGCATACATCACTTCATATCATGTCCATTTGTGTGGTGATATTGACAAAAGGCACTTAGATTAAAATTTGGAGGTAGAGGTTTGGTTGTATTTGTAGATCTAATCGGAGGCAAGTGGATTAGGTTCTTACTCAAAATTTGTAGCATGATTGAATGGAGGGAATCAAGTAGTGGGGTGAACTATCTATCTTTTACTCTAAATTGGTATGGGGTTGAATTTATGGTAGTAACTTGAGGCTGATCAATATGATTAGTTATCTAAAGTATGTTTATCTTTAGAAAGATTTTGTTTGGCTTCCTGAGGTATTTTTTTGATATATAGGTTTGGATTTCTCACCATGAGTCGAGGAAGATGTCTCTTCATACTTACTAATTAAATTCTAATAGTCACAAAGATTCATACATAAATGTATAAATGATGGGAGGTTCATCAATAAGACTCTCTCTTACGTCCTTTTGCAAGTTATCGATGGAAATTTTATGGATATCCACATCAAGCAGAGTTAGATTAAATTTTGATAATATCAATTGATAGCAACTTATGAAATCTATGACTTTTTCACCTTGTTTTTGTTTGCATCTCATTAAAACAGTTATGTTTATCTTAGGACCAATGTTGACTTGGAAATGATTGAGGAAAGCATCAACAAGCTCATTAAATGAGTGAATTGAATTGTTGGGTAATGAAAAAAACCATTCCAAGGCCATGTATTTCAATGACCTAGAGAAAAGCTAAGCTAGGAGCTTATCCTCAAAAATAAAGTCACTACACATGGTAGTTTATGTTGATATGTAGTTACTAGGGTCCCCTTTACTATTGTACTTGTCAAATCAAATGATCTCTATGCTGTGTGGCATTTATGCTTTCAATATCTCAAGTGACAATGGGCTCCTTTTGATATACTATGATGGTTTTCCACTTTGGTTTTGGTTCGTTGTTGAGATTTGTTGTTGAAGGGATGTCACATTTTGCAAGAGTTGATTTATGATAGAATCATTGCTTGACATGTTTTAGGAATGAGGTGAGTATGGTGGAGTGTGTATATATTAGGTGGGATAGTGTGTTTCAAATTTATGAATGGGGATGTAACTTGAGGTGTGACATGTGAAGATTCAAAAGCATAAGGATTTTAGTGGAAATACCTATTGTTGAAGTTATGCCAATGCTTGGTTGAATTGTTGAATTAGCAGTTGGATTTGTGTATGTAGGAATAGAGGCTATGGTTGTAGGGAGGGAGACTTGAATTCCTTGACTTTTAGTGTATCCCAAAGCTTGAGTGTAACTACTCATTATAGACACATTATCATCAACTATATGGGCTAGGTTATGCACAACCTCTAATCCATGGTCATCATTAATCAACTTCCTCATGTTGTCAATTATAGGGATTGCTATACTAGCAAAGTATTCAGTACTCACATAGTCTTGAAGTTTTTCTAAGTCCTTTTCCAATTGTCTTAGTTTATCTTTAGGGACATGAGAAATGATATTCTCAACATATGTGAAGGTAGGTTCTTGTGAGGTTATCATGGTAACCTCAGGAATAGAGTCCAAAATGGGTTGAGTATTGAAAAAACTTGTCATGAAAGGGTTAGAGAACTCAAGATCCACAACGGATGCACCAATAGCATGGGATGCCATGAGTCTTGAACTATGTCTCTCTGCAATATTGGTAATAGGACACTAGGTTGTGAAACTCATGCAAGTTTCACAACACCAAAAGTGCACCCAAAATAAACACCAAACTAATAAAATACTATAGAAAACACTCAAAAACAAAAGGAAGAAGTAAATAGGAACCACAATAATAGAGGTCTTAGAAAAAATTTGTTTGGCCAAGACAAGCAAGACAGGTTCACCCCTAGGCGAATGGGTCCTTGATGAGGAGTCTTGAAATTATTTTTGCAACCCTCTAGTGTTGGATCTGAGCTCCTAATTCATGGTTGTAAACTTATCAGAACATCATCACTAAATTTTGTAATTGAGTTTCCATGGCTTAACAACTTTCATGAGAAAATGCAATGATGCAAAATTTTCCTTCAATCATTTTCAACCTAAGATTTGCACATGCATAAAGAGAGGAAATGTTGGACCATTTTAGGGGCTTGCCTCAATCAAACCCCGTGTAAGCATTTCTACTTCTACAATAGAAATGTCAATGATATGAATGATAATTTGAAAGGAAGGAATGATGAATGAATTTTTTTTTGTATCTTACCACCCTTCAATGGCTTCCTTGAAGGACTAAATACATACACATATCTTCAAGAGTTTGGTTCTTGCATCACTTGAATGATTGAATGATTTGGAGACCTACAACAAAGGTTATCCTTCACAAAACATGAACATGAACACACATAAACTCATATAGAATTGGACATGATGTTAGTATCTTGAATTTCTACAATAAAGCTCTGAAATGTTGCTCTTGACTTGCTCAATAGTGCTCTTGATCATAAGTTTACCAATACATTTATTTTTATTGCTTTGTTAGATCTTAAATGATAAAATAATTAGGTATTTATATGCAATTTTACTAATTTCCTAAAAATTAGATCCCAAAATTTGACACTTCATATTTGAATTTTGGATGTTAAAATATTTCCAACAACATATTTGAATTTGGGTCTTGGCTAAGGAGGGGAACCCATTCACTTGGCCCAAAATTCTAGGACATACTTAATTAGGGGAAATTTAATGATTGGTTGCATCTATTCAATGCTTGTCCTCCAAAAAGTAGTAAAAATTAGGCTTTGGATGTATAATTTGGAAAATTAGGAGCTTAATTAAGTCCAATAAATTAGGGGGGGAAACATAATATGAAATTGTTAAGGTATACAATTTCTCACACTACAGGACTTAAAAATTACAAGAATGTCCCAATCAGAAAGAGGCATTATTTAAGTCCCTAGATAATCCACGATATGGACCTATTGATCACCCTCAAAAGGATAAGGTTTAGGCTTTGAGTTCCTCTAATGTAATGGTCACCATATTTAAAGGTAAGAGTGAAGTTCCTTCATTTATGCTAAGTGTTTGAATGTTCAAAAATAAATTACACAAATGTTTGGTTAACTCAAAAGCCTCATGCAACTTGATATCGTACTCAATCCACCAAGAGTTAGGGATGGCCCCTAAACCGGCCAATAGAGTAGTGGTGCAGCTTGACAAAATTGAGGTCAAGATCATAGGTGAACTGAAAAACATATGTATGCAGTTAGCTTTAGACCCCTGTGTCCAAGAATATATTAATATTCATGTGGTGGACATCCCTAAAATGTATGGTATGTTTCTTTGTAGAGAATGGACCAAGTATCTAAGGGGCTAGTTTTCCATAGATTTTACTTAGCTATGGTTACCATGGAGGAGATTAAATAACCAAATAAAGATAGATACATAATCCAAGCTAAAACACATGATCACAACATATAATGCACCAAATGAAATGGCTTTCATAGAAATGGACTTAGGAGTGTATAAAATAAATGAAATTATGACGATTTCTCTAGTTAATGATGAAAAAACATATGAAGATAGCCCTATTAAAGGATTGCAAGAGTGTGGATCTACTAATCACGTCTTTTGAGAATTTTTTGCATAGGATGTATGACAATATGAATAATCTTGGAAAATATGCAGATGCTTTAGTACTTCTATTGTCATGATGATGTCAAATTCACAACCAAAGCCATTCTAAATTTTCCTGTCCCACTTGTGAGGATGCAATGGAAAGGGTTAAATTGATGTAATTTCAAGAATAGGAAGAGAGGGCACATGTCAAGAAATTCACCCCAAAACATCAAAAGATAGTATTTGATGGGATCATTGAAAATATTGACCAAAAAATATTAGAAGCTAAACTAGATATAGTAGCAGACACAACTAGGCCTCCTCCCAAAACACCACATTACAAGAGTGTCTTCTACCCAAATATGAAGGACCACATAAACTTGAACAGGATACTCGAAGAGATCTCAACACACTCATTTAGAAAAGTGTCTCCATTATAAAAGATGGATCACATATCCAAAATATGGAGAATAAAATAATGTGGAAGCTCAAATTTTATGGGTCCAAGTACAAGCAAGGAAATCGTGTCAGGATTGAACTAATTAATCCACAAGGTAAATAATTTCTAGGAGCCTTCAAATTATAGTTCACATGCATAAACAATATGACTGAATACATGGCATTAATCAGAGGATTGCTAAGGGCCCATCAAAAGAAGGTTAAGTAGTTGTTTATAGAAGACAATTCACAGCTAATAGTAAGGAAAATAAGAATCCAATATGCTTGCCAAAGCAAAATTTTAGTTTCTTACAATAACAAAGTATGGGATCTGATCGAATATTTTTATGCTTTCAACGTAAGGTTAATCCCTAGGAGAAAGAACTATATTACAGATTCCCTTGTTGTTTTCCTTGCAACCAATGACTAAGTCCTAATTAAAGAAGTTTTCTATGGAGATAGTGCCCTCACCATCAATTACAAATAAATCACAATTTTTTAGGTATTTAAGGATGATCAACGCATTCTTGAGTTCATTTCCAACTTTAGAATTTTTGTTGCTCAAATCATAAACAAATGTGACAAAGATCCATTTGAAATGGTGGAGGAAGGTATCATTAACCTAAGGACCAACACCATTCCAAAGGGCATGGTTGCATTAGACAAGATATGTGACCAAGATGATATAGAAAAATCCAAGCATACTACTCCTAATTCAAAGGGAGGTAAATACATCTCATAACCCAGGGAATGAGCAAGATAAGAGAGATGTCCTTATTGAAACAATTTATACACCAAAGGAAAAGAATGAGTTAGTAACAACCTTAAAATATTACAGAGAGATTATTTCTTGGATCTATGAGGAGTTAAAGATGTATGACACCTTATTAATTACTCATATGATTCCTTTGAACCCAAGATCTAACCTTTCAAACAGAGGTATTGCATGGCTAATGCTTTACTAAAAACTTTGACACAAAAGGAGGTACAAAATTTATTAAGTGCTAGGATTATATATCCAATACAACAGTCAACTTGGGTAGCCAATCTGGTATTGATGAGAAAGAAAAGTGGAGAAATAAAACTTTGTGTGGATTTCATAAATCTCAACCGAGCTTTAGAGAAGGAAAACTACCCATTGCCTCCACTGGATGAAGTCCTCCAAATAGTCAATGGGTCACAAATTATGTCATTTTTTGATGGAAATTTAAGTTACAACCAGGGCATGGTTAAAGAAGAAGACAGAGTAAAAATGGTCTTCACCACAAAGTGAGGAACATTTTCATATCGACAAATGCCTTTTGGTCTCATCGATGCAGGGAAGAATTTTCAAAGAGATATGGGCATAGCTTTCAAAGGATTGATTATAAAATAAATTATTATATATATGGATGGCCTCATGTTATTTTCAAAGAACAAATCACCATGTGGGTGACCTACACAAAATCCTCTAGAGGTGCAAAGAATCGGGTATTTCTCTCAATCCTAAGAAGTGTATTTTTGGGGTAACTATGAACAAAGATAAGAGGGAAAACAACACAAGGATTAGATAAAATCACAATCCAATACCTAATTGACTTGAAAAAAAAAATGTGTTGCACCTTAAGTTGAATGTACCAAAGCTAGGTTGTATTCCATCATTTTTATAGTTTCATTGGGATGTAAATCAACAAGGTGAATAGATTGACTATTGACCACAATAATGAGCCAATTAGACTCAGATTTGCATCCTTTTGACGATAGGAATGATTTGTAAATGATTTTGATTGATTTCCCTAATTAAACTATATGACCTAATGGAATAAATGTAATTATCCGACAACTGATAAAAAAATTATAGTCAAGTTTTGATAGATCCAGAAGGTGTAGACTGATATGTACCTGTCCAAAAAAATTGGTTTCATTGTGCCTACAAGGACTAGGTTTTCATGTGGCCATTGAGTCTTTGTAACGGTGTCCTACTCAACTTTTGGGTTCCTTTGATGTCGGATCTAATATTTTATTTTATGCCTGTCCCATAGTTAGAATTCCATAAATAAATCTTGTAGGTGATTTTTTGTGTGTCTTGAAAAGGTTGATGACAACAAATACAATAATGAAAAATGGATCTTCAAGATCTCTTCAATATATTTAAAACATGCAATCTACATATTCACAAAGAGGCGAAATGTTGTGTCATATAGGGGCTTGCCTCAGTTAAACCCTGTGTTAGTGTTTCCACTTCCACAATGACAATGTCAATGATAAAACTTTGAATGGAAAGAAAGGAAATGATGAATGAAAATAATGTTGCAACTCACCACCCTTCAAGGCTTCCTTGCAAGACTGAATACATACACATCTCTTCAAGGGTCTTGGATCTTGCTTTCTTGATTTTGATTGAATTCTTGAATTCTTAGAGACCTATAACAATGTTAGCCTTCACATAGCATGAACATGAACACACATAAAATTTTGCATGATGTTGTATCTTGAATTGTCATAAGAATGCTTTGATATGTTGCTCTCGAATTGCTCAATAGTGCTCTTGATCATAAGTTTTCCAATATATTTTATGTTAGATTTAAAATGATTAAAAGACTAGGTATTTATGCATATTTATCTAGTTTCCCAAAAATTAGATTCCATAAGTTGGCATTTCATATTTAAATTCTAGGCATTAAAATTCCACCAAGAACATATTTGAATTTAGGTCCTAGCTAAGGAGGGGTACCTGGGTCCTAACCCAAATTTCTATGACATATTTCATCCATTGTAATTTAATGATTGAATACATTTTTTTAATATTGGTTCCCCTTTCAAAAAATAGTAAAATCGGTCTTTGGAATGCATAATTTGGTAAATTAGAAGCTTAATTGAGTCCAATAAATTAGGGGGCCAAAAGCATAATGTAAAAGTGTAAGAATATACACTTTTTTACACTACATTTAGCTCTCACTTTAGTGAGAGTATGAACTTACACTTAGACTCACACTAAAGTAGATAAATATATGTCAAGAGAGATTCAATTGTATAAATGTTAGGGAGATGGGATGACTAAGGATCAAGGAGGGTGATCAAGCCCCCAGGATCTAAGATCCCATGGAAAACCAACATAAGTACAAAGGAACACACATGTATGATATGATATGCAACAAGACAAGATACACAAACATACAATGTCAAAATTAATTCAAAAATAAAAAAGATGAACTAGCAAGTTGTGTTATGCTATGTGTCAATGAAATGAATTACTCACAAGGGATAGTGATGTCCAATATTCACTAGGGATCCCCCAAGACAAGGTAAAATGTGATACACATAGTAGGTCTACAAGGTGTGCTCATGAAAAAGTGGAAAAATGGGAAGGACACACCAGGTTTATAGGTGTACACCAATTTTTCAAGCCATACAAAGATTTATACTCCCTATAACCTTGATAAGGTGCCATAAAAATGATTAAAATGTTATGCCAATGCTTACACTAGGTTTGACCTGTGAACAAAGTGAAGCCAAGAAAATTTCAAATTTTAAACGCATCACTAATTTTAGCCTATGAACAAAGTGAAGCATAAATAATGCCAATGCATGTCCCCACTTTAAAGAAATTTCTAAACACCATGTTGTGATCAATTACTTTAAAGTAGGATAATGATAAATGTCATGCAACAAATGATCGCACGAGATTATTTAGAAATCCTTATGCCAATGATATGTTTCCAAATAAACTACATCATGATAAGTGGTTGCCCCTAGAATACAATGCCATGAATTACATATAAAGGTACACTAAGGGATCCACAGATCTAGGGATAGTATACGTCTGTGCTACAGTGATATAATAGAGTTTGAAACTGACAGCATTCCCCAAATACTCATGAAATAATGAATATAATGGAGGAATGGCATACAGAGAGAGAAGACAAAGAATAATTTGGGTCAACATGGAAGATATAAATGTCTCAATGTCTTGTGTAGTCCCCAAAAGGAAAAAAATAGACAAAGAAATGATAAAGATTATGACGTATAAACAAATTGAGATACAAATAAAAGAATTCCATGATAGATTAATTTCCTTTGTATCCTTGCGCCAACAAAGCAACACAAATCCTCCAAAGAAAACTTACCAAAAAAAGGCACGCCAAGCAACGCAATATAGGAGATCACATTACATGCAAGCAAACACAGATAAGATAGAAGGAAAAACATAATTTAGCATGTCACATGTGAGTTGACTTAGAGCAGGTCGTTTGCATCCCAATCTTGTTCATCATAAATGGAAGGCAGATAACTAGCTAAAGTTTCTATAACAAGTGTCGTACTAGGAGCATCACTAGGTGCGACACGTGCTGGGTCAATCTCATCAAGAGAATCATTATGGTTACCCCCATCCAAATTTATTTTCTTTGAAAATAAAACATTAAGCTCATTATGCACCTCCTCATCAATCTTTGCAATCTCATCATCATCATCCAAATTTATCACAATGGGAGGTTTTATGATTTTGGTATTTGAATTGTCTTGTTTGAATTATTGTTTTGGTGGAGGTTAAATTTCTTCTTTATTTGTTTCTATAGGTGTGGGTGGTGCTAGTTTATTATTTTCTTCTAATTGGTGAGAAATAGCATGATGTCTACGCCTATGCTCTTTAGCATTTTGGTTTTTTTTAGCATGATTTTCAAGTTGTGATGGTGTAGGAGTTGGTTTATCAACCATTGGTCTCTTTTCTTCAAGATTAAGGGAGGAACTGAAGGAACCACTGAGGGTTGGGAAACCATTGTCTCTTTAGGTTTTTAAACTTGTTTTATCTTTGAAGGCACAAAAGGAATCATTTTGTTATCTCTTGGTCTTTTGTAGGAGATGGGTGGAGGAACTATGGTGTACTTATCTTGGTTATTTGGAAGGGACTTTGAATCAATCATAGGTTCATCCATGATTGGCTAGGTAGAAGGAAAAATTATGGACCTATCAGACTCAAGAATATTGCTAAAAGATATTTTTTCTATATACTTTGCTTTGAAGGAACAATCATGGACCTATCAGACTCAAGAATATTGCTAAAAGATAATTTTTCTATATACTTTGCTTTGAACTTATGATATAATTTGAAAAAGAAACCTCTACAAGGCTTTATAGGTTCCATAGATCCAAGCCAAAAGAAATCCAATGAAAATTTCTCACAATAACACAAAGGATTGAATCCACTATGGTGCATTGTAAATATCTTGTTTTCAAATGGGAACTTTATGCACTTGCAAATAACCAACGAGACAAAATTCATGGAGTGTAACCATGAGTAGCTTAGCTTCACACAAAATTATTCCAACATTGGGATGATGGAGAATGACACATCTAGTTGTTTAGGTCCTACCTTTAATGGAAGAGTGATCAAACCTATCATAGGTCAAGAAAAACCATTATACATTTTAATCCATGCTTTCAATTGTTCATAAGAATCTTGGTAAATTTCAAGCACAAATAAGAATTCCTTGTTGATCACATTCCACGCACATGTTGGATCAATAAGTATTCCTTATGTAGGTTTTTTATGGATACGACCAACAATGTAGAGAGGACCATCAGGCACATGTCTAAGTGCATCATCATTATTGAAAGTAATGTTAGGTAACAAAGTTGTTTGGCCCTTATGAGGTTGAATGTTTATGAGATCAGCCATGTCATGTAGGTTATCCTCATTATCACTCTTATTATCATCAATTATTTCCTCGGTCTTATCAACATTCATCACATCATTCTTGACTTCACTAGCTTTCATAAAGTTGGTTGAATGATTTGGCATTGGATTGGTAAATATTTACAAATTTTGGTTAGGTGAGGTGACATATTTATTCCCTTGATCATTAACACCACCCAACTGGATATGATTAGAATCAATGAGGTCTAGAACTTGATGTTTAAGACACACGCATCATTTTGTATCATGTCCACTTGTGCAATGATGGTGACAAAAGGAATTTGGATTGAAGTGTGGTGGTGGAGGTTTGGTGGTATCCACTGGTCTAACAAGAGGCAATCAAATAAGGTTCTTATTCAAAAGTTGTAAAAAAATTGATTGGAGGGAATCAAGAAAAGGGGTAAGTTGTCTATCTCTTGCTTGGAATTGGTATGGTGTTGGACTTATTGTAGCAACTTGAGGCACAACATTTGTTTGGGATGGATTTATCTTTATAAAGCTCTTATTTGGTTTCTTGAATGATTAGTGATTATTTTGATGTATGGGCTCAGATTTTTCATTATGAGTTGATGAAGATGCTTCTTCATACTTACTAATTTTGAATTCTTACAGTCACGAAGCACCATACACAAGCTTATAAAGGAGGGAAATTTATGAAAGAGGAATTTTCTCTTAATTCCTTTTACGAGTTATCAGTGAACATTCTTTGGATTTTTGCATCAGGGAGAGATAGATTAACTTAGGATAATATTGACTAACAGCAGGTTATGAAATCTTTAACCTTTTCACCTTGATTTTGTTTGCATCTCGTTAAATTAGTTGTCTTGGTCTTGGGACCAATTTTAACTTTGAAATGATTAAGGAAATCATCAAAAATCTCTTTGAATGAGTTAATTGAATTATTGGGTAATGAACAAAACCATTCCAAGGCCATGTATTTTAATGACCTACGAAAAAGTTTAGCTAATAGCTTATCCTCAAAAATAAAGTCACTACACATGAAAGTATATGTTGTTATATGGTTGCTAGGATCGCCTTTACCATTGTATTTCTCAAAGTGGGGTATCTTTATTTTTTTAGAATTTGTGATTTCAATATCTCCAATGATAATGGGCTCTTTACAATGTATTGTGATGGTTGTCTATTTTGATCTTGGTTTAATGTTGATATTTGTTATTCAAGGGATGACACATTTTTCAAGAGTTGGTTTATGATATAATCATTGCTTGTTGTGTTTTGGAAATGAGGTAAATATGGTGGAAGTGTGTATGCGTTAAGTGGAGAACTCTATTGGAATTGTTTGAAGGTTGATGGGTTTGGAGATATGATGTTTGAGTTGACAAAACTATAAGGATTTCCAGTGGAAATATCCAAAGTTGGATCTATGTTGTTGCTTGGTTGCATTGTTGTGGTAAAAATTGGGTTTACACTTGTGGGAATAGAGGTTATAGTTGTAGCAAGAGAAACTTGACTTTTTCCTTGGATTTGAGTATGTCCCAAAGCTTGAGCAGAACTAGCCATTGTAGGTACATGATTGTCTATGATGTGGGATAGACTACACACTACCTCTAATCCTTGATCATTATCAAGAATTCTCCTCGTGTTATCTATGACAAGAACCATTGTGACGATGATATATTTTTTTCTCACATAATCTTAAATTTTTCCTAAGGATTTGTCCAATTTTTTTAGTTTCCCTTAAGGGACATGATCTACCATGGTTTCAACATCAATGACATTGGTTGATGGTAAGGTCATGGAAATTGTGGCACCAAGGATGGAATCCAAAATGGGTTGAGTATTGACAACATTTGTCATGAAGGAGTTAGAAAAGTCAAGATCCATAATGAATGTAGAACCAGTGTTGGATGCCATGAGTCTAGAACTACGCCTCACTAGATTATTGGAAATAGGACAACAGGTTGTGAAACTAATGCAAGATTCACAACACTAAAAGAGCACCCAATATGAACACAAAAATACAAAATAAAGACTAAAAGCACCAAGAAATAGGAAACAACAAGTAAGAACAAAAAGTAAACACA
Source organism: Sequoia sempervirens (assembly GCA_007258455.2). NCBI lineage: Eukaryota > Viridiplantae > Streptophyta > Pinopsida > Cupressales > Cupressaceae > Sequoia > Sequoia sempervirens. Next base: position 211,869,734 of record VDFB02000007.1, on the reverse strand, counting down.
ACAACAAAGGTCTCGTAAATTTTTTGTGTAGCCAAGACAAGCAAGACAAGGTCGCCCAATGGCGACTAGGTATTGGTCAAGGGTTTTGATAAAATAAATTTTGGCTGTGTACTAAATTGCTTAAGGATCCTAATTCTATTTGCAAATAGTTGAAACAATAATTGAATTTCCATAATTTGCTTAATGTTTTCCAATTTAAAGGAAAATGTAGATATATAGCAAAGTTGAAAACGTCTGAACAATATTGAATGCAACTTTTAGATCTAAAATGAAATATTTGACTAATTGTAAGATGCATGAACTTGAAAATGATAACATTTGAATGCAAATTTTGATTCTATACAATGCACTTTTCTTCATCAAATGAACTAGATTCAAAGATGTTCAAAAATATATAATTACTGATTTCCAAACAAGGATATGCAAGTATAGTGCAACAGATAGAGACAAATCAGTGTGAATTTTTTTGTTGAGACACCTATATAAGGACCGGGTCACTCCTAGGCAACTAGGTCCTTGTACAAGGCTTTGAAAATTCAAAATCTAAATGTTTAGAAAATGTCTAAGATTGCTATTCCTATCTACAAACAAGTGTTACAATGACTGCTTTTCCAAAAAAATTCAATGAAATGCAAATGCAAATATATGACAACTTTAGAACAAAATGACACTCTTTTGGATGCAATTTTGAAATGAAAAATCTGATCCAAATGATTGAAACACACTACAATTCAAGCTATGATGCAATATGAATGTAATATTTTTTAATATTTATAATTTTTTATGATGTAATATGCAACCCTAAATGAGAAATTCAAGACAATATAATGATGAGAAACCTAGATATAAGGTTTGAAAGACTACCAAATCATAAAGCTATGATGTCAAATGTTGAGTTCACCAAAATGAAACATAAAAATGTGTTGCACTCTAAGTTGAATGTACCAAAGCTAGGGTGTATTCCATCATTTCTATAGTTTCATTGGGATGCAAATCAATAAGGTAGATAGATTGAATATCAACCGCAATGGTGAGCCAATCAAACCTAGATATGCATCATTTTGAGGATAGGAATGATCTAGAAATGATTGTGATTAATCACCCTAATTAAACTATATGACCTAATGTAATAAATATAATTATTTGACAACTAATAAACAAAAACAGTCAAGTTTCAATAGATCTGGAAGGTGTAGACTGATATGTACCTGCCCAAAAAATTTGGTTTTGTTGTGCCTACAAGGATTGGGTCACCATGTGGTCATTGCGTCCTTGTAAGGGTGTCCTATTCAACTTTTAGGGTCCTCTAATGTTAGATGCGAGCTTTTGTTTTATGCCTATCCCATGGTTAGAATATCATAAATAAATCTTGTAGGTAATTTTTTGTGTCTTGACAAAGCTGATGACAAAAAATGCAACAATAGAAAATGGATCTTCAATCTCTCTTCAATCCTTTTCAAACCTGCAACTTGCACATTCACAAAGAGGGGAAATGTTGTGCCATATAGGGGCTTTTCTTTAGTGAAACCTTGTGTTATTGTTTTCACTTCCAAAATGGCAATGTCAATGATAAAACCTTGAATGGAAATGAAGGAAATGATGAATGAACATAATGATGCAACACACCACCCTTCAATAGATTCATTTAAGGACTGAAGACATACACATCTCTTCAAGGGTATTGGATCTTGCTTTATTGATTTTTCTTGAATGCTTGGAGACATATAACAATGTTAGCCTTCACATAACATGAACATGAACACACATAAACTTTGACATGATGTTAGATATTAAATTGTTGTAATAATGCTCTAATATGCTACTCTTGAATTGCTCAATAGTGCTCTTGATCATAAGTTTACCAATATATTTCATGTTATATTTCAAATGATAAAAAGACTAGGTATTTATAGGTGTTTATCCAATTTCCTAAAAAATAGATTCCAAAAGCCGACATCTCATATTTAAATTTTGGACATCAAAAGAACACCAAGAACGTATTTGAATTTAGGTCATGAATAAGGAGGGGCACCCATTCGCCCTTGGACGAATAGGTCTTGGCCCAAATTTCCAAGACACATTTGATCTAGGGAAATTTAATGATTGAACACATTTGTTTAATATTGGTTCCCCTTTTGGATAATGGTAAAACCAGGCTTTGAAATGCCTAATTTGGTAAATTTGAAGCTTAATTAAGTCTAATAAATTAGGGGGCCAAAAACATAATGTAATAGTGTAAGTGTATACACTTTTTTACACTACATGACCAAATTAAACCCATTACCAACAAAGTGAAAAGTTATAATCAAATGAAATAAATAAGAAATGGGAGAATTAAACAACTAAACCCTACTTTTACCTTACCCAAGAATGCAAGTCCTTACTCCATTATTGAATTATGCCTTGATATGTTGGATTGCTCATGCTTAACATAAACCCAATTATGCAAAATATTGAAATATTGATGGCTATGGAGGATTAATTATTTTGAAGCTCAATTAGAGAGAATTACCAATTAGTTCAAAACTTCTAGGGATCATTAATAAGGGATTAATGCTTTTTTTATAGATTTCACGATATCTAATTGACAATCGAGATTGAAAGATGAAATCAATGGTGGACAATGATTGAAGGGTGGAGAGACCATGCATGAAGAGGAAAATTTTAGTTAACTGAAGCTCTTCCCTAAAATTTTGGAAGATATTTTCAAATTTGAATTGATTCGAATTTGAATTTTGGAATATTCAATCTTGAAGGGAATGTACAACTAAATGAATTAAAAATTCATTTAATTACAAAAGAAAATTAGGTAATTAAAAATTTAGGAAATTATTTAATTATAAGATATACAAAGAAACAATGATTAGGTGGATGAGAAGAAAATTAGAAATTAAAGTGGGATATAGAAGAATATTTAAAAATTAACTAAATAATGAAAATTATTTAATTAAGGTGATGGAGGAAAAAATGGTTAATTAGTCAATAATTAAAATTATTCAATTAATAGAGAAAAATAGATAGTTTAATCAAATAATCATAAATTATTTAATTAAAAGTGATGGAATATGAATAATGAGTGAAATGATGAAAAATGGTGAATTAGGGGAATGTGTGACGCATTAGATAGTTTTAAGTGTTTACATTTTTCCCCTCTTTGAGACAATGTACCTATTGTGTTGTTTCAAAGACATACTACCGATTTGGAAAAAAAATTATGTAATACTGATGATGCCCCAATTTGCCCTAGAAAACAAAGGAATGATAGGAAGATGATAAGTTGTCCCCTCAATAGGCTGGCCAAAAAAACCAATTTTCAGGCTGGGCTCACAACAAGAAGATGTGATAAGTTTAGTGAAGAAGGGGATGAAAATCAAGTTCTGGTTAACAATGAAACTGATCAAAAATATTGGAGAATGATGAAAGTGGGATGCGAGGGATGGGATGGGTGAAATGTAGGCTTTTTGGGTCTAGATATAGGCCCCTAGGAGTTATTTTCACCTCATTTGCGCTCTCCTAGCTTCTAGATTTTAGAACTTTGAGAGAGATTATTGAGTGAAGTTGTTGTAGAGATTATTGTCATTCTACAAACTACACGCCATGCAAATTGAGTTCTTCAGTTCCAACTACCTACTAGAGCAGCTCCATGGTGTGTATTGAACCCTTTCATGCTTAAACGTAGTTCTACAGGTAATAAATACTACGTATAAGGGGTCAATTAAATGCATCAATCTAGAATGGACACTTTTGAAAGTCAATGTGACACGTTTGAAACCTGATGTGATGTTTTTGATGGTGTTGCAACACTTTAGAAAAGTTGTGTTGCATATGGAAGTTGGATCACATTTGACTATGACCAAGTGCACTTTTAAAAATTGGTTTGAATTTGATTTGGCAAAGCAATGCTTTTGAAAAAAGGTCACAAATGACTAGGATAAAGTGAAAATTTTGAAACAAAGTTATAATTGATTCAAGCATTTGCATATTTAGATTTTATTTTATTTTTGGAAAATTGTTGTAGTGGGCATTATGCTTGCAGGATATCCTAGATCATATCTTATCGAGGGAGAATTGGCCTAGGGTTTTAGATTGGATAGTCCATCTTAGTGAGATGGATTTCAAGTTTCAAGGTGTTGATCCAGGGGATATTTTCACTAAAAATTGAAGAATATCCAATACTTCAAATTTCAACACCATCAGAAAGAGCTTGATGTCTTGATTCCAGCGCAACTTGAACGGAGTCAAACAGAGCTACGGAGCCCAAGTTATTGCGGGTCAAAGTTCAATCAACAACTGGTCAACTCAGGGCCCAGGGCAAGAAAAAAAGGTCAAAATTTGATGTCACCAAAAGTGGTCAAAATTGATGTCAATGTGAAGAGCTCGGCTAAGAGCTTTCCAACGGTGTTTGTTTTGCGCAAATCGGAGCTCGTATGTGCAAGATATGGAAGGTCAAAGCTCATGGTTGACTAGGTTGACTTGAAGGTACAATGATGATGTCAGCATGACGTCATCATGCTGACATGGATGAATCATGAGGTGACACATGGTGGCTTCCCAAGGTTACATGTGGCGGTAATTTGTTGGACATGGCTTTATTTAAAAAATATATATAAAAAATAAATTAATTAATAACAACCATGCCCTCCATTTTAATAATTAAATCACTTCCTTAAGAAAATAATGTGGCCCTCCCTATAAAAGGGGATCACCATTATTTAAAAAAAAAATCATGCTATTTTTTAGGCTACGTTTTTTTAGGGAAAACAAATTGATCCCTATTTTTAAGGGATGTAAATAGCCCATAACCAAACTCATCCCCTATTTTAAATGAGAATTTCAAACCAACATTGTATATTGTATGGCTTTAAAATACAAGTGGCATTGGATGCTTTTGTGGAAATGTGGAAACGGAATACCCCTTAATTTAATAAATTCCCTCCAAGTTGTAAAACAATAATCCTTTTAAAAGGATTAGTTGTAACTATTGGAAATAGTTAAAGCCCGAATAAGGGATAAGAAGGGCTAAGGTAATATTTTTAAAAGATTATTATGTAGTTAAGGAGGTATTTTTCAAAATATTTACTATGTAAGGGGGATTGAGTTGAAATTCTCAAATCAATTGGTTTTTCACCAATTTGGGAATATTTGTGGTATAAAAAGGGGTAGAAGGAAGAGTTTTTTAGTGAAGGGTTATAGTTGAGAAACAGGTGATGCGAAAGAGGGATTTCTAAGGAGTTCTTTGAGCCATTTTTGTTCGTCGAAGTATTGTAATGCTGCCGAAGTGCTAGAAGAAATGGTCTTGGTGCAATTGTAACTAATTTTTTTTAGGAGATTAATCGGATCGGTCTCACTCTATTGGAGCAGACCCAGAGATGTAGTCACGATTGTGGCGAACTTCGTTATCAATTGCGTTTGATCTCTTCTTTCTTTTTCTCTCTTTCTTTCAGTTCATCGTCCTGGTTATCATTTTATTATGCTAAGTTGATTAAGCATTTGAATGATAGTCAATTTATTCATTTAAGCATTGATTCAAATTGTTATTTATGTTAAGCATTCTGCAAGCAATTAGTCTAGATCCTAATCAGATAAGGTGTTGTTAGTTTATATTACATTTCCTTCATGCCAGAGATTTGAGCACACTAAGTGTTTGTGACCGATATTATCAAGAGGTGGCATAGTGAGACCTCATCATTTAGGTTTCTAACTAGAGAGGCCACCATCATCATCAAGGATGTGTGGATATTGAGGATTCCAATCAAGGGAGCATGAGTTATTTATGACACCGACCATGGTACAAAGGCTCTGGAGTGAGTCCTTCATGACAATGAGTTGGAGATTGATGTTGGACAGATACATCTTAGATAGTACATTGGAGTTATTGATGATGTTATCTTAGTGATCGGAGGATTGATTTTGAGTTTGATTGTTCCTGATTAGTGATCCAAGGAATTTTTATTGGATGGGGTCATGTGTTGGAGTGAATGATGTATGGTGTTATTGTTTATGCATGGGGTCCATGTATATTGGCTTACTTGTATCATTACATGTACTAGGTGGTATATAGATTAACCACCAATTTACCAATGGGAGTTACACTATTGTACATGTGGGTGTGGGAGAAAATCATTGTCACATGACTAGTGGGGGATGTTGTTTAGGAAGTGGGAGACACCTATGTCTACAAATATGATGATGATGATGGGTCATTATGGAAAGTGAGAGGAACATTCTTATGTAATGGATTTTGGGGTATGTTTTGTTCCAAGATGTTATTTGCATCCAACTCTTGATTATTAACAAGGGGGTGTGTTTGAATAGCATTAAGAAATGCATTTCCCTTGTTGACATTAGGTTGAGTTGGAGCAAAAGATGTTGTGATTTGCGATATGTTTTGAGTGATATTTTGGGATGGGGGTGTAGATGAGATGGGAATGGTGGATGAGATTGGTGGAAAAGATGTCTCCACTATAGTACTCATGTCGAAATCAAAAGGTAATTTGGCCCCTTGTTTTGCTAGTTCAAGCATGCATAGTGAAGGGTTAAGCCTCATCATGATGTTGATGATCTTAAGGTTTTTTGGATTTTGGAGCATTTCAGCTATTTCTTCATGCGACATCCCAAAGGTAAGATCTTCTTCTTGATTTTCCTCTTGTGGGTTTTGTGACGATGAGATAGTCAAAGGATTGCTTGATTCGACATGATTCATTTCAACGTTTGTTTGGCTTAGATCACTTGAAGCAAGTGTTTCTTTGTTGGCTTCCATGTTCTTCTTGTATTGAGATCTAGTTTGAACCATAAAACAAGGATCAAGAATATGGGAGATGAATCTCTTAATTCTTTGGATTGATCTTTACTTTATGTCCAAAGAAGAAATTTTTTAGGGTATCTTGAGGATCAAAGGGGTGATATGATGATGATGTAAGAGATGAATGATGTGGATGTTTTGATCTTTTGATAAATCTTGAGAGGAATGCTAGACTTTTGGGACTTTTGGATATGTTTTGGATTTTGATTTTTTGATTTTGGGTTTGTCCTTGACTTTGATTGATTTTGGTTTTGCTTTTATTTTGAACAAATAGACCCTAAGATGTTGGATGATTATCTAAGGAGTATATTTTCTCAAATGGTGATAATTTGAATGTGTAGGGAGAAGAATGCATCTACCCACACCTATTTAAACAAGATGATAATTTAACTAAGTATATGAAGAAGGATGCATCTACATATACCTAGCTAAACAAGATGGTTTGATAATTTTGACTAAGCATATGCAAAAGGATGCATCTACACATACCTAGCCAAAGATGATTTGACAAATATTTCAAGGATTTTGTCTCAAAGATTTGATGATTTTTATTTTTTCCAAAAAGCCTAGCATGGAGGATAATTTCAAGATTTCTCAAAAGGTGATGGTGAGATGATGTTTGATGTTTGATTTTTAGAGGATGGATGAAAAAGATTTTGATTTCTTTTGATCCTAAGATGAACCTCAAAAAGACACTTTGTTTGCCTAGACCTAGGTATTGAAGAACATGCAATTCTTCTATAGACCTCTCTAACCAAGAAGTGGTTTGAATTGAGCATACATTTTGGGATTGTTCAAAGGTATGAGCCTATAGAACCTTGTGAAATTTTTCCTTATCTTGATGTATTGCTTTTGATTTCACTTTCTTTTGTACTTCTTGATGATCTTTTGAGTGTGATTTCTAAATCTTGAACTTTGACTCAAGGATTTTGGTTTTGGGATCTTGACCTTCTTGGAAATCATGAGGTTTCAACACATGTGATAGTCAATTTTGTTTTCTTTGCTTAGTGACTTTATTTTACCACAAACACTTTCTTTGATTAGGTTTTTTCAAGCTAGATGTCCAATGTCTTAATTTCTTTGAATCCCACAAAGTATGTTGTGTGGAATTTTGATGAATTTAAGGAAAGGGTTACCTATTGTTTAACTTTAGTAGACAAATTGAGAGATAATCCAAGTGCTTAGAAACCTCTAAGGATAAATCCCAAGGGCAAGCAATAACACATGAATTGAGTCAATTGTATTTGTCTCCTAAAGGGTTTGAAATTTGGGTAATGATGTTAAGTGTTTGTTTTCAAGATGTTTTTGAACAAGCAAATCATTTTTGTAACCAAAAATAAGTACAACCCTACGGATGTGGAAGACAATATTTGTTGGATTCCCACTTGGACAAGTCCAGCTACACTTATCTTTAGCGAATGGTTAGATGCTTGACCCCATTGGCTCCCCTCCACAACACTCACTTATACAGGGCAGCCAAGCATCAACACCCATGAAACTCCCATGGCATGCTTTCCATTTCTACTAAAAGACCGTAAAAGTGTAGGGTGGCTTCAGAATGACCGTTCTTGCACCAACAAATAGAAAAAAATATTTTGGCAATTCTAGAACATGGGTTTTAATAAGGACTTTCCATTCATGGAGATTGACCCATATGGCAAGAGTCCCCTTTTGGATCCATCTTGTTAGAATCAACCATGTGATATTTGCGTTTACTCCAATACCCACATTTATATACCAGTTGGAAATACTCTTGGCTTTAGAGTGTTACCGGTTGAGTTGTTCCCTTGGGTGAGTACTTTTTCCCCAAGGCAGGCCCTCTAAGATAATCAAAAGTGAATAAAATTATTCATAGTTCAATTGACCCTTGTTTAGAAACAAAGGGAGAACACATGCAATAAATTTATCCACAATCGCACAAGATTTTGTTCAATTTTAAACCCAAAATGAAGTGTGGAGGTGATTGCTTTGTCTCAACCTAAAATTATGAAAAAGGCCTTTTGATTCTCAAGATCACTATAAAGTGCGAGAGAAATGCATATGTCCTTTTTCAATGAGGTTAGTTTAAGTAAGCCCTCACAAAACAAAATAGCACATGTTCATTTTAGATCCAAAAAGCAATTGCGAGTTCTCTTTAAGCACTAAAAGACAAATGAGAGTTGTCTTGTTCAATTGTTAACCAAAAACAAATTTTAGTAAGTTATATTCCTAATGTTCGTTTTAAACCTTTGCAAAAATTGGAAAGATTCTTTTTAAAACCCAAATGAAATTATTGTCCTAAGCACAAAGGAATAACAACTCCTAAGAGTGTTAAGCAAACACTAAAGTGTTTAAAAACACTTTGATTCTGTAAAATATCATCCTCACACTTCTCCTTCTCTTGTTTTCAATTAATCCAACCTACAAGACATAAAATCAGTCAAATTCTGCCAAACATAGAGGTTAAAAAGCAAAAAATAGAAGATAAACTCATCATTAATCAAAAGTACATGTTAAAATTAAATTTCCACTTTTTACTCCCTACCAGCGGTGCAACCTATGACTGCATTGGAGTTTGATTTTCCAGCGGTGTTGTAGAGCGCCGCTTACCAGTCAGCATTGCTCTGTGTCAAGGCCAGTGAGTTTAACTATGTTGCACTTTTGCGCAATGTCGTTGTTTGATTTTTTTGAAAAGTACAGTGGATCAGACTGGTCAAGCGACAAAGTTTGGAATTCAAATTTTTGGGCGAGAAGACCTCAGCGTTGCAGTTTGAATTTCCAGCGGTGCTATATGGCGACATTGAAGAGTCAACGGTGCTAAAACAATGACGTTGAGCTCTCAGCGTTGGAATTTTTTGTGTATAAACAAAAACGTAGAATTTTGTGAGAAAAGTGATTAAAAGTGAGATTTTTCCCTCCTTCTAGCGCCAAATGTGAGAACCCCAGTCCTAGTACCTGCAAAACAATAAGAATGAACACATTAGATTAAAGATTGCAAGGTAGAACAAGGATTCCCCATGGAATCCATTCACAAAGCCTAAATTAGGAAAATAATGAAGAACACAATGAAAATGATCAAAATAAAGATTGAATCCCAATTAAGTACAGTGGACCCGATGCTAGTATAGTGGACTCGAGCTTCTAAAGGAGATTATGCGGGGACTACCTTGATTATGATGTATACTAGGTCATATAGAGGCCTTTGATATTTACATACCCAAGTGGTGAGGTGGTAAGAGGAGGAGAGAGGAGGAGCTAGGTATGGTTCACCAATAGTGGTAAAGAATGAAGGTAGCCATGGGAGGAGGTCCCAATCAAGTACTACAAAAGGATCCACATTTTTAGCAGATTGTTGCAATTGTGGCGAGAGGAGAGGAGAGATGAGATGATAGATAGATAGGTGGATACATTGATGACATCAAACTCGTAGTTGCTCTATCAAAGCGAAATTAGGCTCACTGAGAGAGGGATGGATATAGAGCTAACTATTCAAGTAGCACAATACACGACAGAGAGGGATACATAGATAGCTTGTCACCAACAAGAGGAGGCTCAAGTGATCCAACTGACTACAAAAAGGGATGTAGAGCAGACATGGTGACAACAACTAGAGATTGAATAATAGGGTGTTATGGTCCCAATGGAGTAGCATATGAGGGAGGTGAGGGTACTCACCCAAGAGGCTACCTACTACAAGACTCTATATGAGGTTTGGTGTTGATTGAGAGGATATCTCCCAAATTATTAGCTAAGAGTGCCATAGGGATAACAAACAAATTAGATGGAGGGTCAGTGAGATAGCCACCTTAGTCAAAACAACCATAGCAGCCTGGAAAATCAGGAGAACATGGATAAGGAGGATAGGTTCCTAGGGCACAATAGGTATTAGAATAATAGGTTGCTCCTCCCCACCCATATTCTCTTGTTTAGAATGGGGAGAGGGGAAGTTCCATGTAGCTATATGTCTTTGTATATATATGATATACAAATACTAGATGTAGACACATTATTTTGATGATGTATATATAATGGCGACTCTTAATAGCCCTTTTGTATGATGACATACTTTTTGATGATATATATGATATGAGATTGGACTTTTATGAGACTATGATATGATGCCATGTTATAGATGTTATTATGATTCTATGGTGTATGCATGTGATGGTTTCTATTTGATTCTATGATGTATGTATGTGATGATATGTTTATGATTCTTTTTATATTTTTGATGATGCATATTGTGAGAACCCCAGTCCTAGTACCTACAAAACAGTAAGAATGAACACATTAGATTAAAGATTGCAAGGTAGAACAAGGATTCCCCATGGAATCCATTCACAAAGCCTAAATTAGGAAAATAATGAAGAACATGTAATGAAAATGATCAAAATAAAGATTGAATCCTAATTAAGTAAGCAAACTCTTGATCCCATGGGGGAATTGGTGCCAATTTGATGTGAAAATTAGCCCTTTCCCAATCCCTATGATGTGAACTTGATGTGTTGATGATAGTTGATCCACTTTGATGATGTTGAAGAGTGCTACAAGCCAAAAACCTACATAACCTAGCTAAGATTCAATGGTGATTGATGAAATTTGAAAGATATTTGAGCATGGTAACTTTGCATAAATTGTGGATGATCAAATGAAGATATGAGTTCTTTATTTATAGATGAGATTGAAGGATGAATGTCCAAATTTGAGCAATGTGGGACTAACATTCATCCAATGGCAAGATGCCACTTGTCAACCTGTGAGAGGATGGAGGATGTGCAAGTTTAGAGGATTGTGCCAATAAATGCCTATTTTTGAATTTCAAATTTGTTGAAATGGCATGCAAGAGGGAAGTGAAAATGCAATAAATGCCACTTGGCTCAAGATAAAGGACATGTAAGATAGAGTTAATTCCTTGTTGGATGTACATGTCCACTTTAAATTTTTAATTTCAAACTTGGAGAATATTCCAAAGAGATGCCTTGTGAGGAAAATAGAGATTTAATAAATCAATTTAATCTATTTTCATGTGCAACTTGCAAAATCTAGAGGATGGGACATGATAAGAGATTAAATTAATCAAGGGTCAATTAATTTAATAGGAGATTAAGTGATGTGACTTATTTGACTCAAATTTATGGATTTATTTAAATCAAGTAATGAGAAAAATGTGATAAGGGATTAATTAAACAAAGATTTTGATTTATTTAATTAAAAGAGATGATGTTAGATCAAATTAAATAAGGTTTTAATTTATTTAATTTAATAGATAGACTTTGGAGATTTAATCAAATAGAGTTGATTATTTAATTAAATAGGGATAATTAGATTAGATGATTAATTTAATTCTCGAGTAGAGGTAACTTAATTAGATAAAAGGATTTATTTAATTAAGAGAGGAACATTGATGAATTTAATCAGATAAGGGTATTTGATTAAATGGTCAGACCGAGGGATGATTCAGGATGAAATGATGTTAATAGTCGGGATCAGATGCACAATGTCAATCGGTACATTTTCCATGTCTACACACACACACACACACACACACATATATATATATGATTGATTATGTGATGATTCTATGCTTATGGATGCATGATATATGATGTTATGGATGCAAGAGTTATGATGTTATGATGATTTGTGGATGCATGAATTATGATGTTTATGTTTATGTTATGATACATGGATGGAATAGTTAGTATGATGAATAGGATAGAAGAAATGATGAATAGATGTATGAGTAATGTTGATTAGTGAAATCTATAGTTGTTGAAATGATTCAAATTTTATTGGAAATAAGATATGATAGATTCTTTTTCTTTTTCTTTAGGTTATGAAAAAGAATGTAGAGCAATCCTTATTTTGAAATAGCAAGTAGAAACTATGCACTAAGGTATTAAGAACTAGGGTAGCATCATTTTTATTGCATGGACTTTGACTCTGCAAATAAATAGAAATCCTTGTTCATACCTCACATATGAAAACCTTGTTTGATCATGTGAGAGAATGAATCTTCAAAGCAAGTTAGGCTTTATGCACAAAAGTTATAAAGAACTTGATATGAAAAGGTCATTGTATTTCCTAAAACTATCCCTACAAACACAAGACAAGTATTCTCCATGGTTGTTGTTACCTATTTTTAGCTACAACTCAAAACAGGTAGAGTTGAATTGCATTCCTCATTGAAAGCTACAAAATTTCTGCTAAAGTATTTGTTATATTCCAAGATTTGATTACTTGTGAATTTCCAATGTGATTATCCAAATGTTTGTAATAGAAGAACTCATAAATTTGCTTAATAAATGTTGCTTTATTCATATTGTAAAAACCAAAGTCCCACACAAGTCGTGGGAGTAACTTAATTTGATTTTCATAATCAAATAATGAATACAAAGTAAAGTTGTAAACTACACAACTGAAGATAATGTAAACATGACAAAGGGAGTGATTCATCATTGCCTGTAATGATGAATCATTTTATACTTTATGTCTTCAAGTTGTTGTGTCTCCAATGCCTCTAGGTTCTTTCAACTCCAAGCTCCATGGTTTCCTGCAAGATTGTTAAAAGATGGTGTTAGAGAAATGATAAACCACATCCTTCCTCGTACCTATATTGCCAACATAAATGTAACCTACATCTTATCAGGCATTCACTAGATGATTAAGTTGTCAAAAAAGGCAGATGTTCAAGGAGCACAAAGTTCAATGGAAGCTTTTAGCTTCAATTATTTTGCTAATTTGTTTATTTAGTGTGCAGGTATAGGTATAATTGGATCATTTCAATCAAAAAATATTGTTATGAGTGGTGAGAAATGTGGCTCCCACAAGGGTTGAGCCCAACTCATAAACAATGACATAAACAGTATGTAAGGAAAAGTGACCACAGTGATCCATGCAACTTTTCAATATAATGAATGAAGTTGAAACAAGGACCATATTGAATGCATAAGTTTACTCATTGAATGGGACAACAGTATGAAATAAAATTAATCATCATTCTCCATGAATGAATAGTTGATCAGGCAGCCATTATTGGTATGATAAATAAATTATCTCATACAAGGAACATTCATCATAGTAGTTGAACGTAATCATGTCTAGATTCGGTATAGTCTTCACCATGTTGAATTTACAGAGATGTTAAAATGATTGGCACAAGAAAATAACATCCTTTTTACAAAGATCTTGAATACAATAGAGTGTCAGTGACCTATAGGAAAACATTCAGGAGTAGCCAAAAAGACTCGTGATGAATCTCTTTTGGAAAGTGCAATCATAAGTCATAAACACTAGTTTTCAAAGCAATAACAGTCCTATTCAAGCATGAAAGAGACCAAGGATACAAAAACTAGTAAGAAAGAGCAAGAATCTCCTATCAATTTAAATGCATAATGTTGCTACACAATCAATAGAATTATAATGTGATAGTGTTCTATTCCATAGATAAGATGCAACACAACAAAAACTTCATCATGGTTTCAGTACATATTTTTTCTGATTGTTTCTTTCGTAATGTATAAAATCATACCATTTTAAGGACAATGAGTATGCATTTCCTCATTACAAATGGAAGGAGCTAAAAGTTTTCAAAATTGTACAATGATCATGGGAAAAGTGAACAAAAAGGGACGAGCATATTCATGACAAGTTGTAATGAAAAATTTCAAGCTTGTACAGGGTATTGGAAGAACCCAAAGCTTTGTGGGCCTTGTAATACCCCTCATGCTACTGTTTGATTTGTGACATTCTCTGTGGTTTTGTTTGGCACATTGTGATTTTGGTTGATACTGTTGTGGTAGCTTAGACTGTTACTATACTCTTATGATGCCATGGATATTATGATGATACTTTATTATGATCGTTTGATGAAATTATTTGGAATTCAGTAGACTAGAAAATAGTAATTGATGATATTAATGCAAATTAATGTAAATTTATAATGCTTTATATGATGATATGTTTTGATGAGAGGACAGGTAGCATCACTCGTTCGCGAGCGCCCTGCTACACTGTGAATCCTTCTCACAATGCTTTGTAATTGATTATATGTATGTATATTGTATATAACCTTGTTGGTGCAGGCTTTGCAGGAATAAGACTGATTCCACCTATTTCGATAGGTCTAGGCGAGCATTGAACCAACCCAACGGCAAGAAGTTGAATAAAGGTGACATGAAAAGTAACTCCGTTCCAAGGTGTCAACAGTCTTGTACCTTCTTGGTTTGTGCGTCTTGGTCACATTCATTTGTGTGGTTGCATTGGTCTTTGTATGTTATTGTGATTTTATGATTTGTCTAAAGTGGTGAATGGTTTTATGTTGTGATTTAAATAATTAAGCAATTAATAAAATAAAACCATAGAATAATAAATAAATTAAAGCAATGGATAAATATTAGTAGTAATAAAAATATTACATTTATTTTGTATCCTACAATGGTTGATTTTAATTATTTTAATATGAAAGTAATTATTAAATAAAGTAATGTGGAGACAATGAATATATATATATAATTAAAAGTCCATTCTTGTGGATTTAAATTTATTTAGTTTTAATCAAATGCATGAAAAATGAAAATGAAATGTAAATACATGAAGAGATAACAAAAAGAATAATGGATTAATAATTAGTTGATTTATTTCTTGAATTGTGACCACTGGTATTCACGGGAAGAGGAAATTGAAAGGGTTTCCTGGGCATGGATTTTAATATGGGATTTTCTTTGGTTGTGGGGAGTTGTTGGAATTCTGGAGAAAAAAATATATATTTTCAACACTGTATTTTTGTTCTGCTTTCTGGAAAAATCATAAAAGAAGAAGGTTGGATTTGAAGGAGAATTTGGGGGGATCTGTTACTGGGAACAATCGGCAGCGAGGAATTGGCTCTGCGAGAGGAGTTAAGCTTCTACAGATCTTCTTCAAACGTAGGACGCCAGGTTCTTTTCATTTTTATTCATTTCTTGCAGCCTCAAATAAAATGGAAATTGTTTTCTGTGTATGAAATGTTCATCTGGGGTTGGAAATCAAATATTGTGAAAGAAAATTTATTGGGGGTTATTATTTCATCAATGAAAATGTAATCAGGGATGGGGATGGTTATTTGTCAAAATAGAATTTCTGTGGGGTTCTGGGCTATTGTTTATTGAAAGGGGGTTTTGCTGGAAATCTGGAAATGAGCACTGTTTCTGTTGTTTCGTTTTAAATATATATATATATATATATATATAGTTAAAGAGCAAATTCCTTCCAATTAATTTATGGGATTATGATGATATTCTCGATATGCCTGTATGTTGCAAATTATTTCACCTGTTCAGAGAATAGTGATTATTTTTCCCTGCTTTCGAAATGTTCAGATCACTGTATATGTATATATATATATATATTAGATATATATATATATATATATTAGATATATATATATATATATTAGATATATATATATATATATTAGATATATATATATATATATAAATATATATATATACACATATATTTCTTTATATGTTAAAATTTTGAATGAAAATTAAAAATTCTATTGGAAACCCGTGTGGGAATTCAATTCTCACGGCATTGTTCGCATGTTTTGGTATTATATTTATTGGGTGTGGTGGTTCTACCGGCCGCATTCACCCACAATCGGGCTGCACGCACTGCGATCATGGATGTCCACGAAATTAGGGACTGGCCGTGAGCAATTCAGACTCCTACCTACTGTATGCTTTTATCCTCAGATTTCTTTTATGGTTTAAACTTTCCATTCGAAATTATAAATATTAAATTTTGGAAAACGCTGAATTTCAATTTTCTTTTATTCATCAGGCGAATTTACTTCTTATAAAATATATTTCATTTATGTATCAGGAATTTTCTTTATAAATATATATATATATATATATATATATATATATTTATATTCGTATATATATTTAATTATTAATTCCTTTATTTTGATTGCACCGATTCAACTGTTGCTGTAACCATTTGATTTTTGTCAGTCAATATTCTGTTTCTTTTCCTAGATAAAATAAAACAGAATTTAGTTAAAGTGGAAACAATAAAATAGAAAGAAATCTTTTGTTTATCCTTATTATTGATTTGTTAAATTACAAACTTTAAGAGGTTAATTTAGTAAGAAACTCAATTTATGATTATATGACAACATTGATTATTTATTTCTGGTTTTTAAGTGTGAATATATTTTAGGAATGGAATTTATTATGGAATCTATTTTGGAATTAAATAAGTTATTCCTTTTATTTTTATTCTTGAAATTGAGTCTTGTTGAATTGTTGGGTTCGGGACATTGTTAATTCATTGATGTGGGAACCCTTTTTGTGTTAACACTTTAGTCTTCCAGAGGATCAAGACTTTATTGAATTGATATCTTTTCATCTTGAGTTTTGTTAAGTTATGTGTTATATGTGGGGTGTACCGAATTTTGAGATGTTGTTATGGTATTTAATTTGCGAGATGAGTTATGCCTCGTGTAATATTTGTTGTTGCATTTCGATGTTAAGATTGGAATGGTACAACCCCTGTTTCTTTTTATTTTGGTTGGGTCTCTAGGGAGAGTGGCTCCTCGTGGGGGCCGGCGCCCCGTTTAAGGGGAAGGGCTCAGGATAACCCACGAGTGAGTTAGTAAACAAGTGAAAATCTAATACCAACTTAGAGGGTTGGGTAGTAATATCATTACAAGATTTAAAAATGGATGCCTCATCTTCATTAGTGCTTCCGCAGACTAATGGAAGGCTGAGAAGGCCATGGTTGGCAAGGTCGTGACCTCATCTTCACGAGAGGTCTACGGCTCCGCATGAGTCACCCTATGGGCCGGCGCCTCCAGTTGGGAGGAAGGGCACAGGATAGCCATAGATGGGGGCCGGCGCCTCCAGTTGGGAGGAAGAGCCAGGATAACCCATGTAGGACTATGCGATGACACTCTCCCCTAGTTACCCATGTGTTTTATTTTATTGTGTTCCTCTGGAAGGGGGTTATGGGAGTTGGATTGGATTGTGGTTAATTGGATTTATATTGATTTATGAATTATTGTCTTAATACATCTTGATGTACTTTGCGGTTTTATATGATCTCATTGTTATTCATGATCTTGTACTCTCATGGTATTATCGCATGATGTTATTGTTTGTTTTCTTGCAATTTGGAGTATTGTGTTATGGCTATGTTGGTACTTTTTGTATACTTGTTCGTCAGTCTTGGTCAGTTGTCATTCTTGGTCGGAGTTACTTCTCTGTCACCTCTTAGCACGGGGGTGGTCGGGTGGAACGTGCTCCGCACACCGTTGGGTTCCCCATCAGCGTTCGTTGGCTTCAGTCTCATCCAGTTGAAGATTTATTCCAGATGATCTCCTTGTATTTTGGATAATCTTGTATATTGTATTCTTCCCACATGTTTGGGAATCATGATGTAACTATATTGATATGATGTAAAATTTGAAAGATGTTGTAATGTAGTTATCTACTTTGTAACTTTATTTGGCTATGTAATTTCTCATGGTTTTATCTTGTGATGGAATTTATGTATATATATATCTAATGTTGTCATTTATAGTTCCTTTTGATATCTTATGAGTTGATGTCTAGTAATGTCTATTTCGATGTGACCTCGTGGGCCCCAAAGGACATAGTTGATTATGTTGTTTGTATTAGAATGAAATGAAGTATATGTGTATGTTTATGATCATTTAATATTTAGTATGTTGATTATTTGTTTTGCTTTAAAAATATATATATTTGCGTTCTTTAGTTGTTTGTTCTTTGGGGCTTGCACGACGGGCGTTACAGGCCTTACAAATAAAGCAAGAGTGTTTTATCAATATAAAAAGGATGTAGGTCAAGCTTCAAAACCCACAGTTCTTTGAGTTTTCTCTTCTTATAAAGAACAAATACCTAGGCAAAAGGAAGAAGCCCACGACCTGCATGAAGAACACACCCTCAAAACAAAGATGGAAAAGCCATGACTTAGAGGGTTAGTTGTTTTCTTTTGTACTCGGAGGTGAATTTAAATGAATAATTTTTACATATTATGTTGCATACAATGGAAGGTCGAATATCCATCTCTAGACAAGGGTTTCAAGAAGGTGTGTCACAAAATGGAAAAAAATATTTTCTTTTTGTTTTCTTTCAAAAGGTAAGTAAATGAGCCACGATCGAGGCCTAGCCTTCTAGATCAAAACACATACAACAAGAGGGAGTATTCATCATTGTTGTTTACTCTAATCAAGCAATTTTATAGACAAAAGCAAAAGCAAATACAAAAAATTGAATATGAAGAAATTAATTCTTTTTCTCATGGAGAATAACTTCCAATGCCACAACAAGGAGTTTTAGATATTACTCATGGCAGCCTTAGATGCAAAGGTATCGACAAAAAACACAAAAGATAAAAATCCATTAGAAAATAATGGAGGGCGCGGCCAAAAAAGCCTAAAAATGCATTCTAAATGGTGGCTATCATTTAGATTCATGACCAAAAAGGGAATTTCCATGCAATTTCTCATCAATTTCCTGAAGAATTTCAACAAAAGTAGCATGAGATAGTGAAATTCGAGCTTCAAAACCCTGATACTGGTGGTTGTGTGTAGAGAAAACTTTTCTCCAAGGTTCAAGTGCAAAGTGAAATGAAAGTTAGGGCTTCAAAGTTTTCTCATATGCCCTAAATTGACTTGGGTATTTTATCTCATTGAATTAAATTCAAATACCTCCCACTAATACCTTTACTATGTTTTTGTGTGAGTTTTGAAAGAGTTAACTCTCTTTTTTTTTTTTTTTTTGCATTAAAATAAATTTGAATGTAAAACATTAATTAGTGGCGTGCTATAAGCCACTTTATTAACTGTTATATAAATGCAAAGTAAACATGTGTTTCCTTTAAGAGGCAATGAAAAGAGATAGAATGCATTGTAACAGGAGCACTTAGCTTATTTTTATTGCATGAAGTTAGACAAAAGTAACCATTGTAATTAAATATTAAAGGTGATTACCTTAATATTTAAAATGTTGTGCATGTAATATAAAAGGAGTTTCCACATATTAAATATTACAATGATCATTTTGATTATCTTTGATATTTAATCACATAGTCCTTTTCTTTTGAAATCATGCAAATTATGGAGATTCTTGACACATTACTTTAGTTTCAAGCCAGTTCACGTGATATTTTGGTCATGCATGACATGAGTTGGAGTATGTAGCGCATGGGATTTAGTTCACTTCAATTGCGGGCCCCTTTTTTGAGGCTTTTTGCTTTTACTCGTGAGAGGCATTTGAGGAAGATATTTTCACTCTCAGATCACTTTCAGTGCCACCTCTATGCATTCAAGAGCCATTTTTGAGTTACCATTCAATTACATATATTGTGACATGGAGTTTTGAGTTGTTTAAGCTCAGTTTACAGTATTGGAGAGTCCGATTTTCAGCCAGTTTTGCTTTTGCTCATGGGAGACATTTTTGAGGTGGTTTTCAATTTCAATGAACTATTTCTTCCACCTTCTCACACTTTGGAATTTTCTCACATTGTATTTATGGGAAAAATTTATTCTTTTTCCTTGGTTCTTGTTTTCTAACTTTTCCTTCAACAAAGAGACTTCATGTAACTTAGTTTTCACAGTTTAATAGATTATGCAACAACTTTTATAGGTTAATTAAGCTTGTAATTTGTAGAAGAATTCCTTTTAATTTCCAGTATTTTAAAGTTTTTCCTTCAAGATTTTAGGCGTCATCATTGTGTAGGATTTGATCAAAATATTATTGTGTTTTAGTATCAAAACCTCTAATATTTTTGTCTCCTTTCATAAATATATGTATGCAATTTAGTTTAAGCTCATTGGTTATACACTGTGCATGTAATTGATTAGTCAATTTAGTCGTGAAAACTAAGTGTTTTCCCTCAAAATTGTATTTACTCAAGGCCTTTGTATAAAAAATTTAGGTGATTAGGCTATCAAATCAAGATGTGCAGGGAGGGTACTGAGTAATCATTTGTGAATTAAGTTGCAGCTTAGATTTCCAATTAGGTGCATCACCGAAATTTAATTTTAGTTCATGCATTTAGTTCAATCCTTCTTACCCTTTTCTCAAAATAGATAATTCAAGTACCTAATTGATCATCATATAGGAACCAACCTAGAATCTAGAGGTTTAGTTTCATCATAGGGTACCCACAACCTAAAACTATTCCAATGTTTCACCAGATTGCAGAACTTTAGAAGGTTTTGTAGTACAGGTGCAATCCTGGTGACAACAATTGTATTACAAGAACATCCCACAAACATAGTAGAGGAAATAAATGAACATGCCCCATTATGTACTCCTCTAGACACATCAAGATATTGAAGATCAAGGTGGCTTCAAGTAAGCGGTGGAATGAGACAAAATATAAATCAAAAGAAAATACTGAATGACAAAATGTATCAAATCCATTGTATCTCTTTCCAGATAGATTATAATTGTTGATACATGATTGTGCCCATTGTAGGAATGATATATCCATTAGGAGAGGATGTTGGATGTTGAATTAGATGCTTTAGGCAATTGATATGATGATAGTGGGTTTGTTTTGACAATGATCAATGCTAGTATATTTTCATGAATGTTCTAGGTTTTGATGACTACCACATTTGAGTTTGCTTATTTCATTAGATATGAGAGTTATGATAGGTTTATTATGGACGATGATTTTATCATGGTTGGGTGAGTTGTGTTGATTTTTTTTTGAAAAATTTAGAATTTTTTTAATGTTTTTATTTTGATGGATGTATTTGAGGTTATTTTAAAACTTTTTGAGATATTTGGATGTTTTCAAAATTTCAAAGTATCTATTATTTTTAGATGTTATGAATGTTTGAGGCCATTTTTTGGATTTTTCATTGTCTTGATATTTTTGGATTTTATGTTATTTGAATATTATTGAATTTTGTGTTATTTGAATGTTTTTGGATTTTACGTTTTTTGGATGTTTTTATTTTTATTTTGAGATTTTAGGTAATGAATAAGGATCCAATATGACTAGTAGGTTTAATAAAATACCCACAATTAGATGTAGGATCATTTTATGAGGGAATAGATGAGATGACCTTAAGATGATGCTAAGTAATATGGGTAATGCTAGATATTGGTAAATTACCAAGCCATGCTAGGTGAGGCAAAAATGTGATGGGTGAATGGATGTATATGGATGAGATGCTAGATTTATTATGGATTGAATGGAAGATAATCTTGATAGGTAGTAGATGATGCTCCTTACACACGGCACCCGTTTGCTAGGTTTTCACCAAGGTACTTGTCCAAATTACCACTTTGGATTTTTTACTCTTTTTTTTTTGTTAATTTTTGGATGTTGAAAATAGGATATCCTGATGGTCTAAGCATGGAACCAATTGAGATTATTTTTGTTGATGGGCTCTAGTAAGGGCTCACCTTCAGGTTTTGCTAGTTGATAAGCTCCTAATCGATAGCTTGATGTGACAATAAATGGTCCTAACCAATTCGGTTCAAATTTCCCCTTGTTAGCTTGATCTAGTTGTTTCTTTTGATTCTCCTTGAGGAATAGATCACCTACTTGGAATTTTTTGTTCTTGATTTTTTTTGTAATAACCACGACAAGGATGATTTTGGTAGGATTGGAGATGATTTAGTGCATCAAGACATCTTTCATCTAGCAATTCTAGCTCGTGTAGTCTTGATACTTTGTATTCTTCATTGTCAATAAGATGTTGCAATGACACCCTTAATGAAGGAAGTTCGACCTCAATAGGCAAGATTACCTTGGTGATATAAACCAAGGAGTATGATGTAGGACCAGTAGATGTTCAAATACTAGTATGGTAGGCCCATAAGGCAAGGTTGACCTAGTGCTAGTCACAACCAACATCATTAACTGTCTTCTTAAGGATTTTTAGGATGGTCTTATTAGATGCTTTAGCTTGAACATTTCCCTAGGGGTAGTATGGAGTGGAAAAGTGGTGTTGGATATAAAATTGGGCACAAAGATCTCAGACATACTAATTTTTTAAGGGTGTTCCATTATCTCTGATGATGGTGTGATAGACACCATACTAAAAAATTAGGTATTTTAGGATAAATTTGGATATCTATTTGTTGGTAATATAGGTTAGGGGATTACTTCTATCCACTTTGTAAAGTAATCGATGGCAATGATGATGAACTTACGACCATTGGATTATGTGGGAGAAATATTTCCTATGAGGTCAAATCCCCATTGTGAAAAGGGCCATGGTGTGGTAATAGGTTGCAACTCTTGCATTGGTGTGTGAATAAGATGGCCATGTTGCTAACACTATAAGAAATTTTTAACAAACTGATGTGATTCTTAATCCATGGTAGGCCAGTAGTATCCAATAGCTTCTTAACAAGGGTAGGGCCACTAGAATGCAACCCACATCACCTTTGTGTACCTAACATAGGGAAGTTGTAGCTTCTTTCGAGTTAAGGCATCTAAGTAATGTAGTATCAAGACTCTTTCAATAATGGGTGTCACCAAGGATGGTGAAGTGAGATGATCGATGGATAAATGTTTTCTTTAGATTTATGGTAAGGGTAGGTGGTATGGTACCATTTAGAAGATAATTTTAAATTTCATGGTATCAAGGAAAATTGGGACCAACAATTTTGCGCACAAATTCTGATTCAGTGACTTCAAATATTGGTATAAATAATTGCTCGACAAGGAACTCACATTTATGATTGTTATGTGGCATGTCTAGGAGAGACCCAATGGTTTCCATAACATGTTATGTCTTGTTATTGACTTTAGGTATTTGCTCAAATGAGACAATAATGAAGTACTATTTAAAACTATCTACCATTATTTTTTATGGAATTAGTTTGTCATCTTTAGTTTGATAGTCATCATTGACTTGTCTCACTACCAGTTGTAAGTCACCATAAACTTGGAGGTATTTTATATCCCATTATATAGCCATCCTTAATCCTATAATAAGAGCTTCATATTCAACTATGTTGTTTGTGCATGGGAACGCTAGTTGATATGACTTTGGTATGCAATCACCCTAAGGTGTAATGAATAGGACCCCTGTCCTTGATCCATGGTGAGTATGAGATCCATCAAAGTATAACTTCCATTGACTAGTATAAGCAAAAATGAATATTGCTTCATTTGGGAAATATAATATGAGAGTATTTTCATTGTCTATCGGTGCTTTTGCTAGTTTATATACTATGACTTGTCCTTTGATTTCCTTCCTATCCATATATTCTATATCAAATTTACTAAGTATTATGACCCATTTATCCATGTGACCTATGAGTGTTATTTTTTCAATAGACTTTAGTGGATCTACCTTAGAGATGAGCTTGAATTGACGGTTAAGCATATAGTGTTGAAGCTTTTGAAAAGAAAAGATGATTGTTAAACATGCTCACTCGATAGGACTATAACTAAGCTCATAGCTGAATTATGTTCAAATAATGTAGTAGATTGCTCTCTTTTCCCCGAGTCATCATTTTGTGCCAAGAGAGAACTGAATGCTATTGTTGTTGAGATATATAGGATCAAATTTATATCTACCACTAGAGGCATTAACACTAGATATGATGTTAGGTAATATTTAGGATGTTGGAAGGCTTGCTGACATTTCCCATCCCATTTGAATGCAATTTCCTTATGAAGGAGATGAGTAAATGGATAACATTTGTTCACTAGCTGTATTATAAATTTTTTGATAGATTGGAGCTTCCCTTGTAGACTTTAGAGTTTCTTTAGGTTTTTAGGAGGAGGCATGTCAATGATTACTTTGAATTTCACTAGGTCCACCTCAACGCCTCTTTGATACACAATGTATCCCATTTTTTATATAAGTGACTTTGAATACACATTTCTTTGGATTAAGCATCACTTTGATTCTATAAAATATTTGAGCTAACACCTTTGGATGTTCTTTTTTGGTGACAAATTTAGCTAATATTTCATCTACATAGTCTTTCATAATGTTGTGGAACATGTCGTGGAAAATCACTGTCATGGCTCCTTGATATGTTGTACCACATTTTTAAGACCAAAAGGCATAGAATTCCAATTGTATGTACCCTAAGGGTATGTGAAAGATGTATTATGTTGGTCTTCTTGTGCTATGTGGATTTGATTATACCTAGAAAATCAATCCATGAGTGAAATAATTTCATGAACTACTATCAAATCCATGATTATGTTTGTTAGGCAATGGGAAGTCATCCTTAGGACAAGATTTGTTAAGATCTCTAAAGTCAACACAGATTCATATGCCCCTAGTGGGTTTAGAAATTTGTATTTGATTACAAACTCGCTTCGATAATTGATTGGCCTTATAAAACCAACTTCCAATAATTATTGCAACTCTAATTTCACC
>VDFB02000007.1:211339579-211844471 GCA_007258455.2 Sequoia sempervirens | reverse complement strand
ATTTCAAGGGGACTTACACAAATGTTCGACAGTTGACAGTAGACAGCGGACTAAGGGCCTTCACGTGGTTCGAATGATTTGGCAAGTGAGCACAAGTTTCCTAATTCTAATAAAAAATGAACTGAATTTAAAAGAGTGTAGGTCCTAAGAAGTTTATGTTCTACTCTAGAGCGTGGGACACGACGATCAATTTTCACAGACTTCAACCGAGCTCTGTTTTGCCTCACTTCGGACAGCTTCCGCGGAACTGGTGCAATCTTCAGAGGAGTGACTCAAGATGTTCAGATCACAATCTAGCATGAAGACACCATCACGACGACGCATGCCAACATATAAACCATAATCGAAGTTAAGTTTCACAAAGTTCCAGTTGACCACGCAAGGCGAACCCACCGTCAGCGAGCCCGCTAGTGGTATGGACAAACGAAGTCTTGTTCAAATCGAACACCACATTCCACAATTGCTAAGTACTTGCATGAAATGAAATCTACTATACTTTAAGCTACTTCAAGATGCTACGTGAATTGGAAGGACGAAAAAGCCTCAACA
Source organism: Sequoia sempervirens (assembly GCA_007258455.2). Lineage (NCBI taxonomy): Eukaryota > Viridiplantae > Streptophyta > Pinopsida > Cupressales > Cupressaceae > Sequoia > Sequoia sempervirens. The sequence continues at coordinate 211,843,922 of VDFB02000007.1, read as the reverse complement.
ACTACTCATAACAAAGAAGAAATCATCATCAATGAAAATTCTTTTATTATGAAAGCATACATGACAACTTCTTACAAAGTATCCAAAGGGAAGACTTTCCTTCCTTTTCAATCTAAACTACTTTACTTTCTACTCTATCAATTTCTCTCTACTCCTCTAAGCTCTGCTTCTACTTCTAAATCTAATCTCTAATGAGGTACAAATGAGGGGGACTCCCCCTTTTATAGTTGGCCAAGTCCAACGGACGGCTCAGATTACAATCGGCTGGATGGCCCAGATTGTGCCACCTCAGCCCTAAACAAGATTCACCCTAAAAACCACCACAATGGAGAGTGGGGTAATAAATGAGCCATTAATGTCCACCATCCTTCTAGAAGATTCCCACTTGTAGACGCGTTCACACTGTTCTTTTCTTGACTGCAGACTTGATCAAATAAATTCAACCACAGGCACAATGAACGGGTTCATTTAATTTTCTTGAATTTTGCACCTTGGAAAAATAACTTTTTTTTAACAAATTTGATTTCGTTCTTCATAACTGTGAAAATCCTGTTGCTCTGACTTGAGAAATATTTTTGAATTCATCTTGCAATGCCAACATCTTCATCTTCAACAAATTTTACTCATCTCAGGAAATTTCATCATCTTGCAATTCTAGGCGTATTTTCTTAAGGAAGAAAATTTTGTGCCTTAGAAAATTTTTGAATCACTCAACATTTTTGAAAATTTTGCTTTAGAAAATTTTATTTCATCCTCCTGTGGTGAAATTTTTATTTTTTTTTATGTTTCAACTCACTTAGAAATTTTTTTCTTGAAAGCACATCATGGAAGATTTAAATTCCAACGCCCTTCACCTAGCAATTTCCAATGCCCAGCAAGTTTGTTTTAACTTCACCACCCTAGGCGCATATGATACTTGTTATCACGGAATCTAGCAGCGCTCATTCCACGGATAACCCCCCTACGAAACTTGTCCGTTTCTTAGGATTCGTGAAGTTCAAGCACGCATAACGAAGTGATTTTCAAGCCACCTCGAAATGCGTTCCCAAGCCTCAAATAGTCAATTCGAGCATTCCCCCATGTTCGCCTCGCGAAGACCTTCGAAACGAGATCTTTCGCGAAGTTTCACTGTTCATACTTAGCAAATTACAAAAAATGCAGTGGCACTGAAAAAGTGCGCTCCTGCCTTGAAGCCAAAATTGGCTAAGTCTGGAAAATGCAAGGGCGCTAAAATTTAGCGCCCCTGCATGCAGTGAAATTGCCAAAAAATGTAATAGCGCTAAATTTTAGCGCCATTACATTTTCCTTCACCACTTAAACTTTTTCATGGCCCTGGCACGTTTCTTCATGTTTTCGCGTTTTTCGTCAATCGTGCCACTTTTCGTGCCTAAATTTATTGCTCGACTTGAGTTAGGTTTTCGATTTTCCTTTTTCACTTAAGAGTCTTTTAATTCGCCATTTTGCATTATTATGAGCTTTGTTCTTTTCTTCCTCTTGCTGGGCGAATTGCACCTCAACTGCAAAACACGTTTTTTTGTTTTGAAGACTTTCGCCATTCTTTCTTCAGCAAGTTTTCGCGCCTTGGTTCGGGTAAGTCTTTTTGCATTGTCTTCTTCTTACGTTCTGTATATGATCTAATGTTCTTTATTCGCGTTTTTAGCTTTGTATTTATCTAACCCTACACATTCTTCTCTTTTCTCCCTACGCGTTTTGTTCTCCTCCTTTCGCGTTTTTCATTTCTATGCGTTTCTTTCTTCCCACTCGTGTTTTCTCTTCATGCACTTTTCTTTCCCCCATTCACATTTTCTTTCCTTACTTTTTCCCTGCGCTTTTCATTCGCCATTTCCTTTATGCGCGATGTTCTATCAAAACTTGTATCTTTCCAACATTTTTTTGTGCTTGTTAAAGCACGTTATTCATGTTGCTCTCTTCATGCGTTTTGGAGCGAACTTTGAAATCTCAAAAAAGAAAGAGTTCTTGATAAAATCCTTGAATGCGTATGCATTGATATTGAGACATGGTCTTCAAAAGCTTTCATGATCCAAACAAGTTACATGTTGCCAAGCACGAGCGCCCTCGCCATTCTTCCCTACATCTGCATTTCAAAATTGAAAAAAATTGCAAAAGCGCTAAATTTTAGCGCCGTGACATCTTGAAAATGTCAGAAAATTTCTAACACTGAAAGTGTAAGGGCGCTAAAATTTAGCGCCCTTGCACCAAAAGCAATTTTCCAAAAATGTAAGGGCGCTGAATTTTAGCGCCCTTACACTTTTTTCAGGCTTTCCTCAATCCTTCCCAGATAAGCTTCATTTTTTACCAGTGCACTCCTGAACCTCGTTTGTCCGCCTTTGTGCATCGTTTTGCGTGCCTCGTCATCCGCTTCATGATTTCTCATCCTTGTGCTCATTTCGCGCTTACCCATGTTTCCTAGCAATTGGTGTTTGTTCTGGCTAAACGGATTGCAGTCTATTTTCAAAGATCGTCAAGTCAAGATTGATCAGGGTTCCAGTTCTTTTTGATGATTGCTACTAAGCCTCCTTCTTCTTCGAAAGCAAAAGGCAAGATGAAATACAAATATCAAGGCGTCTATCCGCCAACTATGGTGCTTTCCAAAGTAGAAGAGATAAAAGATGCAGAAGTTGGTCATCAAGACTTGGTTGACTTCGCAAAGCTAACTGAAACGAAGCCTCTTCTTGATTCAATGAGAGCGATCGTACACAGCAACCTCCACTTGGTGGCGATGTTCCCTACAGCTGCGCACAATACCGAGTTTGTTCTTCAAGTTGCGTCTCATTACATCAGAGAAAGCAGAAGTGTGATCGACTCTTCCGGGCATGAGATTCTGAGACTCGACCCCGATTTCTTTGACATTGTCTTCAAGGTCCCTCATATGGAGAAATATATTGACATCTCTATATCAAAAGCACAGGAGATCTTCGATGCTGATCCCAATAAGGCTAAACAATTGATAAACACTCAATGGCTCAAGAAGCCTAGGTCATCTGTTTCTAGATGGCCGAAAGGACTCCTGAGAAGTGACTTCAAAGATGACGTCAAGGATATGATCACGTTTCTAAGCATAGTGAAGGGCTTGCTGGAATCATCCACTTTTCACGATTGGATGTATGAATACATCAGGATCATAAGAAGGCAGAAGGTGCATATCGACTGGGGCAAACAAATCAGTGATGAGATACACGAGCAGTTGAGCAATGCTCCTTCTACATTGAAGTTCTACATGACTTCTTACCTGGTGTACGCGGCAGCTGTGATGAGACAATTCCCAGGTCTATCTACAAAAGGGAATCGGATGATGGTACCTGTGTACAGATATTTCTACCAATTAGAGCTAAAGGAGAGCTTTCATCATTTCAGACGGGTCACTGATGCTTTCTTTGCGCCTTTACTCTTCAACTTTGATCCAACTTTGGAAAGAAGAAGAGTATCTGATGAGGCTTATAAGGTGGTAAGTAAAGTTGGATGTATTTTTCTCCAATTCCCAACGTTTACTTACTTGAGAGTAGGCTGCTATTAACCGGGTTAGTTCCAAGATAAGTACTACTGCTTATCCTTCGATAAGTGGACTTTCATGGAAACATGCATAGCTTTGATGTCGTAAAAAGAACCAAGAAGCAACCACAAGCGCAGATTCAAGTTCCCACTTAATTTTCATCGTGGCGTATATACCATCCAAACCGCATAAAAGCTAAGTCCGGTTTACATGCTGAAATGCAGATCATGACCAATGTCCGCGTATATTCTGATTTCACTACCTGCATGTCGTGAGTGCTGCAAAAGGTCACCAACACGTACCGCTTTGAAGACATCCGGCAGATTGCAAAGATGAAGCAGCTTCATTTGTGGACTATTGCAGATTGATAAACAAACAAATCAAAGATCTTGGTATTGCTGACCTACCAGAGGATTTTGAAGATCCAGGTGATATCATGAACGCTGTCTGTGATGAACAAGGCATTGCTAAAAGGCCGTTGCCTGCAATACAATGGTCTAGGAAAGAAGGTTACCAACATGAGAGAAAGGCTGAGGCCAATCCTAGCCAACACAGAAGAATGGTTACATAAACATGGTTATGCAATGAAAAGTTTCAGAACAGACTCAGAAGGAGAGGAGTCCGAAGCAGAAGCTCGCCAACAGCAAGAACTCCGCGACAAAAACAAATCAGCGGCCGTTCCCACTTCTTTGCGAAGAGGTCCTAGACTGCTCCATCATAAAAGAAAGATTACCCGTGCTGTCCAAGAGATGTAAATCACGAATCTCATCCATCTCGCTCTAAGGGTAAAAAGCCTATTCTGGAGGAGATAGATTCCGATGAAGAAGAAACTTCAAGCGACCAATCCGCTGAAGATGAAGATTCAGCAGAAGCAGACTCCGATGCCAAAGAGGTTTCTGAAAGCGGGCAAGAGTCTGATGAAGATTCTGAAGAAGGATCTGAAGGTGACTTTGAAGGTGAGCCAGAATCGGAGAGACAAGAGGGTGATCAACAGGAACCCGGGCATGATCAAGAAATAACTACTTCTCCTCCTAAGAATGTAGTTGAAGAAATTCCCAGAACATCATCGCCTGTGACTTCAAACGTTCCTCATACCCCTCCAGATTCAAGAACTCCTCCACCTCCTGTTCCCTCGTCACCTATCCCTACCACATGCATTCCTGCAGCCGAGATATCCCCTATCCCTGCAGCATCAACCCAACTTGATACTCCTTCAGTGACAAGCATCCATACGGTTGATATATTGTCAAGCCCTCCATCGTCCATTCCTAGCTTGTCTTCGCCAACGTATGATATCACTTCTGAAAATGAATTCAATCGTTTCATGAATGAGTCAATGCGTGATCAGCTCAATGTGTCAACTACAGGAGAAATGATGACAAATACTTCTCCAATTGTCACGATACCAATGGTGAGTTCAAATGTGACAATAACTTCAAAAGTAGTGCATGCATCAATTGACAAGATCCAAGTTCACATCACTTCTTCCTCCTTGGCTAATATCTCAAGTGTCAAGCGCAAAAGCAAAACATTTCTCCAGAGGAGCTCAACCTCGAAGAGATAGTTCTTCCAAAAGCCAAAGGGAAGAAAAAGGCAAAAGTGTACTCAAGGCTGAACGTTGATAAGTCTGGCCATAAGTATGCTGAAATTGGCATACCACCGAACCAAGAAGGTGATGTCAATATGGAGGACTACACAGTAACAAAGGTCCAGCTTGGCAAGGTTACCAACGAAAGTGCAAAAGCCGATGCGCAAGTCACTTTGGATATCTTGGCAGGAAGGTGTGATGTCCCCTCGCTAGACAGTTCTCAGGAACAGTGTGTTAGCCATTTATTGGACCCTTGTGGGCTAGCCAGATTTGGTTAGAGGGTCAGTGGTACATTCTGGAGAGTTTGGTCGTTTTGGTTTTCAGAGCCCAGTGACTGGTTCACAGCAGGCGTTGGCATTTCAGGAGTTCACAGCTTCTGACGGCACGGAGATATTCTGAGTTTTGAGCGAGTTATGGAATTTTAAGTGATTAAGTTAATTATTTAACTTAATGTCTTTTTATTAAAGTCACATCGACTTTAATATATTTTATATCACTTAAAATGTTCAAAAGGAGATTTAATATTTTAATGACTTAAAATATTAAAAAGGTGCGCTCAAGTATTAAGTGGAAACTATTGAAAAGACTTAATACAATATTAAAAGATTTTAATGATTGAAAAAGGCATATTTTTCTTGAAATGCGTGCCATTTGGGTATAAAGCATTTCTCTGGCAATAGAAACTCATCTTTGACAATTTCACTTTGCCTTGTGCTATTTTCTCCTGTGCATTCTCCTGTGACCAGGGTTTGAACATTTTGTCCATTGAGGAACGATAACTCTTCAGTGTTGAGTGCTTTTGAGGCTGTGAAAGATCAGCTGAATCAGTACAGTTGAGAGCTTCACACAGAGGTTCTACAGATACAGACAGAGGTTTTATATATTCAGATTGCTTGTTGTTTGCAAATAAATGAGGGTTTCTACTGGTGGCGCATCCTTCTTCAGAGTCAGAGGTTTCAGATTCCTTTGCATTCCTTCTTAGCCGCACGGTCATCTTGATGTTGTGCCTTAGAGAGTATGCAGGAAGGGTTAGGCTAAAACGCCTCCCTTTGGTGTGAATTTTGTCTTCTATCTTTGGCGTCTTGCATTTTCAGAGCATTGTACCACGTTTCTGAGTGGGAGAAGTCAGATCTGGAGGCTTAGCATCCATATTTGTCAGTTTCTCAGCATTCTTGGCTAGCAAGCTGGCTACTGTTTTAAATAAAATAACTGGAGATTTCCTGGTATGTCTGTTATTCATGATCTAATTGTTTCAGTATAATAACAACTTCTGCATTTCCATTCTGTGAGAAATTGCTTTATATTTCAATTTACAAGCTTAAATATGCTGCGCCCCTTCTCTTCTGTCTATTAAACATTCTCTAAAAAATTAAATAAACACATAAAGACTTAAGAAAATAAGGGTTTTGAGTTGAGAGCTAGCAGGGCTCATCACAGTGGTATCAGAGCTCTGATTCTACCAGCTTGTGGGGTTAGAGGAATTTATGAAGTCACACAAAGAGGGTTTTGACAAGTTTTATTCCAGAGGGGGTCCTAGAAATCAGAGAGGTTATCAAAATCCTTTCCCACCATTTCCGTCTGCAGAACAGGAGGAGGAATTTGATTGGGATAATATGGCGAACAGGGCAGGAGAAAGTTCTCACAGGAATCCTTGGGAAGATGAGGACAGAGAAGCTAAAGACGTGCTTAGAGGTATGGTTGCAGGGCAAGAACAGGTAGCAACTATTCTTCAACAACTCAGCACGAATGTTCAAAATTTGACAATTAACAGGGCTCATAGTTTGGATCCAGATCGTGATGGCAGTATTCACAGAGAGCCTCAAAGAGTCATAGCTCCAGCACGTACCTATGAGAGAGCTACATGTCCTACATTCACCAAAGATGATGCTGAGGAAGTGGACGAAGTTGAACAGGGTGGCGAAATTAATTTTGCAGATAACATTATGGCTATGCATGATGAGTGGGATAATTTGCCACCGAGGGTTAAAGAGCACCTTAACTTCGACAGATTCATGAGCCAGAAGAGAGAACACACCAGGAGCAGGAATGACAGGCGGCCTAGATTCAAGCATAATGATCTTAGACAGGCTACCAATAACCTTACCTTGGCGAACTTTGATGGCAGTGGTAGAGTTACAGCACGTGCCTGGGTTAGTAAACTTGATACATTCTTGACATTACGCCCCATGCCAGAGGAGGATGCCATTCGTTTTGCAGCACTTCACCTTGATGGCGTGGCACATGACTGGTGGATTCATGGTATGACTACTCTTCATCATGACAGGATTACCTCGTACCAGGAGTTTACTGATAGACTGGTAGAGAGATTTGACAGAAGGGATCTTGAGCTATTCTTCAGAGATTTGGCACAACTGAAACAGTTAGGTAGCTTGGAATCGTACATTGGTGAATTCCAAAGACTATCTGTGATGGTGACAGGAATCTCAGAAAGAAGGCTGATCATATTGTTCATTGAGGGTCTTTTCGAGCCCATGAAAGGTTGGATAAAAGCATTTGATCCACCTACTTTACAGGAGGCTATGAGGAAAGCTCGCAGCATGGAGCTATCTACACCTCATAAGCCATTTGGCTCGAAGCCTACCACCTCATACACGGAGAATAAATCAGATCCAAAGAAGGCTGATAATGCAGATCAAAAGAAGAAATTTACAGCCCCTTTAGATCGAGAAACCATGAATGATTTACGAAGAAGAAAACTCTGTTTTTACTGCAAAGGTCCGTATGACTTTAATCATGACTGCCCCCTCAAACCTAAAGGGCAAAACAAGCACATGGAGTGGTTTTATGAGGGAGAAGCGTTGACTGATTTTTCTGATCAGCAAGCTCCAATCTATGATACAGATGGAGAAGAGTCAGAAAACGAGGCAGAAATTGTAGTGGAAACAGAACTAAAAGAGGCTCATATGTCCAGCATGCAGAAAGAGGGGTCTTTCAGACTCCGTGGGATCCTAGCTGGTCAAAGGGTCATATCTCTTCTAGATACAGGTGCAACTCACAACTTCATCGATTCACGGTTAGTAGAGAAACGGGGAATTCAAACTCAGCAGTTTGAAGGCATACGTGTGAAGGTTGTAGATGGATACACTCTCAACTGTGAGAGGATAATACCTGACTTGCCTTTGAAACTTAACAATTTTGAGTTCAAGGCAGATTTTTATGTGGTGAATATGGGAGGAACGGATATAGTTCTTGGCATGAAGTGGCTTCATGCAATAGGAGAGTTCACGCTTAATTTGCATGACATGGAGATGAAATTCACCATTGATGGCACAAATCATATTCTTAAAGCCATCAAGGACAGCAACCTTAGAGAGATTTCACTTCGGAGAATGGAACGTTTGATTCGTAATGATATGGTAGAGTGGGCTGCTGAGTGCAAGCTAATGCCTTCACAGTTGGAGCAGCAAGCTTCTTCTTACCATCCGATGTACAGGAACTTCGAATCAAACATGCGAAGGTGTTCAGTGCAATTCCACTGGTAGACCTCCTGATAGAGGTATTGAGCATATTATAGAGTGGATGAGGGCACGAAACCGATCATGATTACTCCTTACCAGCACCCCAAGCCGCCCCAAAGATGAGATTGAGAAAACTATTCAGGAGCTTTTAGCTATGGGGCACATTAGGCCGAGTAAGTCACCCTTTGCTTCATCAGTTGTTTTGGTGAAGAAAAGGATGGTACACTCAGGATGTGTATTGACTACAGAATGCTCAATAGGAAGACAATAAAAACAAGTATCCTATTCCACGGATAGATGAGTTGATAGACGAGCTTCATGGAGCTTGCTACTTCTCAAAGATTGATTTGAGGACAGGGTATCATCAGATCAGAGTCCGAGAGGAGGACATAGAGAAAACTGCGTTCAGATGTCACTGTGGACACTTTGATTTCTTGGTTATGCCATTCGGTTTATCCAATGCTCCAGCCACGTTTCAGTCTACAATGAACAGGGTTTTCCATCCTCACTTGAGGAAATTTGTATTGGTGTTCTTCGACGACATCCTGGTTTATAGCAAATCATGGGAGGAACACATGGTTCACTTGGATGAGGTACTGAGTATACTTGACAGGGAGTCCTTGTATGCCAAGGAGTCCAAGTGTGCTTTAGGCATGGCAGAGCTTTTATATCTGGGACACATCATCAGCGGTGCAGGAGTCAGCATGGATCAGAGAAGGTTCGAGCCATCATTGATTGGCCTACACCTGAGACTTTGACACAGCTCAGGGGATTTGTAGGATTGTGTGCCTTCTATCGTCGGTTTGTTAGTGGGTTCTCGCGGCATGCTGCGCCACTAACTGATTTGACTAAGAAGGGTGCTTTTGTGTGGACACCACTAGCGCAGGCGTGCTTTGAGAAGTTCAAACTTCTCATGACTACGTGTCCAGTTTTGGCTCTACCTGACTTCACTAAACCCTTTGAGTTACATTGCGATGCCAGTGGTGAGGGTATTGGTGCAGTTATCATGCAAGATCGACACCCGATAGCTTTCGAGAGCAGGAAGCTAAGAGGTCCTGAACGGAGCTTCAGTATATATGATAAGGAAATGTTGGCCATCATGCATGCCATGGCCAAATTCAGGCAGTATTTGATTGGTAGTAAATTCACTGTGAAAACCGATCATAATAGTCTGAAGCATTTTCTTGGGCAGCGAGATCTTAATGAGAGGCAACAAAAATGGGTCAGCAAGCTTCAGTCCTACGATTTTGACATCTCCTATGTCAAGGGCACTCAGAATGTGGTTGTTGATGCTTTATCTCGCCGTCCTCACTTGAGCTCTATTACACTGGTTTCAGAGGACTGGAGACATCTGATAGTAGCAGAGTATGCTAAGGACCCATGGGCCTCTAGCATAGTAGATGGATCAGTACAGGATGACAGGTATTCACTTGTAGATGACCTTATCATCTACAAAGGGAGGATTTTATTGGTCCCAGGTTCTGCGATGAGGGACAGAGTATTGAGGTCATTCCATGATTCACCCATGGCAGGACATCCCGGTTACTTTAAGACCTATAGGCAGGTACGGGAGAGATTCTCTTGGAAGGGTCTCAAGTCTTATGTTCTCCAGTATGTCAGGGAATGTCTTGTTTGTCAGCAGAACAAGCAAGAGCACACATACCCTGCAGGTCTACTACAGCCGCTTCCTATTCCAGAGAGGAAGTGGGATTGTTTGTCCATGGACTTCGTCACAGACTTGCCAAAAGCTCAAGGGAAGGACAGTATTTTTGTGGTGGTAGATCGATTGACGAAATATGCACACTTTTTCGCAATCACTACTACACACACGGCTACCCAGGTGGCAGATTTGTTCTTCCAAGAGGTATTCAGGCTGCACGGTTTACCTCGCAGTATAGTCAGTGACAGGGACAGCAGGTTTATGAGTAACTTCTGGCAGGAGTTATTCAAACTTTGCGGGACAGAGCTCACCCCGAGTACCAGCTACCACCCCCAGACAGATGGGCAGACGGAGATCGTCAACAAATGGGTGGAAGGGTACTTGCGAAATTATAGTTCAGGGCAGCAGAAGGCATGGATGAGGTGGTTATATCTTTGTGAGTATTGTTACAATACCACCCATCACATGAGCATCCAGATGACACCTTACCGAGCATTATATGGATATGATGCTCCTGAGCTTTCTAGACTTATTGCTGAGTGACAGTAGAGTTCCCAGTGCTGGTGATTTATTACAGGAGAACCAGGATATTATGAGGGCACTCAGGGAGAATATACAGAAAGCCCAAAATCAGCAAAAGCAATATGCTGATCAGAGACGAGTAGAGCGGTCTTTTGAGATCGATGATTTGGTGTACCTGATGCTTCAACCTTATAGGCAGTCCACCCTTCGTAAGAAGGGCTCCGAGAAACTTAAACCGCGATACTATGGACCTTTCAGAGTTGTCAGACGTGTGGGTCAAGTGGCTTATGAGTTAGATCTTCCGATGGATAGTAGGGTTCACAACGTGTTCCATGTATCGCGCCTCAAAAAGCCGTTGGGACAACACGTAATTCCTTCTATTGATTTGCCACCCCTGGATGATGAGGGGAAACTGGTTTTGATACCTGAGACCATTCTGGACTCCAGAGAGCGTCATCTTCGGAGGCGGGTTATCAGGGAGTACTTGGTTAAGTGGAGGGATCTACCGGCAGAGGATGCTACTTGGGAGAGTAACAGTATTCTTCAGCATCCGGCTTTGAGTTTGCTTGTGGACAAGCAAATTCGGGGAGGGCGGACTGTGATGTCCCCTCGCTAGACAGTTCTCGGGAACAGTGTGTTAGCCCTTTATTGGACCCTTGTGGGCTAGCCAGATTTGGTTAGAGGGTCAGTGGTACATTCTGGAGAGTTTGGTCGTTTTGGTTTTCAGAGCCCAGTGACTGGTTCACAGCAGGCGTTGGCATTTCAGGAGTTCACAGCTTCTGACGGCACGGAGATATTCTGAGTTTTGAGCGAGTTATGGAATTTTAAGTGATTAAGTTAATTATTTAACTTAATGTCTTTTTATTAAAGTCACATCGACTTTAATATATTTTATATCACTTAAAATGTTCAAAAAGGGAGATTTAATATTTTAATGACTTAAAATATTAAAAGGTGCGCTCAAGTATTAAGTTGACTATTGAAAAGACTTAATAAAATATTAAAAGGATTTAAATGATTTCAAAATGGCGTACCTTTTTGGAAATGCGTGCCATTTGGGTATAAAGCATTTCCTGGCAATAGAAACTCATCTTTTGACAGTTTCTCTTTGCCTTGTGCTATTTTCTCCTGTGCATTCTCCTGTGATCAGGGTTTGAACATTTGTCCATTGAGGAACGATAACTCTTCAGTGTTGAGTGCTTTTGAGGCTGTGAAAGATCAGCTGAATCAGTACAGTTGAGAGCTTCACACAGAGGTTCTACAGATACAGACAAAGGTTTATATATATTCAGATTGTTTGTTGTTTGCAAATAAATGAGGGTTTCTACTGGTGGCGCATCCTTCTTCAGAGTCAGAGGTTTCCAGCAGAGATTCCTTGCATTCCTTTCTTAGCCGTACGGCCTACCTTGGATAGTGTGCCTTAGAGAGGCGTGTGAAGGGTTAGGCTGAAACGCCTCCCTTTGGTGTGAATTTTGTCTTCTATCTTTGGCGTCTTGCATTTTCAGAGCATTGTACCACGTTTCTGAGTGGGAGAAGTCAGATCTGGAGGCTTAGCATCCATATTTGTCAGTTTCTCATCATTCTTGGCTGGCAAGCTGGCTACTATTTTAAATAAAATAACTGGAGATTTCCTGGTATGTCTGTTATTCATGATCTAATTGTTTTAGTATAATAACAACTTCTGCATTTCCATTCTGTGAGAAATTGCTTTATATTTCAATTTACAAGCTTAAATATGCTGCGCCCCTTCTCTTCTGTCTATTAAACATTCTCTATAAAATTAAATAAACACAAAGACTTAAGAAAATAAGGGTTTTGAGTTGAGAGCCAACAGGGCTCATCACAGAAGGCTGGATAAAGTAGAGCAAGCTCGTAACATGTACAAACAGAGGGCAGAGCATTATGCCACTGTTGTAAAGAGACTTGCCGGTTCTCCAAGTAATGCACAACCGCTGACAGTGGTAAATATTGAAGACCCAGCTGTCAAGAAAGCTGAGAAATTCGCCTCCAAAGGCAGGGTGTTATATGATTTTGTTGAAAAGATCATCGAACATGGATCTCAGATAATTTTGGCTGCGGATGAGAAAACTACCATGTTGGCCAAGCTCACCACAGAGCTTGATAAAGAAAAGAGCATACTTTCCCAGGAGCGCAGAGACATGGAAAAATGCCTGTTGTCATGGTCGGAAATGAAACAGGTAAAGCTCAGCAAATTGGTGGAGGTTGGGGTAATTCCTGACAAAGAAAAGTTTGTAGAGGTAAGAGAATCACTGAAACACAGAATTCAAGTGGTTCAATCTCTCATAGAAGATCTTCACCAAATACAGGAAGATGTCGACGGGCATCGCAACATTCTTGACAAAAGTATTAGAGAGTTGCCTAGTCAACTTCTTGAGGAAAATCGTATCTTCCTGCCGGCCACAGAAATATCCCTGATCTTCAAGGAAGCCATCATGAATTTGATTGACAGTTCAGACTTCTCAGAAGCTTTCGCTAAACATCATTTGTGATACAAGGCTCACATTGGACAACCTGAAGACGCATCTTGACAGGTGCAAGAAGGTTCACTCATCTGCCATGAGATCGATCACGAGAATTCACACCATTGTGGATTACACCATTGGTCCAGATGAGAAGTTTGTGCAGGAGACTAGGAGGAAATTTGAAGACTTCCGCGCCCAATGCAAAGAAACGTGAAGCAGCCCCCTATTCTCCAGTGTTAGACATTTCCGGTGCATCCCATTATGCATTTTGTAAATATTTCTCGACATTTTCGAATGTCATTTTGTAAATTGTAATTACACCAAGTCCAAAGATGTAATATTTTCAAAACAAATTACACTTTGACTTTGGTCAAAGTTAGGTGAGATCTCCTAAAATCGCTCACCTAACTTTCCCTGATTTTCTCAATCTCTTTCCTTCTTTTGCTCATCCCTCTTTCTATATAATGTGAGGGATTTTCATTGTAATATTATCCTTTAGTGTTTTGCAACGAAGTGCTGCCCTTTTTGAAACAAATTTGTGAAACTTTGCGTTCATGCTTTGTGAATGAAATTCGATTAATAAAGAGAAGGATTGCAAGCCAAACTTTGCATTGGATTCGATACTTTTGTGAGTTGATCTTATTTGGTAGTGATTTAGTTTGAAGAATCTGAAGGACTCTAAGTAGTTATGTAAACTTTGTGTTACATCTATTATTTAGATTGCATTGTTATTTCTGTTTATCATTGGTTGAATGATCTACAAGACTTTGTGCTTGTAATCATTCATGCTCTTGCATGTTCTGGTTGAGTGATCTACAAGACTTTGTGCTTGTAATTATTCATACTCTTGGATACTCTTGTCGAAGGATCTACAAGACTTTGTGCTTGTAATCGTTGTGCACTTTTGTTGGATGATCTACAAGACTTTGTGCTTGTAATCGTTCATGCTGTTCGAAGAATTGTTGCGTCTAAGAAGACTTTGTGCTTCTAACGTAGCAAACGGTACTTCTACACAGATCCAACACTGAAAAAGCTACGGAACGACTTTGTGCCTTCGTGAGCTTTCCCTTTTTACTTTATTTTGTTTGTTATTAATCACTTCTGGTATCTCTACGCTTCGCTTTGACGAGATAGAGATATTGGTATTACTGCTAGTTGTTAGTTTAAGGTTATCAAGAATTGTAAACTTCCAACAGTGAAGCATTGTAAACATCTTCTCTGAAAAAAGAGAGAAGGATGAATGTAACACACCCCCCCCACTCCGTGAGTTTCGTGTACATTTTGTAATTATTTGTTTGATTTACTATCGCTTTTGTTAGCAGTAAGAAGGGCGCCTCCCCTTTCCAAGAGGAGAGATTCACATCTCACATAGCTGTGGCTGAAGTCCAAGTTGTGTAATCTATCGAAAAGCTGATTACATAATTTTCACCCAACAATACTTCATGGAGAACATATTAAATTCCAACGCCTAGGCAGTATTTCACTTCTTATTCACCCCCTTTCAACTCAAATCCACTCTTTACTTGGCGCATTCAAAGGCTAGAGAGGAAAGCCAACACTAAAATAATTCCATCTTGCACAACGCCCAGCAACCTTCACTTGTCCTTATCTCTATTTGGACGCATTTTACCCCTTGAAGTGGATGGGCGCATTTTAGTAGGTGAGGAGGATAAGCATCTTCCAACGCATTAACTATTTTGTCTTCATGTGCCTTCTCTTGAGCGCATTTGAGCATGCATGGAGAACTTTCAAACGCCACCTTGTTTTGACCTGTTGACTTTCCATGTATGAAGGATGTAACTCTTACCACGCCTTCCTTTCTTTTGTCCTTACATGGTTTGATTTGGGCACATTTTGTACCCCATGAAGGATGAAAATTGTTGACCTTTTGACTTTGCTTGCTAATTCCTCCTTGCTTTGGGCGCATTTTAGGCATGGTGGAGGATGAAATTCTTTGACTCCTTTGACTTTTATCACCTCTCCTTGAAGTGGGCACATTTTTCTATAGGAGCAGGATGAAACTCATTGACTTCTTTGACCCTTTCTTTCATTTGGGCGCATTCTACCCCCTGAGCAGGACGGAACTTAACACTTAGAAAATTTTAAAACTTTCTCCTTGAGGGTGGGCGCATTTTCCCTAGGCAGGTGGATGAAGTTTATACTTAGAAAATTTTTCAACTTCAGCTGAGGTGGGCGCATTCTGAAGGTGGTGAAGGATGAACCCCAGACTTAGTCATTTTTCCTGACTTCTGCCAACTTCACAACGTCCTGCTGTTTATAGTAAGTCTCTTGATTTTCATACTCCGGAAGCTCGGAATGATTTGAAATTTTGAACGCTAGATCTTCACGACTTCATCAACCTATTGACACTGCTATTTCGGGTTGGCCTGCTATTTTTAGCCCATTTCTGAAGGTGGTTTGCTATAAATAGTAAATGCTCGTTTCTGATAGCTCCACTGCTCCGATTAACTTGAAATTTGAATGAGGCGCTCCTCACCACATGACCTGTCTACTGACATCGACACATGCACCTGACTTGCTATTTTTAGCCAGTTTCCAAAATGACTTACTATAAATAGTAAGTGCTCTGTTTGACTTGAAATTTTACCAGCAGATAGCCTGAAGGATGCTGATCGCGGTGGTTTACACCGGTTTTCAAAAAATTTGACTTTTTACCCTTCTTTTCAGGCTCCGAAGTTGGAAACCCTAATTTTTCTACATGCGTATCAAATGATCTCTGTTTGTCCTCGTTTCGTTGCATTGCAATCAGCTTATGATTCCAGCTGGGAAGCGGCCGGGACGCACCTGCTAAAAATAGTAAGTTCCTTGAGTGATCATCTCCGTTTGCATGTCATATCATTGCGAAGCCCTCGAAAACCCACAAGGAATCATCCCATGCAAAAGAAACCCCGACATGCAAACCCTAAAAATAGCCTCGGAAGGCTGAACCCTGAAAGTTGTCGTCTCGCTTTGCATGTTATACCGTTGCGAAGGTCTCAAAAAGCCCAGAAGGAATATGCAAACATGCAGAGAAAAACTCTGCGTCTAAGCCCTGAAATTTGTCCCGGAAGCTGGACTGCTAAAAATAGAAAGTTGTCTGTTTCAGCTCAAATTTTGCATGCGAGCAGCCTGATGTGCTCTGAATGCAGTGTGATTGTCGGAATCTCAGAAATGCTGACAGATTGCCTGTAATTGCACACTTACTAAAAATAGTAAGTAGCCAGAATCAGATGAAATTTCAGTGAAAACCTGCTGGAAACACACTGACATCAATGTTAGTTTCAAATCTCAATTTACTCACTTCATTTGACCTCAAATTGGCAAGGAAGCTCAAAACCCTAATTTTCAGACTTGGCCAAACTCACGTTTAAACTCAATGACGGGCACAATCCTCGAAAGGCAGACATCAGAAAAGAGATAGAGAGAGAGAGAGAGAGGAAAACCCAAGCCAAAAGACCAGAATGGAGCAAAAATTAGGGGGTCCCCATTTTGAATGGGGCGATGTGTGAAAAAGTCACAACAGTGCCATCGAGCAGATGTCTCGCCGATGGTTGTTAGTCACGCCGAGGGATTCTCCCTTTGGCGTAGTGTTTTGAGCTCGGCGAAAGGTGTGGCCGACAGGATTGAGTCTCCCTGAGGTGCTCTCAGCTCGCCGAAAGATTTTTCCTTCGGCATGGTGTCTGGCCAACTCGACAGTGTTTTGCCGAAAGATTGTGGCCTCGCTATGATGTCTCACCAACCAAGCAGGGTCTTGCCGAAATGAAGTATGAGCTCGGAGAAAGTTTTGCACTCGATGTAATGTCTCACCGACAGATGGCAGTCTCGCCGAAAGTGGCTCGCAAGATTATAGACATCGCCGAGACTCCTAGGCAACTGGTTGGTTTTCGCCATGATGTTTGGCCGACAAGATTGAGTCTCCCCGAGATAAAATAAGCTCACCGAAGGATCTTGAGATTGGCATAATGTCTAGCCAATAGCGATTGTCTCGGCGACCACTATGGATATCGATATAACTCTGGCCGCTCGCTATGAGGTCTTGCTGACCGTCATACGTTATGCCGATAGCTGCTAGTGTTACACCCCGATTGTATAGCTACTACTGCATAGGAAGTACATTGTAAATGTTTGAATCTTTCTGTTGAATAAATTAAATTGTTCTTGTGATCAATTGAATGTGTCCTAATGATTGTCTCATTATCTGATACTTCTATTGATGTAATTCTTGAATGAAATTAGCATATTGAGTTATGGAATAATGTTGTTCTAACTTTCTACGATGCTTTATGTATATTACCTTGGTTTTGAGCAAATGACTTCCGTTGTCATGTCATGATGTGCAGGAAACAGGTTCGTACCTCCAGGCAGAGGAGAGATATCACTCGGGGAAGAACTTGGTTGGGTAAACAGTAATGGATACCAATTGGACATACACACACAAACCATAGAACTGAGTAAGCTAAGTCATTGTTCTGGTTAAAGGTAAGTCATCCGTAGGCTTGTCCAGTATCATTAGAAGTCGTATCTACTTTTGAAGGTGTAAATAAGTGATGCTTGCCAGTATAATCTTATGAGTAATATTTCTTGTTAGAGGTGGATATGTGTATTTGTATATGTACATATGAATACGATATGTACAAGTACCCATAAGTACATTCATGTCGATACAACGTATTTGAGCAGATGGATATGCCATACGTGTGCATCGATATAAGTGTATTTATGAATACTTATACATAAAATATAAATATAAGTATATATACAAGTATACCTACCCGCAACTAACTGGTCGAATAAATATATATATATATATTGATAGTATATTGCCTCGGAATTTATACATACACATATATAGACATATACATGAGTACATATAGTATTGACTGGTTCACAGTATACGTACGTATAATGTAAATGTTTATACATGTATAGGTATAAAGATAAATATATATTTATATATTTAATATTATATTAAAATATAAATATAATATAGTTTTTACAAATATAGATATGTATACGATATTATTTAAATTGTTAATTTAAATAATTATACATAAATATAATAAGTTAAAACTATATTATATAAATATTTTAATAAAATAAAATACATAAAGGTATATTTAAATAAAAGATTTGAAAATCAAAATGAAATGTAAATTAACATTTTATTAAAAATATTTCATAGAGAAATGAGACTAAATTGAAGTAGAGAATAAAATCGTTTATCTCAAAACAGCGATTTTCTCTAAATATAGAAATACTTCATTGAATCGAATTATTGAGCTTCAATTATTAAACCATTGCCAAATGCGTCATAGTAGTATATTGAACTTTATTAAAATATTAATGAGTTAAAAATTCGAAATAAAGAGCTAAGCCATGAAAATGGCGGAAGAAAGGAAAAACGCGCAGGAAAATCACGCGATTAGGGCCAAACGTCTGAAAACGGCCAACTAAATTCATGCTTAGCAAGAAAAATGAGGTGTGGACGCCATTGAAGCTGAGAAAAAGTCTTAAATTAAACTTGTCATTTAACCTAGCTGTTAAATCGCGCCTGAATCAAGAGCTGTCACGTTTTTAAGAACTGAGCAAATTCGAATTGGAATAAACGTCATTGCTGTCAAATAATGGAGGTCGAAACCCTTGCCATTAAGCAACACGTTTTTCTTTTGAAACATTCCAAGCTTTGTTGGCAGCACTGGCGCCATAAGAAGAGGAAAACTGTTAATTTCACAACTCTATATAAACTATCTGGTTGAAGTTGAGAGAAGCAATCTCAGAGTTGAGAACAGCAGTATAGAATTGTCAGATTGCTGTACTGAGAACTTATACAGAGAGCTGAAAGTCATTTGGTGAAGGCAAGAGAAGGAGTTACTCTTTCTCCGAAAAATTCTAAAGAAAGTTCTTGGCAGTTAGCTTGAGGAGAAGAGCTCTCATTTTTCACAACATCTGGAAAGCTTTACCAGGCATGCTATCTCTTGCTTTTACATGCTCTAGTATTATGATATAATTCTGAATCATATTCTTGACTGAAAAGAAATGTGTCTGAAAACTGGTTTACTTTGGAATAAATAAGAAAGAAGTAAAGATTGTCAGCATAAATAAAATAGAATTTATAATGCATGTAATCTTTTATTGGTTTCTGTTTTCATTAGTGTACAATTTACACTTGTCAAAGGATAGGAAACTACATAAATTGAATTGATTCCATATACGGAGTATATACTTATAATTAGTTACTAAATATTAGGAATGTATCGTGAACATTATAAGAGTTACAAGTTACAACTAGATACTAAATAACTTAGTCAAGTTATTGTATTCCTAGGATGAGAATATCCTGAATTAAGGCGTTGGTTGTAGGATCTTGTTAAAATGTTCATCATTCCAGTAGTTAGATTGTTGTAGGAAGTCTAGGGTACGGACTACCCCGATAGACCAACCTACACGTAGAATAAGATAGCCTCAAGTCAAGTTGAACCTGGCTAGTGAATGTGACATATGACCTATGTTCTTCATTGAACGTAAAACACTTTGGCCAAAGTAGTGTAAGGAACCATTTAGATGTAGTACTAACTGTCAATTCACCGTGATCCCGAATTACATCCTAGTTTGAGAATTGCCGGTTGCACGAAAGCTAGCTTTGTAGGATCACAGCACTATGTCCAGTTGGTAGTCATTAAAGGTTACCCAACCAATCTCTTCTTCGAAGGGAGGGCCATTCATTGCAAAATGATCGTGCGGGGGACCGCATTATAAGTCCATGGTTGGCGGAAAAGTGCCCGAGTGATGTTTCTCCTCCTCAACACCCGACTGATGATCCAAGACTTGACAGGACGAACTCCTGGACCTTCTTACTTCTATTGGTGCCAAAATCCTTCGGGCTATGTAAGTATATTTCTCTTCTTACTTTGTAAGTTCATTTGGAATGAAATAGTTAAAAGTTGCAAAAGATGTATCTTGTTTATGTTTTTGAAAGGAAAATTTTTATCATTATGGTATTGTTCTTACTTTTGTGACTGAATTTTAAAGTTTTAAATTTATTGTACAAGTGTGTTCGTCATAGCTAGGAGGTATAATTGCATCGGGGAGACACGATTAGTGTCTCACCGACATGCGATTCTGCTCGAGTAACCTTTGACCGCCCAGGAATCTTACGTGGAATGTGTTCACCCAATCAAAGGGAGCTAAAAGGCGAACCATTGGTAGTGTGACTGATTGACTGCCCCTCTGAAGGAAATCAATAGAATGTAAACCGACATGGATTTGCTCTGAGGTCAAAAGCGATGGAGCAGCTCGGTGAACACTGGTGTGGAGATCTAATGGGAAAATTTGATGCTGCCTCCAGAAGAGGTCAACTTGTAGAAAGTATTGAGCACAAGGAAGCCAAAAGGAAGAAGAAGACGTGAATCACAGGGACAGCTGTGGTGTCTACTGGAAAAGGTAGATAGACATTAATGATAGTGCTTCAAGGCGTTCAAGGCAGTTCGGCAAGGAAGTTTGAAGGTGGACACGAGGGCCAGAAGTTAATGTTGTGGTTTTAAAAGATCTTAAGGCTTCTCCTGAGGGCGATCTGTCACCAACATGGACAGCGGGGATACACATTTAATGTAGAAGTAACTTGATTCAAAAGATCTAAGGGCAGATCTTTTTGGAGGGGGATATTTTTGTAAGCCCTAGGGCAGGGGCCGACACCTTTTTGTATATATGGCATTTTTTGCCTCATTTTGTAGAGAGTTCTTACTTGGTTCTGCTTTTGTGACTTGTGGAGTTCTTTGCAGAAGAGAGGCTATGTTTTGTAGCTCATGACAAGCATGTCTATCAATGTTTCACCATTGAAATCAATGAGTATAAGCACTTTACCTTTTCAATCTCTCTATTAAATTATGTGCATTCGTATAATTGATGAAACTGCTTGTGAAACTGTATGATTCCTTGTGGTTATGTCTTATTTCAGCACCGTTTTGTAGAGCAATATGTATTTTTGCAGGTTGTGAGATGTGTTTATAATGCAATATTCTCTAGTTGTGAAGTTATTTCTTCCTTCTATGGGTGTAGCCATATGAATCTTTTCATGAAATGTTTATGCAGAAAATGTATGTGATTGAGTTGTGTATGACAAAGCTTTTGTCATTGATTGAAATTGTGTGTGTAAACTGTGTTATATGTCCTTTTAGTAAATTTTGGTGTATCACCATAGAGTTAGGTTTCATCACAAGTATTATTTCTTCCCCTTTTCCTTACAAGGTTAGTAGTCTAGGTGATACCAAAGGAAGTCGGCCTTCTCCGGAGGTTCTTTTCCATTTTTTTAGGTGACCCACAACCTGGAAAAGTTCCCATGTTTCTCTGAAGTATCAAGTTCTGCAACTTGATAAGGGTGCAATTTCGGTAGGTGATAGTATGTTTTCCTAAAACTAACCAGAAATAAACTGAATTGAATGGCTGCAAAGATTAGAAAATATTTGTTCTATCTAAAGGCGGGACATGGGATCAATTTCAGCAAGCTTCAACTAGACTCTGCTTCGCCTCGTGCTGGACAGCCTACACAAAGTCGGTGCAATTTTCAAGGGGATGGCAAGAAATTTTCAAGTTACAATCCGGCATCAAGATACCGTCAAGACAAGGCATACCACGACGTGAATTATAACTGAAGTTAAGCTTATACAATTTTCCAGTTGACCACACAAGGAAAACTTGCCGTTAGCAAGCTACTAGTGGTATGGACTAAAACGAAGTTGCCTTGATTAACACCACAAATCCACAGCTAACATCTACTTGCATGAAATGAAAACTACCCTACTTTAAGCTACTTTACGCTACTTGATGTAGAAGGGGGTAAGAAATCTCGCTAGCTATTCATAACAAAGACGAATTTCACCATCAATGAAAGATCTTTTATTATAACTTTCCTTCTCCAAACTATGCTAAGATATCAAACTATCTCTCTGCTCTAGCAAAATGTCTACTCTCTTATCTCTAGTTTCTACTTCTAATGAGTACAAATGATGGGGGAATTCCCCTTTTATAGATGGCCCAGTCCAATGGACGACTCGAATTACAATCAAATGAATGGCTCAGATTGAGCCACCTTAGCCCTAACCCTAAAAACTGCCAGGATGGGGAATGGTACAATAAATGAATCACTAGATTCCCACTCACTCCCAAAATAGTAAAGGCAATTAATTCCTACAATCAGTCTTCTATAAGGTCATCATCCAGAAGTGCATTCCCACTCTCCTCGTCCTTGGCTGCAAAATCAATGAACCTGGCAAGCACAGCCTCAACCTCCTGAACTGAGCAAGGCAGAATGTGATCCAGCTGAAACTCTAACATCGTGACCGCCTGTCTGTACCGTGTGCAAGATTTTCTCTAGGAAACCAAGGCATCCTATGTATTCTGAATTAGGCTGGAGAAAGTCGAAATATTTTCAAAGTCATCCTGCACAAAAGTCTTCACCTCCGAAAAGAAAGGTGGCAACCTACTCCTTAATCCATCAGTAGTCACCTCATCTGAATTCAGCCGTCGAGCAAAGATTGCCTCCAAGGTGTTCAGGACTCCATCAATGATGTTTGTCATAGCCTTCCTAACTCTAGCTGAATCTGCCTGTGCCACATCGAAGAATCCATGCCCTGTGACTACTGAAGAGTACCATCCAGCAAAATTGTGCCTATCACCCTCCTAAATAACTCCTCCATCAATCAACATTTGCAAGGGAGTATGCATCAATGCCTCTAGATGCTGAATAACTTTGCTCTAATAAACGTGAGCATCACCCTAGGCCTGATCAACTGCCTCCATTCATGCCATAATGTCGGAAGCTTGCTGATAAGCATGAGCAAGATCTTCCATGAATTTCTCTGTCTTGGCACAAACACTTGTAACTCATTTGTCTGCCTCCTATTCCATCTTCCTTAAATCTTCCAAGCCGCTAACTGGTTCTCTGGATAACTTGGTTGGAAGCTCAATCGCCAGAATCTCCTGCCCACAAGGATGAGACAAATGTTGCATGTATCCTATCAACGTCTTATGCTCCTTCAATTTCTTATACTTGCCTTCAATCCTGAGCAATCTGTCCTTAAGCGCCTGATAGGAGTTATCACACTCCTCAATAATCTGTACACCTGTGGGATGACCTAACTCCATGGTTGTGATCACATAATTTTCTGGCACTGCTTCATCTTGATCACAATCAACTCGTGGCACAGCTACGTGAAGGGTGCGAGAGCCATCTTCATCAATTGAGATTTTTGAAGATTTCCTAGCTCTCTTCTTTAGTGGAGGCGCACTAATCCGACTCAAAAAATCCTCCATCTCAACCGCTGGATCAACCTCTTCACTGGGGCTCCTTCTCATTCTATCTCTGAGCCAATCAGGTACTACCTGTTGTATATCAAACAGCTGCTCATCTCTAGTTTCCTCCTCACGGAATTCCTCTCTAACTTCATTCTAGCGAGGCTCATTGGCCTCTAATTTCTGAGTATCTCCTAAGACTGCATCATCCTCTAGATCCGTCTCTAGCTCACGCTGGAAGTGAGTGTCAATAGCAGTCTCCTCATCTTCCTCCTGTTGATCATTTCTAAAGGGTGCATTGACACTCTGCCGACTGATTCTCTTCTTGGTGGCTGATTTTCCTCATGTAATTCCTACTCCTGATTCAATGCATTTCTCTAATCAGCGAAAAGTGAAACCTCCTGTATGCTTGGAGAACATGTCTCCAATGGTGTGGGTGACTCTAACACAACTCTTGGAGGCTCCGGCTAAACTAGCTCTGGCCGAACTAGCTCCTTCCTTTGAGATTCTGGACCTCGAGTAACCTATTTCTTCCTACTGGTGGTGGGTGTCCTATGATCTCCCATCAAGTTGCAAGTCAAAGGAATTGACCTACTCTTCAATCTACTCACATGCCTTTCAACCTATGCTCTAGTGAAAGTCATAACTGGTATGCAAAGCATGTCCAAATCAGCTATCTCTGGCTCCGACCAATCTAGGAGTGGAAGTGGCGTATCTCTCACTGCCTCATAATCTGGATGGAGAACGTTCATGTCCTCATCCACTTGGTCCGATACTTGAATGATTTCACACTCCCTGATCATACCTAACGGTAGCCTTGAGAACATTCTTTTCCTGACTTCAGCTTCATCTGATGCACCAGCCCAGTAGTCCTCAATATTTGCCTTATGCTTGAACTCTTCTGACAGTATCCATCTGATATTGTTGTGGGGGTCATAATGCTGTTTGCTAGTGTGGTAAGAAAAATGAAAGAACTGAAGCTCATTTTCAGCTTCTCGGGCTGCCTGAAGTGAAGGACACACTTCATCTGAATTCCCCATGACAATTGGGAAGTTGATTCCTCCTTTCTTCTTTCTCTTTTGAATCTTATCGTAGGCAACAAGTTGCCTAGATATCTCTAACATCAAGATTCTGTTGGTTGGGTACTTAGGCAATCTATATGGGTATGAAGAAAAACCTTGCAGCCTGATGTAAGAAAACTTCGGAAACTAAACAAACCAACACCCATACCTTTCTATTAATTCTTGAGCTTCCCTCGAGATCCTATGATGAGTCCGTTGTTGAAGTGATCTCGTTATATGCATGGTAAAGGCATCATTGACCTGCCTGTAATGGGAGGTGCTTGTCAGGTGTAGCTACGGACAAGCCTCATGGATTTTGAACTGATGAGAGCCACAACCAACTGGCGCCTTATAGGATATTCCCTTATAATTCATCATACGAGCCAACATTTAAACAATGTAGGAGCTCATGTAAAAGGTTTTCATCCTCCTTAGATTCTGAAGCTACTCATGCAAATTGTCACTAATCATCACCGCCCAATTGATATGCTCCTTCCCTTCCAACACAAGGTTTATGTAATAGAACATCCACGACTCAAAAATAAATTCCTGGGAACAGCCTCCAACTCTACTAAGCATCATGATCAGGTCACAGTACTCCTGCTTCAAATCATCTGATATAATCTATTTCGAAAACTTTGTGCGAGAGGGCCTGGGTTTGTTCATCCAACGAGCGTTGATCATATCAACACATCTCTCGAATGTGGAAGCATACATCCACTCAGCACACTCTCTTGTCTTATAAATCATCCTCTCGTGTGATGGAATCCCAAAAGCTTCGCCAATAGCTACAGGAGTGAGGTTGGCGAACAATCTACCATCTAGTGAAATAATGGACCTGTGATCCAGATCGTAGCAGTTAGCACATTCCATCATCAGCTCTAGACACTGAATAGCTGGTGGAAAATCAGCAACTACATACAGCCCACTTCAAGCAATATTGTGCGAAGTGACTGAAGGACGGTGACTACCAACTCCCATCATCCGACTTTTGAAAGCCTCCATGTTGAAAAAGCCCAAATTCGTGTCAGCCAGCTTGCCCAATTTCAAAGTGAATTTAGACTCCGATAGGAAAGGCTTGCTCAACTTCTTGATAACAACCTGCCTGGATGCAACATTACTATCTCTACCTGTTGCTCTTACTTCAGCCATCCTGCAAAACAATAAGCGGTCATCAACAATTAACTTAGAAGAATAAAATAACAATGGGGCTGCCAATCAACTTCTAGAATTGAGAAGCTACAACATTATATTTCATCTGCAAACCTCAACTTCTCCTCTAACAATTTCGAACTTTCAACACCTAGAAAGTTTTCTTTAGCAAGCTTCAGCAACTTCTCTACTTAGATAAAATCGGTCAACTTTTCTTTCAACAACTTGCCAACATGACTTTTCAAATTGTAGCCTTACAAGTCTTCTCCACTTCAAATCGAACTTCTTCGCCAAGTCTCAACCTACACTGCAATCTTTACTTCAGAGCTAGAATTGAACTTGCCAGCTTGATGGAGAAAAATGAATAAACTCTCAGCTCATATAGCCAAGTTGAATTCTAGAAGGAGCTATCTTTATCTAGTTCATTAAACCTCCACTACTTTACAGCAGGAATTTGAATTTTCCTCCTACTGGCAATTTCAACACTTGTCATTTGGTGTCTAGAATCTTGACCTTCTAGAATTTCAAAAGATTAACTTCAAGGCATACTTAGCATTTTTAATTCACTTTTGAAAATATTCACTTCAATTGCATCTTCTTAAGAAATTCAATTCACTAGTTGAAGCTCTGACACTCAATTTTATTCATCTCTGACTCTAGAAGATTAGTCTCACAAAGAATTTTATCAAATTCATCTAGGCAATCCACTTCAAATTCATTTTCTGAGGCATTTTATTCTTGAAAACACATTTTATTCTTTTTGCCTTAGAAAATTTTTAAATTTCCCTTAGGAAAATTTCATAATTCAAGTGCCGATCAAATTCTCCATCCTGAAAGTCTTGGCGAGCAGTGGAAGACTTCAAAATCCATCCCTTGTTGCAGACGTCTGATACCCAGAAGAAAATTTCCTTCAGAATGCATTGAATTCATGGGTCTACAAACGAAGGGGTACATTTAATTTTTGAATTTTAAACCTTAGAAAAAACAGTTTTCATCAAATTTAATCCAATTCTTCATCCCTGGGCGTATTTTCCTGCTTTGACTTGAAAATTCTAATCAACCTCGCGAAGCTGGCATTTTCCGATTCATCCATCGCCAATTTTATTCATGCCTCTAAAAATTTCATGTCTCTTTCAAGCCTAGGCGTATTTCCTCTAGAGGTGAAGTTTTGTGCCTTAGAAAATTTAAAATTGAAATAATATCACCAACTTAAGCGCATTTTGGTGTCAAGGAGGAATTTGAATTTTGCCTTAAAAAAAAATTTCCCCATTCATCTTCAATCGTTTTACCTGTGGTGAAGAATTTTATCAACTCACTTATATAATTTTCCCTTTAGAAGGCCATCATCTCCAAGATATTTGGGGTGCATTTTACATGTCATGGAGGATATTCTTATGCCTTAGACAATTCTTTATCACTTAGCATCTTTTATTCTATCTTGGACTTGGCACATTCAAAGGGTGGTGAAGAAAGTCAACACTTTGTCTTTTTCCTAGCATATGGGCGCATTTGGCCTATGGAGGTGGATTAACTTTGAACGCCTTAGAATATTTCCCCACCTTATGTCAAACATGGGCGCATTTTACGCTCACGAGAGAGTTTTCACCATTCCTTGGCAATTTTCACCCACCAATTTCACCTTGTTCAACATCAACGCCTTGGTAACTCCCCCCCTCTTTATCTTCACTTGGGCGCACTTTACACATAGAGAAGGATGGGCGCATTTGGAGGGGTTAGCAAGATATTTCTAACACTTAGAAACTTTTTAATCAACCTCCTTGAAGTGGGCGCATTTGCCATGTGCAGGAGGATGAACTTTAACACTTAGAATTTTCTTAGCCTCCACTCTGAAGAGGGCGCACTTAGCATGTGGAGGTGGACAAACTTCATGCCTTAGAATTTTTTTAACATCTCCATCCATCCTTGGGCGCATTTCAAGGGTCCTAAAAGATATCTTCAACACTTAGCATTTTTTTATCAACTGCCAACTTGATGAGGGCGCATTTTGAGGGTCTTGCAGGATGAACTCAGTGCCTTAGACAATTTTATCAACCTGGCTTGAAGATGGGCACAATTTCAAGGTGGAGGAGGATTTTGTTCAAACTTAAACTTTTTCAACCCTCTGCCAATTATCTTCGGCGCATTTAGGAGGTCAAGGTGGATAAGCTTCAGGCTTAGCCAATTTTTCCAGCTGCCTGCTCGTGCTTTAATACTTCCTATAAATAGTAAGCCTTTTGATTTTCACATCTCTAAAGCTCGGATCGATTCAAAATTTTAACCACAGGATCCTCATGACCTACTTAGCCTATTCACATTTCCATCCCAAGCTGACCTGCTATTTATAGCATGTTTCTGAAGGTGATTTACTATTTAAGCAATTGCCTGTTTCTGAGACCTCCACAACTCCGTTTGACTTGAAATTTGAATGTTGTGACCCTCATCAGATGACTTGCCCATTCATGTTGGCTGTTACACCCCGATTGTATAGTTACTACTGCATAGGATGTACATTGTAATGTTTGAATCTTTTGATGAATAAAACAAATTGCTCTTGTAATCAACTGAATGTGTCCTAATGAATGTCTCATTTATCTGATACTTCTATTGATGTAATTCTTGAATGAAAGTAGCATATAAAGTTATGGAATAATATTGTTCTAACTTTCTACGATTTTTTATATATATTGCCTTGTTTTGAGCATATGACTTTCGTTGTCGTGTCATGATGTGCAGGAAACAGGTTCATACACCAGGCAGGGGAGAGATATCACTCGGGGAGGAACTTGGTCGGGTAAACAGTAACGAGTACCAATTGGGCATACACACATATTATAGATTGAGTAAGCTAGGTCTTTCGTTGAAGTTAAGGGTAAGTCATCCATAGGCTTGTTTACTATCATTAGGAGTCGTATCTACTTCTGAATGTGTGAACAAGTGATGCTTGCCAGTATAATCATATGTGGAGTAATGTTTCTGGTTAGAGGTGGGCATGTGTATATGTATATATACATACAAATATGGTATGTACAAGTGCCCATAAGTATATTCATGTCGAAACAATGTATGAGAGCAGATGGATATGCCATATGTGTGCTTCGATATAAATGTATTTATGAACACGTATACATAAAGGAGATATACATGTAAATATACATGTATACATACCACAACTAACCTGTTGTATATATATGAATATGAATATATATTATCACGATATTACCTCGGAATTTACATATACACATATATATACATATACATGAGTACGTATAGTGAAAGTATGCTAACTGGCTCGCAGTATACATACAAATAATTTAAAATGTATATGTATATACATGTATAAATGTAAAGGTAAATATATTTATATAGTTAATATTATATTAAGTATGTATATAATATAGTCTTTACAAAATATAAATATGTATACGAGATTATTTAAATTATTAAATTTAAATAATTATACATAAATATATAATGTAAATTAAAACTATATTATATGAATATTTTAATAGAATAAAATATATATAGATATATTTTAAAAAAAATAGAATTGAAAATCAAATGAAGTTTAAATAAACATTTTATTAAATATTCATTAAAGAGATGAAATTAAATCACGAATTTGAAACATGACGTTTTTTCTCAAAGATGAATATTTCATTAAAAGTCGAAATTAAAATATTGTGACTTCAAAATTAAATCGAATGTCATTGTCACAATTTCGCCAAGATTCAAATATTTCTTTTGAAACTATATTAAAACTATGAAGTAGAAAATAGTGAAGAAATAAGAACTTCTCGTGAAAATGGCGCATGAAGAATCGCGCGACCAAGGTCAAGTAACTGAAAACGGCTAAGATAAATTCGAGTGCAACCAGGAAATGGAGATGTGGACGCCATCTGACCTGGGATTTAGTCTTGCACTAAACCGTCACTTATCCCTACCTGTTGAATTGCGCCAATACCAAAAGGTGTTGCGATTTTATGAACTCGTCTTGTGCAAAATAAAATTACCCCATTGCTGTCAGCTAATGGGAATCGAAATCTTCTCTTTAGGGCGACATATTTCTCATTTGAATCATTCCAAACCTCATTGGCAGCCTAGATGCCTTGGAAAGAGGAATTGGTTAAATCTTGAATCACTATATAAAGCCTGCAAGGCTCATTCTTCAAGGCACGAAATTAGAAGTTGCAAGTTTGTTTCTGTTTTCATCAAGAGAGTTTATTTTGTTGTGAAATATTAGACTGAGAGTGAGTTTCTCTTGTTGTGAATTAATACTGTTCTGCTGTTAGGATTTTCAACAATTCTGGAAATCAGTAATTACCTGCCAAAGACATCATTTCTGTCAATTGTCATCTCTTTGAGTAGTAAGTTGAGTTCTTCCTCAGCTGGATATCCTTGACTGGAAGTTGAAGGAGAAGCAATTTTCTACTAGAGCAGTAACTGTGGGAAGCTAATAACAGGCATGTTATTCCTTTTAAGTTGCCCTGTTTTGCTGCTTGATAGTCATAAGTTATTCTATTAATTAATGGTTAGGAGTGAAGACTGTTTTGATTGATTTATTATGAATTGAAAATTTGTAGAAAGATGTCATATTTAATTAGATAATCTGTGAAAAAGAAATACAAATACATGTTGTATACTATTAGTTTTACATTTAATGGTAGATGGATTTACTGATGTATTGAAAGATTTAATGGCATTATTTACATTGACTCCATATATGGAGTGTATGCTTGTGTATAGCTATTTATTACTAGATATAGTTTGAGGGCATTTAATAAGCTACAGGTCACAGCTAGTTATAAGTTAACTTAGTCAAGTTAACGAAGCTTCCAAGATGAGAGTATCCAATGTAAGGGAGATAGTTGTAGTTACTTGTTAAAATGATCTCCATTCTAGTAGTTAGTTTGTTGTAGGAAGTCTAGGGTACGAACTACCCCGATAGACCAACCTACGTGTAGAATAAGAAAGCCTTAAGTCAAGTTGAACCTGGCTAGTGCACGTGACAAATGACCTGCGTTCTTGATTGAATGTAAACACTTTGGCCAAAGTAGTGTAGGGAACCATTTAGTTGTAGTACTACACTGTCAGTTCACCGTGATCCCGAAATACATTCTAGTTCAAGAGTTGCCAGTTGCACAGAATCTAGCTTTGTAGGATTACAACACTATGTCCAGTTGGTAGTCGTTAAAGGATACCTCACCAATCTCTTCTTCGAAGGGAGGGTCGTTCATTGTAAAATGATCATGTGGGGGACCGTATTATAAGTCCGTGGTTGGCAGAAAAACGCCCGAGTGATGTTTCTCCTCCTCAACAACTGACCGATGATCCAAGACTTGACAGGACGAACTCCTAGACCTTCTTACTTCTATCGGTGCCAAAAGCCTTCGGGCTATGTATGTATATCATTCTTCTTACTTTGTAGTTTCTTTTGGAATGAAACAGTTAAAAGTTGCAACTTGATGTATCATGTTTATGTATTTAAAAGTAAAAATTTTATCATTATGGCATTGTTCTTACTTAATGTGGTTGTAATCTAAAGTTTTAAATTTGACGTACAAGTTTGGTCGTCACACTGGCCCCTGTTGCTAATTTACTATTTATAGCCTGTTTCTGGAATGCCTTACTATAAATAGTAAGTGCTCCAATTGCCTTCAAATTTTACCAGTGGATAGCTTGAAAGATACTGATTGTAGTGGGATACACCGGTTTCTGAAAATTCTTACATTTTACCCCTCATTTTGGGTCCGAAAGCTGAAAACCCTAATCTGACTTGCATGTATATCAAATGACCTCCATTTGACCTTGTTTCTGTTGCACTTCGCCCTGTTTGTGGTTTTGATGCGCTGGGCGGTTGTCAGAACGAACCTGCTAAAAATAGTAAGTCTCTGAAAACTAATCACCTTGCTTTGCCTGTCACACCACTGCGTAGCTTTCAAAAAACCCATAAGGAATCACTCAACATGCACTGAAAACTGTGACATGCAAACCCTAAAAATAGCCTCCAAAGATGGCTCCTGAAAAAGTTTTGATCCTGGTTTGCATGTTACACTGTTGCAAAGGCCTCGAAAAACCCATAAGGAATGTTTAGACATGCAAAAAAAATCTCAACATGCAAACCTTAAAAATAGTCTCTGAAGGCTAAATTCTAAAAATCATCATCTCACTTGGCATGTCATATCATTGCGTAGGTTTCTGAAAACCCAGAAAGAATCTCCAGACATGCATTGAAGAATTCTGCATATAAACCCTAAAATCTGCTCCTAAAGTTGAACTTGCTAAAAATAGGTAGTTGTCCGTTTCAACTCAAAATTTGCAGACAAGCAGCTCGACATGTTCTGGATGCAGTGTGACTGTCGAAACTTCAAAAGTGTTGAAAGAACGCCCTGAATTGCACACTTACTAAAAATAGTAAGTTGTCAGAATTTGATGAAATTTTGCTAGGAGCTTGTTGGAAGCACACTGACTGCAACATGAAGCTCAGCTTTCAATTTATTCACTTCATTTGACCTCAATTTGACCAGAAAAATGAAAACCCTAATTCTACAAACTTGGCCAAAATTTCACATTTAAGCTCACAGACGGGCACACCCCCAAAAAGGAAAACAACAGAAAAGAGATAGAAAGAGAGAGAGAGAGAGAGACAAAAACCAAAGCCAAAAGACCAGAATGGAGCAAAATTTAGGGGGTCCCCATTTTGAATGGGGCGATGTGTGAAAAGGTCACAACAGGTTCGAGTACAAAAACCCAGGTTGGTGAACACAAAAAAGAGACAAAAAGAAGATATTTTAGGTGCACAAGGTAAACATCAAGACACGAATACTCTCTGTAACAACCTACAGGCATTCAATTTGAGCAAGTGAAAGCAGGTTCTCGTGTGACTAGAGGAATTGCACGAACAGTCCCATGTCATTCCTCACTACTCCGATATGCAGCAGAGTCATGGCCTCCTCCAGAGTCTCGTTCTGAATGGCAGATGCAATACAGATGGCATCAACTACTAACCCAATTCGAGGATAGTAGTTGAGTCCATTTATCACCACCCTGACTTGATGATGGAATTTAGGTTTCACCAAACACTCCAATGTCCTCACGCCCCAATCTTGATGGCCAAAAGTACTGACAACTGTGTAAATGAATGGCTCCAACATGGTGGTGTTATGCACATGAGCTTGGCTCAAAAACACCTCACCCAGGATGCTTCAGAGCACTTCTTCTTTCACCTCACTCTACACCACAAAGACCTCTTTCAGTTGATCAAAAATGTGCTAGAATAGAGGATTACACTCAATCTCTTCCAGAACAATGTAATCATTTGCAAAATTTCCATCTCTTTGGGAGCTCGCCATATTGGATGCAATTGATGGTGGGAAAGAAGTGATACTGCTTGAATTTATAGAATTTTGGTTAGACATGGGCGCATTCATTCAAGGTTGATAAGATGTGAATTTAATTTACATTTATGGTCAGCTTGCGTCGATTGAATTACAATTCTTCATCGGACAGCTTGCACATGCTACCACTTGGCTTCCTCATACGTTGCATTAAAGATTGATAAAATGATTGATCCTTTGGCAGCTGTTGCTTGAGTGATGATCAATTTTCTCTATCGATATCTATTCTTGGCAAAATTTCCATTGTCTTATCAATTTCCCGATAAATGTTTGGGACACAAGAAGTCACTAATTTAGTAACGGCTTTAGTGTCCGTTCAATGGTTTTAGCCATGCTATAAATTAGAGGTTAAACATAGATGAGGTGGCTTTTTGATCTCTCAGAATACATCTGGAGGTGTTTTCGAGGAGGAATGATATTAATTACAGTCTACAATAGCTTATAATCAGTGTGTTATAAATTAAAGGATTTGAAGTATGCAAACCTAGGTGTTATGTGTACGATATAGCTATGTTTTCTTTGAAAAATGAGCTATATGTCTTTTATTTATTGCAGTTTGATCTATTTACATTAGTTAGATTTGATAGTCATGATTTTCAATCTTTGTATTGATCATAAATGGCTGCATTTTCTGCCCACGCATTAGTTTCATATTTATGAGCTAGTGTTAGTCACCTTTTCTGCTTTCTGGTTAAAAGCACATGTCATTTCTTTAGAATAGATAAATTCTTTGAATATTTTGTGAGGGAGTTGTACCTCGATAAAATTCAGAGAAAACCGCAAATGCAATTGTGCGCTTTTCAAAGTTGTTAGCTGATTTATATTGGTGCCAAATCCAGGTTTAGAGTCATTACTTGATTTATCTATCAAATCTTATTTCATTCACTAACAATATGAAGACAAAGAAAGATCCCAACGAAAAGTTGCTCAGAGATGGTTGAAAGCACAGAAGACCGACATGCCAAAGAAGGTTGGTTTGGGGAGTTCAAGGCCAAGATTTCCATCTTGATTACTCTGCTCAATCGGGCTACAGCAAGAGGCAAAAGGAAGTTTCAGCTACGGAGCCGCCAGAGGTGATTTCTTCACTACCTTCTACATCATGGTCAAAACCCTGAGTGAAGGAAAGGAGCAATCTAGTTAGAGAATGCATGAGGTTGATTGCAAATGGTGAGAGGGAGTTGAACAAGCAGGTTATCATTGTGGATAGCGTCAGAGTACCAAAGGAGGAGACAATTGATCAGTTCCTGGACGAGGTGATAGCTTGTGATGGCTTGGAGTAGTCAGTCAGTTGGAACCTACAGTTATTTTCGAGGATTGAGTCAGGAGCAGCAGTTAACTCGACATCAGTCTTGAGTTCTAATTGTTGATTTTATGCACACATATCTCATCCTTGGAGATATCTTCACAAGAGTTTAGACTTTCAGTTAGGAGCAATTAACTGATGTTAGTTATCAGTTACCTTTCATTTCAATAAGGACTTGCATGTTGCACATGTCCAATTCAGTTTAGTCTTGTTTTGGTTAACTAATGGTAGTTTTCCAGTTAACTGTATAGTTTCATTTATTTAGATTTAGCAATAAAATCTTGCATGCTCACAAGACTGTAGTTGACTCAAGCTGATTTTAGGGTTCCCTACACCTCTGATGTCTATAAATAAGCGCTGTTTGCTCATTTGTAATTAACTTTTGCACGCAACAGTAATATATGCTAAGCCACCTTGCCTGAAATATTGTTGTTTGTATCTGTTCACAAGATTTTACTGTGATAAGAAATGGTTGCCCCACCTTGCCTAAATGTTATTATTATGGTATTTGTTCATCTTAGTTAAATATAGTTTCTAGTTTCATCATTTATTGTATGTGTGTCTTGCCAATGCAATTTGTTGTCCTAGTTTGCTATCTTATGTTGTGATTAATAGTTGTTCTTTCAATCTACACCTCGGATAGGGGTTCCTCCTCGGAAATTTGGAAAGAAGAATTATCGTTTAAGTGTTGTTGCTAATAAGCTTGTTGCATATCTACACCTCAGATAGGGGTTCCTCCTCCTTGAAAATTTAGTAATTGAGCTTATCATTTGATGTCATGCCCAATAAACTTCATATCAGCCTACACCTCAGATAGGGGTCCCTCCTCCTTAGAAATCTTGTTGTAAATTTTATCGTATAAAAACATTCCTACTCCTAGGTCCTCATGCTTTGTTTTCTTGAGGAAATAGGATAGATTAAAAGCATTTAGTTTAGTTGTAGTTAAGATTTGCAAAACCAGAGAAAACCCTTAGCTGTAACGTTCTTGGTTTCCTTAACCTTGTGCCTCTTCCAGCTAAGTCAAAAAGATAGGATTTGGAATACTTTACTTTTTAACGCATATTAGCAAAAGAGGGAGCTTCCCCTCCTAATTTGAAGAGCAGTCATTACGCACGGTGCATAGCTGTCCGTACCAATGCACACTCCAGAGGTGCTAATTGTTATGCCAACAAGCTTTACAGAAAAATAATTAGGTTATTTTAAAGTGTGTCAATGCTTTGACAATACACATCTTTTTGATAGAAATCAGCGTAAGGTATAAAAAGAAAGAAGAAAGAAAAAAAGAAACAATTCTAACATCCACAAATGACCAATACAAATCAATGGAACCCAAAAGTAAGGCAAGACAAAATAGTTAATAAGGAGTTCTAAAAGGAATTAAATTGAAGTTTCTTGTCTATGAAATAGAAAAACTGAATAAGAAGAGGATAGGCATAAACAGGTAATCCCTACACAAGTCACCATATGCAAAAGTGTTAAAATACGAATCAGTCATATAAAAATAAATAAACTGGCTAAAGCAAACCACTGAATGAGCCTAAAGGAAGAGGTTGACAGTGAACAAAGCTCTAGTTTATATCCAATTTGGGAGAAAAGAAGGTTGGAATCCACATTGATCACCATGAAAGGGCTAATGATTATGTTCAAAAGAATAGATTGGGCTCAAAGGGCCCACTTAACAATAACAATAGCTCTTTCAAGTTTCAAGTTTGAAAAAATGTGGTTCCATATCAAAAATTCAACTTTTTTTCTGGCAATGGTCAGTTGATACATCTGCTACTAAAGGTTGTAGAATTTAGTTGTCAATTCAGAAATCAAGACAATTCCAAGCTTTGGACAAAACAGACATGAAGGTGAAAATAATCAACACTGCAGACAATGTCTGCAATTGACAATGTTCAATCCCTGTTGTCACTATAATAGACACCATTGGGATATTGTATATGGAATCAAAAGAGAATACAAAACCCTCCAAAGATAAGGAAACCATGGTAACCAAATGACTTATGAGAAGAGTAAAACTTAGATGATTAAACCGTTAAAAAATAGTCAAAAATGCCATTAGGGTTGTAAATCATTGCATCTTGGTCTTATAATATGGAGGATATCCATAAATAATCCTATTATTGGGGAGGTTTGTAAATTGTCCCATGAGTGAAAATTGATATAAATAAGAAATGATATGAAATTACAGTTCTAGAGGCTTCTAAAAACTTTAGAAATCATCATTTGTCAGTTTTAGAAACCTGTACACAACGATAACAAATAATTATCTTATAAGGTGGCTTTATGTAGAGTGAATTGAATTTTATAAAGATGATTCTGATTCCTAGGGACTTGCCTTAGGAAAATTTCAGTTTAGAACTATCGTTTTCTAATGCAGTACTATTTATTTCTGTGAACATATGTCTGAGGAAGCTCAAATTGACCTTTAGGGTGAAAAGAAGAATGCAAGAAGACAAGATAAATATGACCCTACAACATTCAGAGGGTGCTTCCCAAACATAGGGAAAAAGATGAATTTTTAGTATTTACAGATCCTGATGGAGACTTGCTAATTTTATTGATGCTCTACCTAAGAGTGCAGATTGCAACTGGGATGGGCCGTATGATTCTAGCTAATGCACCTGTTTCAAAAAGATATGCCTGTGGGGAAATACAAAGATTTCAGTTTTTTTAGTCCAAGGCCAGGTTTTCTTTGAAGCTAATGTGAAAGATCTATATTTATGATCTTTGAGCAGACATCCGAACTGAGGGAAGACAATTTGAGCCAAGCACTTTGGAAAGAGATGTTATTGTAGATAGAAAGGATTAAAACATATTGTGGCCCTTTAGAAGGGAGCTGTAAAAAGTTAAAACTACTAAGATGTCTTGTTGATTTGAAAAGAAGGGTAGAGAAGAAAGATCTGACTCCTCTTATTTTAAAAATCATAGCTGTCACTCAAACTTAACCAATCAAAGCCTCTCTTGAAAATCCTTGTCATGTGTTTTAAACCATGGACTAAGGGACACTTATGCAACCCACAAGATCTTTGTATAGCTGAAGATATGTATCTATCCAAGCTAGAATTTGGGCCCCATATTGAAGATACCCCTGAGCAACCTGATGTTGAGAGTAAACCTGAATATGAGTTTCCACCAATGGTAGAGATAGAGGAATCTTCATTATTGATAGTGGCAATGATTTTGGTTTAGACCACCTTGATACATTCAAGTTCTTTGCCCATATAGAAAAGACTATGGTTTTGATCATGATGGATCTTCGAAGTAATTTAAAAATATTTAAGATAAACAAACCTGCAGGTTGGACCTACATGTAGGTACCTTTGAAAACTTTCCCAAAAGAGTCCCAAGTCACTAGAGTAATCAGTGCTTTAAGTGCAATAAACAACCTAGAGCTAATAGTTGGTGATTATACATTGAAGGACATTTTTTATGTTGTAGATGTTGGAGGTGTGGATATTCCTTTAGGTATACAGTGGTTCTACTTAAGACATAATCAACAAATCATCAAGGTATTTTTCTTATATTCAAGCAAGGAGACAATGAATACACTATCAAGTCCTTATCTCCTAAGGAGATGCATGTAATTTATTCCCATCAGATGGAGAATATCTAGAAGAACAGGCATTTTGGCTTCATTTTCCACCTTTATTGCATGGATGTTGATCCTTCTGACCAACAAGAATAAATTTCAGGAATTCTTTAGTTGCTTCATTAGTAGCAAGTGGTT
The DNA here is from genome assembly GCA_007258455.2 of Sequoia sempervirens. Classification (NCBI taxonomy): domain Eukaryota; kingdom Viridiplantae; phylum Streptophyta; class Pinopsida; order Cupressales; family Cupressaceae; genus Sequoia; species Sequoia sempervirens. The sequence goes on along the minus strand of VDFB02000007.1, from coordinate 211,805,749 downwards.
TCAGGACCTTCTAAAGGAGCTTCCCCCAAATATAAGAATAGAGCATATCATTAACATTGACCCTACCAAGGGACCTACAATTGTCCATCCTTTCAAATATGGTCTTTACAGAAAATTTAACATTTAGAGGCTTTTGTATGAGTTGCTAGAAATTGGAATCATTTTACCTAACGTTTTTCCATATGCTCCACCTGTGGTCTTAGCCAAGAAGGAGGATGGATCCCAGCTCTTGTGCATTGAGTGATTATGGAGCGCTTAATTGGATTTGTATCAAGAACAAATTGTCAATTCCTTGGGTCAATGAGCTACATTGAGCCAACTATTTTTCAAGATTCAAAGATTGACCTTTGATCTGGTTATCACTAGAACTCAGTTTGACTTCGAGATCAAAAAATGACTACATGTTAGACTCACCAAGGGCACTATTGATTCCACATTGTGTTTTTTGCATTTGCAAAGCTTCTACCATGTTTAGAGCCCTGTTGACTAGGGTCTTCCTGTAAGTTATTTTTTCAACTTATAGTAAGACATCAATAGGGCACTTGAACATCTAAATATTGTTCTTTCTGTTTTAGCTAAGAAGTTGAAGTGCAAGTTTGCAAAGTTGTCCCTGGAGTACCGTAGCCATATGATTTATGTAGAGGATATGCATATTGGCCCCACAAAATCAAGGTAATAAGATTAGCCTATACCCAGGCTTCTTAGGATTGACGAGGTTCTATAGAAGGTTCATGAGAAACCTCTATGCAAGAGCATGACCCTTGACTGAACTTGACAAAAAGGATTCTGTTGTTTAGTCTGCAAGGACACAAATTATTTGAAGAACTCAATAATACCCTTTTCTCTACTCCTTTAATAATCACCCCATATTTTTCCAAGCCTTTTATCATTCAATGTGATGCCTTTGGATTTGCATTGGCTACTGTACTTTTGCAGACTAACTTGCCAAATGCTTTTGGAAGTAGGGAGTTAAATGAAAAAGAGAAGTGCATCTCCACATGCCATATGGAGTAGTTGGCCATCTTTAGATGCAATGGCTGAATGACATCGATTTCTCTTCGGTAATAAGTTTTTATCAAGACTAACCATTTCAGTCTAAATCATCTTTTGTCATAGGGAATGCTCATGTAGGACCAACAGAAATGGATTGATCAATTACAAGCGTATAAGTTTGAGATTACAAGAAGAGGAAGGACAATATTTTAAAATGCTTTGTCATATCAAGATGAGGCAACTATCTTCAATGCCATCTTTGCTATCCAACCTGCTTGGTTAGCAGAACTTCTGTAGCTCTACATCAATGACATTGACATAGCTCAGCTCATACAAGACATTGTCAAAGAGTAGAAGGGAAAGGACTTGGTTAGTCAAAAGTTACATTATATTCTTTTGAGATCACATAAACTTCCAATCTGGTACTCTTTTCATGCAAAAGGCAATCAAACATAAGCATGCATCACCCATTACAAATGCATATGGGTTTTCAAAAATCCTATAGGAATATGACTGCTAGTTTCTTTTTAGCATTCTCAATTTTATAGTTAAAACTCAAATGCAATATTTATCAACACAATAAAGTGGAGAGTGTCCCACCTCCTGGATTACTTCAGCCAAACGTTGTTCCTAGTCAAAACTGGAAAGTCATCTCAATGGATTTCATCCCAAGCCCACCACAATCAAAAGGTAAGGATGAAATATTTGTTGTGGTAGATACTTTGTGACAAAGTATGCACATTTCATTCATGTGACTAAGTCAACGTCTAATGGATCAAAGATTTCAAAAGTATATTTTTAGCATATGTTGAAATCCCACAATGTATCATTTGTGATTGGAGTCAAATCTTCAAGAGCCTTTTTTGGCAAGAACTCTTCAAGCTTGTTGGGGTGACATTAAACAAGAGTCCATTCTACCATCTACAAAATAGATGGGAAAACTGAGGTAGCAAACAAATGTTGGGAGAGCTGCCTTATGATATATGCAAGGGACAAACAAGAGGAATGGGTAGAATGTTGTACTTGCAGAATGCTGGTACAACACCACCTACCACTCTGAAATATTCCGAGCCAAATTTTTTTTTTTTTCAATTGCAAATTACAATCAACATGCACCCGTTAAGGTTAGCTCTAAACCAAAACGATGCTGAAAGCAACTCTAACCAAAATGTACACCAGGATCCCGATGTGGGCAAGGTGTGAGCATTGGTCAGAGGATCTTAAAGAAATGCTGATACAAAGAACTCTAACCAAGAATGCGCCGGAGAACGACGAGCATGTGGTCAGAGGATCCCTACCAACTAATAAGTTGAATTAACTCGACGTCAAGAATGTGCTTTCCAACCCGAAATGGAATTGGAGCTACCATATGATAGAGATGCTAAGGATTACAATGCAATTAAGGAAAATAAGCGAGAATGCTGAAGTAACTCGACGTCAAGAATGTGCTTTCCAACCCAAGATGGAATGGGAGCTACCATATGACGGAGATATAAAGAAATACAATGCAACTTCAAAAAGTAAAGTGATCATTACACAACATGATAAGCAAGATTAGAGAGATGCTAACAGTACTACTGTTCAGCTTACAATATGAAGAGAAATCGCCTACCAAGAGCATAATAGTTAGAACATTTTAGCGTGCATCAAATAAGAGGATTCTCCTTGCTTAACAAGAATGCCAAGACCAAATTACTTTGCTCAAATGTCAAACTGAAGATTCTGATTTAGACAGATCTGCACTTTAAAATGTAAACCAGCAACCTAACACCACACTAAAATGATCATCTCTCTCTCACAACTCATCCAATTGATGTGAAACGAAATGCAATATACCCTAATGATGAAGGCGGCCAAGAAAGAGCATTGAAAACTGATCAAAAGACCCTATATTAATTATGCACGAATTCCAAGGCAAAGTCAAATGGTACGGCCCTCAAGGAAGGGCGATTTTCCTTAAAAAATTCAATACTTCACTAAAAAATCTGCAACTTAGGGAAAAGGATCGCCCCTCACAGACAAAGAGATTAGTGCAACGCCCAGAATGATTCTTTTTGTATTTTTGGACTTATGAATAAAAACAACAATCTGCTGTAAAGAATATGCAATTCCAGAATCTCACTAATATGCATAAATCTGAACTACAAAGCCACACAATGACAATAATGCAGAAATCCCACTACAAAACACTCAAACTACACTACCTCACCACTAGTCGCTATCTCTCAAGCGAGAAGCAATGCCAAGCTAGGAGGCTTACATTCCTCGAAGCAATCCCAAAGCCAAACCGGCAACATAACATTCCTGTAGACAAAAGATAACCAAGTGAAGACTCCAGATGCCCTTTTATAATTTGTGAAGACCCTTCTAGAAGCTTCAAGAAACCCTAATTCTTTTCCCTCCAAGAAAAGGCGTCACTTTCTTCAAGGCTTCAATTTTGACTTTAATAAAATTCATCTCTTCAATATTGGCGTCCAACTTAAGGCTTTAATTTGACCTTTAATAATTATAAAATCACCTCAATGATGGCGCCACCCCTTCAAGACCACCTTTTAATACAACATTAAGTTAAGAGATTAGGCCATGGGATAATATAACATTAAAATATAATGTTATTTAAATGAAATGAACTTATCTCTCCGAAAATGCATACCAAGGCCAAAATTGAACAAACCAACTAAGTCGACTGAAGAGGAAAGCCAACTGTGCCGAGACCAACAGGACCACTGCCAGAAATAGAATTTACTAAAAATAGTAAATTCCAGAAAGTGCTTGGAATACCCAGAAAATTACATCACCGCGAAACCCATAGAAAACCCAGAAGGAATCCGCAGTTCAATCACCAATTCACGAGCAACAACAACCTCCACACAAGAAACCCTAATCAAATCGTCCGAGTAGCCTACGGGTCTCCAGAATAGGCCAACGGTCATCTGAGAAGATCATGCTCGAGAAGGGGACATTACACACTCTGCAATCAAGATGACTTGATTCCAAGCATTATCTGTTTTTTAACATCTATCGCCTCTAGACTGGGTAACTCATAGAGGGAAAATGCCTGCAGCAGTTGACACATTGGAAGAAATACAAACCTTATATTTCTGAAAGGCAATTTGGCAATGAGTGCAAATAGGATAAAACAGCAAGCTTTGGGGATAAAATTCTTTAATGGGGAGGACATGTGTACCCAAGCATAACAGATTGGTATCCTCGCGTTTTAAGCATACAGTTATAACCCTTAATATTAATTATTATGTAATTAATGTTTCATCTCCCTAAGACGAATGGAGAGTAGAGTGATAAGTAGACATGGGTTAATTAAGGTTTTTTCCCTTTTGCACATATAGTGATGGAAAGCCCAAAAAAGATGTATCTCTTATTGCTTATCAAACATGTTCGTTAATAGAATACTAAGAACTGCCATTGTATGAGTACTCATGCTACAGCCAGATCTGCAAGTGTGTTGCATTTTATGTGATCTGTTTAAAAACAATAGTCAATTCAAAAAATGAATTTTATCTCTGCACGGTTGTTTGTTCAATATTTTGTGTATTGCATTTTATGTGATCTGTTTAAAAACAATAGTCAATTCAAAAACTGAGTTGGAAAAGGCAAAATATTAACATGAAAAAACAATAAAAATGGGAGGTCTAATAAAGGAAAAATAGAAAATAGGTTCCATTAGGCACCTTCTTTGGGTCATCTGGGATGGTTCTAAGGTGGAAAGGAACCATCCAAAAGACAGAGAAAAGAAAGTGGAAGCCTTACAAGAACCCACATAATGCTCATTTGAATTGTAAAATTGCAATAATATGCTGGTGAGAGCAGTTGATATCCTGTGAAGTTACAGCAAAGGATTTATACGACACAGAAGGAATTCCAGATGTCATAGGATCTGCAAGTAATTGATTTTTGCATTACATTTGGGTTGCAATCAGGTTTGAAATTTGGCTAAATCCTCCTTGTAGAAGATTCTAATTTAGTAAATGTAAGAAACTAAATAGTATTTGACCTCACTTGAAAGTAAATCTGTATTACTATCCTGTGTGTCTTTGTTCTTCTACAACTATCCTTCATAACAGAATTTTCTTTTATGAAAATATTCAATCCTATGTCTCCTCATATATACACCTAACGTTTTCTAAATTGAATTAACAAAATATAATAAGTTGTTTTCCCCATTGGTGAATGCCTGATGCTTGATCATGAGCCTGACAGAAAGAAATCAAAACAGAGGTCTTGTGATCTACTCTTAAATACTAAACAGTACTTATTTTCATGTCACCTTTGAAAGAAATCAATGTCTAATAAAAGGTCTATGATTGAGGTTTCTTTTTTTCTATGTTCTTTGTAATGTCAGTAAAGAGAATAAATGGTGCATTTGAAATGCTTTAAAAAGTTTCTTGTGGTCTTAATGCAGAGCAATGATTTGTTCTCGTTTTTCCTAGATGAAACAATGACATATTCCTCTGCAATCTTCAAGGTTTGTCTTTCGTTTCCCAAAATATCAGTTGCTAGGTATTATACAACATGCTTTGAAATTTATTGCTTGAATTTAGATTTCACAATAAATAATTGATTTTTCAGCACATGTCTGACAGTCACCAAATAAATGTCTTCAGAATGATCCCCACTAAAAGGTTCCACAAATATTCTGTACTATTGTCCATAATAAAATAAAAATAATACATGTTATCTTTTACTTACGTTTGGAAATTAACTTCAGGGACCACAATATCTTATACACATTTGGAAATGAATTTCAGGGACCAGACGAGACGCTGAAGGATGCCCAGATGCGCAAAATACACTTATTGATAGATAAAGTGAGCTGACCTGGTTGTACATGTTTAGTTTCAAATAATTTCCTTTACACACTCTATTACAAACAAAAGTCAATTGATAGATGCCTTAAGTGACTATTTCTATAAAGTTCTATTAATTCATTTATGATCTTCAAAGCTTTAACCAGGCTCGAATAGATGCCAGCCATGAGTTACTAGAAATTGGTTGTGGCTGGGGTAGTTTAGCAATAGAAGTTGTCAAGCGAACTGGATGCAAATACACAGGAATTACTTTATCGGAAGAGCAGTTGAAGTTTGCACAGAAGAAAGTAGAAGAGGCTCACCTTCAGGTAGATATTTCTAAGCTACATTACATATTTACCAATCCTTGCATATGTATTTTCCTCTTTCTACAACCTTCTGTTGTTCTGTATTTGGAGAAATTGATTCCTTTTAGGTTTCACTATTTTGGCAAAGAGAATAAGAAACAGAAAATCTTCCTGGATATTCAATATGCACACTCTGCAAATTTTCTTGTCTCATCAACCACAATTTTGTCAGGGGTTGGATAACTGCAACATGCAACTAACTACTTGGTTGATTATCATGCTTTGATATTCATAATGTATATAGTATATTTTACTAAAGTAATGCCATCTGGCTTGAGAGTTCATTTCAAGCTATATTATGATACCGTCATTATCCATTGTTTGCCATTTCCTCTTTTAAATATTGAGATCTGTCTCTCGAAATCTCCTATATCATAAATGAAAATTTTGTTTATGGTCCAGATATTGGTGTATTGCATGTCTACTGTAACTAGAATATTTCAGCTTTTGACATATATGATATTGTATTACATGACTTAAAAATATAGTGAATGCCTTCTACAGATCTAGCACCTTTAAGTTCAACCCAATATAACCATCATACTGTCTTATTCTTAGGTTAATTAATAATTGTTTCTATTATAGGCCATTATAATGGAATTTCTCAAATACATTTCGACATTTGGATTTTGGTGTTTTTTTTTATCATCGATCTAAAGTGAAAAATGCTCTCAAAATAATGTTTAAACAATGAGATACTGTGAAAGGCAAAAAAAATTTCAAGGGGATATGATACAGTGAAGGAGTTATTAAGTTGACAGTGGCCCAAATCTAATGACACGATATGAGATTCTTACATGAATTTGACATCCTTTTCAATCATGCATTGGCTTTTATCTTTACAGACAATTTTCCTAGTGAATACGATTACCATCAAGATTGGTTTTCTTTAAGTAAACAGCAGAAATTTATATCATATTATATTCACAATAATGCACATTCCAAAAAGTGCCCTAAGTAGGAGGCTAAAAGCAGTAAATGAAATAAACCATAATATTGCCCAAATCACAGAGCATCACATAACCAACACAAAACCAGCTATAGTACCCAATTCTTGAATAATAAAAATATATCGAATATTAAAATTTTCTAGATAGACTATACATTAAAATCAGCAAATACCCAAGCCTAGACTCTACAGAACATAGAAATATCAATTTCCAAAACATATCATACAGTCTAGACATATTTGAACAGAAATAAAGGCACAAGGACCAAAATTAAGAACCAGTTTAAATGAAATTTGCTTGACCTGCCAACCATATCATCATCAAAGTACACATGATCAAGGCTATGATACACTCAGTAGGACTCTACCTCTCGACAGTGTTTGGCATGGTAGTCTTGAAACTCTCATTGAGACAGTCTCTGTGGCAGCTTTACTTCTCAAGGATCTTTGTGGGATTCATTGGACACTGAACTCAATTTGGACTGCATTGTTGGCATTGATTGTCATTGATGTCAGCACTTGAGGAGATTGTTGTGATGACAACACTTGGTGAGATTGTTGGTATTGGTTGTCAACACTTGGGAGCTTGTTGCACATGTTTGTCAGATTGTTGTTTGACATTGATTGTCATTGGTATCTACAGTTGCATGTTGTTGATACTTGTTGGTGTACGTTTTATCATCCACCGAACACACAGAATAAAATGTCCAGAGACACTCTATCCTCTCTTGAAAAACCACCGCGTATGCTAAGATTGTGAGAAGATCATATGGCAATTCCAAGGTTTCTTTTGTCAGGTCTTGACGTGTGGATAAGCTCAATGGGCGTTGTGATTTGCTGGTAATAAACAAGGGGACTTACGTTAAAGAACTTTTCACAAGCTTGGGACTTAGGCGGATTTATCATCAAAGGCTTCTCAATTAGGACTTCAATTTGGATCTCAAAAAAAAAAAATGGGAAAAAGGATAAGGGTTCAGGGGATCTATTCTACGCCTAAGAATTCAAGAGACAATAAGGATCCGGTGAAGGGATAAACCACACTTTGTTTCGCCTCCTGCTGGACAACATACGCAAAATGGGTGCAATCTTCAAGGGGTGTGATAATGATTTTCAAACCTCGAATGAGGCTGAAGTTAAGCTTCCACGATTATAAGCTCAGGCTAACTTTACGCATCGAATGCAAATCATCCATTCGAAGAAAGTATGAGCAATACTTCACCATTGAATCGATACGATCAATCTCTCATTCACTTAACCAACTTTCAAAGCAAATTCTATGTAATCTAATTCTAACTTTAATCTATGGCGGAAGAAGATATGCAACCTCGCTTACTATTTGACAATAAAAGTTATTCAAAGCAAATCATGCATAAGAGCTTTTATTATTCGAAATAGTCTCAATGCAACAATCTCATATCTGTCTCCACACTTTACAAATGAGAGCTCAATTTATAGGCTCCCCAATTACAATTCAATGGCCAAGATTGATTTGGATCAACGGCCGAGATTACAAAATAAAACCCTAATTAGGGTTTGTCACTTTCGACCAATGAGAAAATTTCATTTGAGGACACTTGTCCTTTTGCTAAATATAAACCAACAATAAAATAGAAAGTTGTTGCATGTTGATTTGGAACAATTTGATTGGTTGGAAGATGACGAGGCGCCACCTTAGCGTGCTGGGTGCCTTCCTTGGTTGCTTCATTTTTCTTCCACGTGCTTTCCTTAGAATATTTTCCTTGCCGATGACTCTATCCTTTGCGCTTGTTCCTTCCTAGCTTAGATCTTGGAGCTCCTTTTGAGACTTTGATTTCTTCTTCTTGCCTGTACTGGAATCTTTGAGGTTTGGAAGTCTCCCCTTGGAGCAGGTGTCTGGACTTGAAGTTGGTTGCTTTGAATTTCCTCCTGCTTGAACTGGGTTGATGTTATTCCTTTGGATTTCCTCTCCGATTCGTGTTGAGAAGTTGTCTAAGTATGGAGATGTGTTTGGAACACTCTTATTGTTACCATATGATTCTGATTGGAAGCTTGTCTTTAATTCTTCAGGAGATGAAATCCTTCCAAGATGTCTGGATATTCCTTCAAGTGTCTTGAATTTGGAGAAGAATGCCTCTGTGCTTTCGCCATGATGGAGGAAATTGGAATTTTCTCTGTGAAGTATTTCCCATACTTAGCCAAATTTTGGCTATTCAAGTTCATTTTGTACCACCTTCACACGGACTATTCAACATTTAGCCAAGGTTTTGGATGAACTTTTCCTGTGGATTTTTCTTCAATTTTGAATTTGGCTTGTGCTATGTAGGACAAATTCCATCTCTGGACAAGGATCTTATTCATTTCCTCTTTACTCCTCTTCATCCTTCCTGTTTTCTGTCCAACACTTAGTGAATTCTTCTCCCAGGGTATCAACACTTAGTCAATCTTCTGAGTTTTAGCCAATTTCCTCATCCTCTCCTTGGGCGGACTTCACATGAGCTTGGACATTTTCTCTCTCGGCCTAAGTCGGACTTCAAGCCACTTTGGACAAACATCTCTGGGGATAAGTCGAACTTTCTCCAGTGCTTACCATCTTTTCTCTTAAATTGGGGCGAACTTTCTCAACACTTTGACATTTATTTTCTTGGTCTAGGTCGGACTTTGCATCATGTTTGCCATTGTACTTGGCGGATCTTATGGATGTTCGGACATACCTTCTCCAAGCAAAGTCGGACTTTGAGATTTCTTGCCAAGAGATAGGTCGGACTTTCCACTAAGCTTGCCATTTTTCATCTCCCTTCTAGGCACTTCATGCCTTCGAATATTTTCCATCATGATTGAGGGCGGATTATGGACTGTCTTGGACACTTCTCCAGGTGGACTTTGCACTTGTCTTGGACATCCATCCTTGGGCAGACTTTGCTTCATGCTGGACATCTTCACCTTGGGCGGACTTGAAGCTTGCCTTTCCATCCATTATTTTGTCCAAGGCATTTTATATTTTTAAGTATTTGGAAATAAATTATTAAAATATTAAAATATTTTAATTTATTTCCAACCCGTTCGTGTTGGACCCATGGCTATTTTGATTTCCTCTCCATTTTCTCTGGCTAAAAGTTTATTTTCCAATTTTATTCCAATTTTCGACTAGTCAAGTCAAAATTTTAGCCATTTCGTCGACGAATGTTATGCCAGATCCTTATTTTTCCCTGCCATGGCGAACTTTTAATTGCACCGGGCACATTTTCTTCTGCCAAAGTCAATTTTTTTTTCTCACTCAGACGAATTTCTCTAGGCAAAGTCTTTGTCTGGATGTCTTTCTTAGGTGAATTTCCTTGACGCTTGACAAATTTTATCCCTTCTGGCCAAGGGCGATCTTTCCTTTCTCTTTGCCTTGTGCACTTTTCTTTGGCTCCAGACATCCATACTTAGGCGATTTTTTAAATTTCTCTTCCATTTTTATGCTAAGCACACTTCATCCTTTTTTCTTTGCCATAGCTTAGGTGGACTTCCTTCAGCACTTGCCTTTCAAGCTTTAGCACTTGCCTTTCTTGAAAATGTTACAACACTTAGCCAAAATTTTGATTTTCCACCCTTTTAGGCTTCTATACTTAGGAAAATTTTCGAATTTTTCTTACTAGGCACCAATACTTAGTGAAATTTTCAATTTTTCTTCTTCCACATGCCTAGGCGGACTTTCCAACCTATTTGCCAAAGTATGGCGGACTTCAAAGACCACCTTCCAACCTCCTCTAAGTCTAGGCGGACTTCTTTAACCTCTTGCCAAAGTGAGGGCGGACTTCTCTAAGTCTTAGACATTTCCCCTTGAGCATGGCGGATTTTAAAGAGTCTTAGACATTCTCTCCTGTGGCTGGGCAGACTTTGAGCATGCCTTTCCAAAGTGTGGCGGACTTTGCATGGTCCTTGCCATTTTCTCCTTGTTGCTGGGCGGACTTTCCTAAGTCCTTGACATTTTTTCTTTACTGCTGGGCGGACTTTGCAAGCTTCCAGACATTTCTCTCTTCATCCCTCTTTTCAAGGGCCAACTTCTTCACCTTGAACTTGGTGAATTTTCCAGACTCAAGCAGATTTTCACCATGAATTTCACTCTTTTTGGGCAATTTTTCTGATTTCGACCTCAGATCTGACTGATTTTCAATGATTTTTCCAGAATTTTGATGCTTTTAAGTCTGATTTTTCTCATCTTTTTGACTGATTTTCCATGCTTTTTAACTGATTTTCTCAGATTTTTGCTTGCTTTTCCAGATTTTTCACTTGATTTTTCGATTTTCTCTTTGATTTTTGGATCTAAAGATGGAAAGTTGACTCGTTGACCAGGGTTGACTTTCTAAAAATAGAAAAAGCAAAATCCCTAAAAAATAGGGAACCCCGTTTGGTCCAAAAATGCCAAAAATAAAAAAACGAAAAAGCAAAAAAGCAGATTCCCTAAAAAATAGAAAGTGTCAGAATTGGTCCAAAGCACAAGCGATCCTCGTCTCCCGGGCCTTCTAAGCCCTTCCATGACGTTTACGCACTGATTCAGGCATGGATTATTGACTTGGCTCGGATGACTCTCAGAAGACTGACTTGAAACTCTCAAAATGATGACCTCATTGTAAAAAGACAAGTGATAAGTAGTTGTGATGCCGAGGCAAAAAGCGAAAACAGGGGGTCCCCATTTGCAATGGGGCGATGTGTGAAATGGTCACAACAATACTCTATATGATAAGTTCATGGTTGGATGTCATGCCTTTGATGTTGCTAAGGTTCATGGTTGGATGTCATGCCTTATTTGATGTCAAGTAAAGATGTATTGAGTATAGTTGTTGATGTTATAATGATGATATATTAAGATGAGGATTGGAAGTAATGTTGATGGAGAAGAGTTGTTGTGGATGATCTCCAGTATGTTGTATGCTCTCTTTTGTTGTTCTTGAGGAAGTATGTGTTGTTGCAAAAAAGTTTTGATTTCCACAAGTTGGTGAAAGCTTCTGTTTTAGGAAGATGCTTTGAAGGTTGTTTGGAAGAATGCTCCGCATTCCTCCATTGTTGAAGATACGGTCCCGTGGTTTGGGATTTGTTGTGACCTTTTTCACACATCGGCCCATTGCAAATGGGGACCCCCTAATTTTTCTCCATTCTGGTCTTTTGGCTTTGGTTTTTGTCTCTCTCTCTGCCTCTTTTCTGATGTCTGCCTTTCGAGGATTGTGCCTGTCATTGAGTTTAAACATGAAATTGGCCAAGTCTAAAAATTAGGGTTTTGAACTTTTCAGCCAATTTGAAGTCCAACGAGGTGAATAAATTGAGATTTGAGATTAACATTGATGTTAGTATACTTCCAGCAGGTTTTCACTGAAATTTCATCAGATTCTGAGTACTTACTATTTTTAGTAAGTGTGCAATTACCGGCAATCCTTCAGCACTTTCGAAGTTTTAACAGTCACAATGCATTCAGAACACATCAAGTTGCTCGTGTGCAAAATTTGAGCTGAAACAGACAACTTACTATTTTTAGCAGTTCAGCTTCCAAGGCAAATTTCAGGGCTTGGATGCAGAGTTTTTTAGTGCATGTCTGGAGATTCCTTCTAGGTTTTCAAAGACCTTCGCGATGGTGTAACATGCAAAGTGAGACGACAACTTTCAGAGTTCAGCCTTCAGAGGCTATTTTTAGGGTTTGCATGTCAGGGTTTTCTTTGCATGTCGGATGATTCCTTATGGGTTTTTCGAGAGCTACGCAGTGATGTGACATGCAAACAGAGATGATCACTTATTAAGGAACTTGCTATTTTTAGCAGGTACATCCCAGCAGCCGCTTCCCAGCACTTCAAAATCATGAGCTGATCGCAATGCAATAGAAACGAGAACGAACGGAGACCATTTGATGCGCATGCAGAACAAATTAGGGTTTCCAGCTTCAGGACCTGAAAAGAGGGGTAAAAAGTCAGAATTTTCAGAAACCGGTGTAAACCACCGCGATCAGTATCTTTCAAGCTATCTGCTGATAAAATTTGAGGGCAAACGGAGCGCTTACTATTTATAGTAAGTCATTTTGGAAATAGGCTAAAAATAGCAAATCAATTGCATGCGCCAATGTCAGCAGACAGGTCACGTGGTGAGAAGCGCCTCATTCGAATTTCAAGTCAATCGGAGCTGTGGAGGTATCAGAAGCAGGCTGTTACTATAAATAGTAAACCACCTTCAGAAATGGGCTAAAAATAGCAGCCCAACCCGAAATAACAGTGTCAACAAGTTGATGAAGTCATGAAGATGCAGTGTTCAAAATTTCAAGGCAATCTGAGCTTTCGAAGTGTGAGAATTAAAAGGCTTACTATTTATAGTAAGGCGTGGAGAGGCTAGCAGAGGTCAGGAAAAATGGCTAAGGCATGAATTTCATCCTGCAGCACCCAGGAAATGCACCCAAGGTGGTAGAGGCATCAAGAAATTTACTAAGTGTTGAGTCTCGTCCTCCTCCACCTTCAAAATGCCCTCAAGGAAAAGCTAGTGAAAGTTCAAAAATTTTCTAAGTCTAGGCTTCATCCTCTAGCCTAGGCAAAATGCGCCCACCTCAAGGTAGTGGCATGCTAAAAAATGGCTAAGTGTTGATGTTCGTCCACCTCCTATAGCAAAATGCGCCCATGATTCAAAGCAAGTTAGGAAAAAGTCAAAGAGTCAACAAAGTTTATCCTTCACCATAGGAAAAATGCGCCCTCACCTCAAGCCAAGCATGAAAGAAAATTTCTAAGTATGGGATATTCTCCACCACCTCCCAAATGCGCCCATCCTTCATGCATGGAAAAATGCGCCCAAAAGAGGGCATGTAAGGACAAAAATAGGGAAGTTGAAAGGTCACTTGTTGGTGGCGTTTGAAAGTTCATCCTCCTCCTATGCTCAAATGCGCCCAAATGAGGGCATGTAAAGACAAAAGAGGGGAGCTCAAAGGTCATATGTTGGGCATTGAAAATTTAAAATCCCTCTCACCCTCTCAAAGGCACCAAGCTTAGAAAAGGGTCAAAGAGGTTGAAGGCGTTGAAAATTTTCATCCTCTTGAACATGTGAAATGCGCCCAAAGTGCATGAAGTTTGAAATAAAATGAATAAACTAAGGCGTGGTAGAGTTCATCCTCCAGTTTGTGTGATATGCGCCCAAGGTAAGATGGGTGAAAGGTGACTTAAGAGGGAGTTAAGGTTAAGTTTTACTCCATGTGCTAAGTGCGCCTAAAGTAAGGGAAGTGTGAAATAAAATGCAAGGTGATGAGTGAATATTTCCTAGGCGTTGAAGGTAAAGAGGGAGATAAGTGTTGCTAGGCGTTGGAAGTGCTAAGCCTATAAGGTAAAGTTGATGAATATTGCTAGATGCGCCATGCCAGGTGAAGTGAGGATGAAGGCAAATAAAATATGTCCAAGACAATTTTTCCGAGTGAATTGATATATATATATAAAAAAAAAAATTTCACCACTGGCAAGATGGATTGAAGAATGAATAAAATTTTCTAAGGGAAAATTTTTCAAAAATGCTAAGTGATTCAAAAAATTTCTAAGGCACAAAATGTTCTTCCTTAGAAAAATGCCTAAGTCTGGAGAGGTGGTGAAATTTCTCAAGACATGACCAAAATTGTCGGAGGATGCCAGCTGCACAGGTTGCCAAAAACATTTTTAAGTCAGAGCAACAAGAAATGTTCACAGATGTGAAGAACGGGATTAAATTTGTTAAAAAAAATATTTTTTCCAAGGTTCAAAATTGAAAATTAAATGAACCCGTTCGTTGGGTACCCATGGATTCGATGCGTTCTGAGGAAAAATTTCTTCTGGGTATTGAAGATCTTCGATGAGGAATGGATTTTAAGGTCTTCCACAGCTTGCCAGAGATTTCGAGATGAAGATTTTAAATGGGCACCAGGTTGATGAATTTCCTAAGGAAAATTTTCTAAGGCAAGGAAAGAAATGTTTGTGAAGATAAAATGCCTCGGCGGATGAATTTGAAGTTGGGTGCCTAGATGATTTTTGATCAAATTCCTGATGAAGGCATTTCTTCTCGAGTCTGAGTTGGAAGAAATATCAGAGTGAAGTGCGCCAAGCAGAATACAAAGATGGGTTGGAAATTTGGCTAAGGCATGAAGAATTTGAACGCGAAGTTGGCTAGAAAAACGATGAACCCTTGGAGATCAAAACATGAAAATATAGTAAGCTAAGTTTATATTGAAGTATTCTGATGTTCTTCTCCTTGCTTTTTTTGCAGGAGAAACGTCGAGACCAAGCGGTGATGACTTGAAGTAATGAAGAAAGTAATCCAAGATGACATTTCAACTTCGAAGGAAGAAAAGTTGCAAGAAAATGGCTAAGTGTTGAAACTTAGTGACAGAGGAGAAATGTTTTCAAAACTCAAGATGGAGAAAAGAATGGAAGCTCGAGCGAAGTTGAAGAACAACATCAAGAAGAAGATCAGGAACAGTGTGAACGCGTCTCTGGATTGGAATCTTCTAGAAGGATGATGGACATTAGTGGCTCATTTATTACCCCACTCCTCTTGGTGGCGGTTTTTAGGGTGAATCTTGTTAGGGCTGAGGTGGCACAATCTGGGCCATTCAGCCGATTGTAATTTGAGCCGTCCGTTGGACTTGGCCAGCTATAGAAAGGGGGAGTCCCCCTCATTTGTAACTCAGTAGAAATTAAGTTAGACAGTAGACATAGAGTAGAGGGACAACTTAGGAGTAACTTAGTATAGATTGATAGTGTAGTTTGAAGAAAAGGGAAAGTTTTCCCTTTGAAAACTTTGTAAGAAATTGTTGTGAACACTCTCTCAATAAAAGAGTTTTTTTCATTGATGGTGAATTTCGTCTTTGTTGTGAGTAGCTAGCAAGGTTTCCTCGTCCTTCCGATTCAAATGGTAGCATAAAATCGTTCAAAGTAGTATAATTTTCATTCTATGCAAATAGATGTTAACCGTGGAATGTGGTGTTTGATCTAAGCAAGCTTCGCTCATCCATACCACTAGCGGGCTCACTGATGGTGTGTTCGCCTTGTGTGGTCAACTAGAAACGTTGTAGGCCTAACTTCAATCACAGTTTGAATGATGGTATGCGTCGTTGTGATGGTATCTTCATGTCAAGTGGTGGTTTGAACATCTTTAGTCATCTCCCTTGAAGATTGCACCGACTTCGTGGAAGCTGTCCGATGCGAGGCAAAGCGAAGTCCGGTTGAAAGTTTGCTGAAGTTGAGCTCCATATCCCACATTTAGAATAGATTTAGACCCTCTTGTTGTACCCCAAAATTAAAATTTTTGTTACACTTAGACATTTTGAAGAAATGAGTAAAAGTCTTGTCAAATCAATGAAAAAGGTCAAAATTTGGGTGTACGTGTCTTACATGGAGGGTTAAAACACAAATTTTTCAAATTCTGACGATCTGGGTCTGCTAAGAGCAGCTTAACCTACAAAACCCAGATCTCAGTTTTTCATCCCTAAATTTTAGGAAAACTGCTATTTTTAGAAATTTTCTCGAAATAGTAAAGTTTTCTGGGTTTTTCTGGGTTTCTTTCGAAACGGATCTGGCAAAATTTTCTAAAAATAGAAAGTTGGTCCGACAGGGTCCGAACTGATTTTGATTGGCTCAAAATATGTCCGTATCAGGCTGGTGCAGTCAGAATCTTAAAATAATCAGTTTTGCCCTACTGGGTCTATTCAGCTTTTTCAGAAGCATATCTGGAGTTCTGAGGTCATCAATGGAGGTCATCCGACTGCCAGGCGTCAATTTCAGCATTCAAATTTCCGGCAGAAGGTGAAACGATGAACATGCACGAAGAACGAGGAAGAAGATTGAAAAGTCTCGAAAATCTTCTAACACTGCTGAAAGTGGGCGCCCCTGTTGAAGAAAGGCGCCCACCTTTTTAGGGCACCAGATGAAAGAATTAGGGTTACGGTCTTCAATGAAAGTTGTTCAGTGTTCAGTCAGCTTCGCGATGAATATCCCCGGCAGAGCATCCGACGATCCAGTCTCCGGCAGATTCAAGTCAAAGTGGAGGTATTAAATGAAGATCTGAAACTTGAAGAAGATTGAAAAGTCTCGAAAATCTTCTAACACTGCTGAAAGTGGGCGCCCTAAGTGAAGAAAGGCGCCCAACTTTTCAAGGGTGCAAACAGATGAATTTGCAGTCAAAGCTATAACGGGAGGTCTTCAGAATTCAACTAGCTTTCCAGCGAGACACTCGGCACGTCAATCGGAGTTCGCAGTCGTCAGATTCGAAGAGCTGAACAGAAGGTCCGATGACAGTTGAATAGAGAAATCTAAAAGCAAAAGTGAAAAAGGTGAAAAATAAACTAAGTGTTGGTAAACTGGGCGCCCCCAGTCAAGATAGGCGCCCAACCTTTTGAAGGGTGAAAATCCACTTTTTGGCAGAAGTGTCTCCAGAAGACCCCTCTTCATTCTCCGTCAGCTTCGCGATGAGCACAAACATTCAGCAATCCGACGCCCGAAGCTCAAAATTCGACAAGATCATCTGTCAAAGAGAAGTTAATGAAGAGCTTGGAAATCAGAAAAAATGGCTAACACTGAAGAAGTTGGGCGCCCCTAGAAGGAAAAGCCTCCCGTGAATTCGGAGGTCGAGATCAAATTTTTAGCCGGAGGTGCCTCCAGAACATCTTTTTCAGAATCAGTCAGGCTTCGCCGTGAATCACCCAGCTCGTCTGTCGGGTTGATCTGTCAACGAGGAATCAGAGGCGAAGTGGCATGTTAAAATGGAGGAAAGTTGAAAAAGTTGAAATTTTGACTAAGTCTGGTGAAGTTGAGCGCCCCTCTTGGAGAAAGGCGCCCAAATCCTCATGCCTTAGAAGTTTTTTTTGAGATTTTCAAAATTTTCAAATTTGTGAGAGGAGAAGGGTGGCGTCCAAGTTCAAAGAACAAAGATTTAGGGTTTTGAAATAAAAGCAGAAAAGAAAGCAAAACCTAAATCAGACCCTAAGTCTATTTAACACCTCTTTTCAATGTATTTTTCATTATTTTTGCAGGTAGCATCCAGAGGAGAAAGTTGGAGCAGCAAGTTTGAGAAATTTTTGTGATTAAAGAATTCATAGTTGCTGGTTTTACATCAGATTTTTCAGACCAGCAAGCATAAACCCTTGTTTTTTCAAGCTTTTTGTTCCAGAAGATCAAGTTTTTCAAGCAGAAGGCCAAGGCTTTCAATTTTTCAGTCATCTGGGTCTTTTTGCCTTCATCCTCTGAAGAATTTTTCAAGAAACTTCATCAAGTTGCAGCAAGTGCTTTTATCTTGCATGTCAGTGAAAACCTCAGAGCATTCATATTTCAACCATCTGGGTCCTTTCCAATCAGTCTTCTGAAGAAAACCCATATCGCAGCTTTTTTCGAAAACCTAGGGTTGGCTGCTTTTTCGATCAAGCGTCAGGGTTTTGCAAATCCAATCAACTGGGTCCATTTCTAATGATATTCTGAACAAAACCCAGATGCCAGCTTTTTTCAGAAAAAATTGAAGAAATTAGGGTTTGCTGCTTTTTCAGTCAAAATTTAAGATTTTCGAAAACGGACGATCTGGGTTATCTTGCATTGATATTCTGAACAAAACCCATATCTCAGAAAAAATTCTCAAAAAATTCGTCCGTTGAAGCATAAAAATCAGCATTCTAAAAATAGAAATTGCACAAGACTTGTCTGAACCAAGGCGAGTTTACAGTTGTTCTTCAAGTTTTCTGAAATGGAGTACACTCCTAATGTTTTCAAGTCCGAATCAGCCCTCTTTCATAATTACATCAAAACAGCTGAGACAGACTTGCATCATGTTAAGCCGGTGTTCGATCTATATCCCTTGGAGAGAGCAGGCAACATTTCAATCAAGAACCTGGGTCATTCTGGACTCCTCGCAGCAGCGTCTATTCCTATATCAGTTCAGAGCCTTGAGTTCGTAATCGCTTGCATTAAGCATTACAACCCGGCTACTAGGGAGATCCAGTCAGCGGATGGCAGGTTGATTTGCAGTCTAAAGCCTGACATGGTCGAAAGGTGTTTTTCCATTCCCCCATGGCCTGAAAGTGTAACTCTTTCGAGGGATGAATGTGAAAAGATGTGGAACATGCATAAGGACAAATACAGCAAGAAGATTGCACAGAGATGGATGAAAGAAAAACATAAGACATTGCCCAAGAATGTCGGGCGAGGAGAGTTCAAGGACGAGGTTGCCATCATCATCACTTTGCTCAACAGGGTCACTGGTTCAGCAGATGCCACCAAGTTCCAACCTTGGATGTTTTATGCCATACCTCACATTATGAAAAAGACTGAGTTTTATGATTGGCCTACTTTGATAAGTGACTGCCTACATCAGCAAATAACAGAATATTTTCAGTTTCATGTATTCCACATGGTGTCATATCTAGTCTATTTGGTGGCCTATCAAGGTCAATTCAGAGGATTGAACACCGAGGGGTCATTGAGCGTTCAACACATATATAATTATTATCCCCAGTTGGAATTCACAAAGTCGTTGCACCACTACAAAAGGGTGAACGAGGCATTCTTGATGTACACGGTGCGTGACTTAGACAATGAATTGCACGTCCGCATCTCTTCAGTTGCCAGGGCAGCAATGGCAGAATGGGCAGATTGGTTTATACAGTTTCCTACCTTTACCTATCTCAGGGTTTATGGTTATTCAGGTGCCCCGCTCATGTTGCCAAGGTATCCGTCAGACGAGGTCATCTTCATGGAATTCTTGAGGCAAGCTCACGGTGTTCATACAGTCTTGAGAAATAGAAAGAAACCCTCTCTTCACTTTCCATTAGGGTTGGGTATTTATACATGCAGGACCGCTACAGATGCCAAGACAATTGGAGAAGAGCTAGATAAATTTGGTCTGAAATCCTACAGTGAGAGGCGGTCATTTGACCCTCATGGTGTCTACGCTGGCCGGTTGGAGAAGAACTACAATCACATACCCGCACTTGAAGATTTTTGGGCTAACTGTGCAGATGAGTTTGAAGTGCGAAGGCGTAGTTACAGCAGGTTGACTCTCCATCAGATGAAAGACTGTTTGAATGAAGACATTGAAGGACTCTCCGATGATGATGAAGATGTGCTTCTACCAATGTACACTCAGAAAAGAATCGAGGATCAGCCTCTTCCACAAGTTAATTGGGCAAACAAGGAATCTCTTTCAGTTGAAGACAGAACAAAACAAGTTGTGGAGTATAGTAAGGTTTTCCTAGTGCTTAAAAGGAAGAACTCTATTCCAGTAGCAGAGCCGCCAAGGATAATTCCCTCTTCTTCCACAGCACAGTCAAAAGGAAAGGGTAAAAGTCAGTCTCAAGATGGCATCAAAGGCAGTAGATCGAATAAAAATGTAAGAAGAAGGATGGATTTCTCAGGCATAG
This sequence comes from Sequoia sempervirens, assembly GCA_007258455.2. Classification (NCBI taxonomy): domain Eukaryota; kingdom Viridiplantae; phylum Streptophyta; class Pinopsida; order Cupressales; family Cupressaceae; genus Sequoia; species Sequoia sempervirens. The sequence continues at coordinate 211,785,286 of VDFB02000007.1, read as the reverse complement.
TCATACAGGAACAGCCTACAATTGATTCAGAAGTTCCTCTTGACGAGCCCATACCTCAGAATGAAGCAGAGGAGCCGCCTTCAACACATGTTCCTGTACCTTTGACGGGTTCGTCACCAATTCATATTGATCTTGATATCGAAGATGATGAAGAGATTGCAGCAGTACCTCCTGAGGAAGTTAGTAAAGATACTACGGTGTCTTGGCTTGAGAACTCCTTAGGAAGGGTTAGGAGAAGGCCTTCATATCAAGTGAGTGTCGATGATCTCGATAACATTTATCAGGAACCTCCTAAGAAGAAGGCAAAGAAGCAAGTTCATTTTGATAGGAATCCCGATAACGAGATTGTCATAGAGACTGCAGTGCCCCCAGAAGATAAGAATAGGGATGAGGTGAACATGGATGATTTTGTCATGGTCAAGGCTAATCTCGGTAGAAATACCAGACATGCAGATTTGAGTCTCTTCAAAGTTGTATCTGAAAACCTTCATGAAAGAGTGTTAAAAGACGGAGAAGACAAGGCAGCCCTCAAGGCTGAAAATCAGCAGCTTAAGCTTTTCATTTCTAACCTTGCTCGTGGTTCCTCACAGGCAACTCAGTTGCTGCCCCAGGTCTTAGAGACACCAGCTGATCATCATCAGTTAAGACAGCTGGTCATATGTGGGAAAGAGACTCAGGAGTGGATCGAGAGCTTCATTGTCAGAGGAAAGGAGATCTTGGCTCAGATGTTCCAGTTGAGAGAAAACGCTCACGAACTTCGTCAAGGCATCCAAGGATTTGAACAAACATTGGCTGAAGTAAAACCTAGGCATGAGATTATCATTGCTGATTTAGACACAGCCTACGGTTCAGCGGTTTCAAAGGAGCACAAAAGGCAAATCCTTGCTTGGAGAGAGCGTCATGTTTTCAAAATTAAAACTTATGAGAGGATATCTGAAGAATTCATCACCTACAGACAAAGGGTGGTTGAAGCTCTCCTTTTCATCAGCGAATTTGTCATAGAGATCCCCTCTCAGTACAGTCTTGAGGATGGTTCTTACGTCGGGCTTGAGGAAGTACAAAATCAGTTCCAGAATGTTGTTCATAGTTGCAGCCCAGTTGGTGGAAGGATAGGTCATGTTTCAATGATGTCAGCAAAGTTCAATAAAGCGGCCAATGAGATTGAAGATTTCCAGAGATCTATTGCAGATGCTGAAGATATTCTTGAAAAGCGGTGTTTTGCTGTTGATGGTATAGATGCACCGAACCGGGACACAATCTCAGACTTCCTAGCGGATGTGATCGAGCTTTAAAGCAGCTTTCTTCTAGAAGCTTTCTTTCCCGCTTTCTTTCTATTCTTGGAATAATCCTTATCCATTCTTTGAGGATAGAAAGAAGATAAGTTGTAATAGTTGGCAGTTCCCGCTTTTTCTGCTTTTTAGGGTTTCTTCTTTCTAGATTTAGTAATAAAGCTTGCTTGCTGAGCAAGCCCTAGATTGTGAAAGCAAGGAGATTTTAGGGTTCCCTACTCCTCTGCTTCTCTATAAATAAGAGCCTTTGCTCATTTATTTATTTTTAACCGTGCTAGTGAGAACAAAACGCTGAGCCTATTGTGCCTTCTATTTGTTGCTCAAGTATTGTTCATTTGTATTGTGATAAGCAAATTGTTGAGCCTCTTTAGCCAACAAGGAGTTAGTAAGATTGCTGTTTTCTATTGTGTTAAGAATAAGTTTGCAAGCCTCCTTAGCTGCAATTTCTTGTTCAAGGCATGTTAGAAGGGAGTTTTTGTTTCAGAGATTTGAGTAATGAAATCATGAGCCTCTTTTGCCTTGGTCTAAAATCTCAGATTTCCGTTATCTATGTTATGCTTTTATGATCTTTATTTCAGCTTACAGTGAAGTGTGTAGTTGTTTGTTGGGAGAGAGATTGTTAAAGTATTTTTGTCAGAAAATCTGCCTTGTTAATTTCTAACTTCTCTTGCTCTGCTATTACTTGAGAGGTTAGGAACGTCTTTAGTTTAAGTTAGTCGTAGTTGAACTTCTTATCAGAAAATCTCAGCTGCGGCGTTTGTGTTTAAAAAACCTTGTGCTCTAAGCTGATCCAAAAGATAGGCAACTTAGTTTTAGTTTACTTTCTTTCAAACACCATCAGCAAGAGGGAGCTTCCTCCTAATTTGAAGAGCAGTTTATCGTGCATAGCTGTCCGTTTTCAAATCCGCATTGAGGTGAATTTAAACGCCAACACCTCTAAACCCTTCAGTACTTTCTGGTTAGAATAGGAAACCCGTGCTTCATAGATGAAATCTTTCGAGCATTTGAATTCCTTTCTCCGCTGCCGAACAATTCCGTAAGTCCCCTTGAAATACCAGCAAATCACATCGAGCCAACTGAGCCTATTCGCACTGAAAGAACCTTGGAGTTGAACGCATGAACTTCCTTGCAATCTTAGCATGCTGGATACTTTGATCAAGAGAGGATAGGGTATCCATTGGGAAACTTTATTCTGTGTTGGTGCGGTCTCAAAACCCACATCAACAGGATTCAGTGCTTGTGTTTTGTGGATATTGCACTCCTATATTTTCAGGTCACCAGTGTTGCCAAGGAGGTTTCTGCTATTTGCAGTGTATTGGCAATTTTGTTGGTTGTCTAGACTGGACTCCGAAAAATGCTCCGCATTTCTCCATATCGATTTTTTTGCTCCTACGGCTTGGTGGATGTGCTCTTAGTGCTTGTACAGTGTTTCAGTTCCATTTTCATGTGATGGTGTGTATCACAAGTTGATCTATTAATGTTCTCATGGTTGTGTATTTTGTGCCTCTGGGATGAAGTACTCTATCTTTGTTTAGGTTGTGGTGAATGTTTGTGGCATGGCAATGTGAAAGAAGTTTTTGAAAGTGTTGTTGGATGTTCATGGAACATCTCTTTGTGGTTTGCACATCAATGGTTGATCTCTTTGATGTTGCATATTGTTTTGAGTTGGCTTTCTAGGTAATTTGTGGATATCTGGCCAACAGGGCTTGTTCTCTTGCTTGTGCTAAGTGCTTGGAGGTTTGTGCCAGAATATGAAGTTGTGTTAAGATGCATTTGGGTTTTGACCTATCTTGTTGAGAACTGCATTGAGTAAGTTCAATTGCAAGTGTGTTTTTGGGCTGATTGGTTATGTGCTACACATTTCACCCTCACATTTCCTTGTTAACGACTTGAGTTAATGTGTGTCAGTGTGTGTGTGATTTGGGATCAAATTGAAAGATGTAATAAAAAAAAATTTATCCCCTCTATCTTCTGGATAGGATCACATTATGATCTTGAAATTATTGTTTGTATTCTTTTCTAGCTGACCTAGTTGATGTTTTGAGATCTTGTGGAGGATATAAATGCAAGAAAAAATCAGATGCAAGATGTGTGAGTGTGTGGTGGGGTGCGAAGATGAATTGAAATAGTAAGTTGTGAAAAAGAAGAGAAATGAGCTTTAACCCCTCAGTCAACTGAGTGTATTGTTGACAAATATTGTAATTTTTATATCTTCATGTATCCTTCTTTGTGATAGTGAATCTCATCAAGTCGTTGTAATTTGTATCTTTCCCTAAGGTTGTGCACCTCACCATTGCAAGTCCCTTGTATCTTGCCCTAAGGTTGTGCACCTTAGCCTGCAAGTCCGTTGGCAGTGAGCCTCAAAATTGTAATTTTGTAAGCAGTGAGTTCCTATATTGAGAGTTTTCTCTCCATGGTTTTTCCTTTCTTGGGTTGTCCACATAAATCTAGTGTTATCTTGTTCATGTGTGTTCATTGCTGGTGATTAGATTAAGTGTTGATGATTTGTGAATGAGTTGTTGATCTTGCTAAGAGTCTAAATTTGTGTATTGTTGAAGGCTTTATGATCTGAAAGGGTTTAAGTTTTTGAAGATATTGATTCACCCCCGCCCCCCCTTAGTATCTGGGTGTGTTCAACATGCATGATATGGCTTATCACTAGCTCCATAGACCAGAACTTTACTTCCACAATAATGTAAATTAGAGAGAGCACACCGAGGACATTAGGCCATCTAATCTCGCATGCACCATTAACATAAAGCAAGTCAAAAGCAATCACACAAGAGACAAGCAGACCAAGATTTATAGAGCTAAAAATATTGCAAATTTTAGTGAAAACCTCTTTTTATCAGAGAAGCATTTACTATCAAAGATCTTAGCTACGATATCAATGCATGGGAGGATTCTATAATGTCCCCATTTTGGCCATTAGCTCTTCATTTGGTTTTAGCCTATTTCCAGAAATCTGTAGGCTTGTCTAAGGTAAAATCAAGGTTTCCTTCTTTGGAGACTTTTTGGCATTTCTCAGAATTTACTATTTTTAGTAAGTTATAATTTTGGCAGTGGTCTAGTTGGTAGCTCTTCAGTAAGTTTTCCATTTTAGTTGGAGCAGTTGAATATTGTTGAATTTGGCTATTGAGGTGTAAAAGGGAGAAATGAGTTATTTTAAGTCATTAATGTTATATTTCATATTTGGGCCCCTTGGCCTAGTTTAATGACTTGAAGTTGTTTTAAAAGGTGGCCATAAAGGGTGGACGCCTCATGGAGGGAATAATTGATATTTTATATTGTCTTAATATGCCATGGGTTTTGGACGCCATATTAAGGGAGAATTAAATATTTTGAAAAGTAAAATATTTCAGAAAGGAGCTTTTGATGTCCCTTTCTTGGAGGAGTAATGGAATTTGAAAAGTCACTTTCAATTCTATAAAAGAGATAGTTGCTCCAGCATTTATCATCCATTGTTAATTGCTAAAGTTATGTTGTCGAAATGACATTGTGATTATTTCTTCGAGGGATGCTTACCTCCTAGATTCCAATCAATTTCGTGTTTGAGAGACAACACCTAATTGGTTTTAATTGCTGCTTCTCATTCAGACTAGTAGATGGAGCTCAATTGTTGAAGATTTTGGAGTTTTTCTCAGTTTTGGTGTTGCTGATATTACTACAGCTGAAGGTGTTTTTTTGTTAACAGCTTTTTGAGCAAATTAAATATCATTTTGGGTATGTTTGCAAAGTGGTTCTAGAACCAAGGCGACCCCTTCCACAAGAGATTGGAATTTATTTCCAAGTCTTTGATTTTATATTGCAAAATCACCCTAGCTTGGGGCCGTATCATTCAAGGAGCATTGAATTTTGATCCAATAAATTAATGCTGGTCTTTTGTGGCTGTTTTTTCATCTTGGTTTGGGTGCCCATCCTCCAGTTGACCATTGCATTTGATTTCATTCAAATCGGAGGTAATTTGATGAAGTTATGAGCATTTCATGGTGTTTTCTGTTTGCTGATCAGAATTTCCAGAACTCAGATTTTTATATCAGATTGCATTAGTTTTTTTTTTTGGTCTTTACTTCATCGTTTGAGGGATAAACATTGTAAAGCATTCATTCTTTACATCTTAGCATTATTCTCTATCATTGTAATACTTGTATTTGCAGATTCCTTGATTGTAAGGTTGAGATTTAGTAGTACTAATCCAACCATTGTTATTGCTACAATTACTTGTTATAATTTCATATATTTGTAACCCCTAGATGGTTTACCGCCAATGTGGAGAAAGAAAAATTAATCTCTCTTTAGTCACCCACTGTAAAGTGGCGAATTCCCACTCATAAGTGGATGCCCGCTGCAGTGGATGAATTAATTTTGTATTGTAATGTTTTCCCCCCACTGTTCAAGTGGTAGCGTGGAAATTCCAATGGCTGGTTCACCGCCTATCAGCATTTAATTGTAATTCAATTTTCAAATGGTAGCTTAGTTCCTCCGCCATATGTTAGCACCTCGCCTTTCAAAGGATCTTGTGTGCACATTCTTGGCGTTGAGTGTAATTTCAGTTTATTCCTTTTTGAAGCTAACACTAATCCATTTGGCGTAGTGCTGGTTGTGTTGTGTAATTCAAGAAAAAAAATTTACTAGCACATTTTAGATTCCTAGACAAAATGACCCATGCAGCAATTCAAGGCAATGCTCTAGCAGCAACTCACCAAAAAATAGTAGGTCGCATTGTTGGAGGCATAGCTTCATGGCCATAGCTAAAAATGACCCATTTAAAAGGTGTGAAAAGGCTTAAGATGCATACTACATGTTGAAATGGCATGAAATTCTCTTTGGAAAACTTTGACACCTAAAAATTGATGAAATTTGCAAAATACAAAAAATCTAGAAAAATTCCAAACAAGTAAGCAAAATGTTATTTTTTGAGTTTATGTCAAAATAAAAATGTAATTTTCATTTTTATATTAATAAAATTACACCATTCTATTTTGTTCATTAATCTTGACCTGACAGTGGCATCAAAGCACAAGCTATGTAATCTATCAAAATTGTAGTAAAAAAACTCCCAAACGTGTTTGCAGTCATTGGCAGCGCAAACCGCCAAAACTTGTTAAGGAAAAATGTAGCCAAAAGGAGAATAGTTTATTACAGAAGCACATACACTGCCACACAATTCATGACAGACACTGCCAAAAGTGTTGAATATAATTGCAGAAAGCAAATGAAAAGATATTGCAGAAATTAAAAGATTAAAAATAGTCACAAAACGAGAACACAAAATTTATCATGGTTCACCATTAATAAATGGCTACGTCCACACTCAGGGATTATCTCTTATTATTTTCAAGTTCTTAATTAATTACATATTCAGCCAATAGCTTATTTATAAATTAGTCTCCACTCTAATAAATGGAAAAATCCATTTGAAATAGACAACTTCTAAATTGGCAAACACATGCCAATAGAAGTTATTACAAAGAAGGAAACCATTTTAAATTGTGAGAGAAACTTGCTAATTTGGGCTTCACCGAACCCAACAATCTCCTACTTGAAGACCAAATTGTTGCTCAAAGATATCCCTCTATTTCCAAGCATTACTTTGAAAACTCCATAGGCCTATCCCTAGGCCCGCCTCTCTTAGGCACCTTATCAAATTGCTCATCCGCCCTTTCATACATTCTGGTATCAACATCTTCTAATTCAACTTTCCAATGCTCTACTTCCAATTTTGCATTCCACTCTACCTCTATACCATCCGCCTCAGACTTGAATAATGGATTATCATAAACCATTTTTTCCTTGGGTGCGAATAATGGATTATAATAAACCATTTCTGCCTCTGGATTCTCGGGCTCTTCTTCGGGTTCATCTTCACTCTCGTGGTTTCAAACTGCATCCTCCTCTCCTTAGGAGGCATCCTCCTCATTTCGGAAGGCAAACTCCACAGTCTCTTCAACCGAATCCTTATTTTTCCAGCCATCCCACCAATGAACATGGTGTTTCGTTTCATCTTTCACTTGCATGGCATCACTCACTCCCGTTTCAGGATCCGAATCATGGCTCATGCTTCCAGCAAGGTCTCATCCTCTAGAAGAGCATTTATCACAGCTGAATAAGCAACAATAGACTTTACTCTTTGGTAAATCTAAATTGAAAAAAAATTCTTCAATAACAAAATCAGCCTCATCATCTTCATCATCTGAAACTCCCACTTCAGCTTGTCTCTTCACTATATAAAAGCATCCAGCTCCAGGATCTAACACCAATCATCTTCCATCTCTTCTCAATACTTTTCCATAGGTCAAGAAATTCTTCAGCGATTTCCAGCACCAAGCTTCAGGCTCTAATACCAGTTGTTGAATATAATTGCAGAAAGCAAATGAAAAGATATTGCAGAAATTAAAAGATTAAAAATAATCACAAAACAAGAACACAAAATTTATCGTGGTTCACCATTAATAAATGGCTACGTCCACACTCAAGGATTATCTCTTATTATTTTCAAGTTCTTAATTAATTACATATTCAACTAGTAGCTTATTTATAAATCAGTCTCCACTCCAATAAATGGAAAAAATCATTTGAAACAGACAACTTCTAAATTGGTGAACACACGCCAATAGAAGTTATTACAAAGAAGGAAACTGTTTCGAATTGTGAGAGAAACTTGCTAATTTGGGCTTCACTGAACCCAACAATAAGAATCATTTTCTATTGCTTCCAACCACGTGGAAGAACACAAATAGAGAGGTCGTAGAGAATTGACCATATGGAATCACCGATTACGATGGGCATTTAAGGAGAATTGAGGTATGAAAAATCAAGTCGTAATTTTCGCAGTGGGTAAACAACACAATTGTTCCACAAAAGTGAATTCACGCAGCCTTTTTGGCCTAACATGTCCAACGACAATAGAACCAAGGAATGAATTTCAATCAAATTTTGGAACCGTGTGGGCATAGAAATATTTGTTTTGCCTTGTCCGCAGAAAGACTTGTTTTTCCTGGTTCCAGTGGGTGGGGAATTTACAGTAAAAGAGGTAGAGGATTGAATATTGCTGATGTTTTATAAGAAATTTGTTTATTTGTCTTCCTGCTGCAAACAGCTAACAGTCACCGATGTGTGTGTATATATATATATATATATATGAATATGAAGAATTGTGTGTAATTTTAATAATTCACAGTGCAATCTATTGTATCAGTGATTGGTAAAATTCTAAATAGAAAAGATATGGATTGAATGCTATAATTTTTTTAATTACGTGTGGTGTAAAATTTGTGACCGAGACATCTAACCTGCAACATCAATTATAATTAAAGAAAGAATGTCAATATAGCCCAACTTTGATGTAGATATGTTTCCACACATATAAGAGTGTAAATTTGCTCTTTCAAAATTAGAATTCATTCAATATAGTTGAAGTTATTCAACCTTGAATTGATGATGTTCATGATCTTTATGAAGACTCATGTTGATTCTATTATTTTAGTATTGAACAATGAACTTTGATAGATTCGAAGCTCCAATTTATTTGGAAAAATCTTGTCCATAGTTTTTCTCTTCCTAAGTTATTCCCAATTATTTGCTGCCTGGGGAAGCATTCCCAAGTTGACCCAGAAGAAAAAAGGTAATCATATCACTGATTCGATCAAGTCCCGATAACTCCAGATTTACCGCGGGTTCGCAATTTTTGTATCTTGTAGTAATAGGATTCTGTGTATTTCCAGGATAAAATAACACTGCTTCTGTGTGATTATCGAGAATTACCAGGGTTTCACAAATTCAACAGAATCATATCTTGGTAAGCTTCAAAGAGATAACTCTGAGCTGAACATTGCTAACCATTTTATTTTTTTTATTATGCACACGCTGACTTTGCCAAGAACATGTTGTCTAAAGTGAGATGGTGGAACATGTTGGACACGAGTTTGTGGAGGAATTTTTTGGCAGATGCGAGTACCTGTTAGCAGAAGATGGTCTTCTTCTTTTGCAGGTTGGCCCTCACAATCCTTTCTTCTCTGTATTTATTATTTTTAATTTGATTTTCAACTCCATATTTTGCTGCAAATACTTCATTTCTACCTTAAACAAAATATATCAAAGGAAGCACTCACAATGAGAAAACCTTATAACTTTTTGTCCTCCTTTTTGTTGCCTTCTTGGTTTCTACTGTTCAATCATGTGATTGATTTTGAATTCATCCCATGCTAATCTTTGGTAAGATCCATCAACAGTTCAGCTCAATACCCGATGCAAGATATGATGAATACAGAAGAAGTTCTGACTTCATTAAAGAATATATATTCCCTGGAGCATGCGTGCCTTCGTTGGGCAGAATTATGTCAGCCATGGTAGCTGCATCTAGCCTAAGGTATTAAATCTCGCTACAAATCATTTTTTTCAATTAGTTTAATTGTTTCTAGTTTCTACACGAAACACCCATTTCACTTTCAAGAATGAAGGAAGCATACTCTCTATGCGCAGAGTCCTTTTAGATTCAATACTGATTTGCAGTTGTTTTGGTGGAATCAGCGCGGAGCATGTGGAAAATATAGGCACGCACTACTATCGGACTCTGCTATTATGGAGGAAAAACTTTCAGGCACATCGCAGGCAGGCTACCTGTCCCTCCCAATTAAAAAAATCAGAGACAATAACGGGAAATGAATATGCTGCCAGGTGGGTTTTGAATTATCTGAAAAATATTTACAAATGCATTCCTTGTTTGTACAGTGAGATTTTAAAGCTGGGCTTCAACGAACACTTTATAAGGACATGGGACTACTATTTTTTATACTGTGCAGCAGGATTTAAAACTCTTACCTTGGGAAACTATCAGGTATGTCTCTCTAATATAAGAAGTATGTTGTTTTTACTCAGTTTCTTGAACACAAATGAAATTAAAAATTTCAATACTGTGAAAAGTCTTTTATTGCCATCAAAGCCATTTTTGTTGCTGTATCTGAAGTATATTTGCAAACCTACTGAGCAGGTGGTATTCTCTCGGCCTGGCAATGTTAAAGCATTTCAAGATACATATTCACCCATACCATCAGCTAATTGAATTGACAACTTTTAAAGCCTTTTGAAGCTCCAACTCATGATGAACGTAACTTATGATGCCAACCTATGAAAACTTTTATTTGATTGCTAATGATTTCCTTTGTTCTTTCTGCTTTCTTGAGATATTCAGAAATATCTCTCAAAAGTTTCTACAGCAATGGATTTGGTTCAATGTTTATTAACTAGCATTCCAAGCTTGTTATTTGGTCATAAATGAACTAGAAAGTATTGTGTGTATACTTATATAAAGGAAACTAAACTCCTAAACTCACGATTAGAATATGGGCTTTGTGGGGAAGATTGGGTCATAGATGAACTAGAAATTATTGTGTGTACACTTATATAAAAGGAAACTAAATGATAAACATAAGTATAAATTAAATTAATATAGATTAATAATTGAAGGTAGTGAGAGTAGACATTTCAGAATTAAAAATTAAGTTGAGAAATTAAATGTGAATGAAGGGTATAATTAGTTCTAAATATTTAATGATGTATGAATTTGCTATAGATTTTGAAATTTGTTTATCTTGGAATTGGAAATTGGTTATCTATCTATGTTCCACCCTTAAATTAGAATACATAGTCAATTTTGTGGAGCTTCAAGGCTATAAATCTAGGACATTTTTGCAGACATTTTTTCGCAGCTGTAGATCCTATATTTGGCTGCAAATTGATTTGCTACAATGTGTACTTTTGGTTCCAAGTTCACCTTCTTGATCATTGATTTAAGATAATTTTATTGTGGCCATGTATATTGTTTTCTGGACTTTTATATCTTTGGCTCATAAATTTGCTTCTTGTCCTATGTGTATATTCATCATTGTTGATTTGGTCTTGTTTCCTCATAATTGTTCATGGTAACTTTGCTTATAAAAGTCAAATATTAAAATAAAAAACTATTGTGTCATACTTTGTAATAGTGTGTTATCATTTACTTGCCAGGAAGGTCACACTTTGTGTAAGTGTTTTATTTCATTTTTTCAATTTGATTGATGTAATATAATGGAAATTGCATACCATACAATATCCACATTGTGTTTTTCCAATCATTTGTTTGTTTCTTTCCTACTTGGCTTAGGGTCATTTTCACCTATTTCTAGCCTCCTTAATGATAAAAATTGGCTTTGCAAGTTTTACAAGCCTTGGACATTCAACCTAACCACCCCTCTAAAGTTGGAACATGTATCCTAAAGGATTACATGTGTCCATGGGCATGAAAATAAGGCCTAGGTCACTAGCACCATCAAACACACGACTCAATCCCTAAACCAAATCAAAATTTTCTGGATCGTTGTTTCCCTAATACTAATTAGAATTTTGTTTGTTAAAAACCCTAAAAACATAGTATAAGCCCATTTTTCTCACTTTTCACTCATCAAGCATTTAGACATTAGTGTGAAATCTTAGTCCCTTTCTCCACTCCAAAGGAAAATTAAACATATATTCTCAAGGCAACAAGGAAACAAAGTTAGCATTGAAGATCTAAAGTCACAATCTCCCTTGTGCCTTTGAGATGTGTTATCCTTTCAACATAGTTTTCCTTCCCTATATTCATCGTCATATCTTATTTCTCTCATTTCCATCACCCACTAGCCATAGAAACCCTTGTCAAATGCTCTAAATATGAAAACCCTCACCTTTTAAACCCTTGTCTTTATTTAAACCATTTTCCCCTCTTGATTGTTCTTTGTGATCACAATTTTCCATCTTCTTGTGTCCTCCATCACTATCACACATCACTTTGTGATAGATCTATCCCTTAGAGAAATTTGTTTGCATGTATTTGTGCACATCACATTCATCTCACTTGTCTACATGCACTTTCTATTTTCTATAGTGCTTTTGTGGATTCAAGTCAAAATATACTCAATATGGGATTGACTAAAGTAGTACAACCTATTTTTATTATCCCTTTAGCTAAATAAGGAGTGTTTCACATTCTCAAGATCACATGGACAAATTACAAACCAAATAGTCACACACCAAAAATGAATCTTTTCTAAAAATGATAGATTTTATGGGCTAAATGTCGCATGCACACCTACAAGGCTATAGTACCCTAGGTCCATAGCTATAGTGCACCAAGTTCACAGCAACAACACCCCACTTCTAGAATTTTCATCAAATAGCTCCTTTTTTTGCAAACAATGTTATTCATTACAACCAATTGCAATATTTTTAAGTGCCAAAAAAAATGTATAGGCATGCATGGTAGGTCCAATGATGACATAATGGCCCAACACATGAGTCTACATGAAAGAAACAAAATGGAACTCCCTTAGTTGATCGTAACATGATGGAAGTGTTAAGTTGGCCCCTAGGACCCTCCCCTTTCTCTACTTGTCTTTTGTAGTCATTTTCTGAACTTTTATGTATTGTTGCCAAAAACTTGACTTTTTTCATTTGATTGACATGTTCACTCCTATTCTCATCAATTTACCCTGATGATCATGTGAATGCCTTGGTGAACATGGGTTACTCAAGGTGATTGAAATACTATCAAAAGAGTTGAATGTAAATTTTATTCTTGCTCATGTGATTTATTGCATGCATCTATTCATGCACTATTTTTGGCTCTTGACCTCTTGTTCTATTTGTAGATGAGTATTCCCACTTGGTTAAACTAGTGTTCTATTATCTAATGTGGATCCTTTGATTTTCATAGATTAAGGAAAATTTTACAAGGGTCTTTTGGTCTTTTCTTTTTTTAAAACGCTTGCTCTTGTTTCTCTCCATTCATGAATAGTGACAAGTTTGCACTTTTCTTTTGAAGAATTCCACCAAGATACCAAGACTTATATGTGTTTCATAAAACATCTCTTATAGTTTAGTGAATACACACAACCTCTAGGATTTGCAAGGCAATCATCTTAATTAATTTTATTACTCCTAATAGCTCCAAAGATTAAATTCCAATGTTTTTGTAGCAACACTATTTTGTTTCTCTTAGTCAATTTGTTTGGTCTTCCCACCTTGATTCTATCAAAAGGAGAGTCCATAGTTGAAAGGAAAATCAATGCCATACAATTGGGTCACTAAAGATGGCATTGCCACAATCACCATCTCTCGTATCTTAGACTATTTATATCCCAAATGTGAGAATTCCATTTGATTTGCTTTATTTATATTTGGCTTGTTTAGTAGATTAAATGAGATTTTAATGTCAACTTAGTTATTTCCTTACTTCAAAATCATAGCATTTGATAGCAGAAAGTGAATTTAAGATAGATTAGTTTCAATTTAGTAGAGTAGATAATTTGTTTTCATTGTAAACAAGTTCAAAACAATAGCACTATCTATCTTAAGAAATCTCAAATCACGCAAATAAAACCAACATGTTGTTGGTTCCTTTTTAAACAAAATAACAAGCAAAAAATGAGAATAAAAACTTTTGTTTCATTAACATAATAAAAAAAATCAATAAGCACCCAAATTTCATTTCAATTTGCATGTCAGTTTTGATTGGAAAAGTGATAGGAAAAATAATTTTGGTTACTTGTTGATTAACTTCATTTTCTCACCTTCATATTTTCCACTCAATTTGCATTCAACGCAAATAAGGAAAACTTTTTTTTGTTGATTTCACCTTAGAATTTATTTTCAAAGTTAGAATAGTTTCCCTTATACATACAATCATATTAAAGTAGAAAAATACAAAAAACACATAATATCACAAAAAAAGAGTCATCTAGTTTCATTATTTAATATTCAAACATGTTCTAGAACACAAAATAAAGACAACAAGCAAACAATTGGGGCCTTCTTATTTGAATGAAGTACATGCTCCAACCTTAGTTCAAACAATTGTATTAAAACATTAAAATATTCCAAAAAAATGAAACTCTATAATATACACTTAAAATATTAATGTAAATATTATTTAAAACCACTTAGCAAATATTGTTTGAATTTAAATTCTATAAACCATGTCTAGCACAAAGCTAGAAATTTCACCTTTAATACATGGCAAAAAAACTATAAATTAGGTTTACAAAGATGTAAAATAAATGGAAAATCCTTCCTTACATTGACAAAGAAAAATAAATTACAACGAAGCCAATAAGGTTAAATAAACTCTTAAATGCTTTAATAATAGGACAAATAGCATAGGTAACATGCTCAAAAGATGTTGCAAGATAACAAAAATAATGGCATTAAACTATTATACTCGACCCCATGACAAACAACAAATTATCATTAAATAGGTTAGAAATATAATGCAAAATGTTGCTACAATAGCTATTACCATCTAACAATACAACATTGGCACCCATAGCAATAAGAATGTTGTGTAACTCAATACAACTGAAGATCTACAACCTCAAAGATCGTGCATGTGACCCTTAAGTGAGATCCTCCTACTAGGTCAACATGTTTTCATCCTTGTTCCTATAAACTAAAGGGTTTTTATCATTTGGTTCTTTGTAGACCTTAAGGTTTTTATCCTCAATTGTGGCACTTTGAACAATGTGTTCTCTAAGTTGTATTTTTCTTGGGTTTCATGTGTAGAAAACATAATAAATCTCTAGTCATGCTTCCAAGCAAAAGTATCATGAACACCACGGTTGATATAAGATCTTGTCAAAATAATGACTAAGATCTGCACCAAGACCAAGGGTACTTGTAGAAACAACCACTGCATTAATGATGACTAAAGAGTAGGTGGCTAATTGCAAGCAAATGGCTCCCTTTTGACAACTTAAGATTTGAATTCACCTTCTTCATCCCTTGCTTGAATTTGTGCATGAATCCACACCCTTGAGATTTGATAATTATTCTTGGTTATGGAAATACCTCATGGAGAAGTTGTGTGTTTAATTCTAGTATTAATTATGCTTTGGGTCATGTAAGGAGCTAGGTGAGGTAAACAATAAAAAAATGGTAATGTAAGAGTTCAAAGATTGGAGATCCTACATGACTCATGATATTGGTCACATGTCAATGTTTGAGCAAAAAGTGTTCCATTGGGGAAAGGTCTAATACTTTGATGAGAATAGAGGAGAAAGGAAAAATTGGGTAGAAGGGCATGCACAGATGTTAAAATTTGATACTCTAACAAATTGCACACACTTAGGAGTGTTGTACCCAAAATAAAGTTTTGCTTCAATAAGGTATTTTGATTAAAATGGTCTAAATCATGTAAAATTGTTGTCAAAAGTCCATTTTAGGTCAAACAAAACATAGGCTTTTGTGGGTTTATGTCAAGTAAGATACTTGCAAATTTTTGAAAATTTAAAAATTAGGGTTTCATACCGCTATTTTTAGGAAAACCCTAAAAGATGGGACCTTTCCAGAAATAATTGAAAATGATTTTGATAGGATAATCTAACTTCACGATCATATTGGTCAAGTCAAAATCACCAAAAAAAATATTTTACTCTTGTGGGTCTACATCATTTTTTTAGGATAAAAGCTAGGAACTTCGTGGCCATTAATGGCAAATGGCCAATACCAAGTATCAAAATCTAAGCCTCAAAAGATTCAAGGAAGAATCCATGGTGAAAGATGATTGAAAAGATGCTTCACAACGAAGGGGATTTTCAAAGGTTGAAAAATGCTGAAAATATTCTAAGTCTAGAAGATGCACACACTACTACAAGAAAGAAGCTACACAGTCAATGCCTTGGTGAATTTTTCAAGCACTCATACATGCAGCATGGTGAAAGCAATTGCTACAGTGAACACATTCACACCATTGACAATGATGATCAAACCAATCAAGCTACATGGCGAACACAAAGCGTGAAGAGGTGAAAATATTAAAGGAAATGATGAAGCTACAGCCAAAAGTGCCCTTGCTGGCCAGGGGTGCCCATCAGTTCAAAAGGTCTAAGGTAGTGACCAAGTTTTTCCAAGATAGTCATCTCCTTCATAATTCTGATGGCTTTCCAATGCATCGTCATGCATGTTCACCTAATTCATCAATCACCGGAAAACTAAGGCGAAGAAAAAAGATGCTAAAAGAAAATATCATCAAAGATAGCATTCAAAACATGGGAAAAAGTGCCCCTATAGGTCAGGGGCGCCCAAGAATAAGACTATCCAGATGTCAGTTTTTGAGTAACCTTATCTCCAAGTGATCTCCCTGGAGTTAGCTCAGCTTTACAAGGAACTTGTTCATCGGTCCACAAAGACATATCAAATGACAACAGCTATTGATCATTCGAGCACACAAAACAAAGGATGAATCATTAGACACCTAGGAAAAAGCACCCATGTTGGCCAGGGGTGCCCATCATTTTGGGCCACCTATTATGGTTTACAACAACTGCTTTCTCCAAGGCATATACTCAACATCATTTCAGCTTCACAATCAATTCAGTTGCAAGCTTACAGAACCTGTCAAGCACTCACAAACAAAGATCAAGCGTAAAACACTAGAGGCAAAAGCAAGTTGAAGAACATGAAGAATTGGCTATGTTGAAGAAAAATGCACCTTCCTTGAAATAGGTGCCCAACTTTTTGGGCAATCAAATGCAATCTTCAAGCTCCATAACCTCCAGGAAGTCCTCCATTTTGATCAATCTCAACAATGACACCATCAGCAAATTCAACCGTAAAATCAAACACCCGATGACAAAGATCGAACTAGAGTTGTTTGTGAAAGTTGCAAGGTGAAAATTATAGCACAAAAGGTCAAAAACACCCCTGCAGGCCAAGGGGGCCCAAACTTTTGAGACCTCTAAATCAACTTTCAGAAATTGCGAGACTAGTCATCCTTTTTGGGACTGAACTAGTTATCTATCCAATGTCTCAACACATTCATGAGAATCGTCAGTCATCAATGATCTCATATTAAAGCATTGAAGGTCAAACTAGAGGAATTCAAAAATATCTAAGGAAATGACTAAGTCTAGTGAAAAATGCACCTTTTTGTGAAAAGGTGCCCAAGAATTTGAGGCATCAGATTCATGTTTTAAGCTTTGCAACTCCCAAGCACACCTCTTCAAAGTTGATCCAACTTTGTAGTGGATCTATTAGCAAGACTTCAGGATCAATTGAGCAATCAGAATCAAAGAGCAAACAGAGGCACTTTGTCACAAAAAAGGGATAAAAAAATCTTCAACTCCTTAACTTGGACACCTAAAGTCAAAGTAGGCCCAGTTGACTGAAGTTGAGATATTTTGAAGACCTCTTCATGTCTAAAACATCCTAAAATTGGTGGAAATTGCCACAGTTTACTCTTGATCAAGTAGATTCACTCCTCAATCAACATGTTGGTGCCTAAACTTGATTGATTCCACATCAAATGCTATTTACCAAGCTTAAGCGTTATTATTCATCATTTCTCTTTGTAGGTTGAAGCTCAAGCACAAGTATTTTCTCTCTAAAGTCATTTGAAGATCTTATAGAGGGAATTCTTAGTGTTCTTCATGTTTTCAAGAACAAGTTGCATAAAGGAACAATTTATCATGGTTTACATCTTCAGGCATGTTTTTCTTGGAGATTCAGGCAGGTAGATTATAACTTCTAAACTTCTCCCCCTCATATTTCTTCTATTCTTGTATTAAATCTTCTTGCATGTCCAAATAAACAATAGTTATTCACAAATCTGGTCCTCTGGGTATGATCAACATAGTAAATTCAACAAAACCCACAGGCCAGATTCTTCCAAAGAAAGTTGTCTTGTTGCCCCTTTTTAGGGTTTTTCAAAAAATTCACAATTTCAAAAAACTGACAAACTGGGTTTGTTTAGCTTTGAAGCGCCTACAATTCCCATGTGTTAGATTCTTTTGAGAAAAGTAAGCCTCTAAAATGTAACGACCTAACCTTTGTGTAAAATAAAAATTTCTAATTTTTATAACTTTTTTCCAAAGTAAATGAGTAAATAACATAGTAACAAAAAATTTCTTTTCTTTTCAAATTGAAATACATCATATAATTACGAATTCAAAGCTTTGTACAAACAAATAACTTTAATCATTTCTAATGAACTTCAAAGTACGAAAGTATAAGAATACATACATAGCTTCAACAGCTTTTGCACAAATAGAAGTAAGACGGTCCAAGATCTTCCCTTACAAATCTTGGTTCTTCAGATGACAAAACATGGAGGAGAAATATCACTCAGGTGCTTTTCCGCCAACCACAGACTAATAATGCGGTCCCCCGCACATTCATTTTTCAATGAATGGCCCTCCCTTTGTTGAAGAGATTGGTTGAGTAACCGATTCTGTTAACCAACTGAGCATAGTGACGTGCCCTACACAACTAGATTCTTGTATCCCACAATCTCAACCTAGTATGTACTTATTGGACCACTGTGAACTGACAATGTAATCATCTTCTAATCTAAGAGGATGTAGGTACATTACATTACTATTGCCATAGTATTTTGGTTCAGTAAACGACTGAGTAAGTCATCTATCACTTACACTACTCAGGGCCAATTTTCCTTTGGGCTACCTTACTCTATGTGTAGGCCATGTCCTTCGATGGGTTCAGTTTACCCCAGGCTTCCTACCTCAAACAATTTATTGGAAATGAGTCTGTAAACAAGTATTCTCTATCCTTTCTCCTGTTTCCGGAAATCCTTATCCTAGGAGTGAAGCTTACTAATGTTAACCTAATAACACAGCTAGGATTGTACTTAGTTTTGACGTCATTTCGTTGCTAGAATTAATATATATTCTACGTATTCTCCATATACGGAGACCATACAATTTCATAAAAGCAAGCATAAGCACAACATTTCCTTCTTAACATAATGCATGTAAAGCTAGGTTATTTTTAACCCCTTAATCAAATTGAATCCCTTCTTTAAAAAACCCTGTATTTCTACAAAGTCATTCCTTAATCCATTAATCAACTATATTGAATTGCTCAAGCTTTCTCCTTTAGCTACATTGACAACCCCTAAGCTTTTTATCCCTTAAAATGAAATCCCTTGAACAATTATGCATTGACAACCCCTAAACTTTTATCCCTTAAAATGAAATCCCTTGAACAATTATGCATTGACAACCCCTAAAATTTTGTCCCTTAAAATGAAATCCCTTGAATCATTATGTATTAACAGCCTATCAAACAAAACTTGATTGCTAAGGATAGTTTACTTATATCAAATGCAACCAGCAATTCTAAAACAATAAGAAGACAGTTAAAGCTATAAATTTCAATTAAGAAACATGCATGTATATACTTTTAAGCTCCTTTTCAATGCTCTTCTAACATCAGCCTTCAATTGATGATGACAGAAAGAAGTTTTCCCTTTTCCTCCTGAGTAGAAAACTCTTCCAAAACACTTTCTCCAAACAGAAAACTCTCCACTAGAAAATTGCTAATCAATTCTTCACAGTCAAGAATTACAGTTGAAGAATACTCTAGTTCTTTTACTGAAAATACTAAGATGCAAAAGTAGTAGCACTAACTCACAACAGAAGCTCACAATCACAATATAAGAACTCTCTAAAAATGCCAAAGTTGAGAAAACAATGAGTGCCAATCGAATGGTGAATAGAGAAGTATTTATAAGTCGAAATAACAACAGAATCCCCATTTCTGGGCATGTAAAATAATAGACTGACATGTTTACCTGGTCAAAATGTCACTTGGCATGTTATAAAACCCTTAGTCATGATTTCCAAGGATGATTCGACCTCATGGAGCCAGCAATTGAAGAATTTTTCAACTCAACAATCAAAAACGCCACCTACAAGTACACGTTTTATTGCCAGTCGTATGAATTCGAAATGGTTTTATTGTTGCGTTTTTAGGTCAACTTTCTGCTTGTTAAAGCACTGAAACTCATCGCCATTTCCCTATTCTCAAGTTTGAATACTTCTCCCTGCATTTTATGTTGCGCAAGAGCTTTCGCATTTTCACGGGAATGTTCCATATTTGTTTTCCTTTCTATTTTCAAAGTTTAAACTTTTCAAATATTTCCTTTGTGAAGTTCGCTTCTTTTGAAATGTATTTTAATGAGTTAAATATTTTATGCGGCTACATTTTCGAATTTTTACTTCCTCATATATATATATATTGCGATTTTATCCTTCAAAGAATAATGCTTATTCTATTAAACATTTGAAACTATTTTCCTTTATTTAAATTTAAATTTTATATATTTGTATATTTTATTTATAAGTATTTTATTAAATATTAATATTTCTTTATATATAAACGTATTTATATATGAAAATATATTAATTTTAATATTAACACATTTAATTTATAAAATATATAAATATATTATTATTTACATATTCCTCATGTATTGATGTATATATTAATAATCACTTTATTAATATATATATTTATACATAAAGACATACGTAAATATCCTAGACAACATTATATGAAATATTATTTATATCAAAGATATTAAGACGAGTTGTGTACGTATATACATGCCTATATATTCTTCTTGTGTATACGTATGTATGCGTATATACATGTCAACACGTGCGTACAAGCATATCCATATGCTTAACGTACGTACGTATCGATATGTCTATACCTTTAGATACGTGTACACAATATATGTATGTGTATACGTACCCACTTGACCTTTATCATATATCAACTATTTCGTTCATACACAGGGAGTTACAATTTAGTCAGACTGACATTTTAACAATCACATCACATAAAGCATAAGGAAGTAAATCAAACTCCTAAGCCTATGGACGACTTATCAAGACTAACTTATCTGACCTGGTTCCTATGTACCATTCACAATGTGTGTGCATGCTCAATTGATTAACTTTACCGGTTAAACGACCAATACCCCTCTCCCAAGTGATATATCCCCTTTGCCTAGAGGATTGGTCCTCATTCCTGCATTCACAATTATAAACTCACGGCAGTCAATTGCTCACAAAATTAGCAACACATATAAATTTCATAAGATATAAAAACATCACATATTAATCTCATTATGCACATTTTTCATCATGATTAACATCAAATAAACAACATAAGAATGAGACAATCATTAATGTATGCAACTTATATGGACAACAAGGTGATTCACATCTTTATTTATTCATAAAATTGTCTTTACAAACACATAATCATTTATTCAACTCTAATAGCCTAGTAGCTATATAATCAGGATGTAACATACTTCCCCCCTTAGGAATCATCGTCCTCGATGACTTAAGGTATTATTTCAAACATAAAACAAATACATAAATTTTATTCATTATTCTCAAAAGCTTTGAGAATATTTGGAAACTTCTGTAGAATTTCCTCATAGTCTTCCCACGTTGTTGAATCCTCCGTGTATTGATCCCACTGAACTTTACATTGAGTGACATCCCTATTGCACAAATGGAGTTTACGCACTTCCAGTACCTTTATGGGCTCGAGAGTTATTATTTCGGGATCCTTTACCTGTAAAGCAGTCCAATCAATAACATGACTATCTCCTGGAATGTACTTTTGAAGATAGGACACATGGAAGACATTATGCATTTTGGCAAGAGCAGGTGGTAAGGCAATTCGGTAAGCTACAGAATTGACTTCCTCAAGGACTTCAAAGGGACCTACATAACGAGGAGACAATTTGGAAGATTTCCCAAACTTGATGGAACTCTTATGAGGTTTGACTCTCAAAAGTACCTTGTCACCTATAGCAAAATTACGGGGCACTCTTTTGGCATCTGCATAACTTTTTTGTCGACTATTAGCTTCCGCTAACTTTTTCTTAATAACCTTTATCTGTTGATCCATTTCTGCCAACATTTTTGGTCCAAGACTTATTCGATCCTCAAGTTTATCCCAACTTATTGGAGTTCGACACTTACGACCATAGAGAGCTTCAAATGGAGTCATTCCTATAGATGAATGATATGAATTATTATAAGCAAATTCGACCAAGGGTAAGTATTCCTCCCACTTATATTGCTGATCCATGCAATATACCCTAAGTAGGTCTTCTAATAATTGATTTACCCTTTCTGCTTGCCCATCCGTTTCTGGATGATATGCTGAACTTATATTTAACTGTGTCCTAAGTGCAGTGAACAAAGTTTTCCAAAACCTAGAAGTGATTCTTGCATCCCTATCAGAAATAATATTCTCAGGAATTCCATGCAACCTAAACACTTCTTGTACAAACTTTCTTGCAATGATTGGTGCTCCATCAGTCAAATTTACTGGTATAAAGTGCGCCACTTTTGTCAATCGGTCCACTACCACTAATATGGCATTATGTCTGTTCCTAGACATAGGTAGTCCTTGCACAAAATCCATACTAATTATTTGCGACTTCCACTCTGGTATTTCATGAGGATATAATAGTCCTGCCGGATGATGATGTTCAACTTTTACCCTTTGACATTCAAGACAACTTGCTGCAAAATTAGCTGTCTCTTTTCATTCCTTTCCAGAAATATAAGGGTTTCACATCTGCCATTATTTTTGTCACTCCAGGATGACCAGAATAAGGCACTTCATGAACTTCCTTCCATACCAGATTTCTTAATTCTTTGTCTTCAAGTACGTACACTCTTCCTTTGTACCTTAACAATCCATTATTTTCAAACTGAAATCCTTCATATCTAAAATCTTGTGGATTTTCTTTTAGTGCTTGTTTTACTTGCAAATAGTACTCATCATCTTTGCATTTCTGTAGTACTTGTTCCTTAAAATCAGTATGAATTGCTACTATCGAAGAGATATGGCATCTCCGACTTAGCGCATCAGCTACTCGATTCTCCTTTCCTTTGATATAATTAATGTTGAAGTCATAATCTGCTATCAACTCCAACCATCTTCTTTGCCTAGCATTAAGGTTTGGCTGAGTAAAAAGATACTTTAGACCATTATGATCAGTTTTAAGCTCAAAGGATCTTCCTAGCAAATAATGTCTCCACATTTGCAAAGCATGAACTATAGCTGCTAGCTCTAAATCATGTGAAGCATAATTTATTTCATATGGTTTAAGCTTTCTAGATTCATAAGCAATCACTTTTCTGTCTTGCATTAATACTTCTCCTAATCCTTCTCCACATGCATCAGTTATGACTATGAAATTTCCTTCAGGATCAGGTATTTTGAGAATAGGTGCAGTAGTTAATTTCTCTTTGAGTAGGTCAAAAGCTTTTTGACACTTCTCGTTCCATTCAAACCTTTTTCCTTTCTTTTGTAATGAAGTTATAGGAAAGGCAATTTTAGAGAAATTTGCCACAAATTTTCTATAATATCCCGCCAAACCCATAAAACTTCTTACTTCAGATACATTTTTGGGTATAGGCCACTAAACTACAACTTTAATCTTGGTAGGATCTACTGATATTCCTTCTGCCGAAATGACATGACCCAGATAATGGACCTTTTTCTGATAGAACGAGCACTTAGATAGTTTTCCATACAGTTTATGTTCTCTTAACCGTTGTAAAACCATCTCAAGTTGTTTGCTATGCTCTTCTTCATTTCTAGAATAAATTAGAATATCATCAAGAAAAATCATAACAAACTTGTCCAAATAATCTCTAAATACACTGTTCATGAGATTCATGAATGCTGCTGGTGCATTTGTCAATCCAAAAGGTAATACAGTAAACTCATAATGTCCATATCGTGTTTTGAAAGCTGTTTTGAAGATATCTTCATCTTTAATTCTTAACTGATGGTATCCAGACCTTAAATCTATTTTTGAAAACACCGTTGCCCCTTTCATTTGATCAAAAAGATCATCAATGCGGGGTAATGGATACTTATTTTTAATCATAGTCTTATTAAGCATACGATAGTCTATACACAGTCTTAAAGTTCCATCCTTCTTTTTGACAAATATCACAGGTGCTCCCCATGGTGAAACACTTGGTCTTATCAATCCTTTTGACAATAACTCATCTAATTGTGCTTTGACCTCCATGAGTTCTGTAGTAGTCATTCTGGAAGGCACTTTGGAAATAGGTTCGGTTCCAGGAACTAGATCAATGGAAAAGTCAAATACCCTCTTTGGTGGCAAACCAGGCAGTTCATCAGGAAAAACATCAAAAAATTTCTTTAGAATGGGATATTTTTCCATGTCCGTTTTTCCACTTTCCTCAATTCCTCCATCTTCTAGTTCTTGTTGACTTTGAAAATCAAATTTTTCATTTTCATATCCAAGATCTTCTATTTTTACTGCAAAGAGTTTGCACCCTTTCTTCTTAGCTCTAAGAAGTTGCATTGTTGATATCTGCCTAACTTTTACTTCTCTAGGTATTCCCTGAATCTTGACTAGGTTACCATAATCGTCTAAACATTCAACTGTCTTGGTATTACAATCCACTATGGCTCTGTGTCTCCATAACCAGTTCATTCCTAAAATGACATCATAGGATCCTAGAGGGGCAACATAAAGGTTGACTTCGGTTATGAAACTAGGTAGTTCAATTCTAGCCTCAAACAAACATTGGTCCACCCTTGCTCTTGTGTTGTTTGCATATTCAACACTCCATGACATAGCCATGTGTCCTGCCTTTCTAGTTAATTGATTAGCTATCCTAGGAGAAATAAAGTTTTCAGTAGTACCAGTATCAATCAGAATAGAAATAGGCAAACCAAATAAAGTACCTGGTGTCTCAATTGGCATTATTTGATACTCAGCCTGACGATCATCAATAGTGGCATGAATCCTCTGTTGAAACATTGCTTGTTGGCTTGGTAGTGCATTTCCATGAGATTGGGTTCCTGAAGTCTTATTGGGACATTCATTTGCATAATGATCTCCCTTGCAAATAAAACACCCCGTCCTTGGACCTCTTTTTAAACAGCTTCACCAGTTTTGCTTGTACTCACAGTGGTTTTGTTAACGTTGCCAGTGTTGGTATTGCTTCTTTTGTGATCACTTTTAAAATATTTTCCTCTATAATGAAATCTTTTTCCCTTTGTTTTGGCAACACCTTGTACAGATTCATCCTTCTTAGGAATTGTTTTATTAAAAACTTCAGCCTTGTGTTCCTTTCTTTCTTGCCGTGCAGAGTCTGTTTTCAGTTTTTGTTCTTGCTTCACAACCTTTTCATATACCAAGTCCATAGTAGTTGTTCCATGCATATCAACTTCTCCACCAATCTTACTATTGAGCCCTAGGATGAATTTTCTGATACGAAAACGTTCATCCTTATGGTATATTGGGACATAGCGAAGAAGTCTAGTAAACTTCTCCCAGTACTCATGTACTGTCATGTTTCCCTGCTTCAATTCTTCAAAATTGGTTAACTTTTGGTCATAAAAGAGTTGGGGTAACCATCTCTTTCTGAAAATTTCAACAAACTCACCCCATGTCAATTTCCATGAGCTTATATCCATTTCCAGTTTCTTGTTCATCCACTAGTTAGAGGCTTCACCCGCTAACTAATAAGCACCCCAAGCTGC
Source organism: Sequoia sempervirens (assembly GCA_007258455.2). NCBI lineage: Eukaryota > Viridiplantae > Streptophyta > Pinopsida > Cupressales > Cupressaceae > Sequoia > Sequoia sempervirens. Next base: position 211,759,622 of record VDFB02000007.1, on the reverse strand, counting down.
CTTAGTAACTTCGTCATAATTTCTTATATCGAAGTACTTTTCCATTTGTACTAACCATATTTCAGCTTCATCTCCTCCGGCACTTCCATCAAATTTTGGAGGGTATATCTTCTTCATATCCCTTGTTAACTCTGTGGACACTTGTTTCTTCTTTTTCTCAATTGACAGAGTTGGAGATTTCTCCTTCTCTTGGTTATGGTTAATGTCTTCTCCATGCGAAGAACTTTCCTCTTCATTACTGGCGATAGGTACTTCAACTTCTTTTGCCTTCTCAAGGTTAGACAATCTTGCCAGAATTTGGTCCAGCTTTACTTCCATTCCTGTTGGTTCTTGTTCGCCTTCACGACTAGTTCTAGGATTGCTACGAGATCTTTCGTAAGTTCTCACCATTATTATATGACTTGATTAACCTGGATATTTAATTCATGTTAATCTTACTACCATTTTACTATTAAGTAAAGTATATACTTACAAAGAAATCACATGCATATAAACAACAAAGCTCATAATAGATGTAATTGATGAAAAATATCATTTTATTCATATTAATAGGAATCAATATTCTGTCGATTACATAGATGGACTCTTCAAATAGTCAAGAGGGGAGTAAGATTCACCTTCAGACTCGTAACTTAAGGGGGTATATCCTACGGATTGAGAGAATTGTTGATCTCTTTCATTTTCTTCATCTCTAATTTGTTCATACCTATCCCAAAATGGGTAGTATCCTTCAGATTTATTGTCCGATACATAATTGCGTAAAGCAATTTCATTATGGTGCTCATTAACAATGTTTACAGACATTTGTTCATGAGACCATTTCTCCAAAGGTGGTGTCTTTGGCATATAGCCTTTAGACTCATTACTCGAAGAAATTTCAATAACCTCGGCTAGTGGTTGAACTCTTGGATCCCTAAAGATAAGTGCAAGGTTTGTACTTTCTTCAGATGGCATATCTCTGGAGAGTGGTAACATATCAGATTCCTCAGGTAGAACTGCATGAAGGTAGTTATACATTGTCTCCATCTTCATCTTTCTCTTCTCAAGACTGATTTGAGAAAGTGCATGACTGAAGGTTTCTGTATCACTCAACCAAATTGCGTTCTCGTAATTGGTTCCTTGAATGGTTCTAACGATAGCTTCTTTTTCCTTCTTGGCTTTCAGGTAGTGTTCATTTCCAATAACAGACTTTCTAGCTGTCAATCTGATACGCACCATCCTGACACAAGAATTTTTCACAACATGAGATAATGTTGGAAAAGGGAAGTTAATGAGCTCATAGGTTCCAGTGCAGAACCTGGTAGCTCTGATACCACATGTAACGACCTAACCTTTGTGTAAAATAAAAATTTCTAATTTTTATAACTTTTTTCCAAAGTAAACGAGTAAATAACATAGTAACAAAAATTTTCTTTTCTTTTCAAATTGAAATACATCATATAATTACAAATTCAAAGCTTTGTACAAACAAATAACTTTAATCATTTCTAATGAACTTCAGAGTACGAAAGTATAAGAATACATACATAGCTTAAACAACTTTTGCACAAATAGAAGACAGTCCAGGATCTTCCCTTACAAATCTTGGTTCTTCAGATGACAGAACGTGGAGGAGAAATATCACTCGGGTGCTTTTCCGCCAACCACAGACTAATAATGCGGTCCCCCACACATTCATTTTTCAATGAATGGACCTCCCTTCGTCGAAGAGATTGGTTGAGTAACCGATTCTGTTAACCGAATGAGCATAGTGACGTGTCCTACACAACTAGATTCTTGTATCCCACAATCTCAACCTAGTATGTACTTATTGGACCACTGTGAACTGACAATGTAATCATCTTCTAATCTAAGATGATGTAGGTACATTACATTACTATGGCCATAGTATTTTGGTTCAGTAAATGACTGAGTAAGTCATCTATCACTTACACTACTCAGGGCTGATTTTCCTTACACTACTCAGGGCTGATTTTCCTTCGGGCTACCTTACTCTATGTGTAGGCCATGTCCTTCGATGGGTTCAGTTTACCCTAGACTTCCTACCTCAAACAGTTTACTAGAAATGAGTCTATAAACAAGTATTATCTATCCTTTCTCCTGTTTCCAAAAATCATTATCCTAGGAGTGAAGCTTACTAATGTTAACCTAATAACATAGCTAGGATTGTACTTAGTTTTGACGTCATTTCGTTGCTAGAATTAATATATATTCTACGTATTCTCCATATACGGAGATCATACAATTTCATAAAAGCAAGCATAAGCACAACATTTCCTTCTTAACATAATGCATGTAAAGCTAGGTTATTTTTAACCCCTTAATCAAATTGAATCCCTTCTTTAAAAAACCTTGTATTTCTACAAAGTCATTCCTTAATCCATTAATCAACTATATTGAATTGCTCAAGCTTTCTCCTTTAGCTACATTGACAACCCCTAAGCTTTTTATCCCTTAAAATGAAATCCCTTGAACAATTATGCATTGACAACCCCTAAACTTTTATCCCTTAAAATGAAATCCCTTGAACAATTATGCATTGACAACCCCTAAACTTTTATCCCTTAAAATGAAATCCCTTGAACAATTATGCATTGACAACCCCTAAACTTTTTTCCCTTAAAATGAAATCCCTTGAATCATTATGCATTAACAGCCTATCAAACAAAACTTGATTGCTAAGGATAGTTTACTTAAATCATATGCAACCAACAATTCTAAAACAATAAGAAGACAGTTAAAGCTATAAATTCCAATTAAGAAACATTCCTGTATATACTTTTAAGCTCCTTTTCAATGCTCTTCTAACAGCAGCCTTCAATTGATGATGACAAAAAGAAGTTTTCCCTTTTCCTCCTGAGTAGAAAACTCTTCCAAAACACTTTCTCCAAACAGAAAACTCTCCACTGGAAAATTGCTAATCAATTCTTCACAATCAAGAATTATAGTTGAAGAATACTCTAGTTCTTTTACTAAAAATACTAAGATGCAAAAGCAGTAGCACTAACTCACAGCAGAAGCTCACAATCACAATATAAGAACTCTCTAAAAATGCCAAAGTTGAGAAAACAATGAGTGCCAATCGAATGGTGAATAGAGAAGTATTTATAAGTCGAAATAACAACAGAATCCCCATTTCTGGGCATGTAAAATGACAGATTGACATGTTTACCTGGTCAAAATGTCACTTGGCATGTTATAAAACCCTTAGTCATGATTTCCAAGGATGATTCGACCTCATGGAGCCAGCAGTTGAAGAATTTTTCAACTCAACAATCAAAAACGCCACCTACAGGTACACGTTTTATTGCCAGTCGTATGAATTCGAAATGGTTTTATTGCTGTGTTTTTAGGTCAACTTTCTGCTTGTTACAACACTGAAACTCATCGCCATTTCCCTATTCTCAAGTTTGAATACTTCTCCCTGCATTTTCTGTTGCGCAAGAGCTTCCTCATTTTCACGGGAATGTTCCATATTTGTTTTCCTTTCTATTTTCAAAGTTTAAACTTTTCAAATATTTCCTTTGTGAAGTTCGCTTCTTTTGAAATGTATTTTAATGAGTTAAATATTTCATGCGGCTACATTTTCGAATTTTTACTTCCTCAATATATATATATTGCGATTTTATCCTTCAAAGAATAATGCTTATTCTATTAAACATTTGAAACTATTTTCCTTTATTTAAATTTAAATTTTATATATTTGTATATTTTATTTATAAATGTATTTTATTAAATATTAATATTTCTTTATATATAAACGTATTTATATATGAAAATATATTAATTTTAATATTAACACATTTAATTTATAAAATATATAAATATATTATTATTTACATATTCCTCATGTATTGATGTATATATTAATAATCACTTTATTAATATATATATTTATACATAAAGACATACGTAAATATCCTAGACAACATTATATGAAATATTATTTATATCAAAGATATTAAGACGAGTTGTGTACGTATATACATGCCTATATATTCTTCTTGTGTATACGTATGTATGTGTATATACATGTCGACACGTGCGTACAAGGATATCCATCTGCTTAACGTACGTACGTATCGATATGTCTATACATTTAGATACATGTACACAATATATGTATGTGTATGTGTACCCACTTGACCTTTATCATATATCAACTATTTTGTTCATACACAGGGAGTCACAGTTTAGTCAAACTGACATTTTAACAATCACATCACATAAAGCATAAGGAAGTAAATCAAACTCCTAAGCCTATGGACGACTTATCAAGACTAACTTATCTGACCCAGTTCCTATGTCCTGTTCACAATGTGTGTGCATGCTCAATTGATTAACTTTACCGGTTAAATGACCAATACCCCTCTCCCAAGTGATATTTCCCCTCTGCCTAGAGGATTGGTCCTCATTCCCACATTCACAATTATAAACTCACGACAATCAATTGCTCACAAAATTAGCAACACATATAAATTTCATAAGATATAAAAACATCACATATTAATCTCATTATGCACGTTTTTCACCATGATTAACATCAAATAAACAACATAAGAATGAGACAATCATTAATGTATGCAACTTATATGGACAACAAGGTGATTCACATCTTTATTTATTCATAAAATTGTCTTTACAAACACATAATCCTTTATTCAACTCTAATAGCCTAGTAGCTATATAATTGGGATATAACATGAAAACTCTGCCCCAAAGGGTTCTTACATGTACAAGGAAAAATAACTTTTTTTGGAATTTTTGAAGTTTTGGGTCCATTCAGAAAATTATTCCCAACAAAACCCACATCTCATAAATTTTCATAATAATTACCCCTCGGTGAGGCTATTTTTAGCCGCAACAGAAAAGTTGTTTGAACAATATCATGTGCCCAATCAATCTTCAAGGTTTTCAAAATGTAATTCTCTCATGTCGAATACAAGACCAAAACGGTCTTAGTTCATGACTTCTTGAAAACGGTTGACACTTATCTGCATCAGGCACACCCAAAAGTCAACTTCAAAAATTTGGAAGGCATAGACCAGTGCACACTTCAAAATATCGAGCAATTTGAATTGCTTGAGGCAATGTCATTTCCCATCTTAGTGCAAAGCGTAGAATTAGTAATAGCTTGTGTAAAGCATTACAATCCTACTACAAGAGAGATTCAATTAGTAGATGGACGAGTGATATACAACTTCAAGCCTAGGGATATCAAAAGATGCTTCGCCATTCCACCATGTGTGAAGAACTTGGTCGTATCTATGGGAGAGTGTGAAAAGGCATTCAACACATCAAAAGACAAATGTCAGAAGAGAATGGCAAAAAAATGGCTTAAAGAGAAAAGAACCAACTTTTTGAAGAATGTAGGATGTAAGGAATTCAAAGATGAATATGTGATAATGATCACTCTACTCAACTGTATTACCGATCAAGAAGAGGTAAACAAATTCTAGTCATGGATGTACTATGTCATCACTCAAATTGTGAGCAATGAAGAACATTATGACTAGCTCACCTTGATCAGTGATTCTCTCCACAAATAGATGACCGATTTCTTAGAGGCTCACGAATTCCACATGTGTTCATACCTCATATACCTAATAGCCTTCCAAGGCTAGTTTAGAGCATTGAACACTATGGGAACTTTGGGTGTGCAAAAGCTTCATGAGCATTTCTCACAACTTAAATTCACACAATCAAAAAGAAATTTCAAGGGAGTCAATGATCAATTCCTAATGCACACTATGAGAGACCTCGATCATGAGTCCCATATATGCATCTCACTAGCAGCCAAGGAGGTAATGGTAGAGTGGGCAGATTGGTTTATCCAATTCCCCACTTTTACCTACATTTTTGTATAAAAGTACTTAGGTCATCACACCATGTTACCTCACTATCCATCAGATAGGGTAGTATTCATGGAATTCTTATGACAATTGCATGAGGTACATTCTCTTCTACGTATCAAATGCAAGATGGCTACAAACTTTCCTTTTCAGATGGGACTTTATAGGTGTAGATCAGCAACTGATGTCAAGACTATGATCCATGAGATGACGAGACTCAACCTTAAGTGTCTCATCGAAATACACTCATACAATCCTTGGGGTCACTATTCAGCATGCCTTGGTCACCTCTCCACACACAAATCCTCCATAGAGGACTATTGGTTCAATTGTGAAGACAAGTTTTATTGGAAATAGGATGCCATTTAATTTCAATCCTAAACATTATTTATTTCATGTATCTCCTAAGTCCTTGGAAAGTGTTCTCAGACACTAGGATTAGAAAGAGATTAATTATTGAATGAAATAATCACGTTAATTGAAATTTGTAATTAATTCTAAATAATAAGAGCATATGAGGGCATCCAAGATGAGTTCCTAAATAATAAGAGCACATGGGGCGCCCACATGGAAGGTGGAATCCACCTCGAGTTAAGTTAATTGTTTGGAGAAAAAGATAACACTTTTGTAATGCATGTAACGATCCTAGAAGTTAGGGATTAATGTTTACATGCATGAAGTTCAATTAAGTTAAGTTCAGATTAGTTCAGTTTAGTTCAATTTAGTTCAGTTCAATTATGGTTTAGTTATCTCTAGTTGCATGTAGCTAGTTTCAATTGAATGCTAGTTGACTTTAGTTAACTTGGAATGCATGAATAATGGCTTGAGTTGCATTATAGATAACAAGTGACTAATTTTAGTTAACGAGAGATGATCACTTTTGCATGAATGGTGGAGAGATATGTTTCAATTAACAAAGAATGACTTGGACCCACCTTGGGTCCCCAAGTTGGCTTCTTGGAGTTAACACTTTTGCATGATAAGATATTTCAAAAGGTTGGGTTAAGTTGGCCCATTCTTGGGTGCCTACTTTGAGGATAAGCTTTGAAGATATTTTTGGAATAAAGGTTGAGTTATGACTTCAGTTTGGTATGCCCAAATGGATGAAGGAGTTTATTTGACTTTGTTCTTCATAGTAGAACTCTACTTGCAAGAGATAGGCGTAGGTTTCGTGAGATAAGCATTGAGCTTTGTAATTGTAACTCTTTGGAGTTTACAAGGTTGATTATTTCCTATTTATCTCAAGCAAGTTGAAGAGAGTTTGTATCAGTTTTTATTGTCAGTTGTGAAGAAGATTTGTTGAAGGAAAAAGAAGCATATCAAGCAAGGATTGGAATTATTGTAATCTTATTCTGAGATTAAATAATACATTGATTCTTGGTGGAGTTTTTTCCCAAAAGGGTTTCTCAATGGTATATGCTATGTATCTTCTAATATCCTATCTAATTCTTCTACAACCTTTTGTCTTCATTCTACAAATGATAAAATGAATTAATCAGATAATCACCCACAAAGAATATGTAACGAAGAATATATATTTAGATTATCAATCATAAAGTTTTACAAAGTATTAAGCTACATAATCACCTCAATTTTCAACATTTGGCATCAGAGTTGAGGTTGCATAGAGTATTGGGACACCTTTCTCTTAAAAGATTGAAGGTTTTTTGGCTGTAGTGGGAGCTTTTACTATTTTTGTTATGCTGATTTTGGAAAACAAGTTTGTTACAATGAATTATTTTTTAGATATTGAAAGGCTCAATGGATCTAATTATGAGATGTGGAAATTAAAAATGGAGGATCTCCTTGAAGAGAGATATTAGTGGTTAGCTATTGGCAATGAGACAAAGTCACCTACACGATGTCAGATGAGGATTGGGCTAAGCTTGATAAGAAGGCAAGAGGGACCATAAGATTATGTCTTGTTGATGTTGTTCTCTTGAATGTTTTGGAAAAAACTACTGCATATAAGTTGTGGAAGAGAATAGGTGATATTTATCAAACTAAAAGTCTTACTAATAAGTTGTATTTGAAAAGACAGTTGTATTCTTTAAAGATGAAAGATGGTGATTTTGTTGCAAATCATTTGAATGCTTTTAATTTGATTCTAATTCAATTAGCATATGTAGATGTAAAGCTAGAAGATGAAGATAAATACATATTGTTACTTTTTTCTTTACCAAAATCTTGGGAAAATCTAATTGTTTCTATCAGTGGTAGTGGTGCAGATCCAAAGATGGACAATATAATTCCTACTCTCCTACCAGAGGAGATGAGGAGGAAGTCTAAAATAGAAATCCAATATGCCTTGTTTGTAAAAGGTAGGCCTACGAAAAAGGAACCTAAGGGAGACAAGGAAGGAAAGGGTAAGTCAGAAGAACGGAGTAAGGTAAAGTGTTGGAACTGTGGTAAACCAGGACATGTGAGGAAGGATTGTAAGAACAAGAAAAAGAGTGTTGATTCTTCTACAAACGAATCCTCAGATGATAGTAATCATGCTTTGATCATTTCATGTAAAAATGTTAGTGATGACTCTTTGCTTGATGTTAAAGAGTGATCTTCATGATGAGGATGGTAGTCATGATGCCATGTGTAGCTCGTACCACGGTTTAGTGGGAGTTGTTGGAAGTGATGTGGATGCATCATTGGTAAGGTTATATTCATATGATTGGGGATATTATTTTTTCTTCGTTTAGAGTGGTTGCTATTATGACATGGTTTACTCTTGATTCTAGATTAGAGTTTGGCATATTACATGTTCTCTTGAGACCAGGATGTATGTTATGGTGCATGTGGTCTCCTAGAAGGAGATGGTTAGATCATGTTGTCATTTTTAAGTTCCTAATTCACGATTGGAGCTTTGACATTGATCTTGAGTAGTTCTCTTATGTGTTGAGTACATTAATAATTTTCTTGATTAACTTCATGATAGTGCTATTTTGCATTTGGAGTTTGGCATGGATTGGTTGGTTATAAGTCCTCATGGATACTAGGAGAAATAGGTGAGGCTTGAGTTCTCTTATGGTAAGAGATATATGTTAGAATGGTTAATTGTAAGAAAATTTATTTTCAACAGTAAAGACTGAGAATCCTACACCTTGGTTGGACGTAAGTTCAACACACTCAACAGTTTCACATGCCTCCAAAGAGGCAGTTTGGTTACATAGACTTGGGAAAGGTATTGGTTTTAATTGCAAGTAAGTTAAACTTGAATGTGATAGTCAGTGCTATGTGTTTAGCCAAAATTCCTATGTATCATGCTCGTACTAAGCATGTTGATGTTTAGTATCACTTTGTGCAAGAAATGGTTGAGAGTGGGAAGGTATTAATTGAGAAAGTTAACACTTTAATTAATGTTGCAGATTATCTTATGAAAACAATTCCTACAGATAAGTTCTCTTGGTTTTAATCATTTACTTGGCAGCTTCATGATTACACAGGTTGCATTTGAAGTTGGCATGGATTGACTAGTTGGTATAGGAAGGCCACTGGCCTTAAGTCCTATACTTGATTTATAATGTTTATTCCTTGTTTAAAATAATTGTAATGTATAATGTCAAGTGGGAGAATGTTGGAAATACGATGTCATTTAATTGAAATCCTAAACATTATTTATTTCATGTATCTCCTAAGTCCTTGGAAAGTGCTCTCTGAAGAGCACAAAGATATACTGAGAGGGGGCGTGAATCAATATATCAACAAAAATTTACCCTCTTAAACCTTTCGTCAACTTCAAAGTCTAACACAAAATCAACTATGCAAGAATATCACAATATGAACAATTTGACACCAAAATTTTATGTGGAAATCCTTACGGGATAAAACCACAATACAAATAATGAACTTTATGAATTATATAAACTTTTACAAAGAATGTAGGCACCAACCTACTTGAATCACCAAATATGTATTTTAGTAGGCACCAAACTACAAGGAGCATCAACCCCTAATGTTCGTAGGCACCAACCTACCGGAGGCACCAACCCCCAGTTGCCAAGCACCAACTCAACAAAGATAATAATTGAAAGAACAATATTCCACCTTCAATGTTACTTCTTCAACGGATGATGGAAAATTCTACTCAAATGTCTCTTTTCATAAACCTTTCTCTATGCCTTCACAAATATCTTGTAGATATTATGCTCTTTACAATTCAATTACTCACTTTTCATATATTAACCTTAAATCTATAGACCTCTTCACAACTTTCATAACTTCTTCATGAGCTCCAATATGCTAATAAGAAATGCCTCAATATGTTGATCAAATTTTCCTTGATATTCTACTACAAACAGGACTTATGAAGTCTGCACAATAACTAGTATGAATTCTATACCAAATAGTTATCAAATAGGCTTGAATATCTTCACAAGGTCTGCCCACAATGCCTGTAAACCTTCAATGATTTTCTCATAAATGATGTTGATTTAAATCAAATTATATTGCATTTTTGACTTATCATCAAACCTCCATTCAAGCCTTTATATACTCATTTCAAATCTGCACATATTCCATTTTTCATCTGCTCATATTTTTCTTTGAATTTTTCTCTTTATTTGCTTGGAGTATATGATGTTCTTTTGTTTCTCACACTCTCAAATTATATTCATTGTTTTACTTATCCCGCTATTTTGTCTTTACACAGCCTTCTACTCCACACCCGCTTGTGTTTTTAATGACATAGCATTTTATTCACACACTACTACTCCTCACTCTCATTCCATTTCTCTCTTCCTTTTATATCTTCATGTCTCAATATGAAGAGATGTATCTTATGTTTTTTAAAATAAATAACCTTTAGAAGAGACTCCACTTTTTATTAATAAAATCTTTATACTTTTAATTATTTTCAAATGTAACTCCAAGGATAACCGTAGCCTTTGAAAACTAATTCATATTTCCTTTTAATTATATTTGTTTCCTTTTACATAAATGAATCAGTGCTCTTAATTAAATATGAATTGCTCCACTTTAATTCACTAAGGAATCACTACTTATTCTTCTTAATATATAATCACCATTACTCTATAAACTTTTTCATTTAACAATCGCTGAGTTTATTAATAAGATAGCAGCCTTTGGATATGCCTTGGCCATTAATAAGACAAAACAACTTTTTTGAATAAGATAGAAAAATTCACCTTTTTGAATAAGACAATTTTTTTCTTATATGGTTTCATCCTTAGGGAATTGACTTGTCTTTTCTTAACTATTCATTAATCATGCTCCATCTTATATGGTTTCATCCTTAGGGAATTGACTTGTCTTTTCTTAACTATTCATTAATCACGCCTTTTGGAGCAAATAGATTTTATAAAGAACACTTCATTCTCTTTCTTAATATGCACCTATTCCAAAAAAGACGTCCTCCATTCGAATTTCTTCATCAAAAACACGTCTCTTCACAAAGCAATTTGTATTGATCTTTTAAACAAGTCTCTTAACTTTTAATTAAGTCTCTCTAAAATACTTCTTTTGGATAAGTCACTGACTTGTTAATTTCGGCTCTTCATAACTTAAAGTCTGTAATCTGAAAATACTTCTTTAATTTTGATTTTTCAATCATGAATGACTTAGACCACGACTTAGCCATCTGTTATCAAACTGAATGTCTCAGTTTAAAGAATTTGAATGTTGAATGTTCTTCAAACTAAATAACATGATCTTCAACTTGAACAAACATCATACCATGTTCTTCATTTTCCATCAATGATAAAATGTCTAACAAACTCAACCATGCTTGTGTTATCTTCAGTCATGTTTATCTTGACATCAATGACAACATTTCCAACATTCTCAAACACTAGGATTAGGAAAAGATTAATTATTGAATGAACTAATCATGTTAATTGACATTTGTAATTAATTCTAAATAATAGAAGCATGTGAGGGCATCCAAGATGAGTTCCTAAATAATAGGAGCACATGGGTCACCCACATGGAAGGTGGAACCCACCTTGAGTTAAGTTAATTGTTTGGAGAAAAAGATAACACTTTTGTAATGCATGTAAAGATCCTAGAAGTTAGAGATTGATGTTTACATGCATGAAGTTTAGTTCAATTCAGTTCATATCAGTTCAGTTCGGTTCAGTTCAGTTCAACATCAGTTCAGTTCAGCATCAGTTCAGTTCAGTTCAGTTCAGTTATGGTTTAGTTATCTTCAGTTGCATGTAGTTAGTTTCAATTGAATGCTAGTTGACTTCAATTAACTTGGAATGCATGACTAATGACTTGAGTTGCATGATAGATAGCAGGTGACTACTTTCATTTAACAGGGGATGATCATTCTTGCATGAATGGTGGAGAGATATGTTTTAGTTAATAGAGAATGACTTGGACCCACCTTGGGTGCCCAAGTTGGCTTCTTGGAGTTAACACTTTTGCATGATAGGATATTTCAGAAGGCTGAGTTAAGTAGGCCCATTCTTGGGTGCCTACTTTGAGGATAAGCTTTGAAGATATTTTCAAAATAAAGGTTGAGTTATGACTTTAGTTTGGGACGCGCAAATGGATGAAGGAGTTGATTTGACATTTTTATTCATGGTAGAACTCTACTTGCAAGAGATAGGCACAGGTTTTTTGAGATAAGCATTGAGCTTTGTAATTGTAACTCCTTGGAGTTTACAAGGTTGATTATTTCCTATTTATCTCAAGCAAGTTGAAGAGAGTTTGTATCAGTTTTTATTGCAGGTTGTGAAGAAGATTTGTTGAAAGCAAAAGAAGCATCTCAAGCATGGATTGGAATTATTGTTATCTTGTTCTGAGATTAAATATTACATTGATTCTTGGTGGAGTTTTTTCCAAAAAGGGTTTCTCCACGGTATATGTTGTGTATCTTCTAATATCCTATCTAATACTTCTACAACCTTTTGTCTTCATTCTACAAATGATAAAATGAATTAATTAGATAATCACCCACAAAGAATACATATTTAGATCAGCAATCATAAATTTTTACAAAGTATTAAGTTACATAATCACCTTGATTTTCAACAAGTTCAAAGTACAAAGGCACAACTACAACAGGTTTACACTTCCACATATTGAGTTGATTTCTTGTTAGAGGATGTGGAAGGGTTATCAAATGATAATGGGGAAATCACACTTCCCACATTCTTCATATATCAAGTTGACTCCCAGTCGCTTCGAGCCATGGATTGGTACACCAAGGAAAGTACCCCCGTCGAGGAAAGAATGAGTAGAATTATCAGAAATAACTAGCTCTACTTGGACAGTAAAATAAAACAAAAGGTAATCATTCCCAACATAGAGCTTCCATTGGTTAATACTTCACTAGCTTCCACGTCAAAAGCAAGGCCTAGACAAAAGACATGGAGTAACCCTCCTAGAGGAACCAAAATATTGGGACATACAAGGGGGAAAATGTCGATTGCTAATACAGATCAACAAGAGCAACATGTGGAGACAACCACAAATAGAGTTGAAACAGTGTCAAAGATAGAAACAATTGCAGCTAAGATGGTACCAAAGATGGAAGCAGAACCTCCAATTTCATTGCCACCACAACAGTTGTCGATCCATATTGAATTAGAGCCGGATTCACAACCACACAACATCGCAACATAATCCCATTTGTTAGGAGTTCACAGGACTAGCACCCATCCTTCCACTAAGGCTAGTCAAGACTCATCTTGGCTTGAGAATCTCCTAGTAAGGAAGAGAAGGATGTTGTCCTACCAATTGGACTTCTCAAAATTTTACCATGTTTATCAAGACACGTTGGAGAAGAAGCTCAAGAAGCAAGTCCACGTGGGAAAGAATGTTGACAATGAGATTGGCATTGAGATCGCCACACCACCTAAGGATAGAAATGCAGATGAGGTAGAGATTGATGATTTCACCTTGTTGAAAGTCAACTTTGGAAAGAGCATGTGTTAGGTTGAGGTGGATCTCTTTGAGGTTGTGTCAGTGAGCATCAAAGAAAGAGTGGTGAAGGACAGTGAAGACAAAGTAACCCTAAAGGCTAAAAACTAGGAGTTGTTATAGTATATCTCCAACTTGATGCATGGTACCACCAACGTTACTGCCTTGCTTCCACAGATGTTGGAGCTTCTCCCAGAAAAAAATAAACTAAGTTAGTTGATCCTATATGGAAAGTATTTGCGAGATCAAGTGGAATATTTCGTCATCAAGGGTCAGTATATACTTACAAACTTGTACTAGCTAAGGCACAAAGCCCATGACCTTCACACAAAGATCCAAGAAATGGAACAAGGTATAGCAAAAAGCAGGCCTTGAGATGATATCACCATCTCAGACTTGTAGATGGTGTACAATTTAGTTACTATAGAGGAGAACAAGAAACATCTTTTACACTTGGAAGGAACAACTTGTATAGAAAGTGAAAGCTTATGGTACAAACTTTGTGGAATTGATTGAGTACAAACAAATCATGGAAAGTGTTATCAAGTTCATGAGAACATTGGTAACATGTATCCCTTGCCAATACCAACATGAAGGTGGAGTGTACGTCAAGCTAGCTGAAGTACATGTTGCTCAATTTTTACCTGTAGGCTCAATCAGGCAGGATAAATTATGTTTCAGATGTTCATAAGGGCCAAATGGGACATTTGCATCGAGGGTTAGGTCATGCATCTGATGAAATTTCACAAGGAGCTCATTTGAGGATTCTGCCTTGGTCAGATCAAGCATAAAGCTCTTGAAGAATAAAGTCGCGAAGACCAATAGAATGTCTCGCCGACTAGCAGAGTGTTCTACCCATTTGAAATCCTCATGATCACCAAGACATCTCGGTCACTGTAAAGTTTAATATCTCCCTCTGCTTGGGATGTCTCACCGACAGTCGTTCACAAGGGTGGCATAAGGGGAAATGTTTTGCTTCAGGATAATGTCTCTCTGACTGCATGAAGTTTTGGCGAGAGGAGGCATCCTTGCTATATGGTCCTGCCGACATGGTGGGAGTCTTAGCAAAACAGAAGGGTTCGAGCTCGGGAAGAATGGAGGCCCTCGATGTGAGATCTTGACGAACGAAGGTGGTCTCCCCGACTCTAATGGCTCTCTCCGAACAAAAAGGACCTCGTTGTGACATCTCGGCGACCAAATGGTGTCTCATCGAAAGAAGTTGATTGAGCTTGGGGAGGAACACAGGTCTCGGAAAAACAAGATGAGTTCATTGTGAGGTCTCACCGATAGCAAGAGGTCTCCCCGACATAGATGACATCAGTGTAGTGTTTGGCCATCGGTAGGGTCCTGTCGATTTCTTGTGGTCTCACCGAAGCAAAGGGGCTTGATGTAACGTGTTGTTGATGTAGGATGAGAGCTTCGCCATAAGGTCTCACCGAATGCAAAAGGTCTTGTCAATAGAAGATGAAGAAAGCTCGCCAAAGTATTTTGCCTTTGGCATGAGGTCTTGCCGAGAGTATGGTGTCTCACCAAAAGAAGTTGATTGAGCTTGGGGAGGAACGAAGGTCTCGGAAAAACAAGATGTGTTCATTGGAAGGTCTCACCGACCGAGAAAGCTCTTGCCGAAGTGGAATAGGAGCTCGCCAAGAGGTTGGAGGCTTCGCTATGAAGTCTTGTCGACCCAAGAGGGTCTTGGCGAAGTAAGATGTCAATGGGGAAAAAGGAGAGACTTCGCTATAACATCCCGACGATAGGTATGAAGTTTCCTCAATATGAAAAAAATGGTGCCTTCGGTATGAGCTGATGGTGCCAGCATGAGGTCTCACTGACTAAATAAAGTCTCCTCAACAGAGACAGAGGGAGCCCGATAGGAGTTCTCGCCGAGGCAAGGTGGTTTCACCATGAGGCCACGCCGACAAAGGAAGGTCTTCCCAAACAAAATGTTGAGCTCAGGTAAGAACGGAATGTGTTCGGGGTGACATCAATAGGCTCTTGTTGATCGTCATGTGTTATGCCGAGAGCTGCAGAGTGGTGTAATCGCATCGGTGAGACATTTCTAATGTCTCACCGAGATGCGATTCTGATGAGACGACCTTTGACCCTTTGGGAATCCTACATGGAGCGTGTTCAACCAGCCAGAGGGAGTCAAAGATGAACCATTGACGATTTGACTGATTGATCACCCCGACAAAGAGGATCAGCGGAGCAAAGGCAACGTGGATCTACTCTGAGAGATCAAAATTAATGATAATGCCTCAGGAGCATTCGAAGCAGCTCGACGAGGAGGTTTGAGAGGGATACGAGGACTAGAAGTGAATGCGGTAGCTGCAAAAGATCTGAAGGCTTCTCCTGAGAGTGACTCCACACCGACAGGGACACAAGGATACAACATTAATTTTATCAAAAAGATCTATGGGCAAATCTTTGTAGTTGGATATTTTGTAAGCCCTAAGGGGTCGATATCAATTTGTATATATGGAATTTTTTCCTTCTTGTAAAGGAGTTCTCTGGATGCTTTTTCTAAAGTCTGTGACTTTTGTCGTCCTCTCTCAGATTAGCAAACTTTTGTAAGTCAGTTTGGAGCATGATATATAAAATCTACCTTGGTTACTATTGATGGTCCATTGTTTTCCTTCTGGTTCTTGTGAAGTATTGTGCATTTTCAAGTGATTCATCAAGCTACTTAGTGAAATCTTTCTCTTTCCTTATAGCTTTTGTTTCATGTTAGCATGCCTTTCTTTGCAAATGTAGTGTTATGTAAGTTACAAACTGTGTTTATTCAATCACACATGACCCCTTTTAATTTGTGAAAAATCTGCTCTTCCTTCTTGAAAGTATGTGCATGTCGAACCTATTTGTATGCATAATCTACAAAATCTAGTTGTGAAAACCCATATCCATCATCAGTATTCAAGTGTAGTCTAAGTGTCTCATTGTTCCTGTCATTTGGTGTATCGCCGCAGACTTTAATTTTCATTTTTTATGCATTTTCCTTTTTCCTCACGAAATTAGTAGTTTAGGTGATACCAAAGGAATTCGGCCTTCTCCAAAGGTTCATTTCAGCTTTAGGTGACCCACAACCTTGAAATGATCCCATGTTTCTCTAGAAAGCTCAGTTTTTATAACTTTGCATAGGGTGTATTTTCTAGGTGACAACAATTTTGGCACGCTCGGTGGGACTGTGAACTGCTTCTCAGTTCACGTTTATGCATTTTATTGCTGCTATTTGGTGTGTGTTGCAGTAGTCTCAGCCTTTTGGAGGCATTTTCTTTACATACCCGGTGACTCCACTAGAGAATAGCAACTAGTTTCAAGCAGATTAAGTGCTGGTACATTCTTATTTCCGAAAAATCAGATCTGGTTTTCTTGTTTTACAAGAATTTTTAATGCATTTCCAACTTTTATGAATGCCCCAAGATGTCTACATTTTATGAAGACATGTTCTACCACTCAGCTTGTCATGAAACTATTGATCATCCCTCATTTCATGAAAATTCTACTTATATACCCAATTATCAGCCATATTAAAATGAGTATGCAACCTTTTTTAGTCCAAGTATCTTTGCTACAGGAGATTATCAATATTCCCCACAAGTTTTCCACCCTCCCACCCCTACTCAGTTTGTGCATCAGCCTATATACGTCCAACAACAGTTAGAGAAAAACCATCATAATGCCAACCAACATGTTTGTCCACATGCCCAATCTCAAGGAGAAAACAACATGTGCATCGATGAAATAATCTCCGATTTTCAAAGACAAATGTTGGAGATTGAAGGACAACAGGAGATCGATTGGCAACAAGAGCAAAAAGCTTACCAAGCTTAGACAAGTGAGCAGGAATGGGAGGCCAAAAAGAGGCAATTTGAAGAGAACCTTACCCAGTAGCTGGCTGCAAAGGATGCAAAAATGAGGTTAAAATTCTCCAAAAGAGAGGTTCCCAAGTTTGCCAGCTTTAGGAAAAGTCAACCTCTTGAATCCCCTAGTAAGTCTTCTCAGTTTGAAATTCCAAGCTTTAAGGGATTCAATTCAATGCAAGAGAATGTAGCACCTAAACAAGATCAGTCTCTCATCCCTCAAGAGCAGCCCATTGATCCAGATGATTTGCTCCTCATGGAAAAGATTAGTAAAGTAAACCCAATGCAGTTAGTTGTAGCATGTTACCGACTACAGCAAGAAAGGCTCAAATAGGAGGAGGGGCAAAAAGAAGGACAACAGACAGTGGAAGAAGGAAAGGATGCTCAAGTTCAAAATTCTGTCTATTTATTTGATGAACTTCCATAATTTATAGGTGAAGACGAGCAATGCTTGACTGAACTTACCTCAAGGCTCAGTTTTGAGCTGCAAAGTGATGAGCTCACAATAGATTGGCTTGTTTAATTTCCTAGTATTGTGGGTGATGATAGAGACACCCTGCTTGAACTAACACCAGTGTTAAAGCTTGGACAACCAGAAGATGAAATATGCTTTGAAAGGTTGTTCATTCATCAAGAGGAAGATGGGGGAAGCCTGGTCATAAGGGGTGAAAGGGTTGGTACCTATGAAAACATCCATGCAAAGGGGCATGATCAACAAAGGCATGTTTTGAAAGGTACGGGTACTCTTGTAAGTGTTCAAGAAGAAAGTTATTAGATTGATGTAGAACATGTCATGCATGAGGAAGCTGATCAGGAACTTGAAGAGGATATGTTTTCAAGCATAGTGGAAGAGTTTTTCTCAAAGCTTGATGCCAAGCCATCATTAACTAAATCCGGAGAGTGTGAGCAGCATAACCAAGTGGAAGGAGCTGCCATAGTTTCATTTGAATCACACAAGGTAGC
This sequence comes from Sequoia sempervirens, assembly GCA_007258455.2. Taxonomy (NCBI): domain Eukaryota; kingdom Viridiplantae; phylum Streptophyta; class Pinopsida; order Cupressales; family Cupressaceae; genus Sequoia; species Sequoia sempervirens. Next base: position 211,741,066 of record VDFB02000007.1, on the reverse strand, counting down.
TCCATTCCAATCATCATGGGGTTATGACTGTGGAAATAGTTGATCAGAGTAGACCTAGCAGGATTGGCTTGGAGGCTATTCTTTCACAAGGATGCCCGATCAGGCATCTAGCCAAAATGGAGACCAACAAAGATATTGATACCTTGCTTGCACCCAAGCATGAGGGTACTGCTGAGGAGGAGCACACTCAAATTAACTTTCCACCTCAAAACAATAATGTTTACATTCCATATGAAAGGGTTAGTAAGCTTGAATATGTTCTGCAAGAGATCTTGCAGCTATCCATTGATTGTCATGCATGCTTCATTTCTCTTTAGTTGTTCTCTAGCATAGCAAACATTGTAATTTTTTTAGAAAAGGTAGTTATTTTACCCAACCTGTTAATGGGTTCGTTTGACCAGCTTCCTTGTTGGTTAGAATAGGATAGGCTAGTTTCATTTTAAATGCATCTTTGTTTTCCCTAAGTGCTTTTGAGCACAGTTAGATAGTTTGCTTCTTTTGTGTTGGGTTTTCATAATTTTTAGGGGTGTCTCTTACTGCTCTGTTTAGTTATAACAATTTGCAATGTTTTTTTCAAGTGGTGTTGGTTTTACTAAGTGACTCCATGCCCAATGGATAGGCCTAGGCTACTGGTTTCATGTTTAGTAGGCAAACATCCAGCTGAGGTCGCTAGAAATGTTGCTCAATTTTCACCTACGGGCTCAATCAGGCAGGATAAATTATGTTTCAGATGTTCATAAGGGCCAAATGGGACATTTGCATTGAGGGTTAGGTCATGCATCTGATGACATTTCATAAGGATCTCATTTGAGGATTCTGCCTCGGTCGGATCAAGCATAAAGCTCCTGAAGAAGAAAGTCGCTGAGACCAGCAAAATGTCTCGCCGACTAGCAGTGTGTTCTACCCATTTGAAATCCTCATGGTCGCCAAGACATCTTGGTCATAGTAAAGTTTAATATCTCCCTATGCTTGGGATGTCTCACCAACAGTCATTCACAAGGGTGGCATTGGGGGAAATGTTTTGCTTCGAGATTATGTCTCTCCAACTACATGAAGTTTCGGCGAGAGGAGGCATCCTCGCTATATGGTCCTGCTGACATGGTGGGAGTCTCAGCGAAACAAAAGGGTTCGAGCTGGGGAAGAATGGAGGCCCTCGGTGTGAGATCTTGACGAACAAAGGTGGTCTCCCTGACTCTAATGGCTCTCACCGAACAGAAAGGACCTCGCTGTGACGTCTTGGCGACCAAATGGTGTCTCACCAAAAGAAGCTGATTGAGCTCAGGGAGGAACAAAGGTCTCGGCAAAACAAGATGAGTTTGTTGTGAGGTCTCACCGATAGCAAGAGTTCTCCCTGACATAGATGACATCGGTGTAGTGTTTGGTCATCGGAATAGGGTCCTACCGATTGCTTGTGGTCTCACCGAAGCAAAGGGGCTTGATGTAACGTGTTGTCGGTGTAAGATGAGAGCTTTGCCATAAGGTCTCACCGAATGCAAAAGGTCTTGCCGATAGAAGATGAAGAAAGCTCGCCAAAGTATTTTTCCTTCGGCATGAGGTCTTGCCAAGAGTATGGTGTCTCACCGAAAGAAGCTAATTGAGCTCGGGGAGAAATAAAGGTCTCAGCAAAACAAGATGTGTTCACTGGAAGGTCTCACCGACCGAGCAAGCTCTCGCTGAAGTGGAATAGGAGCTCGCCAAGAGGTTGGAGGCTTCGCTATGAAGTCTTGTCGACCCAATAGGGTCTTGGCGAAGTAAGATGTCAATGGGGAAAAAGGAGAGACTTCGCTGTAACATCCCAGCAACAGGTATGAAGTCTCCCCGACAGGAAAGAATGGTGCCTTCGATATGAGCTAATGGTGCCAGCATGAGGTCTCACCGACCAAATAAAATCTCCCCGACAGAGATAGAGGGATCCCGATAGGAGTTCTCGCCGAGGCAGGGTGGTTTCGCCATGAGGACACACCAACAAAGGAAGGTCTTGCCGAACAAAATGTTGAGCTCAGGTAAGAGCAGAATGCGTTCAGGGTGACATCAATAGGCTCTTGTCGATCGTCATGCGTTATGCCGAGAGCTACAAAGTGGTGTAATCACATTGGTGAGACATTTCTAATGTCTCACCGAGATGCGATTCTGATGAGATGACCTTTGACCCTTTGGGAATCCTACATGGAGCGTGTTCAACCAATCAGAGGGAGCCAAAGATGAACCATTGACGATTTGACCGATTGATCACCCCAGCAAAGAGGATCAGTGGAGCAAAGGCAACGTGGATCTGCTCTGAGAGATCAGAATTAATGATAATGCCTCAGGAGCATTTGAAACAGCTCGACGAGGAGGTTCGAGAGGGACATGAGGACCAGAAGTGAATGCGGTAGCTGCAAAAGATCTGAAGGCTTCTCCTGAGAGCGACTCCACACCGACAGGGACACAAGGATACAACATTAATTTTATCAAAAAGATCTATGGGAAAATATTTGTAGTTGGATATTTTGTAAGCCCTAAGGGGCTGACATCACTTTGTATATATGGAATTTTTTCCTTCTTGTAAAGGAGTTCTCTAGATGCTTTTTTTGAAGTCTGTGACTTTTTCCGTCCTCTCTCAGATTAGCAAACTTTTGTAACTCAGTTTGGAGCATGATATATAAAATCTACCTTGGTTACTATTGATGGTCCATTGTTTGCCTTCTGGTTCTTGTGAAATATTGTGCATTTTCAAGTGATTCATCAAGCTACTTAGTGAAATATTTCTCTTTCCTTATAGCTTTTGTTTCATGTTAGCATGCCTTTCTTTGCAAATGCAGTGTTATGTAAGTTACAAACTGTGTTTATTCAATCGCACATGACCCCTTTTAATTTGTGCAAAAATCTGCTCTTCCTTCTTGAAAGTATGTGCATGTCGAACCTATTTGTATGCATAATCGACAAAATCTAGTTGTACAAACCCATATCCATCATCAGTATTCAAGTGTAGTCTGAGTGTCTCATTGTTCCTATCATTTGGTGTATCACCGTAGAATTTAATTTTCATTTTTTATGCATTTTCCTTCTCCCTTTTCCTCACAGAATCAATAGTTTAGGTGATACCAAAGGAAGTCGGCCTTCTCCAGAGGTTCATTTCAGCTTTAGGTGATCCACAACCTTGAAATGATCCCATGTTTCTCTAGAAAGCTCAGTTTTTATAACTTTGCATAGGGTGCATTTTCTAGGTGGCAACAGTACAAATGTAGTTTCAAGACCTCATCTGTAATAGTTTCTGCAGTGATCCTATTGACTGCAGGTTAAGTCAGATCACAACCATGTCAACAAAGCTTGACAACACAGCTACAAAGAAGATTGAATACCAAGAGCAGATTGCAAGTGGCGAGGAGATGTTGCGAAGACACATCATCATCCTGACAAGTATCAGTTGTCCAAATGCAAAGACAGTCAATGTATAGTTGGAGGAAATGATAGCTCAAGTTGATAAAGTGTAACTATCAGTTAGGACATCCTACCCCTCCAAGATAGCATTTATGACACAAGAGTTAACTTGACACCTCTTTCCAAGTTAACTCGTTGTCCCAAAAATTATGCACATCTATTTTGTAGACATTTTTGTATATTAGAGTTCTCTTTTAGTTTAGAATTAGTTAATTGAGTAGGCTTTTCAATTAACTATTAGGTTACCTACTTTTAGACATAGGAATAAATCTTGTTGATTGGAAAGAATTGAATGTTAACTCAAGGAGACTTTATGGTTTCCTACTCCTTTGAGCTTCTATAAATAAGAGCCTTTGTTCATTGTATTTTAACTTTACTTCACGGTGGCAAAATGTTGAAGCTTTTTTGTTTGAGACTTTGTTCAATTAGTATATATTCTTGAATCATATTTTTTATAGCTAAACGTTGAGTTGTTTGCTTGCATTCTTGTTATTCAGATAGGTGTATTCAATATATGTTCATGTGTTATTGGTTGATCGCCTATTGTATGATTGTTCTCATTTATGCAATTTTTTGTCCCAAAGTGTAAATCTTTGATCGAGGTTGAGATAATAAATCATGAGAGCAATATGCCTTCAATCTAAAATTCTCAAGATATTTCATGTATGTTGTTTCAAATAATTTTTCTTTCAATCTACACCTTGGATAGAGCGTCATCACCTACTTGGGAATTTAGAGATTAATATTATCGTTATGTGTTGTTTCTAGTAATCTATATTTCAGCCTACACCTCAGACAGAGTGTCATCTCCTCCTTGGGAATCCTAAGTTTTATATTACCATTAGATGATTACTTGCATAAATTCTATTTCAGCATAAATTTGAAAGTTCAAATTCTTCGTATGGATGTTGAGAGACGTTTTTTTTAAGTGATCAAACCATTCCCAAATTTCTCCTATATCCTCTCACTCTAAAATATTTGAGGAGATAGGATAGTTTAAGCATTATCCTAGTTGTAGTGAAGATCTGAAAAAACCAGAGAAAACCTTAGCTGCAACGCATTTTGTTTTATCACCTTCTGCCCTATTGCTAAGTAAAAAAGATAGGAATTTAGTTCACTTTACTTTTTACGCAACCATCAGGAAAAAGAGGGAGCTTCCCCTCCTAATTTGAAGAGAAATTAACACTATGTATAGCTGTCTATTTCCAATAAGCACTCCAGAGGTGCTAATTGAAATGCCAACAAGGAGATTAGACATGCCTCCACATTTAGAGACCTTTGGGACCTTAGATAGGCATAAGGGATGAAGAGGGGGTGTACTTATGCAAGTTTTGACCAATGGAGACATAAGACATAGGAAATAGGCCTTTGGTCTACAAAAAATAATTGAAAAGGAGACATTATGAGTTCGCCCTTCCTGAAATTGCTTGTCCTCAAGAAATTCAAATTCACCATGTTCCAAGTTTCCATATTCTTCCCTTGTAACGCACTTAGTAGTAGGCTTCTCCAATGAACCAAATAGTTTATGATGGCTCCACATTGCAAATTTTTTACCCTTATGACAAGGATGGCATTTATTTCTTTTATGAGAGACACTCCACTATATTCTCCCTAGTGTATTCTATTGATTTTGGTAGTTTCTTTATAGAAATAGAGTCCCTCAAAATTTCTACTACCTTCTTATTCACTAGCTTTGTTTGTTTAATTTCTTGTAGCTAGTAGCTTATGCCAAGGATAATTTTTTCATCTATCAAATGAAAGAATCCTTACTTGAAGCAATTATCAATTCTACTATCTCTATTGTAGGAGAAAGATTAAGGTAAAATTTATAGCCTAATTACCTCTTTAAAAGGTGCATCCATCTAATATGCTTTGAATTCTAGAGGGGTGACACATAGGTGTATACACTTATTTAATTTAGACACTATAAATAAACCATAATTTTACCTTTTACTATGAGAAGACTGGTAATGAGCTCCTAGATCATATTTTCCAATTTTCGTTTTGGAGTAAGTAGTGGTTGTAGTGAACCTATGAATTTGACATGCTTCACTTCACTCTAATCATAAGTAGCATACACCTTGTTATGCTTGATAACGACCTCCTTGAAGCACTTCCAAGAGAATCTTCCTATGATTATCCTACATATCTTGTGGGGCCTAAATAGCACCACCATGGGTGTATTATGCATGGACTTCAAAATCTTATATTTCAACTTTGATTCAAATGCTGGAAAAATTCCATATGTAAACAAAATGAGACAATACACTAGTCCATATTTGTCATGTATCACCTTTCCATCTAAATTTTTAGCACAATTATTTTTTTGGCATAATTTTCCATAGTAGAAGTCTTTCCAACATCATAATTTCTAGAAATAGAACTAGAAATTAGCATTCTAGAAAAAACATCATGGGCTACATTATTTCCCCCCTTATATCAAAATCATAATCTTGGGTTTTCCACCCATTTTTTCTCATTATTCAAATCAGGTTGATGTAAGAATAAATTTAAGTTGCGGAAATTTATCTCAACCAAACACCTACCCCAAAGCAAATAATGTCTATTTTTTACCAAAATGTGCTTGATGGCAAGAATCTCCTTGTCAAAAATAGAAAACCCATTTTTTGAATCTTTTGACTTCATGCTCTCAACTTCAATGACATCCCATTTTATATTAATTTGGCTCCAATTCTACCTTGTGAAATGTATGTGATAAATATTAAATAAATTTTATAAAATATGATTCAATTACCTTTTGAGGGTGATCACAAACTTCTTGAGTTATATCAATCCCTGCAACATCTACTTTCTTTGTCATTTGGTTTAATAGTGTTGCTATATGTAAGAATCCCTTAGTAAGAATTTTATTATTACTACCTAAATTAAGGAAACTCATGAAAAGAGTTAGTGTGGGAGTGGAAGTCCACACTACATAAATTTGTATCCTCTTCTAATTCACTTGTGCACCTTGAACAATAATGGCATCATCCTCATACACAACATTTGTTAAATCAAGTTCACACTTAAATTATTTTAAAAATAACATTTGTTTCTCATTGAATACATGTGTGGGTACAAATGATACAATATAAACTATGGGGATGATGATGATAGAAACCCCAAAAGTTATATGGAAAACATTCTTTTTCACATTCCTTGTGCAACATAGTAGCAAAGTGTATTCTTGTAAAAATGAATTTGAATTTAAAATTATTTTATCAAACTCAATGACATCATTGAAGTTCTACCTCCATTTCTTTGAACTGCAACAATGGCATGCTAAAAAATGTACTCATCTTTCCTAGATTGTTTTCATAACAAGTACCTTGTGTTCCAAAGATTCTTACTAATAAGGCTACCATAGTTATACCCTTTGAAAAATGGCATGGATCAAATCATTTGGAGGCTATGAAATGGCTATAGTATTTATTCATATGTTGCTTAAAATTTCTCTCTGAATAGTATTATGTGGGTTGGAATAATTTCACTTAGCGATCCTAATAGGTACTTAAACCTCCTCCACACCACATCAAGAAAATGATTTTCCCCATAACATGGTTATTAAATTGTGTTCCTTTACTCAAAATCAAGAATGTAAAATTTGGTATGTTAGTCCCTTTGAATTACATGACCAACAACTCAAGGTGTCTAGCAAGGAATTTGAAAGTTACCCATATTCCTTGCAACCAAACATATGTTGGTAGTTTGATCTCAAGTAATTTTTAGACTTGTTGGAAACCTCTATGCAGTATAAATTATAGAAGCATAGCATTGAGCACCACCCTATGCTGATTTAAAAGGGTAGGAATATCAAAATAAAATAATATGCATGCCCACCATCAACGAGCAATTTTTTGCCCCAATAGCTCCTCTACATAGAATAATATTACAAAGATTTTCTACCAAGTAAATCTTTCCCACAGTAGACCAAGAATAATAATATTTTACAAGTTTTCATATTAGTAGTCATACTTGAGCTCTTCCCGATATTTCAAAAATATTATTTTAATCTACTCTAAGAGCACTACATCCCCCATTAGAGAGACTTAATCCTTTATCATGATATCATATGCTTCCATGCTATTTTTGTCATGTTTACCCATGATCTTGGGAAAATAATGCAAACCCCTGATTGATATTGCTCATATCTAAGATGATAGTAGTGTATGGATTTTTTTATCATGTCAAATTGTGAAAATTCCCTAAATATTTAGATACCCTATCATCATGCATGAGTGCTCTTGAAGTGGAGAGATAAAATACCCTTTCCATTTAGTATCCTTCATCATTTTATCATCACTAGAATACTTAACATTAAAAAAAAACATTATACTGACATGATATAAAATGGTGTGAAAAATCCATGCTTCCACTAATGTCAGTATTTCTTGAGTTGTAATCAAGGAAGAAATAAAAAAAATTACCTTCCTTCATAGATTTGGAAATTTTTGGAGTTGTGCAAAAAAAATATTATTCTCAATGTATAAATTATTAGTGCAACTAAAGTATATTTCACAAATATATTTGCAACATGTTCACCTTGTAGATCATTCTCACATGGTGTACTCTCCTTCCTTTCTTCGTTTTCTTTCTTGTGCTTGAAAATAATAATTACTTACTCATATTAGGGATATATATATTCCTTGCTAAAAGTGATGACTTTATTTCTCACAACTTAGATTATTCTTCTTTCTTTAATTCATGCTCCATAATTTATTTTTTGACCCCTTCTTGAAGCTCTAGCATACTCATCACCATTTTTGGTTCCACAATCTTCTTTCCTAAATTTTCCCCCTCTTTTTCTTCTCTAGGTAGATTGGGCTCAAGTGCATTAATCAAAAGTTTAGGTTGCGTTCTCTATTTTTCTAGATCTTCTACTAAAATAATTTCATCTTTTCCTTGGAAACTTTGGCTTAACTCCCGTTGTTCTTTTGATGAGAATGAAATTTTATTTCTTCTAAGCTCATTTTTGGTATCATTATTTACCTTCTTTGTAACAAATGGAAATGGGGTCCTTTGAGGGTGTACATTATATTCTTTCTCGTTTGAATCTTCCTTGGAGTTTCTTAGTAATGGTGTCTTTGAAAATGATTTATATTTTGATAATGGATGGGGCTTTGATTCTAAATTCTCTTTATTTGGAAATAAATTTTTCTCTTTCCCATGCTCGATGATTTCCTCCTTAGAAACTTCTATTTTTTATTTTTCCTTTCTTAACATCCTTATGTATTTACATAGATTTCACTTTCTTGACACCTTTAAAAAACAATTAAAAGGTAATGAAACTTTGAACTCATCTAATGGTTGTTGATATTCTTTGAGAAATGTATCAAACTCTTCTTCCCATTTCATATCTAGTATTTCATCTCAGTTATTCTATCTACTAGGTGGAAAAGTTGATTCAACTTAAATTTGTAAATCCCTATTTTCCATTCTATGATTGCTCCTTGATCCTTTCTTGCATATTGAACTTTTTCTTACCATCTCAACATGTTTTTTAAAGGCCCTAGGGCTAACCTCATAACTTTAGATTGATTCTAATATATCCATTAATATAGCCATATTTTCAACAAAAGACTATTCTTGGTGGATGATGAAAATATTTTTTCCTTCTTGTCTGATTGAGCCTTTTTCATCATTAGAATTGGCTCTTGAAGAGCTTGTTCCACCAAAGATTTGAAATTTTAGGAATTCCATAATTCATAGGCTAGCAATAAAATATACTCTAATACTCTTGTAATATCTTGTTTAAAATATTAATGCAAATATTATTTAAAAACCTTTTATGAATATGTTTGGATTTAAATACTTTAACCGATATCTAACACAAACCTATAAATTTCCCCTTCAATACATTGTTGCAACAACTAATCTTATAACAACCCAAATTAGAAATAGAGTTCACAAATATGTAAAATAAATGGTAGAGCCTTCATTAAATTAATGGACTCAAACACATTAAAATGAAGCCAACATAGGGTAAATAAACTCCCAATATTTTAAAATTACCACAAAGATATAAAATACATTACAAATTGCTTTAAAACAATGCAAATAAAATGGGTAACACACTCAATATATGTTGTAATATAGTAGATAAAATGGCATTAAACTATTATACTCAACCTCACAATGAACATAGATTATAGAATCTTGATGTAGTTGGAATAATTAAATATGTCAAAAATATAATAATAAATTATGGTACAACTAATACCATCTAACAATACAACACTTTCTCCCATGAAAATAGGAACATTGTGTAATTGAATACAATTAAAGATCTACAACCTTGAATCTCATGCATGTGACCCTTTGGTGAGATCATCCTACCAAGTCAAACATTGTTTGTCATTATGCATGTAAACCAAAGGATTTTCATCCTCTAGTCCTCTATAGATCTAAAGTTTTTTATCCTCAAGTTTGACACTCTAAATAATGCATTCTCTAAGTATTATTTTGTTAGATTTCATGTGTAGACAAAAAATGAATCTCTAATGATGCATCCAATTAAATATAACATGAAGATACATAATTAATATGAAATCCCACCAAAGAAATGACTAAGATCTATGCTAAGACCAAGGGTTTCCATGGATGCAACCATCTCATTAAATGACACCCAAGGAGTATTTGTCTAATTGAGTATGTGCAAGCAAATGGCTGCCTTTTTCCTACTCAATATTTGAATTTTCCTTTTTCATCCCTTGCTTGAATTTGCATGTGAACCCATGCCCTCAATATTTGATAGTTAGTTTCAAGAAAGAAAATCCCTCATGGAGAAGTTGTGCACTTAATTTTGGAATTAATGGTTCATTAGATCATCCAGGGATGTAGATGAAGTAAATAATGCAAAAACATGGGAATAGTAGAGTCCAGGGGTCATAGATCCCATAGGAATCATGTCATTGATCAAGAGTCAAGGTTTGAGAAAAAGGAATTCCATTAGGAAAGGTTTGATACTCAAATGGGAATAGACGAAAAAGGTGAAGTTGGGTGGAAGGGCATTTCATGAATGGTAAATTTTAACACTCTAACAACTTGAACATGCTTAGGAGATTTACCATGCCTCCACATTTAGAGATCTTTAAGACCTTAAATAATTAGCATTCCAATAGTTATTAGAAATTATTTTAAATGTGACATCCTTAATAAATCATAAAATATAAAAGGTTTTATAACCTTATATTAGAACAACATATAAATGTTATAAGGGTATGACCCTTAATAACATTATGTTCTAACAAAAATATGGGTACTCATTTATCCTATCCTACCTAAGTAATTAAAATAAAATTTACCTCAGTAAACTTGAATAATAATGTACAATTAAATAATTACACTAACACCCCCTTAAGTGAAACTTAGAAAAGAAAATGAAATGGGTCCTAGAAACTAGGCCTAATTATGTGCTCATATATAATGGTAGAAACTCCTCAAAATATGAAGAGAAAACTCATAGGAATGTTCTCCCTAAAAAGACGATGAAGAGGAGGCTAATGGATGAATATAGAAGCCACTTGTGAACCTCAATTTCAATTTTTAACCATGAATAAAATCAATCCATAGGAGAAAGTACCATGAATAATTTGGAACACTAACCATAATCAATGGCTATCAATTCAAGATGTGATCCAATGTGAATCAAATGCAAGATTTGAGATCATTTACCATAGCCTCTCAATTTGATGTGTGAACTAATGTGATCAAAATATTTCAATTCATAAGAAAGATGTTGTGAAGGGAGAACTAGAGGATCCAAATAAAACTCATGTGATATTTCATCAAGATGGAGGTGGAATCACAATGCATATCATTTTATTACAATTGTATCCCTTTATTGTGTCTTGCTATAGAGAAAAACTAGAAGCCTATGTATGAAGCCTCCCATAATAGAATTTTCTTATAGTTCATGATTAAAAAATTCCCATGTATAATCCTCTCTAAATGACAAGTACATGATATGATGGAACTTTATAAATTGAGATAATTTACATAAATACCCCCAAAAAAACTCAATTGTGAAATTTTCCTAGCAAAATATAATTATAACACTTTATACTTAGTATGATTACAGTTGCCACTTGCTAAACTAGTGAAGTGGTCTTGATCTTAGTGTATTATAAATTATAAAAAATAGGTCATGGAGATGAACTACATTTTTTATATAGTATGAAATAAATTAGACTACACTAATAAAAAGTACATAGAAACTTATGTATATAAAAAATTTGTGCTTGAAAATGATATTCTATGAGCCTAAATGGAGCCTCAAAAGTTTCTAAAATGAGAACTACTTAGCATCACCTATGAGAATTTATAATTTTATAAAAATCACAAAAAAAAATTGATTCATTTGCACCATTATGAATATCATTAAAAATTAGCCCATATAAAGAAACAACTCAAGAAAAAAGAGAAAAAATGATCAAGAATAAAGCCTCTGAAGTTCAACACCAATAATCAAATTGTCAATGGAGAGAGGTAAATAATTGAGGGAAGATTATGTTGATGTTGTGCTTACACCAATAGAGAATACTGTAAGATTCATTATAATAATCTAGCATACAAATATATGCCCATAATTTCCTTTTATTTTCCAAAAATTGCCTCCATACATTCAAAAATTCTTATGGATAGTTTAAAACCACCAATATCCTATCAAGTAACTATTTTGAGTGTGAATGGTGGTTTCGACTACTTGAGGGAAAAAGCAAGAGGTCTTGACAATGGCAATGGCAAACACTAGTGGTGAAGTGACTATTGGTTGCTAGCTGCTAGCTAAAGTCACCATTGGCTTAACACAATGGGTTGAACATGCCACCAATGGTCTACATGGTGCCACTATGTAGCAACTTATGCCTTAGATTTTCCTAACACAAAACCTACACAAACTTTATATGAAAATGGGGTTTTTCAATCCTTTTGGATGCAATGGTGAGGTTTATTTTTTGTAAAAATGTCTCAAAAATAATATGTAAGCTAGCTTTAATGATGAAACCCTTTTGGACAATTGAGCTTCCCAATCTCCAATTTTGGTGAAACAAGTAAATCTTGAATTTCATGAGCCTTATGAATATTATGGGGAGTCCATATTTGATCCATCAAGTTCTAAAATTCATCTACAATAAAAATTAGAAAGAGAAACCCCCTCACAATCTAATATAATTACACTCTAAATATTTGACTTAAAATATCTATTTCTCAAAGGACATGAATTATTTAAAGACACCAAAAAATATTTGATATTTTGTACAATTTAATAAAAATATGAATAAAAGCCTAGATCTAGATGACTATAGAATATTATTGTTATCCACCGAAATTGCACCCTGTTGAACCTGATGTTCAACACCTCAGTGTAACATGGGAAACCTCTAAAGATGTTGGTTTCTTGTAAACAGAGGTCAACCTCTGGAGAAGGCCGATTTCCTATGGTGTCACCTAACTACTGATCTTGTAAGGAAAAGGGAGAAGGAGAATGCATAAAAATGAAAATTAGATCCTACGATGATGCACCAAAATATTACTTAGACTTGGAAAACTTAGGTTTCATACACTTGTACACAATGACTAGAAAACAACTTGCACAACCTGTTTATGTGTGCTTTGCATCAGTGTTTTATAAAAAGGCCTTATTGCTTGAGCTTCTAGGAGGAAAAGACTTCACAGCTAAGAGCAACTTGCAATTTTTTGACACAGATCATAACTTGCAAACATCACACTTCTCTGCAAAAAGGTACTAAAGCCATGAGACAAAATTAAGGGGAGAAAATACTTTCTCACAATAATTTAATCAATCATGTAAAAATACGCAATATTACAGTAACAAGAAGACAAAAATACTCCATTCAGTGATGCCCAAGGTCGGTACTATATTCCATGTCTAAGTGAGTTACAAAACTCTGCAAAATTCTGCCAAAGGATCCAAACGTCACTAAGTGCAAAAAATGCCAATCCAGAACTCCTTTACAAAGAGGAAAAAATGCCATATATACCCAAAAGTGTCAGCCCCTACCCTAGGGCTTACAAAATGAATCAGTTCCTCAACATGTCGGTCTTCACATCTTTTGGAATGGAGTCATGCTGCATTCAATGTGCCTACCCCGTTGTCCATGTCAATGAAGAATCACCTCAAGAATGGCCTCCTTGATCTTTTGCAACAATCACATTAACTTCTAGCCCCTCATGTCCACCCTCGAACTTGTTAGAGTTGCTTTGAATGTTTCTGAGTGTTATCATAAATTTTGATCTACTCTTTCTAGTCGACATTCCAATTGTCTTTGCAGTCTCCTCCTTTCTGTTTACAGACGACACCCCCTGGATATCAAACTGATCCATCGCTTTATTCACAGAGTGGACCCACGTTGTTTATGTTATGTTGATCTTCCTCATAGGGGAGTCACAACAATCAAACTGTCAATGGTCCGCCCTCGGCTTCCTCTGATTGGGTGTACATACTCCACGTAAGACTCTCGAGAGATCAAAGTCATTCAAACTGAATCGCATGTCGGTGAGACACCAGTTGTGTCTCCCTGACGCGATTATACTCTTCAGCAGCATTGGCATAGCATACAACTGTCGGTGAGACCTCACATTGAATTCAAAAGTTATATCGACATCCCTAAAACCATCGGCAAGACTATCACCTTCGGCTAGACATCATAGAGAACCCTTAGGAGTCATACCGATATTGCCATTTCATCACCCAAACATTTGCATTCGGCAAGAGTTCTCGCTGAAGTCTGTGGTAGACCCATCTCTATTGGCAAGAAAAACATCAGTTGGGAAGAGTTCATACCGAAGGCATAAGACCTTCAATGAGACATACCATCATCAACAAGATATCATGTCGAGCTCAACCTCCTTCCTTCAGTGAGACATTGGCGAGTCGGGAAGACCTCGCACCAAACTCCAAATCCTTTCGGTGAGAACCTTTTAGAGTTGGTGAGACATTATCCCGAAGCCCCATCATTATACTGTTGTGCTCCTTCATCGGCGAAGCACCCATGTGTCGGTGAGACCTTATGCCAAAGGCAAGATCCTTCGGCAAGATCAGTTCACCATCTGTCGACAGGACCCTAGTGGGTCGATGAGACATTATCAGATCAGCAGGACATCACTCTGAGCTCCCTATCTTTCAGTGAGACTTTTTAGAGAAGATTCCTCCTTTCGGTGAGTTCAACTTCATTTTGGGGAGACCCCATCCTGTCGGCCAGAGGTTATACCAATGGGACTCCATGTCGGAAAGACACTACGCAATCGACAAGATGTATCCCCGAAACCATCCCACTTCAGCAAGACCTCATACCAAGCTCAAAACCTATCGCTGAGACCATTTGCTTCGGTGAGACTCTCCCTCCGTTGACGAGACATCACACCGACTGCCTCCATTCCTCCCGAGCTCGAATCCTCTTTCGGTGAGACTCCCATTTCGTCGTCGAGACATCTCCCCGAGCTCAACATTACACCGAGAGTTCCATTCTTTTGGTGAGACTCTACTTGATCGGCAAGACATTATGCCAAAGGCAATCCCCTTCGGCGATACTTTACATAGTCAGAGAAACATTTCCCCGAACGAAATCATTCCCCCCGACGCCACCCTTGTGAAAAATTGTCGACATGACCTCCTTCCAAACGAAGAGATACATGAAGACTCATGGCGATCTGAACATCCTGGCGACTGGTGTATTAAACCAAGTAGAACACACTGCTAGTTGGCAAGACAATAGGAAGGTCCTGCTGACTTTCTTCTCTGATGAGTTTTGTGCCAAAATTGATCAAGGCATGCATTCCAACAGACCTCTTTGTTAAATATCATCAGGTGCATGATTTAATCATGCACAACAATGTCCCCATTTTTCCTTCATGAATGCTTGAAATATAGATTTCCTTGCCTGATTGAGCCCGTAGGTGAAATCAAATAACAATTACAAAAGCTAGATGCAAACCTACAAATCATGCAAAATGAAAATATCAACTAAAATCTAATATCAAGAATATTGAGATACTAATATAAATTTGGTTATTTAATGATAGGAAAAAGCTACAATACATAGCCTTATAGTTTCCAAATGTAATTTAGATGAGTATAACACATAAAATAAAATAAAAAATGTTTCTTTAACTAAGTTTCCAAATCTATGAAAATAAGAAAAAAATGGAATCTCGTGAAAGAAGGAAAAGATAAGTACTTATTTATCCTATATTACCTAAGTAATTAAAATAAATTACCTAAGTAAACTTAAATAATAAGATGAACTTAAATAATTACACCAACACTTTATCTAATTGCATGTTGTAAATTGATTAAGGAATATCGTGAAGGGGAATGTGCATAACTCTAGTTATAATTATACTAATACTCGTTTGACAATCCATAATATGCAGTTTTTCAAGATCATGAATACTATTAGGAATTAAATTAATCTTAATAAATCGCATATTAGGGTTAACTTGATCTAGCACTAATTAGTGACCATTGCATAATAATCAACCAATCATATAAGTTACCAACCAAGAGGTTTTGCAAGTATATTATCATTTATTATAAAAGTGATATATCAAGCATTAGAAGATTTTCATGCAATAATTAAAATTAATTAATAATATGAGTCATTTAAGAAATAAGAGTAATATTAAGGCCACTTCATGGTTGGGCCTTACAAATCATATTGAAATTTCAAAGGAAAGCAGTATTGATAATGGATGTTGTGAGATATAGACACGTGGCACAAGGAATCAAGGCAATGTCATGATATAATGATATTTGGTTTGTAGACCTAGGTAATAACTCAAATATAAGAACCTAAGTAAATGAAATTGGACATGATACAATTTCTCAAACCATTTTGATTGAGTTAAAGGAAATATTAGCTAAAATTAAACTAGTGAGGGATTTTTTGTTCAACTAACTCCCCACATGTTTATTAGCCCCAATTAAATCAATCCAATGCACCATAAAACACATTGGACAATTTGGTTGACCTTGAAAAGAAAATAACTTGGTAAATTGAATTGGTGAACAAAAGTGGAATTTGAGACATATGAAACCAAATATATATCACCCATCAAAATCTCAAATGAAACATGAACCAAATTGCTTATAATATATTTAAATATAGATAAAATAGGGAATTAAAGGTTGTTATATTGAATGGAATAGGAAAATTTCACAATGAATATACATTTTATATTGGTATATAAGAATTAGATGTGGAAGAAAAAACAATTGTAGTGACCAAAGTTAATCAATTCTACTACTAATGCAATAATATATATAAAGGAGCACACCTCCTAGGGTAGGATAAAATATTTGATGTAAAGTTGGAGAGGAGTTAATATAGAGATAGAGGTTAGATTAAAATAGAGTTGGAAAGGTAAATTATATCTATGATTATCTAGAAACTCTATAATCTATTCTAAATTTATATAGAATATTATGTAACATGTACATTATCTTGTAACACTTTTATTTAAATCTTTAACCTTGTTTAAAAATCAAGTCCCATTATTTTGGTGTAAAC
Source organism: Sequoia sempervirens (assembly GCA_007258455.2). Lineage (NCBI taxonomy): Eukaryota > Viridiplantae > Streptophyta > Pinopsida > Cupressales > Cupressaceae > Sequoia > Sequoia sempervirens. The sequence goes on along the minus strand of VDFB02000007.1, from coordinate 211,724,117 downwards.
AATCACGGACAACACTATACAAAATATCAATCATGTTTAAATACCTCAAAAGATTGCATTAGTTGTGTCAAAGTAAGGTATTTTCATCACAAAACTAGATTTAGGACTCATGCAATTTAAAGTCAAGGTTGAAGTGTGGATTGGTGATAAAGATATATTTATCCCCACATGTGATCTCTCATTTTATCCTTCATTTTTTATAGGCAGTGATTAGATTAGATCTAGTTTAGATTTTATTTTCCTTACGATGATTGTTAAATATTTCTATAGAGTAATGATTATAATCTTAACATTGAAAGTATTATTAGTCTTTGAAATTTAACCCTTGTTCTTCTATAATATCCCCTTTTAATGGAAAAAATTTCACATGACCTATGAGCTACATCCTAGAGACAACATAACTAGGAACCCAAACCTTTGCAAAAGTTATTCCTTTTCACATAAGAATAGAATAGTTTCACATAATCCAACATTATGAAAGATATCAACATAATGGTGTTAGAATGAGGCAATGCTTGATAACAATAGGTACAAGTTAGTTTTATTTTATATGGTTTTACCTAGTTCTAATTTAGTTCTTAAGCATGGAAGCATTATAAAGGAAAGCATTTAAATATAAGAAAAATAAGTGTTTTAAAATTCCTCAAGCACTTGGTGGTGTATTCTCGTAACTATGATTCTATGGAATTATTAAGAAACTAATTTATTAAATGAAAAAAGAAAGGAAATATGCAAAAACTACCTAATTAATCTTACAAAGAGAGAGATATAAGTTATCCAATCTATACAAATTTTAGTAGCACTCCAACATAGTAATAATAATAAAGAAGTGAACAAGAATGGAAAAAAGAATAAGAAGAAGAATGAAACATCTAGCCAATATAGAGACAATGATATACCCTAGGAAAAATATTTCGAGGAAAAAACCTAGCATTAAAAATATCAAAATCAATGTATTATCAATAAATATAGATTATCATAATTCATATTAAAAAAAAAAAAAAAAAGTTGGAGCAGGAGGAAGGCCAAAAATTTGAGGTGACCTGGATGGAGCAAAGAATCATTGCGAGGGGGTCATGTGCGACAATCAACGAGGGGATTTTCAAGGACGGCCTAATGGGGATAAGGAAACATGGGTGATGTACGTGGAAAAGGTTGTTTCTCCTAAACAACTACATGAAAGGGCAGCAAGCGAGGGTTGGTGCCAAAATTCAAAAACTCGTAGGAGGTTAGTTCAACATGAGCATGATTAGAGTGGGTGGCATTGGAATAGAAGAAGCAATAGAAGGTTGGATCCCCGCACAAGGGGCCAAGGTGGCTATTTCTAATGGAGAGAATTTGGTGGAGATCCTGGTAATAGTGGCCCAAGAGATTGGTGCCAGGCTTCTTTGGGAGCAACAAATAAGTGGGCTAGAGGTGGTCACATCAGATAAGAAAATAGAGCGAATTTGGTGATTAGGTCTAATTTGCTTCAATCATCCATTTCCTTTTTGGAGCAACAAGGGTTGATTGTCCACTGGTATGGGAAAATCCTAAATTGGGATAGTTTATCTCGTTGGTGGCAAGGTCGATGGGTGATGGAAATAAAATTCAAGGTCTTGGCGAATGGCTTCTTTGTGGTGGTTTTCCTGACAACTGACATTTAGGATCATATTTTGAATGAGATTTGGCTTATGGATGGGTTCAACTTTTACATTCTCAGGTGGGAGATAAGCTTTGATTCGATAAAGCATCAATTGGAATGGATTCAAGATTGGTGCCGGTTTCCAAACCTTCACTTGGAGTTTTGGAAATTGGAAATTTTGGAAAATATTGGTAACCATTTGGGGAAATTTATTTGTGTGGAGGAAAGAGTCAATTAGGATGGGGTGAGCACATATGTGCGAATTTGCATAGAATGCAAGCCTAATAGCTACTTTTGGAAAGCGATTGAGCTATTCATGGATTGGGGAAATTTGATTCAACCGTTGATCTTGTATATGAATATAGAGAATAATATTTTAGAAACCATTGGGTGGAGGTCGTTAGATAAATGTGGTTGTGGCCCTCCCCCCATCCAATCAACCATGAACTAGGTGTAGGGCAGTATGGGGAGTGGTTGTGCAAATCTTCGTCTTGAGCCGCAAAGCGCCTCTCTGCTGAAGCCCATGGAGAATCGGGATGCCCCTTTTTTGGAAGAGAGGGATCATTTGGAGGAATTAGGATCCATGGATGATGGGATGGACCCCCAGTTGGACTAGGGAAAATTTTTGGTGTGCCAATTTTTGAATTCAAAAATTATAGAAGTTTTGGAAGCCATGGAGCCAAATGTCAAGAAGGACGACTTAGACTCGCTAATGGAGGTTGGGCTTGAGCTTGTCAAGATTTCCAAAGCCAATAAAGCTAGAACGATCCCCCTTGGTATTGAGGGGAAGCTAGTGGATTGGGTAGATGGTATCCAATTGAACAAAGATCAGCATGATGATGTGGTTGGCCCTTGCTCTCCCCCAACAAGGGAAACAAAAAAAGTGCCAAGGTAACAAGCAAGTTAGGAATTTTTTAGAAAGAACCATGCAAAGCCTCCCCGAATTGTGGTGACAACAAGCATCGAGGCAGGATTCCTAACTAGGAGAAATTGAAATGGGATGGGGAAGCTTGTGGCTAGTTGAAGATCAACGAAATGCTCAAAGTAGGGAAGAGGGATTCCCTTCCTAAATAGCCATGAAGATTGTTACCTGGAATGTTAGGGGCTTGAACTCCCCTAACAAGTGATGCCTCATTAGGCATCAATTGGTTGGTTTTCAAGCTGACATATGTTTGCTTCAAGAAACTAAACTGAGTTAGAAAAATTTAGCTTCTATAAAAAATTGTGAGGTTGGAATGGTCTTGAGGTGAATGCAGATGGTGCCTCTAGAGGGATTTTGACGTTGTGGCACCTGCAAAGCGTGTGTCTAGATGAATTAATTTTTGCTAGACATTGGATGGCATGCAAGGTAAAAAGGTTGGCTTCCAATTTAAATTTCATTTTAATTAATGTTTATGGTCCAGTCTCCTATATTCAAAATAGGTAATTATGGTGCAATTTGAGTAGCCTTTGCAAATATTTTGCATTGGAATTCATCATTCTAGGTGCTGATTTCAATGCCATATTAAGATCAACTAACAAGAAAGGTGGCATTGGGAGGAGGCTACAATCCCAAATTGATTTTGAAGGTTTCTTAGATGTTAATACTTTGTTTGAGGTCAGTACAAGCAATGTTATGTTCACATGGACTAATAGAAGGGAAGGCTTCTCCAACATTGTAGAAAGATTGGACAAATTTGTTTTTAAAGGTGATCTACATAATTTCCCCTTCACTCGTGAAGACAAAATTCTTTCTGGGGCTGGTTTGGATCACTTCCTATTTCTGTTAGATATTGTAGGTGAACATTCTCCTGTGTGTTGTCCTTTCAAGTTTGAAAAAATGTGGTTTCGTGACCCCCATTTTCTTGAGTTGGTACAACAGTGGTGGTCTATCCATAATCCAGGTGGTTTGAAGATGTACAATTTTATGGAAAATTTGAAATTTGTTAAACAACAACTGAAAATATGGAATAAGGAGTGCTTTAAATACATTTTCAAAGAGAAGCAAGACATCGAGGCAGCCTTACATTCTTTAAACAAAGAAGTAATCATGTAGGGGATCTGGACAGGTTTAATCAGGAAAAAGAGCTGCTAAGTAAACTAAAGGATTTACTTGCCAAAGAGGAAACCTTTTGGCGAAAAAAATCAAGAGAAGTTTGATTGTGTGGAGGGGAAAAAAAATCAAATTCTTCCATAATTCAACAAAAACTATGCAAGAAATAAATAGGATCTCTTGCATTAAGAACAATGATGGTAGAATGTTTGATAAGATTGAAGACATCAAGGCAGCCACGGTGGACTTCTTTCAGGCCCTTCTCAATGAACCAGTTGGATCTAGTATACAGGATATGCAAGCCCTCATAAGGGGCATTCTGTGAATCATCATAGATGAACAAAATATGGTGTTACAAAGTAAATTTTTAGAAAAATAAATTAAGGAGGCCCTCTTTCAGCTAAGCCCAAACAAGCCTCCTAGGCTAGATGAGTTCCTAGTTGGATTCTTTCAAAAGTGTTGGGACATTCTTGGTAAAGATCTGGTAGAAGCAATTGAAGATTCAAGGAGTTTAGGGAAGGTTTTAAAAGACGTTAATAACACTTTCATTGTGTTGATCCCAAAAAGAAAAAAACTAGATTCTTTGGATGATTTTTGACCCATTTCCCTCTGTAACACAGTCTATAAAGTCATTTCCAAAACAATTGCCAACAAGGTCAAATGCATCTTGCCACATATAATTTTTGAGGAGAAAACGGGTTCATGTAGGGAAGATCTATTTTTGATGGGGTCATAATTGCACAAGAATCAATTCATTCAATTCATGCGATGAAGAGAAAGGAAATGTTGATCAAGTTGGACATCAAAAAGGCCTACGATAAAGTGAACTGGTGCTTTCTCTTCAAGGTCATGGAAGCCTTTGGGTTCAACAAGAGTTGGTTAAACTGGATCTTTGAATGGATCTCGTGCTCAATATTTTATGTTTTACTCAATGGATTGCCAGAAGGTTTTTTTAGCATTTTTAGGGGGCTCAAGCAAGGGGACCCCATATCGCCCTTCCTCTTCATAATAATGGCTAAAGCCCTTGGACGTGCTTTCATGTTGGCAAGATTAGAAGGTCACCTGGAGGGTGTTCAAATCTCGAGCGAGGTCCCTAAGGTCACCCACCAACAATTTGATGACAATAATATGTTGTTTGGAATGTCCATGGTGAAGGAAGCAAAGGGATTCGAGAAAATTTTGGATCAATATGCTCAAGTGTCTGGTCAGGAGGTGAGTCAAACTAAATCTAAGATTTATTTCTGTAATACTGACATTGGCAATGAAGTATAGATTCTACACACTTTGGGCTTCTGCAAAGGCAAGCTCCCATGTAAATATTTGGGCCTTTTGCTGGAAAAAGGGGTGAAACCCAAGAAGCTTTGGGAACCTATGACCGATAAGGTTAGTTCTAGGCTTGCTTCCTAGATAAACAAGTGGCTATCTTGGGCTGGCAGATTGACAATGTTGAAAGCAGTAATTGTAGCTATTCCAATTTTCATGCTCTCTTGTCTACCACTCTCAAGCAGGGTGTGCAAAGATATCAATCAAAAGATGAAGAACTTCTTCTAGCAAGGGAATTCTGATTAGCGCAAGTTTCCGCTAATAAAATGGAAAAAGGTCTATGAAAGGAAGGAAGCGGATGGGGTAGGCTTGAAGGATTTGGCGCTTCAAAATCAAGCCCTAGGCACAAAATTGGTTTGGGCAATTCATTCTAAACCATAGTTGAAATGGGTAAATATTTTGAAGGAAAAATATTTAGATGAAGAAGAAAACAACATTTTCACAGTGAACTCTCTTCCAAAAGGTTCAATAATTTGGAATTTTGTTTGAAGTTGTAGACATTTGATACTAATTCATTTGACTTGGGAAATAAGAGGGGTTCGTGAGGCTCTTTTTTGGGAAGAATCTTGGGAAGGGTGTGGAAAACTGGAAGCCATTGTTGATTTGGCCCAAGTCTAGGAGGTAACCATGCGTGTTTGGGGTAGAAAGGTGTGCAATTATTGGGAGGTCACCTAATTTGATGGCTACCCCAGCTATAGCTAGAAAAATCTAAAAGATTTGGGCCTAGATCCTAGACCGGTTTCAATTTTTGAAGAGGCAATGGTAGGAAGGGTTATGTGTCTAAGAAAAGGTAGAGATGTTCTAAGGTGGCATGCCTCTCCGAATGGGATATATAATGTGAAGGATGGGTATAGGGTGCTAGTGGGTTTGGAGCGGCCCATCCCTTGGCTCCCAATTGCACTATGTTGGAGCTCAGATTGTCTCCCTAAAGCAGGAATTTTTACATGGGTGGCAGCATAGGGAAGGGTCCTTACGGTTGAAAGGTTTGCTCAGCTAGGATACCTGGGACAATCAAGGCATGTACTTTGCAAGCATGCGAAAGAATTGAGTGATCATTTGTTTGTCAATTTCCCCTAGTCCCAACATTGTTGGATGTGGTTGTCTACAAAGCTCCATTAGAAGACTAAACCACCAAACAATATTAGGGGCTTACTTCTGGGGTGGTCATCACCTATGAAGAGTGCAATGTTTGGGGGCCTATGGATTATGAGTCCATCTCTAGTTATATGGGAGCTATGGAAGGAAAGGAATAGAAGTATCTTTCAAGATAAGGTGATGCCCAAGGCCTCTTTACTAAACAAAATAGAGGCAAGCATTGTGGAGACAGTAAATGCTCAACTTTTAGAAAGGAAAGGCGATCTTGGGACTTCCACACCATGGGATGGACTAATGCATAATTATTGGCATGGGCTCAAAATCTCACCTCACATTGGGGTCGTGGGATCAACAACGAAGCTGAACAGGATGTGTGTTGTTTGGAACCCTCCAAAAATTGGGTGGTTGAAGTTGAACTTTGATGGGGCAGCCTGGGGTAACCCAAGAGTGTATGGAGCAAGTTGTATCATTAGAAATTGACAATCCAAATGTGTGGGAATGTTAGCAACACCTATCTTGGTTGGATCCAACAATGCAATAGAAATGCAAGCAGTGATCTTGGGTCTTCATCTTTACCAAGAATTGAAGGAAAAGAACTTAGTATTTGAAGGGGATTCTACTCTGATCATAAATGCACTCAAAACTAGGTAGTTGAGCCATTAGAAATTGAATTCTAGCTTAGAAGTTGCATTGGACCTCTTGGATGGTTTTGAATTGGTGGTCATCGACCATATTTTTAGGGAAGGCAACATAGAGGCATATGCTTTGTCAAATCAAGGAGCGGATGGCATTCGCATCTGGGAATTCTTCCTAGAGATTTGACTTCTACACTCTCAAGACATGTGGGTGGATGGGTAGGTGACTTTCCATGTTGGTGGTTGCAAGTCTGTCTTGAGGGGTGGGATAGTAGTGGCGGTGAGTTGGACAGGAGATAATGTTGCAACATTTTTTGTTTTGGGTCCCCCGAACTTTGATGGCAAGTACAATTTTAATGATCTAATGGATTTGGTAATTGGGAGATTGTGTGGGTAGTTAAGGTCACATCTAGATAAGTCAACATCATTTCCTTTCAAGCTCACTCATTTGAATGAAAATAATTCAATCTTTTCTAGAGACTTCAAGGTGATGCTTTGTACAACGTAATAACGCTGGCAATTTCCTCTCGGCTATTTGAAAGGTTGGTGAGGTCAAGAAAATTTATTCAATTCTTGTCATCTTTCCATGGGTAAATTACTAAGTGTAGGTTGCAATGAAGGAGCGTTCCAAGTTCATTATGGAGATGTCGGTTGAGTCAGTTGTTTGCTTCGAGTCGAACACACCAATTTCCCTTGATACGATGGACCATAAAAACACTTTCAAGTAGGTCATCGACCAGTGCCTCAAATGCATTTTTCTCAACATTGATCCTCTTACTATGGTGGCTATGAAGATGATTTTAAGGAAAGGGAACTTAGAAGATAAAGAAAATTTTAGGATGAACTTGCATATTATGTCACATTTTCTGGCTTTGGTCCTAGATAACCAAACTCCAAAGGCAGAGGCAAAGGTGCTGGTGGGAAATATTTTCAAGAAAATCTTACTGGGTGGTTTGGAGGAGACTTTGAAGGCGACCTTTCCTTGTAGAGGAATTCCACAGCCTCGTGATTTGGATATGGTAAAATCCTAGGGTGAAGTGGTAAAGATTTACCCTTTTCTTCTGGACTTAAAGGGGATGTCACTGGTGAAACATAGAATGGTGGTGGCAGTTGCAGTTAGCTTTTTGAAGATCTTCCGGATAAAGGTAGTGAACGACTTCAAATGGGTCAGGGAATTCAACCAATTTTCCAAATAAAATTACTTCCTATGAGGTCAAGTGTCCTTTCTTTCTAGTGTCAATGGGTAGGGTTTGGGTTCGGTTCATGGTGTTGGTTAGATTTTGTTAATATGGTGTGTGTGTAGTCATGGCTTAAGGCCACTTTTTGGAATTGTAATTATTTTTGTTTGTAGGGACAGCAAGGCTGGTTGGTTGTTTGTATAAATGTCAGGTGGTATGGATGGTAGTTGATTTAGTATGTTGTTACATACTCGATCTAGATGTATGGTGGGCAGAGGATGCCCTGTTTCTTTGGAGGGTTCTGGTTTGGTCTCCATGGTTAGTGATTACCTACAAAGCATATGTGTGTACCTCTTTTTTTCCTGGCAATATAATACTATCTTATGAAGCAAAAAAATATATAGATTATCATATGATCTCAAGGTTGAAACTTCATAGGAGATCAACACTCTCAATCATGAAGGAATTTTGGCAGCATAAACCTACAAAACTATAGACATAATATCTTCATCCTGACCCTATATATATGTCCCAAGTAGACATATGAAACCAAGAATGGTTTTTCAAAACCATGATCTCAAAACCATGTACAAGTGCTCAACATCTCATGCCAAAGAGAAATATTGCATCAACTAAAAACATATGCTTTGTGTTTGGTGTCTTTTTGAAGTATTTTTGTTATATATTATTGCTATAGTTACATATTACTTGTAGTTTCAATTTAATACATCCAAGCTAGTTAGTAGTAATCTAGGTATATGATACCAAGTTTGTAGCCAATCAACATAGCAACTTGAACATAGCATCTTATAAGAATTAGTAACATGCACACATGTTCAAATTTGTATTTATTTTATTTTATAGGTTGTGGTATGATTCTATGTGTGATATTATGCCTATGGATGTTTTCCATATTTTTTGGGTAGACCCTGATAATTTGATAGAAAAGTCATATGGTATTAGGGAGAATACATATAGGTTGGTAAAGGGTAGAGAAAAGAGTGTGATTTTTTCCATTGAATGACCAATGTGAAGAGGTGAATGGTATTGCAAGAGTCTTAGTATATGGTAAGTAATTTTTGAAAGGAATTAACTAGGAAGGAGTTTATTAAGCTCTTATTCCCAAGTGTATATAGATAGGAAAATCCATATATGAAAATGCACTAATACAACCTAATATAATATTTTTTATGGAATATAATAGTATACAAGGTAATTTTCTATAAGGGTTACTACAAATAAGAAGTGTGTTGTCACATAGATTTTATTCCTAAAGCATGTTTAACAAGTAGAACTAATCATAGTTTGATGTTAGTTAAAAATTAGGAGTTAAATAAATGATTTAAAGAGTCAGTAATGAAATGGTTGATCCAATAGATTTTGAGTCCTTTTGTAGTACTATTCATACCAGCATCAAAGAAAGGAGGAGAATGGAAGATGCGTACAAACTAAGATCTATTAATAAGATCGTTGTAAAATATAGGTATCTATTATTGAGGATGGATAATCTTATGATTATTTTAGTGGAGTGAATTATTTCAACAAGATAGATTTAAAAAGTATATATCATCAAATTGGAATTAGAGGAGATGAGTGGAAGATTAAGATTAAGACAAATGAAGGTTTGTATGAGTGATTGGTTGTCATTTTTGTTGATTAATACATCTAGTACTTTCATGAGATTAACAAATGAAGTTTTCAAACCTTATCTTGGTATGTTGGTTGTATACTTGAATGATATTTTTATTTTCAATAAAAAGAAAATTTAGGGCATATCTAATTGGTGTTTCAAAGGTTAAGGGAAGAAAAGTTGATGAATTTGAAGAAATAAATTTTCATGAAAGAAGATATAGTGAATTTAAGTTTTGTTATTTTTACAAATAGGTTGAAGAAGGATCCAAAGAGCTATTGTAGAGTGGATAAGAGTGGCTTACATCAGTAAGATTTTAGAAGCTAGAAGTTTTTATGGTGTAGCAATTTTTTAAAGGAAGTTCATGAGAAATTTTAATGGAGCTTGCATACCTATTACCGAGACTATGAAAGAAGATAAAAACGAGTTTAGATGGACTATTGTAGCTAATAAAATGATTTAACACCTGATTTTGGCTTTACCATGTTTTGATAGTTTATTCTAGCTATATTACTAAGTTTAGAAAACCTATTGCTTAATCTAGCTAGAAATTGGATAATTTTTAAAGAATAAAACAATTAGGATTATAAATTTATCTCAATCATGGGCATTCAATAATATAAAACTCTTTTTTATCCAAAGAATTTATTTTGTACACTGATCATCGAGCACTATAATATTTGAATAGTCAAGAAAAGTTGACTAAAATACATGTCAAATGTGTTGAGTTTATGCAAATTTATCTATTATGTTGAGGGATAGAAGTGGTAAGTCTAATAGAATGGTCAATGTACTAAGCATAAATTAAAATTTGTTCATTAAAATAAGAATTAAAGTTGCTAGTTTTAATGAGATGATGAATTTATATGAGAACAAGGTTGATTTTGGTCATTCTTAAAAAATATGTCAAGTACTAGTAGTATGGATAGAACTAAGTGGTTATATTTTTTGTTAGTGTAAATAATAAGTTTACCTATCTAGTTTTATTTTACCTAGTAGACTTGTCATACTACACTTAAGATCACTTCCAGGTTTTTAATATTTTTATTTCATCGTAGATGTTACACCCCAATTGTATAGCTACTACTGTATAGGGAAATGCATTGTAATGTTTGAATCTTTTAGATGAATAAAACATATTGTTCTTGTTATCAAATGAATGTTTCCTATTCAAAATGATTGTTTCATTTGCTTGATACTTCTATTGATGTAATTCTTGAATGAATATGGCATATAAGTTATGGAATAATGTTATTGTAACTTTTGTGATGTTTTATGTATACTGCCTTGTTTTGAGCATATGACTTCTGTTTTCGTGTCATGATGTGCAGGAAATAGGTTCATTCCTCCAAGCAGAGGAGAGATATCACTCGAGGAGGAGCTTGGTCGAGTAAACAGTAATGAGTACCAATTGAGCATACACACACATCCTATAGACTAAGTAAGCTAAGTCGGTTTGTTGAGTTAAGGGTAAGTCATCCATAGGATTGTTTGTTGACATTAGGAGTCTTATCTACTTCTAAATGCATGAATAAGTGGTGCTTTCCAATGTAACTGTATGTGGAATAATGTTACTGGTTAGGAGGTGGGCGTGTGTGTGTGTGTGTGTATATTATATACGCGTATCCATAAGTATATTTAGGTCGATACAAATGTATGATAGAAAATGGATATTTCGTATGTGCACGCATCGATATAAATACACTTATGAATACATATACATAAGAGGAAGTATACAAGAAAATATACATGTACACATACCCACAACCAACCTGTTATATATACATGAATATGAATAATATTATGTTAACATTACCTCAAAATCTACATATACATAGGTACGTATAATGGAAGTATGTTGACTGGCTCATAGTATACGTACTTTGTAATTAAATATGTATGTGTGTATACATGTATATATGTAAAGGTAAATATAATTATATATTTAATATTATATATAATATAGTTTTTACAAAATATATATATATGTATATAAGATTATTTAAATTATTAAATTTAAATAAATATACATAGATATATATTATGTAAATTAAAGCTATACTATATATATATATATATATTAATATAATAAAATAAATATATAAATATATGTTATTTTTGTGATAATGGAATGGAAATCAAATAAAGTTTTAAATGGCACTTAATTTAAATATCATAAAGTGTAGAAAAGAAATCAAAGTTTGGAAATATGAGACTTTATTTTATCAAAAATAAATATTTCTTTAAAACTTTGGAACTCGATTATCTCCATGAAATAAAATAATGTGACTTCAAAAAGAATCGATTGCCTTGGAAAATCACGCCATGTTGAAAATATTAATTTCAAACTATGAGAAACTTTAGAAAAGGAAAATAAAATAAAATGAAGGAAATTCTCGTGAAGTGAAAAATGCGCGACTAAGTTCTCACGCCATGACCAGCTCAAGCAACTTGGATGAAGCTAAGTATTTGGCTATCAAACCCCAAAAAATGGCAACTTGGAATGTAGACGCACTTGACCTTTTCACCATTGTTGAATCATCAAAACAAACTGTTGAGTTTGTACGCCTAAAATAGAAAAATGCCTGTAGGTGTCAAGTATTGAGTTTTATCAGTTCAATGTCAAAAAAATTTGCATTTGTTGTCATCATGATAGGCCGAATCATCTCTTTAATTCGCCACATTGCAAGTTTGAATTATTCTAGGACTATCTAGCATTTTTCTTACCTTCTAAATAGTAGAATAAGTTGAGCAAGGGCTCTATATAAAGGCGCATGTTCACTCTTTCAAACCACCAATTCATATTGCGGTTAGGTTTTCTTTGGAGAGCAGAAACATAATTTTTGAGAGCTTACAATCTTGTTTCTGAGTAGTTTCAACAATTTCTATCCTGTATCATTAATTTAGAGTGAATTCCTTTTTATATTCTGAGAGCACAATTTATAGTGACAGTGATTCTTTGTTGTCATTCTTCATTTCTAAGTTTAATAGTGAGGAGCTGAGATTATCTTGAAGCTGTGTTTAAGAGTTGATTCTCAGTAAAAGAGGTAGCTGGAAGTCTTTTGGTTTTTGGTTGAAGGTGCTACAAACTCAAACTAGAACATCATCTATGGGAAAGCATATATTAGGCATGCTATTCTTCTTCATATTCTAGAATGAAATTATAAATATATTTCTGAATTTAAATATGCATGTTATTCTACTTTTATATTTTAGAATGAGTTTCTAAATAAAAGTATGAACTTGTATCTTCTGAATGAACATGGCTAGGGAGTTGTAATTAGTTCTATTCTTCATATTTTAGAATGGTTTTCTAAATGTAATTCTGAAAGAATAATTTTTTATTAGGTAAAGAGTAGGAATTACTTTTAAAATTCATGAACAAGAAGCAATTTGTGATTTAAGAAAAATGGTATTGCATGTTTACTACGGTTTGCTCCTGCTTGAATTAGTGTACGAATTACACTAGGTTCATAGATGCATTAAGAAGTGATTTTCTATGAGCTCCATATAAGGAGTGTATCTTTTCAAGTAGCTATTAAATACTAGGGAAGAAATGAGGGTGTTTAATAGGGTACCAATCACAAACAAGTTAGTAGATTAACTTAGTTAAGTTAATGAAACTCCTAGGATGAAGATGTCTAGTTTAAGAGAAGTAATTGTGAGTACTTGTTAAATTGTCCTCCTTTCTAGTAGTTAGCTTGATGTAGGATGTCTAGGGTACGGATTACCCCCAATAGACCAACCTACGCGTAGAGTAAGGAAGCCTTAAGTCAAATTGACCCTGGCTAGTGCATGTGATAGGTGACTTATGTTCTTTATTGAATGTAAACACTTTGGCCAAAGTAGTGTTAAGAACAACTTACATTTAGTTGTAGTACTACACTGTCAATTCACCGTGATCCCGAAGTACATACTAGTTCAAGAGTTGTTTGCACAGGACCTAGTTATGTAGGAACACAACACTATGCTCAGTTCGTAATCGTTAAGGGACACCCTACCAATCTCTTCTTCGAAGGGAGGGCCATTCATTGAATAATGAATGTGCGGGGGACCGCATTATAAGTCTGTGGTTGGTGAAAAAAAATTCCGAGTGATGTTTCTCCTCCTCAACAATCGACCGATGATCCAAGATTTGACAAGACAGACTCTTGGACCTTCTTACTTCTATTGGTGACAAAATCTTACAAGCTATGTATGTATCTTATTCTTCTTTACTTTTTAGTTTCTTTTGGAATGAAATAGTTAAATTTGCAAAATGATATATCATGTTTATGAAATTGAAAAGAAATTTTTTATTGAAATGGCATTGTTTTTACTTATTATGGTTAAATTCAAAAGTTTTAATTTGGCACACGGGTTTGTTCCTCACATTAGAGTACTTTACACATATCCTCACACTTATCCAAGTGTTCTACATTTGTCTCACCTTTTGGAAGGTTACTTAGATGTCTACTCTTACCATTTTATTTTTCTACATATAAAAGGAGCTAATTGTATTATTTTATGCACTTTTATGATTTTTTTTGGCTTTTCATTGTACAAGTTAATTTATGGAAGTTAATAAATTTTATATTTCATTTTATAATTTCTCCAACATAGCAGTAGAGCCATGAAAAGAAAATCCCTTTCTAATTTACAGTGTTGAATCCAATATTTATCCCTATTAATGATGCATTGTAGATGCAAATGGACATCATCATTGAATTTGGGAGGCACGAAAAAACTAAAATTACTTCTTATTTTATCATTTTTTCAGCATAGCCAATTTGTTTGGTACCTGCATTATACAAAATTTTGTACCACCATATTTGTACAAAAAGCATTTTTTTTTTGTAAATTGGACATTTACTAGGTGTAACCCTCTACAAAGTCTCCAACTTGCAACAACATAACTGGTGCTTTTTGGTTTGTGAATTTTTTTTACAATTTCAATGAAGAGTACTCTTTATTCCACCATCAAAAAATTTAACCACCACTCAATATTTTTAACATGGAAGCTTGATATGGGAAATTGCATACTCTTATAATGATTTATAGGTTATATGTACCACCATTCTCTTGGATCTTTTCGGGTTTGCACCATTATATTCTTTTATTGTTGCTTGAGTTTTCATTTGTTGTAGTGTTTGCGATGTCAAATCTTTTGTACTCAATTTTTTCATGTGTTTGCAACAATTGTGCTACCAAGGCTATGTCATCTAAAGTTCACTAGAGACTTGCATTGCACACATATCCCTCAACCCAACAAAATCCTTTATTTATTGTGTCACTATGAGGTTCTTCAAACTACAAACACTATAACCAAACACCCAACCAAAGTTCAAATTATTGCAAAAATTTAGCCTCCAAAATACTAAAAAACTTTGAACTTTGAACCATGACCACTTGTTGAAGTTCAAACTATTGCAAAACTCCAACCTCTAAACTTAGACAAAACTCCAAAGTTCAAACCATTATATCACATTCCAAACCTTGTTGCATCTTTGTAGAACTCAAGACATTTGAACTTTGCAACATCCTTATGAAGTATCTACCTTTCAAACTGTATGGATTCTTTGTACAACTTTAAGCTCTAGAGAATCTTTGTACAATGTTATTTTACTAGACTCTAAGGCATATTTGTACAACTCTGGACTCTGCCACTTTTATCATAGCAACACCAAAACTTTGATAGCATCATAAATATTTGTGCAATAATCATAAATAGGGTACTTTTTTTATTTTTGGCATAATTTGAATGTTTGAAGTCAAATTTTTGACTTCTTTTAAGAGTTGGAAAACTCTTTTCAAGAAATTTATTACATCATATAATATTTTTTTCTCCTCTTTTTGTCTTTTTCTAGGATTTTCCTTCAAAATTCACTTTTGCACTATTTTTCAATATTCTTTTGTCAAGGAATATTTTTTGTTACTTTTTTTTTTGCTTTAGATAGCCTGCTTTTCTAAAAATATAAAAAATCGATTTAGGCTTTCAAATTGCAAGTAAATTATACTCAAAACTTGTAGTTTTTAGGAAGGAATATTTTACAACATTATTTGTTTTGGAGGGTTTAATCTTTTAACTTTTTTTCATTTTTTATGGTTGTATAACATGATTGATCTATTTCTTTTTGTGGGCTTATAATGACATATACTGCAATTATCATTTTGTGGAAACTTGTAAGAACTCCACAAAAATATATTTATTTATAAATGCATTAAAATAAAGTTTGAAATATTATGGAGGGATTTTGTACATCATATAGTACCCTTTATACTCACACTAGTTTATAAAGTGTCATAAAGGGTTACGTACGTGCCTTGGTTTTTTCCATCACTTCATTAGATGAATGTTCCATCATGACAACAAAGAATCCAATATTTTAGCCTTGTATGTGTGTGTGCCTTTTTCTTGCACACATTTTTAGTTACTTGCAGTTAGACATGATATTGCTTTTAAATTCCTTTGCACACTTTTGTGCCATATTTTAGTTGATCTACCAATGCCTCTCTTATCAACATTATGGGATGTCTTCATTGTTAGGAAATAATTCATCAACATCCATTTCATTTAATCCATTTCCTACATAACCCCATGAGAGAAAAGCATCCATACAAGCTTACAAAATAATTATAATGTAAATGTCAAATAGACAAGTCACAATATAACACACTTGATATACCCTAAGAAAACCTTCAAGAGGGAAAAACCTAGCCTCCAAAAACATCCATACTTCATCTATTATTCAGAAATAAAACAATACATGTGTGTGTATAGAGTTACAATGAACACTTCTAAAATATCAAGCATCTCCAATGCATCCTCCATGTGTCCAAGCATGAATTCCTACATCTCATGCCATGATTTGCATAAGTACTCTTTAGAAAAAACTCAATAATATGACAATCCACTCACCCAACCAAACTTAACCACTAAACATGTGTTTGATTTTATAGACACAAGCTCACACAAATACAACCAATTGGTAAGATAAACCATGTAAACATAAAACTATTGACCCCTCATTTAATATTAGGTACTAAGTTTGCACATTATTAAATATTTCCCCAACTATTAAATCATTATCCTATGTTTCCCACACTTAAAATAATTAACCCAATGTTACAATACAACTTACAAGTGGCCCCATATAATTATCTAATGTAGCTAAACACACCCCTTAGTTGTACCACACTAAATAGTTATTTAATTAAATTATAATATAACATTTTATGAAATGATTTACAACACTAAATCATAATAATCACATGGTTATAAAAGCAATTTGAGGAGTTTAATTTTTTCTACCATGCCTACCATGTCTTCCCTCGTGTCACTTCCAACAATGGCTTCTGCTATTCCTATGAGGTTTTCTACTTCCATGCAAGATCCAGCTTCTACCTCACTACCCTCGCCTCCTACGAATGGTTTGTTGAGTGGTGGCTTAGGCCTTTCAAAGGGCATGCCTCTTGCAAAGTTATCTCTAGCTCATGCCCCACTTACAGGTTGGACCCCTTTCACCCCTCCTCTCCTCAATTACACTTTGGTGGCTAAGTCTGGTCCAACTCACCCTTCATAGGTGTTTCACCCTCTGTTCTATGCCAAACCTTCCCTAGTGGTGGTTTTTGGGGTGAATTTTGCTAAAAATGGGGGTTTCTACTAGCATCGAGGTTTGGTGTATCATATTTCCAACCTCTGACCCTCTCTTCCCAATCTGCGTAAATGAATTTTGGATTCTTGGATGCCCCTAGTGGCTAGTAAGATAAATATCTTCCCTTGTGCTAATTTTTTGTATTGCTTCCTTTGCTTCTTCTAAGGATCTTTGTTTGATGTTGGGTCAACTTTGGGCCTGGGGTGAGCACTCTCTCTCACTCAAAACCTTCACTAAACCACTCAACCCCTTCACTAAACCACTCACTATGCATCTGATGTGGGTTAGACTTCTAAATCTTCACCACCATTTTTGGGAGGAGTCTTATTATGAGGCCATTGGAAACATTGTTGTTTATTTTTTGAAGGTTGATGATTCCACCTTCTTTATAGGGTAATCAACCTTTGCTCAAATTTTGGTGGATATTGATATATTTATTGCTCTTTCGAGGATATGGTTATGTTGGTTGGGGATCAACCCTAGTCTCAAGAGCTTGATTATGAGGGCCTTCCTTTTAGGTTTCGTCATTACTTCACTACTAGTCACCTGGCTTCAGCTTGCTCTCTTTTATGTTGTAAAGTTGTAGCTACTTAGTGGAATAATACTAATGATAATCTCTGGACTGTTTTGTCTTTTGTTTCTTTAGAGGAATTCTCCTCCCAAAATTTTGATGAATGTCTTGTTGTTGGTGTGGATTTGACATGCCCTTAGGACCCTATTGGTGTTCCTTCTACTCCGTGTTTTTTTCCTATTCCACAAGATAGTTTTGCTTAGCTCCAAGGTCCTATTGTGGTTGGTGACTATTGTTTGCCTTGTCATTATATTTCCCTTTCGTGTGTTGATGGTCTACCCATGGGGGTGTCTCTTTTCCCCTATAGTAGGAAGCGGGATGATAGTATCACTTGGATTGTCATTCATAGAAGGTGAAAAATACCTCTTCCATTACTCATTATCAAGACTTTATGGATAAGTCTATTGTATAAGGTTGGAACCCTATTTTCTCACTTTTTGGTTCTATGCTCTAGTCAAAAGCATTTTTGGTCTTTGTGTGGTTCTTTTCAATCTCACTCCTAGTAATATTTTTCCTACTTTCCTCAATGTTTTTTCTATATAGGGTTCAAGCCCTTCTCTCATTTTACATAATTGAAACAATCACATGGTTATGCTAATGTTTTTTGGTTTTAGTGAAGCAATGGAGAAAAAATTATCTCTTTCAATTGATCAATATTTGTGAGACTTTATTACTTACATATAGCACCTCATGCACATTTAAAAGTGTTAATGGGAACACTCATGCAATTTTTGTTTCTTTAATCATAATACCATCTACATTTTTTAACTTCACAAATTATTTTTGTATTTGTATTTGTGTATATACGATTGAGTAGTGTAGTTAAGGTCACTCATACAATGTTTTGTGCCCCGTTTCTCCTAATCTGCATTCATTGGAGGGTTGGTTGATTCTATCAAAAACTTGTTCTTTTTACAGAGTTTATAGCTTCTACATATTTTAGAAGTTCTTCATGTTCCTATATTTTAGGGACAACTTTTGAATCGATATATTCCTTTTCTCTTTTGGAATATTTTTTCCCATAGGATTTTCTATATTTCTTCATTTGTGAGACTCTTATTGTACATGAGTACCTCATTGAACCTTGTTGTTAAGGCTCATTTTCTAGTTTTTAATTTTTAGCTAAAATATCACATAAGGGGTCTTTGTACATAAGTACCTCATCAAGCCTTGTTAAAACTCATTTTTTAGTTTTTATCTTTGTCTCTAAGTATCACTTAGGGGAGGTGTTCATGTGAAAACTATCTTTACCCATCTAGTTTACTTTTACCTAGTAGACTTATTCACACTACACTTAAGCTCACTTATAAGTTTTTTATATTTTTTTGACATAAAAGAGACTTTACGCATATCTTCACACTTATACCAAGTGTTATACATGTGTCACACCTTTTGTAGGGTGGGTTAGTTGTCTACTCCTACCTTTCTTTTTTCTGTGTCTTGGATAACAAAGAGCTCATTATATTATTTTAATTACTTTTATGATTTTTTTGGATTTTTATTGGAATTCATTATATTTTGCATTAATTTAATTGCTGCTCTAATATTTTCTAATCCAAGATGATATGTTGTTTAAGTGAAATAAATTTTATATTCCTAAAAGTTACAAAAATGATTAGAAAGGAGCACGATAGTGAATTAACTAATTGTGTTGATATTGTTATAACAATATCTTTGATGAGTGAAAATTACTAGTTGCCTAAGTTGGATGTTTGTGTTTTAATAAATTTGTGCAGTTATATGATTTATCAAGTAGCAAAAGGAAGTGGTCAAAATTTTAGATTGTATGTCATTACCTACTCCATAGACGATGGGATGATATTAGTATAAATTTTGTGTTGGTTTTTTATGAACTTAGAGGATTTGATTGGGTTTTTGTTGTAGTTGATAGAGTTTGGAAAATGACATATTTGGTTGCTTGTAAGAAAACTAATAATTTTGTGTATGTAGGAGATTTTATTTTAGAAAATTTATGAAGATTACATGGATTACCTGAGAGTATTGTGTTAAATAAACCTGTCAAATTTTTTTTATCATTTGGGAGAAGATTGTGGAAAATATGAGTACAAATTTAAATTTTAGTTTAACATATCACCCACCAACTAATAGATAGAATGAAGTGACAAATACAAATTTAGGAAACTTATTAAGGATCTTGTAAGTAAATGGACATGTAGTTGGGACTTGGCTTTATTGCACGATAAGTTTTCCTATAATAATTTAGTGAATAGTAGTACATGAAGAACACAATTTCAAATTGTGTTCATCAGAGAAATATTTCAAATTTAAGAGAGCATAAGAGAAGTGCAATAGTGCAATACATATGAAGGAAAATGAGCAAACAATCAAAGAAGATGAATGGTAAATAAAAAAAAGAATAAGAAATATGAGATGGGAAAATTAGTGATGGGTTATTTTAGAAAATAAAGATTTATTACATGTTCAAAAAACATTAAGCCATGCTTGATTATAAAGAATTTTTTTAGTAATGCTTATGAGATTTGAGCTGCCCAAAGAACTTGGAATAACACTCATATTCAATATTTCATATTTGTATGATTATCATGGAGAAAATACAAAAAGAAATGATATAAAAGTTGGTTGGGTTTCTAGAATTGGAAAAAATAAATGTAAGTTTTGTTAATTATAGTGTTTTAGTATTGTTAATTAGCTCTTTGAATGACCTAACTCTAACCCTAACTCCAACCCTAACCTTAAGCCTAACAATAAATTCTAAACTATTATCCTAATCCTAGACCCATCTCTAACCCTAACTATGTTCATAACACTAATAACACTAATAATAAAGAATTGTAGAGTGACATTACAAAAAAATCTATGAATTAATATTGGGAAGAAGATTTGAAATAAAGATATTAGATGAATAAAATTTTGAAGCATTGTATTTATTGATCATATTTTACTAAAAAAAAAATTATATAATAGGGGTGTCCCCACAACTCAGCCTAGCGGCCCAACAACCCTTACCTTAGTTCTAACCAATTTTTTACCTTATTCTTAATTATAATGCTTTTAGAATTATAAGAATTAATAATAATAGGATTAGAATTAGAATTTAATTAATAATTATAATAATTTTAGTTATTTTAATTTAATTTTTATTTGTATTTTTGTATGTTTTGAAGTTAATAAAATTTGGAAAATAAAAAAGTGGCAATATCAAATAGTTTAAGATTTAATTTACATTTTTGAAGATTATCTTCATATGTTAATTTATGGATGTGCTTATATTTTATTATTTTAATAGTGTGAATCCAAATCTCTATAAAATATCTAATTGATTTTCATTAGATATTCTTTAATAAAAAAATAACAAAAAATAAGTAACATTTATTTATTTTAGAAAGATTTAATGAAATGACTTTATCAAGCAAAAAATGAAAAATCATGTTTAAAAAAAATGTTAAAAAAATAGTTTATCTTTATTTTTTTCCTTTGAATTCGTCCATAACAACCCACATTTCTTAGCCAAGAAAAATATTTTTTACAATTTTTAAAATTAAGTATTTAACATGTTCAATTTTTTAAAAATAAATTATATTTGAAGAGCATAAAATTCTAGTTTTTAATTGGTTCAAAATCAACTTATTAATAACTAATTAACAAAATGAGTTGAAATGAGTTGGTATAAAAAATAACACAAAGGACAAGGAATAAAAGTCATGGAGAATACTTAGTGAATTAAATAGACTACATCAATTTAAGATTCTACATGAATGCCCATAGTTGAGGTAGATTGATATGTTTTTCCTTAAGTTGAAAACCTTAATAAGTGATTCTTATTTTGCAATTACCTAAGATGTAATGCAAGAGCATACTAGGATAAAGAAAAAATTTGTATCAAATAAATGTGTTTTGTGTTTTTTTGTCTCTTACATGTACTTTTCAATTGTTTCTATCATTTGACATTACCCAAATTACATATTGTTAGAAATTAATCATTACTTAGGTGAATCTTAGGCTAAAGAACAATTTTGTATCAAATAAATGTGTTTTGTGTTTGTTTTCTCTTATGTGTATTATTCAATTTGTTTCTATCATTTGACATTACCCAAATTACATATTGTTAGAAATTAATCATTACTTAGGTGAATCTTAGGCTAAAGAACAATTTTGTATCAAATAAATATGTGTTTTGTATTTGTTTTCTCTTACGTGTATTATTCAATTGTTTCTATCATTTGACATTACCCAAATTCAATATTGTTAGAAATTAATCATTATTTAGGTGAAGATTATTTATTATTTATATTATTTAAATACTTGTAAGAATATTCCAAAAAGAATCCCTACAAATCTTTTGTCTTATTGAGTATCCAAGATTCATTTTTATAATTCATTTTTTGGATGAATATTAAGATTTAGGTGTAACCTCCTCTTGTACACACACATAGGATGAAAATTGGCATTCATAGAAATGACAGTTACTTATACGACTCATTTCTCACCTCTATTTATTAAGGTGTTTCTCTCTTTCTTCATTATGGAGATAGCCTATCAAGATCTTGAGGCCAAATGGAAAGCACTGTATAAGAGAAAATTTGCATCCCATGTGTAATTCCCCTTTTTTCCTTTACCTACCTTAGAAAACCAAGTTCAAAGGCTTAATTCCACCTAAGCCTACTGCTTGCATTACACTCGACGCCTATTTTGAGCGTCGGTGGAGGCGTTTCTATCAAGGACACCCACACCATGTGCTTATGTCCCTGACAGATTCTCACGTCTGGAGCCTACAAAGGAATTACACTTCCCATTGGGGGTCGATTTGTAATGCCCTCCTTGGTCGACCGACTTGAATATGGTCATTTCTCTTCATCTCTCCTTCATATTCACTCCTTAAACAAGCATTCCTCTCTCTAGACCACTTCTGGACTTCATCCACAAGCTTCACATATTCTTCCAAGCATTGAGCTCACTCTTGGCAGCTCTAAGCGTTCTAGCAAAACACTTTACACTTCATAGTAGCAACATCAACACTCCATCACATCGGTAGAGCAATTTTGGGACCACACTATTGCAGTAGAGGCTTGAGTTCGTCTCATTTCTCCCCCAAGTAGCCTTGAGTGCTCTTGGTGGAGGCGGAAAGTTTTTCTCTCCTCTCCTCTCCTCTATCATTTGGCTGAGTAGCATAGTATCATTTTGTAGTGCTTGTGTTTTTGTTACTTCTTTATCTCTTCCTTCGGTTGTCCATGGAGGTGGGAACACCAAAACAGGGTCTAACTGAGGCAAGACCATATACAGCCACCCAAAAATTTCTCTCTCCCTCTTGTCTATAGGTTTTGAAGACATTTGTTTGTTGGAAGCTTCATCATCCGCACTGTCGTAAGTATTTCCTTTCTCCTCTTTATCTTTTCTACCTTACTTTATTTCATTTCTATCACTTTATTGCATTCTGTCATTTTCCTACGCTCTGTCAATTCTTAATAATTTGTTTTCTAGTAGTCACTTACCTATTTTATGAGATAAACTCGCTCTTTGTTCTAAACGAGATGCTAGCATGCCTCTAGGATTCCAGTGCATTGCTCTGTCATCTATATTCTGCATTGATATCCTTTGGTTGAGAGCTTGTCAGTTTGTCCAAAAGACCTCTGTGACCTACTCTTTCGAATTCTAAAACTCTCGCCGCTATTCCATTAAGGTAATATAGGGCAGTTTGCCCCATGAGGCTCCCTAAACAAAGAGAACTCATGAGTAGCGAATCCCCCTATATCACATTTTGGTGAACCCGATGTGAAGAATAGTGTTCTTTGAAAAACTAGGAATTTATTTACCCCTACTTGATGAGGTCATAACTTTTGACTCGGTGCTCAGAATTCAGAACCGTTTGCACCATTGGAAAGGTCTCCTAGAGAACCAGTTTTGTCCCTAAAATACTAGTTTCGACAATCAAATTTTAGGGACCAATGCAAGTTTTGACCTCAAACTCTGCTTCGGAGACCTCTGAAAATGCGATTTACTAGAACATAGAAAATACCAAAAAAATTGTAATGGATTTGATATCTTCTTTTATTAGTTTAGTATCTAATTTTGTTTAGAATGTTAATGATATTCCATTTAATGCATTTTATGATGACTTGGCTTTACCCATGTCACTCGGTGTCTTTGATCCTTCTCATGAGATTCCTCTTGCTTTGGAGGATATCTTGTTGCAAGAAGATGAAATCATTGATACATTTCCTAATATTACTCTACCTTCTATTCATTCCAATGCGCCCTCTTGTCGAGATGATGCATTCGTGAATGATGAATCTACTCTTCATTCCAATACACTCTCTTCTAGAGACGTTGCATTGGTGGATGATGAATCTCATATTTGTTCATATGCACTCTCTTTTAAAGACGTTGCATTAGCAAATGATGAACCTCCTTCCACATATGATTCTCCCTGGATCAATGTCAAGAATGTCCCTTCAAATAATTATTCCAAATTTGATCCTATTTGGACTGATGTTGAGAATATGTATTCAAATAATTATTCTACTAGCTATGATGATTCTATAAATGTAGTATATGTCTTTGTTGCCCCTTAAAGGCCTACGAGACTAGTCATTTACGTGACTCCAGGTAGTCCTTCTTCTAAAAGGATTTGTTCTATTGAAGGAATCCCATTTGATGGTGGTTCTCCTAATCTTTCTAAGGTTCCCTCTTATAGAGAAGTAGTGCATACTTATGAGAATAGTATGAATAAACAACCAAGTCTTCCTTTAGCACCTAAACCTACAACTAAAGCACCTAGTGATTACGATCTTGTTGAGCAACCTCGGGTTACTTCAAATAATATTTCACTGTGGGACTTGCTTTAGTCTGCCATAATTTATCAAGGTATGCTTCAAGAAGCCTTGCAAAAGATCCTCTTGCCTTCTTCCGCAAGGCTGGCAGATGTTGATGCGTTGATAGCTCATATTTGTGCGGATTCGCCGAATATTACATTCTATCCACAAGAGCTCCCGTCTCCAAAAGTACAGAAGCAAGAGGACCCTTTAATGATCATAGTTAACATTAATAAAATTGGCATTAGATGTACTCTTGTTGACATTGGTTCAACACTCAATGTGTGTAGTATTGATCTATTGCCTAAGATTAATATTGACTCATCTTCTATTAATGCTTCTTTGGTTGTTATTTGTGGGTTTGATAATGTTGTGTGACAAGCTTTAGGTACGATAGTATTAGCTTTGTAGCTTGAACCCGTTATTGTACCCACCCTTGTATATGTTATGGTAGAAAATTTATTGTATAACCTTCTTCTTGGTAGACCATGGATTCATGTTATGGGTGCAGTCCCCTCTACCTTGCATAAATCTATTAAGTTCACTTATAACAATAAAGTAGTCATAGTCAAGGCTGACCCTGATGCTATGCACTTATGTGAGATGGAAGTTGTTGGTCAAGCTTCAATTGTGCCTACTCTTATCCCTTCAGTGTCTTCTACCAGGTGTCAATTTTTACTCCTGCAGTACCTTCTACAAAGGGTATAAATGTCCCTAAGGAAGATCCTTCTAAAGAAAGAAATCCTAAACCTACCTCTTCCCAAAAGAATGCATGTCTTGGTGATGATTGGGGTCCCTTATACTTTACATATTCCTTCATCCAAGAATATAAAGTCAACCCATTCCACTTAGACCTTCTAATAACATCATCCACACCCGCTATCAAATATGTTTATTCTTTTTTATCGTGGGGTAGTGTGAGAAATGATTGTAATGTTCTCAATGTTGACCCTCCTTCTGAGGAGGAGGATTACGCTTCTGCTAAAGAAGACAATGTTGGCAGTCCTATTAATAAGAATGATGGTGATCCCATAGAGGAGTGTGATCCCTGTCATTGGGACAATGCTCTTTATAAGGATCCTCCTTCTTTTCAAGATATACAAACACATTATGGCCCTAGCTTTAAACTTTTCTCTAAGTATGGTTATGATCATAAAGGTTGTGGGTGTAACAGACAGGGCATTCAAGTCCCTATAGAATTCACACCTCGTAAACATAATTTGGGACTTGGATGCTCGAATGAACAATCAAAATCGAAACTACAATTGAATGGTGATATGAATTCCATTCAACCTCATTCTTGTGGATTGATTTATCCTCCTTTGTCTTCTACCTTCATGTCTTCTTCTTCTCCTTATGAGAATTCAAACCCTTCTCCACAAGAGAAAGGGTTGCTTCCTACTCCTCACCCTTTATCAGAGCAAGAGTGTATTTTGTTGCGGCCTTTAAAAGCTCACTTAATCACTCTTCCTTCTCCTACACATAATAAAATTCATAAACATGATGAAGGAGAACATCCTTTCTATGCATACCATCGAGTGCTTGGTCATTCCATTAGCGAATGTAAGGCCTTGAAGGAAAAAATACAACTTCATGATTCAGGTGCCAGCAAACTCCTGTTTGATTGACGCACCTGCCTTTACTTTGCATGACAAGTGATATCGAGGTTTACCTATATCCTGTTCGAAGTATCTTGCATAGTTCTCCTCCCCTATATGTTGGGGGCAATGATAACTCATTTCGGAGAGGTTTGTCCTTCTTAAGGACCCCTCTCTTCACTATGTCTTGCAATTGAAGTGTCCCTTAAGTGGACCCCTTTTCTCTTCTGAAGGGTTCCCAAGGGACCTCTTTGAAATCTTTTCTCTCAAATGAATTCATTGGCATCTAGCTTGGGGGCAACTTGACTAGACCTATTTCATACCTTCGCATCTAGCTTTGGGGTAGCTTGACTAGACCTCGCCTTTCAAATAGCACATCCCTTGAATGGAACCCTCTCTTTTCATGCTGGGTTCCTGAGGGACCCCTTTGAAATTTTTATGGTATGTGTGACTGGCTACTTTTAGACATGTTCTATCTCCAAGTAGACTTGTCACCGCATTAGACATGTTCTATCTGCGGGTAGATGTGTCACCACTTTATACATGTCCTATTTGTGGGTAGATGTGTCGCCACTTTAGACATGTTCTATTTGTGGGTACATGTGTTGCTACTTTAGACACGTTCTATTTGTAGGTAGACGTGTCACTACTTTAGACACACTCTATCTATGGGTAGACGTGTCACTGCTTTTGACATGTTCTATTTGTAGGTAGACGTATCGCTGCTTCTCGACTCTACGGAGATTGCTTCCTTGGGGTTTCCTTCATGTGAGATTTCTTGAAGGATACTTCCCTTGCAAGTTTGTGGGTCTGTAAGGTGCTTTCTTGGATTCTTCCATGTGAGAGATCTTGGGAGTTGCCTCCTTGTAGGTCTGCAGGTCTGTAAGGCACTTACATTTTTACTCAGTGATATGGGTTCTCCTCCTTGAGTGATGTTTTCTTTTATCACCTCTTTTGTGGTGTGATTTCTACTCCTGAGTAGGTTTTTTTTATTCGATGATATAGGTTTCCTCCTCATGAGGGGTTTTCTTTTATCACCTTCTTTGTGGTGTGGGTTCTACTCTTGAGCGGGTTTTTCTTTCACCACGTACTTTTCTCATCTCTCTCTTATCTCTTGTATATACCAGATCAAAGATCTACATCTTCTTCATCCTGAGTATATGCTCTTTCTTCAGCTTCATAGTTTTGTGGAACTACGGAGTCCTCTTTTGACCCTACACTCTTGGGTTCACCAGATCAAGGTCTGCTTCCTCAACAGTTCAGGTATACATTTCTAACCTTAATCTTCCTTTGTCTACTTTACTGAGCACTCATCAATATTCATGCTCGCTAAAGTGGGGGAAAAATGTATAAGAGGGAATTTGCACCCCATGTGCAATTCCCCTTTTTTCCTTTACCCACCTTAGAAAACCAAGTTTGAAGGCTTAATTCATCCTAAGCCCGTTGCATGCATTACACTTGGTGCTTATTTTGAGTGTCGATGGAGGTGTTTCTATCGAGGAAGCCCACGCGGCACGTAGACATCTATGCAGCTTGCTTACATCCCTGATAGATTCTCATGTTTGGAGCCTACAGAGGTGTTACACTTCCCATTTTGAGTTGATTTGAAACTCCCTCCTTGGTCGACCAACCCGAATATGGTTGTTTCTCTTCATCTCTCCTTCATATTCACTCCTTCAACAAGCATTCCTCTCTCTGGACCACTTCTGGACTTCATCCACAAGCTTCACATCTTTTTCCAAGCATTGAGCTCACTCTTGGAAGCTCTATGCATTCTAGAAAAACACTTTACACTTCCCAGTAGCAACATCAACACTCCATCACATCAGTAGAGCAAGTTTGGGACCACACCATTGCAACAGAAGCTTTATTTCCTCTCATTTCTCCCCCAAGAAACCTTGAGTGCTCTTGGTGGAGGTGATAAGCTTTCATCTCCTCTCCTCTATCATTTGGTTGAGTAGCATAGTACTATTTGTAGTGCTTGTGTTTTTGTTACTTTTTTATCTCTTCCTTTGGCTATCTGTGGAGGTGGGAACACAAAAACAGGGTCTAACTGAGGCAGGCCCCTATACAGCCACCCAACAATTTCTCTCTCCCTCTTGTGTGTAGGTTTTGAAGACATTCATTTGTTGGAAGCTTTATCATCTACACAGTCGTAAGTATTTCCTTTCTCCTCTTTATCTTCTCTACCTTACTTTATTTCATTTCTATCACTTTATTGCATTTTTTCATTTACCTATTCTCTATCAGTTCTTAGTAATCTATTTGCTAGTAGTCACTTAGCTATTTTTTGAGATAAACTCGCTCTCTAGTCTGTACGAGATGTCAACGCACCGCACTATTGTTTGTATTATGCACTAACATCCTTTGGTCGAGAGCTTGTCAGTTTTTCCAGAAGACCTTTGTGACCTACTCTTTTGGATTTTGAAACTCTCATCATTGTTCCATTGAGGTAATTATTACCTATTTTTAGCTACAACTCAAAACAGGTAGAGTTGAATTGCATTTATCATAGGAAGATACAAAAAAATTATGCTTAAGTATTCATTACGTTCCAAAATTTGATTACATTTGAATTTCAAATGTTATTATGTAAATTTTTGAAACAAAGGAACTCATAAGTTTGCATAGTAATGTTGTTTTGATTCATGTTGTAAAAACTAAAGTCCCGCACATGCCGTAGGAGTAGCCTAATTTGATTTCCATAATCAAATAATGAATGCAAGAAAGAAATGTGCACAACACAACTGAAGATAATATAGGCACAAGAGAGAAGGTGATTTGTCATTTCCTGGAATGACGAATCGTCACTACACTTAAAGTCTTCAAGTTTTTGTGTCTCTAGTGCCTCTAAGTTGTTTTCACTCCAAGCTCCATGGTTTCCTGCAAAATTGTTAAAATATGGTGTTAGAGCAATGATGAGTCACATCCTTCCTCATGCCTTCATTACCAATAGAAATGTAATACACATCCAATTACGCATTCACCAGATGATTAAGTCATAAGAAAAGGAAGATGTTCAGGGAGCACGAAGTTCAATGGAAGCTTTTAGCTTCAATTATTTTACTAACTTGTTTGTTTAAATGTGCAAATACAAGTATAATCAGATCATTTCAACTAACAAGTATTGTTATGAGTGGTGATAAATGTGGCTCCCACAAGGGTTGAGCCAAGCTCATAAACAATAACGTGGGACAACAAACATAGAAAACACCAAAGAGGAGCAGCCTTATCTCAACATTTTTAAAAATAGTTTGTGCAAGCATCTTATTGCTCATCATGCTAAAAGAATGATCAAAACATGTAATGAGATCATTAATTTCATTTGTATTATGTTTCAACTTTTTTTTCATTTTTTACATTGCATTTTAATAAAGTGTAGAGCCCCTTTATACTGAAGGGAAAACAAAGCTCTCGAGCATTAAACTGTCTTTTAGAAATTTAAAGCATATACATAGTTTGTAAGAGACTTAAAGAGATAGACATGGAAAATGGAGCATTTGATTTCAAGTGAGGGTTGTTGTTTACAAAGATATTCAAAACAGTAATTATAGAATTATTTTCATGAGCTGAAAATAGTCAAGACATCAAGGTGCACTTACAGAGTTCAAGGAAAACTCATTCACATGAATATCAAAGTATTTTCCACAATGAATGTTGTGGTTTCTATCAAGTATCAACTACAACATGGAGCTATAGAATGCAACCTCATTTGCACATGGAGTATAGTGCATAAAAATAGTAAAAGACAAGAATCATTCAAAGGTTTGATCACAAAATTCTTCAAAGACAAAAGACATATGATTCTATAGAGAAGCCAAGTTATGCATACAAAAATGTGCATAGTAACAATGCTTCAGAAAAGAAAAGTTTCAAGCAGCATCTACTCAAAGAGCCCACTTAGGGTTTTTACCAGGCCAAGAGAAAACAATGAGTTGTATATGTGTGCCAAAT
The DNA here is from genome assembly GCA_007258455.2 of Sequoia sempervirens. Classification (NCBI taxonomy): domain Eukaryota; kingdom Viridiplantae; phylum Streptophyta; class Pinopsida; order Cupressales; family Cupressaceae; genus Sequoia; species Sequoia sempervirens. The sequence goes on along the minus strand of VDFB02000007.1, from coordinate 211,694,052 downwards.
GAGAGTGAACAAATACAATCACAGAGGGAGCATTTTACAACATTTTACAAATAACCAGATGGGGTTTCAATGAGGAAAATACAGATTCCTCATTATTACAATTTACCCACATGAGGATTTGTTTCATAAATGGAAAAATGTTGTAAGAAACTACCATGGGTCAAGCCTAAGAGATGGAGAAATGCAATGCTTTCATAGTTTCAATTTTTGAGTTCAAACACAAAAAAGATTGATAGAAAAATACATTGTTTTTAATGCCCAAATCAAACATTGAAAGCCACGACCTGGGTAAATCCTTTTCTTCATAAAGAAATAGAACCCACATGGATTTTACACTGAAAGATCAAAATGGTAAATAAAATAAAGATATTATCATTATCTTATCCCTAACAGGTTCAAATTGAGCTTATGATATAGAAGAACAATGAGGAAGGAAGAGCTTACCAAGTCACACCTATAGAAGAATACACATGGCGGCTAAGCTCTAATAGAGCTTTCAAACTCATGGCCCGAGCTCACACATGGCATCCAAAAAGAATAAGCTTAGAAAATGAAGAGAAATTAGAGATTAAAGAAGCTGAAGTCGTGACTTTAATGGTTTTTTTCTTGCTTTTCAAATAAAGTGGAAAATGCCATAATGATGTCAAAGAATCAACTTACCCATGAATTGCAGACGAAATCAACCAAGCTTAAGGAAAAAATCTAAAGAATCATGAAGCTTCAAGCTAAAAACCTAGCTCACATGGCAGCGCTCTTTCTTAGCAAAGCTTTCTTCCCAAAGTCAAAATGCAAAATGATAACGAATTTTAGGTTTTAGTGGCTTTTGGTTGAGATCCTTAATTCGAGTGGAGGGGATTTTTTTCACATTTTATTCAAAAAACTTCATACCTTTTAATTCCAAGTTTGTGGGCTATGACTTTTCTGTGCCTTAGGAAAATTTGCTAAGTCCTCATTAAATGAAAGAAAATATTAAAGTGAGAATTCAGAGTTCTTCAAAGAGTAATCTATTTGGTGATCACTTTAATACTTTCTTCTTGCATGATATTTTTGTAAAAGTTGATTAATTAAATGATAAATTATAAATCATTTAATTAATTAGGCTATTTTAAGCAAACATAGTTATGAATTAAACTTTGATCATGCATGGCCGAGTTGATAGAAACAAGGCAGTTTTACGATGGTTTAGCTCATGCGTTTGGAGTTTTTAATGCAGTTCAAGTGCTACATGGGTCAATTATGAGTTGACTGCAAGTTTGAACCTAAGTGCACTCATTTTTGCATGAGTTTGGGCCTTCTTTTTGGAGATTTTTATTTCTACTCAAGATTTACCTTGGAATTATCATTTTTACATTGAAATTGGCTTTCAGTTTCACCATTATGCCTTGGAGAGGCTTTTTGTATAAAGTGATATGATTGAGTCATTTTTCACTAGTTCTTGTTTTATTCCTTTTCCTTCAGCAAAGAGACTTCATGTAATTCAGCTTTCAGAATTTAATAGATTATGCAGCAGTTTTTACAAGTTAATTAGTTTCTGATTTGCAAAAGATTCCTTTTAATTTCTAGTATTTTCAAGTTTTTCCTTCAAGATTTCAGGCATTGTTATTGTGAGGGATTTGATCGAAGGATTATTGTGTTTTCAGTTTTGAGACCTCTAATTTTTTTTCTCCTTCATAAATATTTGTATGTAGTGTAGTTTAAGTTCACTAGTTATACACTGTGCATGTAACTGATTAATCAATTTAGTCATGAAAACCATGTTTTCCCTCAAAAAATTGTATTGAATCAAAGCCTCTGTTTAAAACATTCAGGTGATTAGGCTATCAAATCAGGTTGTGCAAATTAAGGTACTGAGTAATCATTTGTGAGTTAATTTGCAATTTAGATTTCCAATTAGGTGCATCACCTAGTTCAATTTTTAGTTTAAGCTTTTAATTTCAAATCTCTTTCCCTTTTCCAAACAAGTACACATAATTAATCTAAAGATCAAATAGGAAGTTGGCCTAGAATTGAGAGGTCTAGTTTCATATAGGGTACCCACAACCTGAAATTAGTCCAATGTTGCATGGGATTGCAAATTTTTATAGCTTTGCATGCGAGTGCAAATCCCTGTGACAATAGTAATATAGGGCAGTTAGCCCCGTAAGGCTCTCTGAACGAAGAGAACTCATGAGTAGCGAATCCCCCTATATCACAAGCACAAAGAGAGAATAAGAATATGACAAAAATAAATTGTATTCCTATCAATTATAATTCAATGTTCTATGTGTGCAATGTAATAGAGACCCCTTGATTATATAGCCAAGGTGAGATACAAGATGTCATAAGATTATGACAAGTGTCTTAATCATATAACATAAGACAACTTATCACAACTACCTTGATCACATGTGTTACAAGTCAAAGATAAGATAACAACTAATGATAACCTAACAACTTCTAGAAAGATTCCTAGGACCTAAGTAAACTTAACATGTAAATAAATCCCCTATGTCCCTATTAATGAATTAACTAGGTACAAGACTTTATTTACACCAACATTCGTAATATTAGATTTTATTTTATTTTTGTTTTCATCTTGATGGTAATTTTTTCCTTCAAACAAATGCTCTTGGAGAAGCATTTTATTTTGTTTTCAATTTATTATTTTCTTTCATATATCATAACACGTTTTACTAAATGTTGAAGGTTTACCATCTTTTCTAACCCTTTTACTATATGAAAAAAATATATATTTTAAGTTTCTTCCAAATTTCAAAAAAATTAATATAAATTTGTGCAATAATTTTTTCTCTTTTGAATTCTCATAACAATTTAAAAAATAAAATAAAATTTTAATAAAAAAGCTTTTACATTAATAAATCATTTTTTTAATTTTTCAAATAATATATTAAAGTTTTAAAACCCAAGCTTAAAAACTTAAAAATCTTTAAAACCTAAATTCTCACCCATGTATTTGTTTAAAAAAAGATCTTTTGAAAAAATCTCAATCATGATTTGGTCTTTTTCATGATTAATTCTTTTTTTAATAAAAACCTTAATTTTTTTATATGGTTTTTTCACTTGAGTAATAAAAACATATTAAAATGGCCCATTAAGGGGCCAAGCAGGGTTAAACCAACTTCTAATATGTCTGAGGTGGTGACCTGGGAAAAACCATTGGAAGGATGGTGGAAAATTAGTTTTGATGGGGCATCAAAAGGGAATCTTGGACCATCAAGGGTTGGATTCATAATCTGAGATTGGAAAGGTGATGTAATGGCCTTAGGAGTGAAGAAGTTAGATGAAGGGACAAATAATACAGCTCAAGCCATGGAAGCTTTAATAGTGATTAAGCTTGGAAAAAATTTAGGATAAACAAAAATACATTTAGAATGAGACTCTTTAATAATCATTCAAGCAGTGATAAAAGGGTGGATAAATGTGTGGCACCTCCAAAATGTAATTGAGAAAATAAGAGAAGAGATAAATTCATGTGAAAATTTTATAGTTAGTCACATTAGGAGATCGAGGAACATTGAAGTTGATGTCCTTCCAAAATGGGCCTTAACATTTAGGCAAGTTGGGGAGTTCAATCTAGAATATTTAAGGAATGTGGAGTTGGTAGATTAAGCTTTTGAAGTGGGAGTACAATGTATTAATTAGACAAGATAGGCTTCAAATTGGAGTAGATTTGAAAATATGGGAGAATGGTTAGAAAAGGTGGCGGTGGAATCTCAGTACATGAGGCATTAAAATTGGAGTGTGGAAATCAAGGTGAGTTAAATCCTTGGCCATCGGTCTTGCTGGTCTCATTTGTGTTAGGTGAGGAAACAAAAAATTTGTGGAGAGGAAGTTGCAGTGTCAGAGGTAGTAAACAGGGCAATAATGGAGGAAAATTTCACCTTCCTCTCTAAACGACAACTCAATCCTTTTTATGGGGATGCATCTACACAAAGGTTAATGGGAATATTCCTCATTGAAGATGAAAGGTTGGTGAAGTGTGTTAGAATGATTTTGGGAAAGGATTTTGGGATTCTTTGACATCGATAGAATGAACATGGATGTGTACTCCCTGATTGTAGCATGGGGCCTGGACCATGGCGGAATGGTGGAAACAATTAAAGTGATGGAAACACTGGTGCATGAGGATTTCTTGGTTGGGATGGGGAGAATTTTTGAATGGGTTGTTTTGGGTGTGGGTTAAGATGTTAGTGAGGGAATAGACATAGAAGAATTTGAGGAACTTGTTGGTTGCATGCCTTTTATTCGTTGGCCAGAAGGAAAGTTCAAAGCTCGCTACAAAGAAGAAGCTCGGCTCGGTTGGAAGGCGTTGAAGCTTTTCATCGAACTAATGAAGGTTGAAGCCATCATTGTTGAAGTGAAGGAAGAAATGGAGTTGATGGAGAAAGCAAAGGAAAACTAGCAGAAGCAGAAAGGGAAAGGGCAGGGTCATGAAGGAACCAAGTAGTGCAAATTGAAGATGGCAAAATTTTCTAGTTTTTTTGCTAGTTTTTAACTGTTAGATGGTTATGTTAGTTTTTGAAAGTGACTGAACTATACATGGTAAAATGGGGGCTCTCTGTTTAGGTTTAAGAAACTGTTAAAAGTTTATTATCATCTTTTTGAAATGTAGAAAAATACAGAATGGCAGAAGAAGTACGGGGACAGTGAAATGGTTTTTGTTTATGCATGTTAATGTGCCTTAGGGAAAGATCTTTAGGGTTTCAAAAGATTTTTGGTCTCAAGGAGATAAAGTGGAAATAATAATTTAATATCTTATTTCAAAAAGCAATACAAATCACTCTTATTACCAACCAAAAAAAATAAAAACATATTAAAATATCAATAATAAAAATTAATGACAAAAATAATAATAATAATTTTTTTAAGGTTATTCTTAAAAATATACATATATATATATAAAGAATGATTTAAAAATAAGTTTTTTTAAAAAGGAACTTTTTTTATGAGTGTAAAATTTAATTTTTTAAAGAATTGATTTTTTAAGGTTTTTTTATATATATAGTTCAAATAGTTTTTTAAAAGAGACTATTAAATAATTGTAATATTTTTAAAAATTAGGACCTTTAATTCAAAAGATTAATTTTTTCCAAGTTTAATTATAGAATTTTTTTTTAAAATTAATAATATTAATTTCCAAATAATAGATTGTTATTTTTTTTATAGTTGTGAAAGTATATTTTTAATCTTTTTTAAATTATTTTTTCTAATTATCATTCATGAAAAACACATATATTTCATTTATATTTAGATTCAAACATCCCTTGGATGTTACGACAAATGCAAATTCAAAGTTGGATTTGTCGACATCCAAGGATGTTCAAGAAAAATGGAAGAATCAAAATGAGAAAGCTCTTGGTCTCATAGGCATTTTCATGTCTCTCAAACTCTATGTTCATATTGGGAATTGTGTGAAATCCTATGAAGCATGGGAAATCCTCAAAACTATCTATGATAGTTCAAATGAGTCATGGAAGATACAACCTTAAGAACTTGAAGATTTGAGGTACATTGATTTCAAAACTATGGATTTTTTTTGTTAAAATTTGATGCATTAAATAGTCAATTATATAGTTTAGGAGTAAAGTTAGAATCTTTTAGACTAATTCATATTATTCTTAAAAAATATTTTTCATTGTAAATTTCAATAATGTATTACTAATATTCATACTCAATTAGCTATTCCTTCATTAGCTAGTCAACTTACTTATGATATTTTTCAAAATTTATTAAGGCAAGACAAAGAAAAATTGATTCAATTTGGTAATCTTAAAAATAGTGAGCATGCTTAAATATGTCTAAAAATCATAAGAAAAAATTTAAGCCTCATAATTAACAATATTATAATCTTAGATTTCATCATAATAATACTAATGATATTAGAAAAAGTAATTCTTCTAGGGTAAACCCACAAAAGTGGTTTACAATTCGAGTGAAGAAGGAAAAGTTGCAAAAAATGACCCCATGCAAAAAAAATTGGATTTTGGGTTCGAATGAACCTTTGGTTTGAGCAAACCAAAAAAGGGTTTGAATGAACCCTGGTTCAAGTGAACCAATTAAATGCAAAGTCCCACCATTCCCACCAAAAAACACAAAGAAAACATTTTTTGAAAGGGGGTTTGAATGAACTCGAACCCCCCTAGTTCGCCCAAAACCCCCCTTTTCCCACCTTCTCACCTTCTAGCACCAAAAAATTCCATAATTTTGTGCTTCAAAGCTCAAGTTGAGGATGAAAATGGAGGAGACTTCATAGACCCAACTGGATGATGGTAGTCCTCAAAACGAGCTATCCAACGAATATAATTTTAATGTTTTTGTTTTATTATGTATTTATTTTTTTAGTTTTATTAAACATAGGTTTGTCACCAAAAATCAAGCTCTTTGTTCTACACATGTGGAAAAATAGTAGATTATCAAAAAAAATGAAAAATATGAGTGCACCACATATTGAAGTCCTTGATCCAACAAAAAAAAATTGAATTTCGATACACACAAAAAAGTTAAGCATTATACGGTCCGCCTATGTCTGAATTGTAATTGGTTTGACTTCAAAACTTGATTAAGGAAAAAATATTCAATAAAACACTATCAAACCAATTGGAAGCACTATATATTGTAGTTACAAATCTAAATTTGAAAAAAATAGAATTTTATCCATGGAAAAAAAGTTATGCATTTACGGTGAGCATCACTCCTTAAAAATATTGTTTACTGAAAAAAAAAAAAACTAGTTTTCAAAGGAGATGGGAAAGGAAGTGCAATCTGATTCCAAAAATTTTGAAAAAAATATATTTAGAATCTAAAGACAAAATTTCACAAATCACTAGTTTGCATCATCTTCAAATTCCTCACGGTTTAGCCACTATAGGTGCCCGAAAGTGAAGATTTAGTTAGAAAAAATTATTTCAATGTCCAGTTTGGCCAAAAATTGTAAACCAGTATTGTGGGATCACCCTCTAAGAGGCCTCATTGTAATTATTTTGATAAAGATAACCATTGTTCTAAAACTTGTTTTAAGAAACAAAACAAATAAATAAATCCCATGAGGCAAAATAATCAACAAAATAAATTTTATAATAAGTTTAACCACAATGCAAATCAATCTAGACAAGCTTTTACTTGTAGTTATAATGCTTTAAAAACCTCTTGAATGAGTTATTGAGGTATTTGAATCCATGCAACCCAACATGTTTAACGTTCCACTTCAACTTGCTAATAATCATAGTTGTAAAGTAGAAACAATTAGAGATGTGAATGTACCTAATGGTAAATTACATGATTTTTTGTATGTTTCAGAATTAAAGACTAATTTGCTTTTAGTAGCTAATGCTAAATTAGACAAAAATAATTTGTTCATTTTTTATGAGTTTGCTCATTCTAAATATTCGTTACTATCTACCATTGAGTTCAGTACTTGGCATGAAATTCTTTATCATATCCATGCTAACAATATTGCCTTGATGCAAAAATCTAAAATAATAGGATTTCACAGCATTTGTCCATCTAAAATTGTATGCACAAGATGCATGAGTGATAAGATGCATAGGGAGCTCTTTCCTCAAGGTCAAACATGGAAGGCACATCATAAGTTGCACCTAGTCCATAGTGATGTTTTAGGACCCATGGAGAACAACTGCGTCCAAGGATCAATGTATGCACTTACTTTTGATGATTTCTAGAAGGATCAAGTTTTTGACACTTTTGTTGAATTCCATAAATTTTTTGAAAGACAATCTGATTTTGAGCTCAAAATTCTAAGGATTGATAATGGTAAAAAATATGTGGATAATGTTTTCAATGTTATTTAAATTTATTTGGTATTAAATATGATCTATCCATTCCCTATACATCTCAACAAAATGGTGTAATGCAAAGGAAGTATAGAACAATTGTTGAAATGGTTAGATGTATGTTACATGCAAAAAAATATGTTATAAATTTTGGGTTGAAGCAATATTTTGTGCTACTTATATCATTAATAGGACCCCTACCAAAGCCTTAAATGATATAACTCCTAAAGGTTTGGTTTGTTTGAAACCTAATCTTAAGCATTTAAGAATCTTTGGCTCAATTTTTTATATTCATAAACCTAAACAAAAAGGAAAAAATTAGATTCCAAATCTTCTTATCATATTTTTGTTCGGTATGATGAGCATTCTAAAGCTTATAGAGTTTATAATCCTATCACTAACAAAGTTAAAGTTGCTAGAGATATATGTATTGCTAAAAATGGTGTTCATGATTGTTTTAAAGTGAATAACAATAATTTTTTTAAAATAAACTTATGGTTAATGAGGATAATCATTCTTCTATAAACCCTCCTAATGCATGTATTAGTCAAATTGATAGTGAAGATGATCATAATGAACCTTCTGATCATGATTCTTCTTAAAGTGACAATACTCCTACATCTAAACGAAAGCCTAAATTGTTTTAAAAAAATCAAGAAAGGAGATATTTTAACTAAAATGAATCAATTTAAGGCTAGAAAGGCAAACTATTGTAATTATGCTTTGATGTCTAAAGTTATAGATACAAATGATCCTCAAACTTATGAACAAGCTAAAAATAAACCTCACTAGAAAAAGGTTATGCAAAAAGAATATAACACATTAATTGCAAATCAAGGTTGGGATTTAGTTTCTTTATCTCAAGGCAAGGATCTTGTCTCATGTAAATGGTTGTGTAAAACTAAGTTCAATGCAAATAATGAGGTTAGCAAATTAAAGACTAGATTAGTTACTAGAAGCTTCTCCTAAATGAAAGACTTAGATTATAATTAAACATTTGCTCCAATGGCTAAAATGTCAACTATTAAATTATTTCTTGCTTTAGCTTCTCATATGCATTAGCTCATTCATCAAATGGATGTTAAAAGTGTATTCTTAAATGGTGATTTACATGAAATTTATATGTTTCAACCTTTGGGTTTTATTAAATAATGTAATAAACACCTTGTTTACAAATTAAAAAAATAAATTTATGGTTTAAAACAATCTCTTAAAGAATGATATTCTAAAATTAATGTTTTATTTACATCTCAAGGCTTCATTAGTGTAGCCACAAAAAAAATCATTAAAATCGTCCTCTTATTCAAATTTTTCCAATCATTAAGCGGATCTAAATATTATTATATTATTATTCTTCATTATGTCATAGTATCAATTTCCTTCTTTATACCATAATTTTCATATATTCAATCTATTTAATAATATTATATAACCATTTTAATATTCTTCATTACATCCTTCTTCTAACCTCTTCCATAGCCACTTTATCACCTATTTATCCTATTGCACTTCTTTTATTCCACTCATCTAATGCATGTGGGATAGACTTCTCCAAGCCAATCTTTTATCCCACATTCATTCTGTCACTTGGGTTCACCCCCAGGATGCCTATTTAAACATAGACCCCTCTCATCTTTGATAGATCCATGATCTTTTCATTTTTGTGATCTTTGCATCCACTCTTGGCACTCGTTTTTTTACACTCTTTTCAATATCTATTTGCTCATAGGATATTTGTATTCATCACTAGTATTTTGAATCTCTCTCATTTTGGGTTCATTTGAATATCTCTCACATTCATCAATCATAACCTCTTGTGCATGCTCTTGAGAGCACCTAGTTCTCAACACAAGATTTTGATTGTAGGAAGAGAATGGAGTAAATCCCTGTTAGCATGCATGTGTGTTTAGATTTAATATTTTGTTTTTGCATGTGTGTGTTTTGTTTCTTGTAGGTAACTTCATTGAAGATGTTGAAAATCTGAATCTTAATCCAATAAGATTACAAACCTGTTTTCCTTCATCTGCAAAATGTTCAACCCGACATGAAGTTCGTGATATATGGTTTATTCTATTGAATGAATTATTTATATGATATTTTCTCTGTATTGTGAAATAATCTAAAATATCGAATGTAAAGTTTGTTGCATGCTAAACAAGTTCTTAAATATATTGATAGTTTTTAAGTTTGCTACATTCTGAAAAATGATACAATATTTTCTCAGATATTTTTATAGTATTTTGAAATAATGGATTTGAAATGATCTATAGTTTTCTACATTGTGAATTTGAAATAATTTGGGCAGCTTTTTGAAAGTATTTGGGTGTTAGTTTTGTTTTGATGAGATTGTAGAATGCAGAACAGGTAATTCACTCAACGTCTACTCCAGTTATCTCCACAATAATAGCTTATGAATATGCACATTCATTCCACTATTGGTATGAATCTAGTCAACACCGCCCTTTGTCTTTAATTCTTACCATTCTATCAGATAATTGCTAAATCTTTTTCCATATCTATTAGCTACATTTTTGTGAGCCCATCTTAATTTGTGAACCTATTTTTTTACCTTCCAACCCTTTGATGTCAATTTCAATAGCTCACTACTTGATGTGATGCTGCTTGTAATGCTCACAAGTTGAGTTTCATTCAAAATCCCCGACAATATCTCTAATTACTCTTCTTTTTCAAGTTCATTGATTTGATTTCCCAGTGATGCTTCTTTGAATGTTGTTCAAGTTATTAATGAGAGAGAGAGAGAGCATTCTACTGGCCGCATTTCTTTTTAAACAATGCATAATGGAGCCACACCATTCTAGGTCAAAAATGTTAGACGCTCTGATGGAAACCCGTTGGTTAATCTATAAATTGATTCACTATTATTGAATTACCATGAATCCCTAGAATTCTACCTAAGGTATCGATGGTTATTATCCACAATTAATGCAACTGGGTGATTCAATCGATTGATTCAATAAAATTAAATTTAGTATAGATTTACTTCTTTTTTAGAATTAAGATTTAGATTTTTCTATTTTTTTTAGATTTTGATTTGGATTTTAAATTTATATTTTTCCTAATTTAATTTAGATTTAGATTAGATTAATTTAGTTTAGATTAATTAATATTAGATTAGACTAATCTTAGTTGTAACCAATTTAGATTAATTTAGTTTTAATTTTAGATTAATTAGTATTAAGTTAATTTTGTTGGTATTGTAGACATTCAAATTTGACCACTTCCATATGGTCAAAGACGTTTCCTTATTCATCCCTTTACTCATCTACTTCATTCTCTTTGCCGATATTAATTAAATCATTCATTTAATTAATATTTCATGTCCCACCTAAGGTTCCTAAAATATTTAATTTAATAAATATTTTTTCCCTCTTCTTCCCTAAATTAAATAAATACACCCCTTTATTTAATTTAATCATATAACCTCTTGGAATTTAAATTAATTTGTAATTCCTCACTTTCTCTATCATTGTCACATCCTCCAACTTTTGCAAGTTGGTTTCTAATCTCTCTTAACCATCTAACCCTCTTCTAACCATAATCAATTTATATATGGACACCCTTAATCATCATTAGGGTCACATCCTCTATAATTTCCCACTTGCCTCTAATATGTCATTAATTTGTCTAATCAAGTACTTGCACAACCTTGATCACTTAATTAGGTCAACCTTATCTCCATGTAATTATGGAATGTGTCCTAAGTCAACCTTATTAAAGGTTTCCTACTTTTGGAGAAGGCACCCCTTTCCCCATGTGAATTTTTAATTCACATTTAATCCCCCAATGCATTCCAAGGAATTTTAAATTCCTTCTCTCATTCCCATGTGGATATTTAAAGAATTTTTAATTCCTCACATGTCCTTTCACCCACATGGGGACAAGGACCTCCTTTATAAGGAGATCTTGTCCAAATCCCAAGATACTGTGTAGTACCTCCATGTCATGTACTTTCCTTCCACCTCACTTACACATCATCTTTCTTAAGCCACTTCACATGCCACATGTCAAGATGTGAGGGCTTGTGAGTTCTCAACTCACCATAGCCTTACATCTTGTCTTTGTTGGCTTAATCCCAACTGTCCATTTCTCTAGAGAATTTTGAATTCTCTATAAATACCCCATTTTTTCTCTCATTTGGGGGGAGATCATTTTGTGCTAGCCAAACTCTTGCAAATTTTTCTCTTGAGCCATACTTAGCCAAAACTTGCACTTGCATCCATTCTCACCTATTTTCCATCCTCATTGCATCTCACAACTTGCATCTTTTGCCATCAAAGGAGCATACAACATCAAAGATTGAAGGGCCAACCAAAGGATAGATTAAAGATAAAGTAAATCAACTTCATTTGTTATCTTTACTTTGTTTTTGAATCTAACTAGGTCAATCTTGAGGTGTAGGGTGTTTATATTGGTTATTTGCACTCTTTTGTTTGATGCTCATTTTCTAATGCGTATTTTCACCCGCTCACATTTCTGGCACGTTTGGTTGGACCCACAAACCGGTATGTATCTTTCACATTTGTTTTTTTTCACTTTTTGCAAGTGCGGGTTGCAGAGGGCTGGACCTGACCTAGCAGACAGGTGGACCTGGCCTCCAAGGGAAAATCCAACCTTACCCAAGGGCGGACCTACCCTCCACAGACTCCAAAAACTACCTTTTTTGCAAAATTTTCATAGAGAGGCAGACCTAACTTGCAGACAAGTAGACCTGCCCTCCAAACAGGCAAACCCACCCTCTAGACAAGTGAACCTAACCTGCAAATAGGCAGACTTGACCTGGATAACTTTTTTTGGAAGGTGAAATTTCAGTTTTTAGTGTCTTTTTTTGGCTATTTTAAGTGCTTCTAACCTCCTAACGTGTCTTTTTTGTGTCTATGCAAGCATCTAATCGACATTTGGCAAGCAACAAGGAGAAAAATAACTAGCAAATTTTCCTTGCAGGGTTATCTATTTATCAATTGATGCTTGTTGTTTTAGATAACTTAGGCACATAGTTTAACTAGGGGTGTCAATTAATCTTGTTTTCCATGCTTGTTGGTAAGTTATTTGACTTATCCAATCCCCTTGCACCATTTGGCGATCCTGGGTGACGAGAAATCGTAGCTTACCAAATTTTTGTGTCTCCCTTTTTTTTTATTAGGGGACCTACTTGGGGATTTCATCACCCCAAGGGACAATCCCAACCACGCGTATTGACAAGGTAAATAAAGGGGGGAGAGCAAAATTTGTACCTCAATCCAACCACGTTGTAATTGGCGAAGCGTTGGGATGACGTGAAAAGTTGGTTTGAGCCTCTAGTATCTTGCTAAGGTTCCTAACTCACGCTTGTAACGAGTTGGTGTTCACGGTTTGGGCCTCATGTACTGGGTGTATATCAAGGAATCCTTAGCAACCATGTTCATCCTAGAATAGAAGACTTTGTTATCCATACCCCTTCTAGTAGTCTTAGGATTATGTTGTCTGAACCGTCTTCTTTGTGCGAAACCAGTTATTTTATGTTTAGTTAACTCATATGTCTCCTTTTGATTGTTGTTTGTTGTGTTTTGGGTCATTTTCCATAGTCATCTTTTCAAAACTCAAGTTTAAACCTTTCTAGGGGTGAACTTTCCCTCCAGGGGCAGACTTGACCCATCCAGGGGTGAACTTGACCTTTGAACCAGCCCTTTTAAGCCTATTTTGGCCATTTTTGACCAAATTTTTCTCAACAGGTGGACCTGCCCTCCAGGGGCGGACCTAACCCATCCAAGGGTGAACTTAACCTTTGAACCAACCCTTTTAAGCCTGTTTTGGAAATTTTTGACCAACTTTTTCCTAACAAGAGGACCTGCCCTCCCAACAGGTGGACCTACCCTCTGGAAGCGGACTTGACCTTTGAACTAGCCCTTTTAAGTCTGTTTTAGCCATTTTTGACCAACTTTTGCCTGACAGGCAGACCTGGCCTCCCGACAAGTGGACTTGCCCTCCCTACAGACGGGCCTACCCTCCAGGGGCAGACTTAACCTTTGAACCAACCCTTTTAAGTCTGTTTTGGCCATTTTTTACCAGATTTTGTCCGACAGGCAGTCCTGCCCTCCACAGATGGGCCTGACCTGACAAACAGGCGGATCTACCCTCCCAGGGGCAGACCTGACCCTTCACCAATTAGTTTTATCATTTGTTTCATCATTAAGGACACTCATTTCATTATTTTGGGTGCCCATTTCGGCATCCCAATCACTTGTTTCGCCATTTCGATCACTCGTCTCCCCGTTCCAAACATTCATACACCCATTTCGAGAGTCCATTCACCATCCTAAACATTTGTCCCCTTAGTCTAAATGTCCATCCACCCATTCGGATTCTTTATTCATCTATTTCGAACCCACGTTCACTCAAGTCGTCCTCCCCATTCTAGATGTAGTTTCCCCGTTTCGAGTCACCGTTAGTCCATTTAAACTTTGTTAAAAAAATTACCAAATTGACCTAGGTGTTCTCCTCTAATCATCATTTATCAAAACTGACTTAGGATTATCATCCATCCTAAGTCGATCATCCTTATCGGCCCAATCAATCCACTTCTATCTCAAGTTGGATTTGATGTCGTTATCATACATCCATCCTTTAGTTGATTAATCAACACCTAGTGTTACCAAGGATCACTTTTGAACTCAGTTTTGGATTCTAGCACTACTGAATTTGACTCCATTTTTTGACGAACATTCATCGATCATTCGACAAACATTTGTCAGAAAATCAACGAATTGACAAAAAGATTTTCTCACTACTTTTTTGTCGAAATGCTGACGACGAATTAAACGTCAAAATAACGACGCAGATTCGTCGGTCATTGGCATCATAAAATGACTCAAATGTTCATCAGAATATCGATGAAAACTTCGTGTATGCATTGATGAATTACACCAAAAGTTCGTCGCCATTTTGATGAAATGGGAAAGGAGTAGCGTCAAACCAACACCAGAAGTTTGTTGCCATTTCGATGAAATGGGAAAGGAGTAGCATCAAAACAACAGTAGAAGTTCATCACCATTTCAACGAAATGGGAAAGGAGTAGCGTCAAAACAACACTAGAAGTTTGTCGCCATTTCGACGAAATGGGCAAGGAGTAGCGTCAAAACAACACTAGAAGTTCATCGAAATTGTGACGAAATGGGCAAGGAGTTATGACGAAGCCTTCGTCACAGCTATAGCAACTTTTTTGAACCTTTTTGGTGATTCATTGGTGGTTTTCGTCAAAATTGTGACAAAACAATGCAATTTTTAAAAAATATATATATTCGTTGAAATGTACCATCGCGGAGACTGATGATTGATCATACATACAGACTACAAGATGCATAGATGCATAGAAAAATCATTACACTTGAGAACAACCAAGGGATAACAAGGGAAGGAGTTGAGAAACAACTATACCTATCATCACAATTTTATTGTTCCCCCCGAGAAAATCCTGCAAAGACAAGTTTACAATACCAAGTCAAATAATATGAAAAAGACTTACTTCCATACAAATTAAATGATTATTCTCACAATGGAAATTGTATAATTACAACAATTCCATGAAAGGTTATCCATGCTTCATAAGAGATGATTGATCATACATATAGATTGCAAGATGCATAGAAAAACCATTACACTTGAGAACAACCAAGGGCTAACAAGGGAAGGACTTATGAAACGTCTGGATTGAAGAGAAAATGTGTAGGGAAAATGTTGAGCAATGTCAAGAGAACAAAGCTTGTAAAACATATTCTTGACCTAATCAAACTCTTGAACAACTTAAACAAAATTAAAATCCTAACACATACATGAGACATGTAATGAACTTCCAATATCTGCTATCTTTTTCATTAATGCAGAGGTAGGTAAAGGAGAAATAATTATAATTGTAACACTATTCATAGTCCAGTAAATTATGTTCATAATTTGTATTCAATGGACCTTAGTTTTATCATTATACTACCCATCTAATAACATATTTTAATCTAGGGTTCAACTATCTCGGATCTAAAGAAGCACCTTCAATTAGCCATTTAAAGTACTATAAAATAAGGTAAGACTTTTACTTGAGAAAGATTGGGTACACTTGTAGGATTAAAGTTCTCACAATCATCAAGATTTATTGGCACACAGACACAACCTGCAACATATGAAGTAATGGATGACTACAAGTTTGTGAAATGGTCTTTAATATGTGAGTGGTTTGCAAATTGATTGGTAGAAAATAAGGTTACAAATAGATCTACATGAAAAATTATGAAGACAATCTATTGTAATCATCAAAATAGATGAAAAGTGCAAAGGAAAGAGCTGAGCTACATCTCTAGAGCCTAGAAAAAACACATGCAAGAAACATAAAAAAAAAAGAACAAACCAGTTTTTGGATGAATACAAAATGGTGCCTTCAACAAGTGATTCATATGCTTTCACACCTGACACAGGACATTAAGAAGATTTTAGTCTTCCTCTATGAAATTAACTACTTACAGAATAAATCCAGAAACCAATATTATATACCTCCATGTCTAGCCAAGGGTAGGTATAAGAGAAAAAAAATTCTTCAATGCAATGCTGAAAAATATCAATGTGTGTAGGTTTGTATTACTCAAAATGTCATTTCTCTGCCTAAGGAAAAATACCAAAGTGATGTTTTAAATTTCAGTCTTCACATAGGCTCCCTTATTGCCACGCATGCATATACAAGCATTATTCGAGCTCTAAACTATTCAAATATCAAGGATTTAATTAGCTATAAGATGGAAAGTTGTTGTTTATACATAATCCATCATCTTTTGCACATCTTTATTCACTCCTAGCGCTTTAGATAAATTTGTGCAAATGAGATAGAAATGTGAATCTTTTATGACAAAGTAAATTGTTAAAAGGAGGTGGGAGAGAGCAAAGGGTAGGGGGCAAGAGAATGCTTGAATGTATAGAAAAGTATAAAATTTTGATCATTATAACAATGAAACGAATCTTAAGTTTGAAGCATTAATATCATTTAGAACATTTATGATCAAGAATGAATGTAAGTAGAGAAACTTTTGCATACTTGCAGATGGTACAAAATTTCATGGTTAAGTCGAAGCCTCCCATCAACAACAAGATCCAAATATCCGTGTATCTATCTCAATCGAGCCTCTCAACCCTTCAGAGTTGTCAATTTTTCCACTAACCTATTATGCACAAAAGTCAAATTTTAGATTTATGTCACCACTAAAAATAGAAGAAATAGAGCTTTGAAACCAAATCCACACACAACACAATGTGGTATTCATACAAAGCCATACAAACAAACTAAACTCAGAACATTGGAATGGAAACAACTTCAAATTATGATGCAGAGCATGGATTCACGGTATAAAGAATCATTTTTCTACCATCATAGTGAAAAGTTAGCACTTTCTTTCATCTTTTCATTTGGTTTGATGCTTCAAACGATGCATTTCTTATATTGAAAAATGCATTACCTTGTTGAGCTTCTCTTTGTTTCAAGAATAGTTTAATATTCTCTACTTAACAAGGCCAACTACGTGATGGTGGAAGATCATTTAGCCCCTCACCCCCCTCACATCACTCTCAATTCCCCATACCCAATCATATAACATTAATCATTCATTCATCCATTAATAGCATATAACATCCATTCATCCATCCATTATTAACATATAACATTCATTCATTCATCCATTAATAACATATAACATTCATTCATCCATTAATAACATATAACATTCATTCATTAACATATAACATTCATAATTAACATATTCACATTCATTCATTAACATATAATATTCATTCTTCTAGTTTTTACATATTATCAAAAATATGGTTGTCATGATATCATTACAATCACTTCTTCTTTTTTTATTAAAAGCTACAAAAATTTGAAGTGGAGTATCATTTTCTAAATCAATATATGTCCCCCCTTTAGTTGTTTTGTCCTCTACTCATGATCTTAATGTATGCCTAGTAGTCTGCTCATGACATGGACGCCACTGCAAGGGGGGTCTGTTGTGTTAGAGTAAAGTAATTAATTAACTTTACTCTCCTCTTAAGATTTCACTTTATGCACATATATTAGTCATTTAATAATTAATATTAATTATTAAATGCACTCACCTTAGGGCTAGATTTTCCTTTCGGTTTTGATCTCCTTTTATAAAGATTGATTTCTTGTATTGTATTCACTTCTTGATTCATTTTTTCTCTGATAATACATTTTGCACATTGTCAGAGCCAAAACCCTTTGTTTTGTTCTCTTTCTTTCTCTATGATAAGTTTCTTGCATGCAGGTGTTCTTTGGGTTCTGTGGATTTGTATTTCTCAAATCCTACATGGTATCAGAGCCGATCTGTTGTAGCTTGTTCAGTTTTTGAAAGAATTAGAGATCTAGGTTTTGGTTGCATCAGATCTGTGTTTGTCTTCTATTTTTTATTTGGAATAGGGGGTTCTTTTTTTTCGAGTACTTTGAGCTCAAACGAACCTCACCGTTGAGCTCACGGCATCCAAAAACCCCTATTTTCATATAAAACACGTTTGATTCGAACACAGTTGCACCAGAAGGCAAAAAAAATTTGCCCCAAGGTCGTATAGCCCCAGAGCACGTAGATTGAGGTCAAAATTTTCAAAAAAAATCAAAAAAAAACAAAGTTTTTTTAAAAATATTTTGCACCACCCATTCAAAAGGGCTGCGCCACCCACTAGCCGCCCTGCGGCCACCGCAGCGCAGCCACAAGCCGAGCGGCCTCCCACCCGTCGCTGGCTCGCAGCCCAACCGATCCTACGCCGACTCGCCCCCGTGAGCCGCTCCTCTGCTAGTGCGCCGCCACATCGCCACCCGAGCGCCGCTCCGTCAGCCCCCTGGTCGCTCACTGGACCAGGGGCATACTTTTTTAGCCCCTGAGGGCTCTAAAGGCTTTTGCCCTTTTTTTGGACAACTTTTAGTCAAACGGCTATAACTTGGGCATTTTAGCTCGGATTTTTGAATGAAAATAGGTGTTGGAAAGCTGGTTCCGAGCCCGATCTAATTGATGCAGGTTATTTTTTCTGATTTTCTTGTTTTGCAATCATTTTTTCCAGTCAAAGTCAGAACTTGTGTTTTTCACTCCCGGGGGCGTATCTTTTGCGTCCAAACTCTGTTTTGCGCAAACGAATAGGCGTTGGAAAGCTAGCTCTGAGCTTGTTCTGATGGTGTAGGAATTTTTTCAGAATTTTCTAGTTTGATTGCATTTTTTTTGCAGTCAAAGTCCGATGATCTTTTTGCACTCCGAGGGGCATAACTTGCTCAATTTTGCTCCGTTTTTTGAAAGCGAATGGGCGTCGGAAAGGTGGCTTTGTGCTCTTTCCAGATCTGCAGTCTATTTCATCAGTAAATTCTTTAGGTACACAGAGATTTGTCTCAACCAATTACTATTTTCTATTATTTTCTGGCTTTCAGTTTGTACTGGGGATTGGATTTTTGCATTGTGGGGGGGTGTTTTTTTCTTGCTTTCTATCATTTACATCAGAAAACTAGAATCTATAAACACCAAAACAAAACAAACAAAGCCCTTCTACATCTTCTGTCTAGTTCTGAAAGACCACTAAATAATAAAAAAAAAATTTAGAGCAGTTGAGGCACAGTTCACAGGATGGTCGATAGATCTATTGAACCTCTCACACCGCATAATTATCACACTTGGAAGGGTCACATGATGACTCTTCTCCAGTCTCGAGGGTTATGGTCTTGTTTGGATGAGGTTCAGCCTCAATTGACTCGCGCCTTTGAGGTTATGCAACATAGGAACAATATGGATCAAGCTATGGGATTGATGGCTTTACACATTTCCGACAGTCTCCTGTTTCATCTTGATGGTTGTCTCACTCCTCGAGCCATTTGGACCAAGTTTGATGGAATTTTTGGTACTGTCAATCAGTTCAGAGCTTTGCAGCTTGAGGCCGAGTTAACTTCCTTGGTACCTGATTCGTTTCCCTCCATTGAGGACTTTCTGATGAAGTTCAAATAGCAAAGATCTATCTTGCAGGGTTGTGGAAAAGTTAAGACTGATATAGAGTGCATCTTCCTAATTCTCTCCAAGCTTCGAGGTCCATTTCAGATCTTCTCTTCGACCTTCTATTCCACCATGGATGCCTTGGGTGCTCGACATGTCATGCATTCTTTTGAGGTCTTTTGTGATCGTCTGACTCATGAGCAAGCTAAGCTCAAGCAGCTGGATTCACTTTTAGGTTCACAAAACCAAGCATTGGTAGCCCAGTCATCACAGGGGAAGCAGAAGCAGAAATAGAAACCAAAGACCACAAAGCATTGGAAGGATTCCAGTTCACAACACACCTTTGATTCACCTTCTCCTAAGGGGGAATCATCGAAGAAAGATAGACCTAAGTTTGCTTATTGTAATAAGCCAGGACATTCTGAGTCCAAGTGTTATGAGAAGAAGATAGATGGATATGCCAAATAGGTTTCAGATTTGACAGCTCTTCTTCAGAGGAACAATATTCATCACTCTTCTTCATCTACATTAGGTGGGTTTTCTTCTTCTTCACCATCATTCCAGACAAATGGACAGGCCCCACATAAGGGTCATGCATTATGTGCAACCTCCAGTTCACATTCATCCAGATGGCTACTAGATTCAGGTGCTTCACACCATATGGCATCTTCTCAGGACATGTTCTCATCTTTCGAGGCTACATCCTCACCACACATATTGATGGGTAATAACACTTATATGAGTGTATGTGGGAAAGGTTCTATCAACATTGATGATGGTGCATTCAATGATGTACTATGTGTTCCATCTTTGTCCACTAACCTTCTCTCCATCTATCAGATTGCTCACAGTGGGACAGGGAAGACAGTTGAGTTTACACCTGATTCAGTGCACATCAGAGACATTTAGACTGGCAACATTGTTGCAACAGGGATAGTTGATCATTCTTCCTGGTTGTATGCATTCACTCACTTTGGTCCACCATCTCCATTGTCTGAGTTTTCCTCTCTTTCTACAAGAGAGCATGCAGTATCTGAGGTGAAGTTTGGTCACTTGAACTTATGTGTTCTTCCATCTATTCATGAGACTAGTGTTGTGACTTCTACACCTCTACCTCCTGTTGAGATCACATCTGCTCAACAGGATTCCTCTTCAGCTATGACTGACATTGTTGCTCCACTCATTGAGCCATCAAGTGTAGTTGTTGAGGCCATATCAAAGGAAATTCATTTCCTCACAGATGACAGTTTTAGCACACCTGTTATCCCATCTTCATTGGAGATTCCATTTCAGGATCATCTTGAGTTGTTTGATTCACCATCCTGTTATTCAGACACACATACTGCAGTTTCGTTCTTCAGTGAGCATCATCTAGGACTTCCATTTTCACCTCACATTCAGGGATTTCCTCTTCCTCGACCGTTGGATATGTTTCGTCCTCCGAGGAGACACATTGTTTTGATCATTGGCACAGGTGTTCTCTCATTCTGGGGGGCTTTGAAGTCTCTTCTCTCTCCTATGGGGGGGACATATTTTGTACTTGTGTGATAGAAGCAGTTCTTGGGGGGTCATGTTGAGTCCTCCTTCTCTCTCTCTTCTTCTTTCACTCTTGTTCATCTCTTTTTTGGAGAGGAGTTTTTTTCCCACTGGGTTTTCTCCTTTACTCCACTTTATAGAGATTTTGTTGTATTCGGGTACCTGATCAGGCCATGTTGTCGGGACCCACTGTTGTATTGTAGTTCATTTACTTTCTTCTACATTGTTTGTAGCTGCATTGTAGCTCATCTTAAGGGGGGTGTTAGAGTAAAGTAATTAATTAACTTTACTCTCCTCTTAAGATTTCACTTTATGCACATATATTAGTCATTTAATAATTAATATTAATTATTAAACGCACTCACCTTAGGGTTAGGTTTTCCTTTCAGTTTTGATCTCCTTTTATAAGGATTGATCTCTTGTATTGTATTCACTTCTTGATTCATTTTTTCTCTGATAATACATTTTGCACATTGTCAAAGCCAAAACCCTTTGTTTTGTTCTCTTTCTTTCTCTGTGATAAGGTTCTTGCATGTAGGTGTTCTTTGGGTTCTGTGGATTTGTATTTCTCAAATCCTACATGTTGGAATAAGAAAGAAATGTTAAACCGATATGCTTTATTATTATTGTTACAAGTATTTCATTAATTAAAAGAACATTAGAGTGGTTCTCTTTACCTGATGGGTCCATATCATGTTCTTGAACTTTTGTTATAGACTCATGCTCAACATGTTGAACACCCTCTAAATCTTGATCTGCAGTTGAAACACGAAAGGTTACATTAATTAATACAACAATTGAAATTAAATATGTTTAAGAGAACATGAGAGTGGTCCTCTTTACCTGATGGGGCCACATCATGTTCCTGATCTTCTCTAGCCTGATCATGCTCAACACATTGATCACGCTCTACATGCTCTAAATTTGAAACACGAAAGGTTACATTAATTAATAAACCAATTGCAATTAAATATGTTTAAAAGAACTTTAGAGTGGTAATATTTACTTGATGGGGCCACATCATGTTCTTAATCTTCTCTAGCCTGATCATGCTCAACATTTTGATCACGCTCTACATGCTCTAAAGTACCAGGATGCGCACCATGACCTTCATCTGCAGGATGTGATTCATCCTCACCAGGCTGCATTCCAATGTCATGTGTAGTATTATCATTGCTTGAATGTTTAAAACAAATAGGCATGTAATTACTTTATGGTGCAAATTAATATTGAATAGATTGCACAAGTATTCAATTTTAAATAAATTGTATTGAGTTTATTTACCTATGTGTCGGATGTAGTGGAAGATTGTGTTTTCCCAGTCAAGACTCTTAAGCGTTCAACCACGGCTCAAAAGCCTTGCTAGAAGGAAATCTTCAAGTCCTCTTCTATGGGAAATCTGTTGAATTCAGAGCCCTACATTTTTGTATAAGATCATGAATTTTGCTTCTATGGTGTGATAAAACCAAAATTGTTTTCAATTTATTATTTGGATGTAATATTTCATTTATTGATACTTACAATTCATGCAGCTAATTTCATATAACCACCAGAGCCAAGTTTGTGTTGCCCATTATTTTCTAGTCTTGCCTTTGTTGCCTTCGATGTGTCGGGCAGCCTATGAAAAATTTGAAATACATTAGATTATGTAAAAAGAAAGAGTAATTAGTATATAATTACATTGTTGATAGTATCACATACCTTCCTTGGCTTGGTGGTTTCTTTCCTTTTTTCTTTTCAGCCTTCTCCTTTCCATCCAACACCAAGTCCTTCCACTCCCTCTCTGGAATCATGGGGGGATGCTCATACTTTTTGTTTTTCTTTAAATGTGACCTATATTGGTCCCTCGCATACTTTATATAGGTACCAGCTTTCTTAAGGACCTTGGTTCGGTTGAATGTTTTATCACCGAACAGCACAACTAAACGGTTAATGAGCTCATCTTTTAAATCTTGATTTTGGGCATTCCATCGTGTATATGGTGGGCCCGAAGAGATCCAATGTAATATCACTAAGATGTTTATAAAAAACATCATTTCCTACAAAATGATCATGGGATCAATAGTCTAAAAAGAGTGATCAATAAGTAAATTTCAATTGGATTATATATAATAATAATTAAAACATTTTAAAGTACCTGGGACCTTCTCTATCTTTATGGGAACGAAATCCTCGATCACCACAAATGCGACCAAAAATTTTCTCGTACTAGTAATACTAGAAGATCCAAGAAATTTTGCTAAAACATCACCAGTACTAGTGGCCTCTGCATCCCCAGGTACATTTCCTAACGCATGTTCTGGCATGTGTTCACTGCCAGAGGGTGCATTAACGAATGTCTGCATGGTATGTGTTGCTGACATTTCAGATGACAATATAGGCACGGATGATGGGGTCATATGATGTGATGTATGCGCAAGAAGATCAAGATGGACACTTGTACCAACCCCTACTCCTCGGGCAGCACTTGCAGTACCTTGATCATGGCCAAGAGCATCATGAGGAGGCAAATAATCCTGTAAAAACAGCACATATTTTAGTTCATGACATAAAAGAGTACAAAATATAAAACCATGAATAAACTTATGTTATAATTAAAGACCTCATGATAGCTTACTTGCAAGTTTTGTGATCACTCAATCAATATTTTAACCCTCTCTCTTATCTCATCTGTTTGAGGAACTATGAATATCAACTTAACAATTTCTTCATTGCATTTTTTTTGGATCTTCCTTATCATATTGAGAGATTTTGTTGAATAAGCGATGTCATCATCACAAAATATTGACTACACCTCACTATGGATGCTCTTGTCTATTGCCGGTGCCTTTCCCTGATCATTCGACTACAACAAGAATATTAAAAACATTATCGAAATTAACCCAATAAACTTATGAAAAAAATATAATAATAAAACATTTTGCTCATATCTAATTTGTACAATTACAATGAGGTAAACCTTGTCGGGTAGAAGCACCTAAAGATACATTGTGATCTATGCTCTAGGCCAGAGCCTTCTCCATACAATCAATGTCCCATTGTGACAAAAATTAAATATAAAAAAATATTACCGAAATGAAACCAATAGACTTACAAAAAAAAACATAAGAATAAAATGGTATATTGGAGTCATTAATTGGAGGTTGAGTAAAATGGTACATAGTACATACCACCCCCATAGTAGATGTGTTTATAACTAAGCGATTCAAATTGTAATTGATTAGCAACTCTTCCCCTACAGTTATTTATTTTATCACACATACAAATACACGATTTCCCTTGCGCGCCTCAAATATGCAATTGGGTTGCTTATTTGTTGACCCAGGTCGTGTATTGTTTATAAACCCTGCAATATTCCTTGATGCTTTTGGCCTTTCGTCAATGTACATAGCCACTCCTTTATTTTGATATTTATCTTTTAGTTGTATATAATTTGCTAACAGTGCATACCTACACATACATCATGTATATCGAACCAGTTGCATCCAATCTTTGTAACTGTAATAGGGTCTGACATACTCCATCAATTCAGTAACTTTTTCGTAATAGACCTTTATGTCGTCCATGAAAAATAGGTCCAAACCATGTAATGACGATGGTGCTGTGTGATATATCCTCTTGTTGACACAAAAATCGGTGTTTATTGGAGGAAGTTCCTTGGGTACCCATTGTTTTCATAGATGTTTGTACCTCAAAGGCACCTCAACGTCACCTATGCTCTCATCATCATAAGAACATGACCCCCCTTCAGCAAGAAAAAATTCCATGTGTTTACAAAATTTTCTTCTAGTCTTTTGACCTCTAGTTGATCCCCCTCTTTTAGACATACTACATGTCTCGCTTTCCTCTTCTCTTCCTAAATTTCCCTCGCTCGAGGAAGAAAAAACTGAAAAATACCTATTTGGTGGTACCTGCACTCATAAGGATATTGGATGAAGTTCTTTCATGGTGATATATTCCCAAGGTGACATTATGATTAATCTATCATTTCATCACTACAATTTCACAAGTTATAAGGTAATCAAGTCTTGATAGATTGCAAGTTATTGTTACTACCGTCCAAATGTGTCCATCACAAATAAAATCTACTTAACGTTTTAACTCCCAAAATTTGTAACAAGTGTTAAATGTGACTATGGTCCACAAGTTACACAACCAAGGCCTCAAATGTATTCTCTAATTGTAATCAAAGGACTTTTGCTCTTCATTCAAGTAAGTAAACTTGAAGGGAAACACCACCAAGTGGTTTATTGGACACCTACATGACTAAAAATAGTAGAAAATTTACATTTAATTTTCATATGTCTAAGTGGTTAACGGGGAGGGAGTGTGTACTAGGCCTAGTTAATTCATTATAAGTTTATGCTTTAGCAATATAATTTTTTTAAGTCATCTTAAATCTTCCTATGTCTAATTGCTAGGAGACTTTTGGTATGTTTTAAGGTTGCATGATTGATGAAAGAGCCCAAAGAGCCTTTCTCCATGGTATCCAGGTACACATAGCAGTGGTCTTCTCTTATACAGTTGGACATGATTTAAAGAACTTAGCTTGGA
Source organism: Sequoia sempervirens (assembly GCA_007258455.2). Lineage (NCBI taxonomy): Eukaryota > Viridiplantae > Streptophyta > Pinopsida > Cupressales > Cupressaceae > Sequoia > Sequoia sempervirens. The sequence goes on along the minus strand of VDFB02000007.1, from coordinate 211,668,158 downwards.
ATTATTCATTTAACCTAAGGTTTTCTCATAATGCCATCATTGGAAAAGTATAATCAAATTCTTCTATTATGAAAAATTGGTCTATGTGCCTCTAGTAATCACTATAAATGTTTGTAAGGATAAAATGACTAATTGCATCAAGTAGGAGAGAATCAACTTTGAGTTCTTCAAATATTATATTCCTCTATTCATAAATTTTAAAGGTTGTGTGTGGAGAAGGTTATCACTACTAAGAAGGGAGGAGACCTTTCCTTGTATTCTTTTATAATTTTCATTATTCTTATTTATTTTACACTTACATTTACAAATACACATACATATGCATTTATTGTTTTCATTTATTTCTCATGTAGTTTAATAGTTTGATTGATTTCATATTATATGTGTTGAAGACTTTAGAATTTGAATTAGATTAATTTATGGATATGTTGTATCTATAACACTACAAAACCATATGCTCTTTGCATTTACACTTGCATTTAGAAATACACATTTATATACATAGATATAGATTTCTTTAATGATATGTTGCATTTATTGTTCTAGGAGAGCATCCAGTAATTGCATTTACATTTACATTTAAAAATACATATACATACATACATACATATATGTGTGTGTGTATGTATATCATTTATATTCAGTGTTCATAAACAACCCATTAGGTCTACACATGGATAAAAATTCATAAAATCATATCTCCCATACATGTTTTTTTGAAACCTAGGCTTGAACGTCTCATTTCACATGCTTTTCTTCACAAAACTCTTGAGGAAAGCAGCTATACCTTATTTATTTCTCATTCTACGCCCTATTCATGCATCCTACAATTGCAACAGTATCCATGGGGCCTCTTACACAAGCTACAGTAATCACAAAAAGTGTAAGAGCCTCTTTATATCATGTTTCAACTACAAAACCCTCAAAAACAGGGTAACTCGGATTATCATTTGTTGGTGAGCTGTATGGACAAAATCATTAGCACCAGCTCATTCTTGGAGTCTTTTGAAAAAGAAGCGAATTAGGTGGTAGTTAAGTACAAACCTTATAGTGTCAAGGTGAATGAGGTGATCAATTTGATTGGCCAACTGATGAAGAGTACCAAAAATGGGTAAATGTATATTTAATTAAGGAAGAGTGAAAAGGAGTAGGCTGCTAATGGTTGAAAAATTAGTTGTTGCAATTACAACAGATTCCAGCTTCTTTTTTTGTGACAGTCTAGGCTCAGAATTCTTGAAGTTTTTTGTTGCTACATCAACTATTCTCAGCGGGCACAATGAACAAGAAGAATCTCTGGGGATATTGTTGTTGTAACAAATTTCTAGAATATCACAAAGCATTCCAATTGGCTAGTGACACATGTGCTTTCTGGCTTGATGCTTGTTTGCTCCTTCTTTTTCTATAAGAAGGATTTCAAGGCCAGAATTATGAGTTAGCAAGTTAGATATTTTTGGTCGAGTCTAGATGAAGTTGCAGAGCAAATTGTAAAGTCTGATGGTTTTAGGGAAAATGCAATTTAGGTTTTGAGTCATTCTATAGTAGGCTTTGAATTCATGGGGATTTGATGTTTTATGACAGTACTAGAATTTGAATTGATATGATTAATTTGAACTCATGTCTCTCCATTGTACAAGCATATCTAAATTTTGAATTAAATGATCAAGGTTTGCTTCGTTCATCTCACTATTGTGGTGTGTATGATTCTTGTTTTAGGTTTAATTCAAGGAATTAATTAAAATGCTTGAATGGGATTGTAGGTGGATATGTTTTGTATAAGGATTCGATAAGTAGTATTGGGTTAAAATATATATTGATAAGATTGTAAAGAAATGTTATCAAGGATCTTATTTGTTATGTGTTAAATCTGTCATAAACCCTTAGATGCTTATAAATTTGATTCCTCCAATGGATATATGGCACTGATCTAAGTTGTACTTATTCGTATGGTTCAATATTTGTTTGCCTTTACCTGGAGCTTGCTAAAAATTGCAAATCAATGACTATCTTATACTGTGAAATGTTGTTGTAGTTATCTCATTCTCTAAATAGTTGATATTATTGATAAACAGCCAATTCTATTCGGTATTATCCTATTATGTTGAGCTATTAAATGAGATTATCTATTGTTGTTAATGTTGTTTATGATGATGGTGTAGAGGTTGTAAACACATTAAGGGATCGCCCTCTCAGGTCTTGCAGAGCCCAAAGTGTAGGAGGTCTTTCAAATCCTCATCAGTTGGTCCAGGTCCTTTGAGTTTCCCTTTATTGGAATTGGAAATTCCATAGGTAGATTAGAAGATCAACCTGCTTACCATAAAAACAACCAACACCTTTCATATGTTTGTGGTGGAGGTATTAAAGAAGAATTGTATGCCTCTATTTCCATTCATTAGATCTACCTTAGCCTGGAATATACTTGGGCTAAGTCTATAATTGCTTCAGACTCATGCAATGAAGGCTATGTGTGATGAAATCCTAGACCTCAACCAAGATGTGGATAGATTATGGGAGTTTTTCCAAGACCTGAGGCTGGTGGATAAAAATGTGAAAGACTAGGCTATTTTTTTTCTTATCTTATACCATTTTACGAGAATGGGGGTGCCAATGTACGAGAAGATCTTTGGAAACTAGGCATGAAAATTGAAGGTTAAAGAGAATGGAGGTGCCAAACTTACAGTACTCATTGCCCCTTGGTCGTCGATTTTCCCTAAGTGCCCTCAACCTCATCCTCGGCGCTAGTATTGACCTTGTTTTCACTCCTCCAAACTCTTCCTTGGCGCTGATATTCACCTTGTTTTAACTCCTCCAAACTCATCATCAGCACTGGTATTGACCTTGTTTTAACTCCAAACTCTTCCTCAGCGTTGGTATTGACCTAGCTTTCACTCCTCCAAACTCTTCCTCGGTGTTGATATTGACCTTGTTTGCACTCCTCCAAACTCTTCGTCGGCACTAGTATTGACCTTGTTTTAACTCCAAACTCTTCCTCGGTGCTGGCATTGACCTTGTTTTCACTACTCCAAACTCTTCCTCGGCGCTAGAATTGACCTTGTTTTCACTAGTCCAAACTCTTCCTCGGCATTGGAATTAACCTTGTTTTCACTACTCCAAACTCTTCCTCGGCACTGGTATTGACATTTCACTTCTCCAATTTGACAAGCTACAACCTACTTTCATTAGGTTTTACAGTATGTTAATTAAGTTAAAAAATTTGGCGCCATTTAGATAGGCTTTAATATTCTACAATATAGTTAAGTAGATATTAGCTATATTTTACATAATAAATAATATAATTATTCAAATTATTATAGTTATATATCATATTCTTTAACAAAATTATTAAATACGTATAAAATTATTATAATTAATAATTAATAATAAGTATATTTTTATATAATACAAAATATAATTAATATAATATATATTTAATATAATAGTAATATATATTGATATGAGAGAGAGAAACTAAATTTTGATTGGTTGTTTCATGTCAACAATCCAATGATGGCATGTGTCCTTGGGGAGTTATGCTCAAGGTAGCATGCCATTTGATTAAAGAAATGATAATTCTCCTTTAAGACCTATTGAATGTACCCATTGCACACTTAAGGAGACAAAGATAAATATAGGGAAGAAAATATAGAGAGGGAGGGAGATAATGAAAAACATACAAATAGAAAGGGAGACAAAGAGATAGAGAGGGGTAGAGAGATAAAGAGATAAGGATGAATAGATAGAGATATAGGGAGGGTGATTGATATATCTCTCCCTGTCGCTCTCTATATCTCTATATCTCCCACTATCTATGTCTCCCTCTTCTCTATCCTCCCTGTTCTCTCTCATTCACTCCATCTCCCTCCATCTCTCCTACTCTATATCTCTATCTCTATTTCTCTTTTTATCTCCCTCTCACTCCTCTCTCTATCTCTTTCTATCTATATCCCTTCTCTCTCCTCTCTCTCCCCTCTATTTCTCACCATCTCTCCCTCCCTATTACCCCCATCCATCGACTCTCTATCTCCACCTCTCTTCCTTTCTCTTCCCATATATCTCCATCTCTCTTTCTTTTCCCATATATCTCTATCTCTCTCTCTTTCTCTCCCCATCTATCTCTATCTGCCCATATATTAACTAAGAATCCATGCAAGCATACAATAGTATATGTTGGTAAAACTATAATAGTGTTTTATTAAACTATAAGTAACACTTATCTTTCTAATGTCAAGCCTTCTTATAAAAATAGTGTTTTATTAAAATATAAGTAGATTATTGTCACCACTCGTCATTCAACATGACATGCCAAATGAAGCAATTGTTTTTTTGCTTTTTTCAAGTTTCATTAACCAAGCTATTTACTAGGTTGAATAAAGTATGTTATGACCCTTCATCTCTTTAAAATAATTAGACAATATTAGCGAGATCAGGAAGGGGAGAAAACTAAACTCCTTCAAAATAGGGGTATTTGTGGGTTTTTTGGTTTTCTTTGTATACTATATACTTAGTTCCTCTAGGATAAATAAGTCACTTTAGATCATTTTCGTAGTTGTGTATCCTAACTAATATAGAGTACGATTTTTCATTTTAATTGACTACTACATAATAGTTTATGTGTTGAAAGAATTGTTTCCATTCTTTGTAGTCTTTACATTGGAATACAAATCATACTTAATTTCATGCTAATATACTTCTTTCATAAAGATATTTGTTTTAAATAAGTGCTTCATAACCCATCTAATCAAATCATAATTAACCTATCAAAAAGGCAATAGGAATTTTCTAAAGAAAATAACACTTGACCCAATCATAAGTGTATGGCCTTCGAATAAAGGAGTGATCCACCTTAGCAATAAGAACTACCTAATTTGGACCTGGGTATGTGCAAGATCATGATGGGCCAAAAAGTGGCAACATGAAAAAAATAGCATTTTGAACTCGCCAAAAAACACGAAAAATCCCAAGTTAACATTTTTTTTGGGTTGGGTGTCAGTACATTGCTCCATAGCAATAATCCAAAGTACTACAAATTGGATATCCAATGTGTGTCTAATATCTAATTTGAAAAATATTTTAAAATGTAATATTTTGGTGCTATAAATTGGATATCCGATTTTTGCACACATATACCCAAGGGAAATTAGGAGGTGGAGGGTGGGAAAGAGAGGGAGAGAGAGAGAGAGAGAGGGGGGGGGAGGGAGAGAGAGATATAAATAGAGAAAGAATTAGGAGGGGGGAGGGGGTAGAGAGAGAGAGAGAGAATTAGGAGGGGGAAGGGAGAGGGGAAGAGTGTTGAGGGTAGAGGATAGAAGGTTTAAGGGTTTATGGTTGAGGGGGTATGAGGGAGAGACTTTAGAGAGAGAGAGAGGGAGGTGTGGGAGAGAGATAAAGGAAGGGAGGTTAAGGGTAGAGAGGTAGATGGTTTGGGGTTTAGGGTTTAGGGTTAAGGGAGAGAGATAGAGGGAGTGAGTGAGTGAGAGATAGACCTAAGAGAGGGAGAGGGGGTAGGATATTGAAGCTACTTGAGAGAGAGAGAGAGAGGGAGGGAGTGGGAGAGAGATAGAGGGAGGGAGGGTTAAGGGAGGGGTAGATGGTTTAAGGGTGGAGGGGAGAGAGATAGACGGAGTGAGTGAGGAGAGAAAGACCTAAGAGAGGGAGAAGGGGTAGGAGGAGAGACTTGAGACAGAGTGAGTGGGAGTGGAGTGAGGAGTGAGAGACCCCAAAGAGGGAGGTAGAGAGAGGTAGAGAGAGAGAGAGAGAATTAGGAGGGGAAGGGAGAGGGAAGAGTGTTGAGGGTAGAGGATAGAAGGTTTAAGCGTTTAGCGTTTAAGGGTTTATGGTTGATGGTTTAGGGATGAGGGGGTAGGAGGGAGAGACTTGAGAGAGAGAGGGGGGGAGGAGTGGGAGAGAGATAAAGGGAGGGAGGTTTAAGGGTAGAGGGTAGAGGGTTTAAGGGTTAAGGGGAGAGAGATAGAGGGAGTGAGTGAGTGAGAGAGAGACCTAAGAGATGGAGAGAGGGTAGGATATTGAAGATAGTTGAGAGAGAGAGAGGGAGGGAGTGGGAGATAGAGGGAGGGAGGGAGGGTTATGGGTAGAGGGTATATTGTTTAAGGGTGGAGGGGAGAGAGATAGAGGGAGTGAGTGAGTGAGAGAAAGACCTAAGAGAGTGAGAAGGGGTAGGAGGGAGATACTTGAGATAGAGTGAGTGAGTGAGTGAGTGAGAGAGAGACCTTAGAGAGGGAGTGGTGCTAGGAGGGAGATACTTGAGAGAGAAAGAGAGATAAAGGAAGGGAGGGTTAAGGGTAGAGGCGAGGGTTTAAGGGTTTAGGGTTTAGGGTTTAGGAGAGAGATAGAGGGAGTGAGTGAGAGAGAGAGACCTAAGAGAGGGAGAGGGGTAGGATGGAGATACTTGAGAGAGAGAGAGAGGGAGGGAGTGGAAGAGAGATAGAGGGAGGGGGTTAAGGGTAGAGGGTAGATGGTTTAAGAGTTTAAGGTTTAAGGGTTAAGGGTTTAGGGTTTCGGGTTAAGGGTAGAGGGAAGATAGATAGAGGGAGTGAGTGAGAGAGAGAGGGAGAGTGGGTAGGAGGGAGAGACTTGAGATAGAGTGACTGAGTGAGTGAGAGAGAGAGAGACCTAAGGGAGGGAGTGGTGCTATGAGGGAGAGACTTGATAGAGAGAGATGGAGACCTTAAATCTTGGGTTAGAAAATTAGTTGTCTTGACAAATTTTTGGTATGATCTTGGATTGTATCCTAGAGTGTGTCGGAAGCTTGTGTTTGATCATTAAGGTATGTAAACCTGATCACGGAAATGTATCCTATATAGCATGGGTCTTGCTTTAATACTTTCCATAATGGTTATTAGCTGATCACATTATTATAGTTTGCGGTAACCCAAGATTGCATTCAAGTATGTAACAAACTTGGTTTGTAGTTTAAGCTATACACTTTTAAGTAACATTCATAAGGTTTAGAAATCTTGATCACTCTCTAGAATAACCTATTAAACATGGGTTGCGCTTGAATGCACTACATGATTGATATAACAGAACCACTCTGCATATCAACCAGCGTTATAAGCTCTTTATTGCAGCAAGATGTAATCACTCTTCGATTATACTATAATTACATCCTAGCCTGTTAAACTTGAGACAACCTGAATGCGCCCAATGATGATTGACACCTACATTATATAACCTGAATTAAATACATTATATGAGTGCCTCCATTTCTATCACAACATAGTCACATTAAACTTGGGTCACACATGAATGCATCCTATATTTGTTATAGCACAATTGTGCCACATGACCAATAGAGTTATGGATCACATAATTACAGTCACAAGAATTTGTTCCTTGGTTGTGATCTTATGGTGATTACACACAACAAAATCTATACATGAAATTCTCAAAACCCTAAACCTCTAGAAATGAAATATGATGAGATGTTGCTTTAAAATATGATTTTCAAACCTGGAACTACAAATCTAAATTCACAACTGAATTCTACAAAAATACAATGACTACCCTCAACCTAGCGATATCTTCTTGAATTTTTTTTTATTTTTTCCAAGAAAATTGTCCTTAGTTCTCCACAAACTATCTCAAGTAGAGCAAAACACTGTTGTAATAAATCAGTGAACTCACTTTTCTTTATGTCGGCCACAATTTTATTTTTTTCTTATTTTTCATGTTTTTCAAAATTTTGACGAAACTAATAGTTGGAATTTTGACAAAACCCAGGTTTGTCAAAATTTTGAGGAACTTCGGGGATAAAATTTTAAAAACTTGAAAATTACACATCAAATTTTACAAGCATCCAACGATACATCAAATTATACATATTTCGTCAAACATTTTCGTCAGATTTTGTAGTCAAATGAGTTAGTGCGGTCATCGTCATTCATCCAACCATCCAATCTTATTAATTGATCATCAATCCAGTCCAATCCTTATATTATCAATCGTCCAGTCAATCTAGTCAATCCAATCCAATTTGACCAATTGTTTACCAATTAACCCAATTTGATCTCATCAAACACATCTGAACCAACCCCATTAAGCCACATAATTTATTGGCTAATCCATTGGGTCAATCCTTTCATCATCATCTAGATCATCTCAGCATCCTAGTCCATCCTTCCATCTTGCATGCCCGTTCAGACCCGGTCACAGGCAAGGAAAATGGCCGAGAAACAAGCCAAAAATTCCCAACCAAATATCCCTTAAGATCCCAACAATGCGGCTAATGTCTCACAAGATCCCAATAACGGTACGAATATCCCTCGAGATCCTCATAATGGTACATTGTCACAATCCAATATTGATGGTCAAAACACATCACCACTTGGGGATGAGAACATGGTTAACCAACCCGAACTTACATTTGAGGAACACTTTAGTAACCCTATAAATGTGCAAATGACGAATCATCTTCTCAAAAAAAATGGGGAAGAAATCTTGGCCCACCTAATTGGAAAGGGTGTCAAGCCTCCATCAAGCGTCGACCTATCCAAGTATGGTAGCTCTACATCGAACATACCCCAAGGCTCACAAAACACACCAAGTAGTTCGTACATCCCCAATGTTCCTCCAGTGGAAGGTTGGCATCAACTTGAATTTGGCAATGCCATTTTCTGTCACATTATTAGTCCCCCACATGCCACAATCTCAATCATGGGGACTCCTCAAGCAGCTGATCCCAACGATCCTTTTTCCTATGGCATGCCACAAAAAATCCCACAACTGCCGCCATTAATTCTAACAACACCATCCCTTTCAAATCAACCTCCCATCAATGCTAGGGGCACCCCTTCTACTGCATTGCCTCCACTTCCTAGGGCCACAAGCCTACCATCGCCTTCGTACATGTCTCAACAGCCTCCCCAATCTAACATACCACCCCCAGAACTGCCACAAGGTACATCCCAATAGAATGTCGCCTTCGGTACCAACCAACCTCTGTTGCAAAATACTTCCACATTATCTCAGCCACTTCATCAGCAACAACCTCTGCATAACCCCCTAATCTCTTCACAACAACCACCACACCCATCGCAAGGAAATCTGTCCCGACCTCCTGCCGGACCATATCCCCGTTCCTCACATTCATTATATGTCCGCAAGTTCAACCACAACACAACATCCTGTCTCGACCCACGCAACACCTAACATCACTTTAGCAACCTCTCCAACATTATTATTACCATAACCAACAGCAGTCCCAGCAACGGCCACCTTATGTGGCCTCCCAATAGTCACAGCAATACCTTCAGTACCAGCAGGCCAATCTGCAACATCACATTCAAGCTCATCAACATCCTACTGCACTTTTTTATCAAACGAACCTGTACTTTATCTCACAACAACAACCCTAGTACCAACAAAATCCCTCGACATACCAGCAAGGGATATCATCATCTCACTATCAAAATCCATACCTCAACCTCCAGACACTATCTCAGCTAGATCCTTCATCGTCCTATCATCCATATCCATCTAACCCATCTTTGGCCCTCACACCACCAATCAACTCAAACCTGTTAGAAATCAAAGCCGCTCTAAAATATCTTCAAGCTGGGACTAGCAAACAATTGTTCAAATTTGAAGACATATGTCCCTATCCATTTGATCCCTCCATCTCATTAATCCCCTTCCCTAAACACTTTGAAATACCAAAATTCAACAAATACAAGAGTTTTATTCCCAATGTCAGGAATTTATGCACAATGACAGCTATCTCTTGCATCTATTTCCACGAAGCCTAACTGGCAATGCCCTAGAATGGTTCATGGGTCTAGAACGAGGGTCCATAAAATCCTTTGCAGATCTTTCAGAAAAATTTGTTTCTTACTTCTCTTTCAATCTAGAGAAGGACACGGATACCTTGGATCTCATCAAAGAGAAGCAACGTGAAGGTGAAACCTTTTCTAGCTACCTTCAAAGGTGGCGCACGCTAACAAGCCGGATGAAAACCCCTCTCAAAGAGAAAGACATGGTCACACTCTTTGTGGAGAACTCTCATCCTGACATGGCTCATAATTTTAGGTTACACTGTGTCATCACTTTTGTTGAGATAGTGGAAAAGGGACCCATCCTTGAATGTGCCCTTATTGCCAAAGGGCACATCAAAATACAGAACCATGACAAAGAAAGGCCATTTGGTGATAAGTCACGCTTTTGGAACAAGAATAGAAATGCAATGAATGATGGTGTCACTGACACTAAACATGTTCAAGTGGCTAATACATCCCAGTGACAAAAACCATTTGTTCCTAATGCCATATCTGTGCCACAAGGGGCATCTCATCCTCCTCAGCAATCAAATCAAAATGGTCAAGGGAATGGAAAATTCCAGTATACTCAATTAGGAGAACCCTTGAGTGTCATCTTCAATAAGTTGTTATAGGTCAACTATCCGATCATGTATCCTATCACCAAACCACTTGATGAATCCAAGCCCAAACCTGCATGGTTTAGGGAGAATGAATATTGTGAATTCCATAGAATTAAAGGGCACACTCTGAATAAGTGTCAAGGTCTCAAAAACTATGTCCAAGATCTTATAAATCGAGGAGATATCAAAGTTGACACCAGTCAAGCTTCATCATCTAATACTCAATTGCAGATATACCAAAACACCTTCCCTAACCATAATCAAGGCGCATGCACCTCCAACAACAATCCCCAAGACAATAGCACAAATAAAATAAGCTATAAAAATGTACCCCTCAATTATGATGGCATTGTCCATTATATTGAACAAATAGAACCTTGTATGTCTATGATACATATTAAGGCTAAAGATCCCCAATGTGTTGTTGCTACCCGACGGTCCCGCATTACTATCCTTGCAGCCTCCACATCCACCCAATCAAATCCTATAAATTCTCAGTACAACATTCTCGATCACTTAGGAAAAACCCCTGCTCAAATCTCAATCTTGGATCTACTTAAGTCTTCTCTTGTACATCAAGAAATCCTCAATAGAGCTTAACAGGAAACTCATGTACCTAATGACATCGATCCCACACAGTTCCAAGCTTTAGTGGGACACCTAGATTTGTCTTACCAGCTACACTTTAGCCAGAATGACATGCCAAATATTGATGTCAATCACAATAGGCCCTTGCATATCAAAGTCCTAGTCGCCCATCATAAAATAAAAAGGGTCTTGGTAGATAATGGCTCTGCCCTCAATCTATGCACTTTGAAATTCATAAAATAGGTGGGGTATACTCAAGCGGATCTGAGTAATCAAATCATCATGATCAAGGCTTATGATAATGCAGAAAGAAATTCTAAAGGGATTATCAGTCTTCCCATCCAGGTTGGACTTGTAGTTCAGTATACTACCTATCATGTCCTTGATCTGGACTTGCCATATAATCTCCTCCTCATCTGCCCATGGCTTCACGCTATGCAATTCGTTCCCTCCACGTACCACCAATGCCTAAAATTCCTAGTTAACAAACAAGAGATCACCATTTATGCCAACCCCCAACCATTTGAATATTGTCGCACTTTAGAAGCATCCTTTCCCCATTTACATTATTGTCCTAGGGTCGAAATGGGGACGTCTCAATCATCATCCTCCAATCCATCATCCACCATGACGGTCACTCCATCTTCCGCCACTAATCCTACAGTCACCAAAGTCAAGATCATTGACAAAGGGTGTGGTGAATATGAAATGCATACCGCTCTAAATGTGGCAACCATGCCACTGTCACCACATATGTATGGTCGACCTTCACAGGCTACTCCAAAGAAAGATAAGACTATAACTTTCAGTGCAAAAAACATTCCCACCACTACTTTCTAGTCTCCTAGTATAAAGATTGATGCACCAGAAGAGGATATCAATCAATGGGTATACCGTGAAGAACCCCAACCAGATCCTCCTCTAAAGGAATACTTTCAAGAAGTATACCCTTGGTCAACTAAGTTCGCAAAAAATCATAACTATCAAGGTGGGGGCCTCGGTAAGGAAGAACAGGGACGGTTGCAACCTATTGATGTATCAAAGATGTCAAGGAATATAGGCCTCAGATATGACAAAAAGCATAAGGGCCCTACAACATCATTTAATACTTCCAATAGTGTCACTATGAACAATGGTCCATTGGATGACATACCCGAGGAAGAATCCATCATACATGTGTACGATGATGTGGATCACATAGACCTCTCATCCATGTTTGATTGCTTATCCGTCTTTACCATCAACCTTTCTCTTCGCCATCCCAAACTCATTGATTGGGACCTATGTGATAGCACGCCTGCCAATGTCTCCCTGGATACATATGTAAACCTCATAGGATTGGGGGAAAATGAATTCTCCAATCGCAAAAATAAAAACAAGGAAAATGGAAAGTGGTCATTTAGTGAAAACCTCCTAGAGGCACTTCCTGACTTAGAAAAAGTAAAAATAGAGCACGCATCCAATAGTGAAAACCTCAAAGAGGTGCTAGAGGATGGAGACATTCATCTTCCCCTTGTGGGAACTAAGTTATCTACACGATCATCCATCCTAGTCAAAGAAACTCGAGAGGTTAATTTGGGTACTAAAGAAAACCCTAAGATCACTTATGTGGCCAAATCTTTATCAAAGAAAGAATATTCAATCATTGTCCAGCTACTCCAAGATGGTATCATTAACTTTGCCTGGTCCTACTTAGACGTGCCATGCTTAGATCCTGCTTTGGTAGTCCATCATTTGGATGTTCGCCCAAATGCTAAGTCTGTTAAATAGAAGCTTCAAAAAATGTATCCACAGGTGGCATTACTAGTCAAGAAGGATTTGTTGAAATTACTAGATGTCGGCTTTATCAGGTCAATTGACTACTCTAATTGGATCTCCAACATAGTACCTATTGCCAAACCAAATGGAGACATTCAAATTTGCACGGACTTCTGGGATCTTAATAAAGCATGTCCAAAAGATGACTTCTCGCTGCCTAATATTGATATATTGGTTGACCTAACTGTAGGGCATGAGATGTTATCCCTTATGGATGGTTTCTTTGGCTACAATCAGATCCAGATTGCACCTAAAGACAAACACAAGACCGCTTTTACAACACCTTGGGCGACTTTTTGTTACAATGTTATGCCCTTTGGACTCAAGAATGCAGGGGCAACATATCAGAGGGAAATGACTTTCATCTTCCATGACCTCATCCATATTATCATAGAGGATTATGTTGATGACTTGCTAGGAAAATCTAGAACCCGAGCAAAGCATCTTGTCATCCGGAAAAAGATCTTTGAGCGTTTAGAACATTACAAGTTACGACTAACTCTAAGAAAGTGTGTCTTCTATGTTACATCAGGAAAATTGTTGGGTTTCATAGTCTGGGTATCGAGGTTGATCCCGCCAAGGTGAAATCTATTCTGGATATGCCACCCCCGCGTAACCTAAAAAAATTAAGAAGTCTCCAAGGGAAGCTACAATCCATTTGTCAGTTCATAGCCCAGCTTGTAGATAAATGTTAGTCATTCACCCATCTTCTAAAAAAGGACTCTACCTTCAAATGGAACCAATAGTGTCAAATAGGCTTTGACAAGATCAAGGAATACATGGCTCATCCACCGATCTCGATGCCACCCATTCCAGGGAAACCCCTCCTACTTTACATCTTTGCCACTTTAGTCGCACTAGGGGCATTATTGGAGCAACATGATGAATCATCAAAAGAAAGAGAAATTTATTACATCAGTCGAACACTGATCGGCTATGAATTAAACTATTCACCCATGGAGAAAGCTTGTCTTGCAGTGGTATCCAGTACACAAAAACTCGGACATTACATGCTCATCGATCTAGTCAAATTAGTAGCAAAAACTGATCCACTAAAGTATTTGTTATCCAAAACCACTTTAACTGGTCGCATGGCGAAGTGGGTCATGCTCCTAAGAGAATTTGACATAGAGTACGTAGATCGCAAATCCATAAAAGGAAAAGTCATAGCTGATCAGTTGGTTGAGGAACCCCTAGTGGATGCTTACCCTCTAGTCATGAAATTCCCAGATGAAGAGGTTCTCATAGTTTCAGAAGCACCTACTTGGATGTTGTATCTTTATGGTTCATATACTCATAACAGATCAAGCGTGGGAATTCGGTTGGTTACCCCTCAAGGTGATTACATCCCAAAATCATTCAGGATAGCATTTCTATGTACCAACAACATAGCTAAGTACAAGGCTCTCCTCACATGCCTCCAAATTGCAAATCAATGGCACATAACTCACTTGAGGATCTTTAGTGATTCACTGCTGGTCATTAAGTAGGTTGATGATGAATTCCTAACAAAAGATGATAAGCTATTACCCTATAAACTCATGGTGGATGATTTCAAGAAATATTTGACCTTCATACAATTTGACCAAATTCCCAAAGCACAGAACAAAGCAATGGATGCAATGGCTACTATTGGCTCCCTAATTGACATGCCTAAAGGTCGAACAAAGTGCGAGTTCCTTGTAGAACAACTTTTAATCCTATAATATGATATCCCTGAGACTGACATGGTGTGCGACATTGTGGGTCCCATTTCACCATGGTACCAAGAAATATATGCTTATCTGCATGATAATATTCTACCCCTAGACCTCACACAAAACCAACAAAAATCCTTTATTCAACGTTCAGCTTGATACATTATCATCGATGATACACTTTATTGATGTGGGTATGATGGAATCCTCCTTAGATCTCTAAGTGAGACCGAATCCCATACTGCACTAACGGAGGTACATAGTGGTGTTTGTGGGGCTCATTCAAATGGTATGGCTTTTCCCAAAAGGATTCTCCGTGCTAGATATTATTGGCCTACATTAGAGCATGATGCTTTTGAATTCGTGAAGAGATGTCTTCCTTTCCAGCAACATGTCGATCTAATTCATGCTCCAGCACAGGATCTCTAGCCCCTCCTAGCACGGTGGCCCTTCTCTCAATGGGGTTTCGACTTGATTGGTAAGATTTACCCACCATCTTCTGATGGCCATACATTCATAATTACCACCACTAAATACTTAACCAAATGGGTGGAAGCAATGCCACTCTCGAAAATCACTGGTACCTAGATTTCAAAATTCATCCTTTGCCATATTCTTTGCAGATATGGTATTCCATCCACCATCCTATCCGACCATGGAAAACCTTTTAAAAACCAAGCCATGAAAGATCTATATAGCACCTTTCATATCCAACATCTTTGGTCGACACCTTATTACCCCCAGGGTAATGGTCAAGCAAAAGCAACCAACAAGACCCTTATCCACATCCTCAAGAAGGTTGTCAATAACACTAGTCGAGATTGGAACCTCCATATTCATCCCACCCTCTAGGAATATCATAGCTCCATCTATACCCCTACGGGCGCCACCCCCTATTCTTTGGTGTATGGTGCTGAAGCCATCTTTCCAATCGAAGTTGAGATCCCACAACTGAGAATTTCTCCAAAGAACCTTATCAGTAAGGAGGATGCTCGTGTTGCACAACTTGCACAACTGGAGTTGTTGGATGAAAGATGAATCAAAGTCTATGATCATTTGCAAGCATATCAGAACTGCCTCAAGTGTAACTAAAACAAGAAGGTTCATCCTCGACAGTTCCAAGTTGGTGATCTTGTCCTAAAAGAAAACCAGTACACCCAGCAAGACTAAGATTAAAAAGGAAAATTCGAAGCAAATCGGTTGGGTCCTTATATCATAGCTGTTAAATATGGATCTAGGGCATACAGGCTTGCTACCCTTGAAGGAGATCCCCTCGAAGAACCTATCAATATCATGCATCTGAAGAGGTTCTACACCTAAAATCCAAAAAATTCAAATATATATATATCAGCAAAATCCAAAAATAGTAAAGAGAAATAAATTTGTCCTATGGTGAAAACCACTTTTGGTGGCGCATTGGATAAGTACAGGTGGTGAAAACCTGGTAATAGGCGTCATTTTTAGAGGGCTTAATCATTATCTACTTTGTGTCCTAGTTACTTTATGACTTCATCTATTCTATCCTTACACCCTATCCCATCCTCATCCTTGGCCGCTTGGTATATTTTGATTGAGCATTGGACAATCCATCTTGGCTATCCCCCATCCTGAGCTTTTTTGTATCCCACTTTGAGCTTGTGTTATTCGTCTGATTGTCAGTCGGTTTATGTCTTCATATAGCCCCCAATCGTATTAGTCTCCATCTAGATCTCATCCTGCCGCGTCCTTAGTCGAACTATGTTGCCCCTACGCTGTTACGTAGGCAAGGTTGATCATTTGATCTGCCCCTGGGGTATTCTGACCATCCTGTGTTGGTCGTCCATCATCTGCCTTCATCATCCTCTTTTCGCTTTATCCATGGTCTTTTCTTGAACTACGAGGGCTCTGCACTTTCATGTAGGCAAGGCTAATCTTTGATCAGCCCCCAAGCCCCTAGGTTTGTAGGGTGTGTCAATCCATGTCCTTGTATGGCTTGTTCTTCACAAATAAAATTTCCTAGTGTCAGGAGATCTAGTTAATGAAAAACACCTTCCATCAATTGGGTCATTCTAGCTTAGTATCCATCATCAGTCTCAGCAAGATGAATCCTTCTTAGCAAACCACATCAATCCCATTCATCCCCTTTGATCCTATGGAAAAGGGCATTTGAAATTGATTGTGATATTTTGATGCTTTTGGATTTTTTTTATCATTTGCACTCCCTATCATCACTTTTCATGGTCGCCTTGATCCATCATATCATAGTGTGCTTTGACTCGTCAACATAGAGGCATATCTTGATCTTTTATGTGTTGTCTTCTCGGTTGTCCCACGTAGTACCCACCAAGATCCCTGAGGTCTTGTGTTACACTAGGGAATCCTTGTGTGTTTATGGTTATCCCAATACCTGGCCCGACCAAGGTCATCGTGACCTTGGGGTGTCAGGATAGCCTTTTTGTTTGTTGTGTTTGATTCGTGCCAGGGATTTCGACTCGCCTTGGTCTTACATATTAGGTTATTTGATATCTTATGCTATAGCAAAAATCCGTGCTCTTAAGGTAGAAACTTACGTTCTTGACTGCATTTTATTTCATTACATGAATTCTTCATTAAGCCTTGTTCATAATCCATGACTTGTAATTTAGGTTGTGCAAAACTTTGACTCTTTTCCCTCTTGGTTTTCCTCTCAGGGTACTAATGGTTTTTTGACAGGTGTAGTATCACACCCATAGTACACCCATCACCTATCCGCATTCCCATGCAAGTCACTACTAACACTAAGGTTTGCATTATAGGAATTCATCTTTCATTCATATTTCATGTTACATTATAGATACAACATAGTTCATAGTTCATAGACTTATTAGATTAAGCACCATATTTTTATTCAACCCATACATGTCCATATTAACATTCACATAATACATGCATTACCACCTACAAAAACATATTATATTTCATACCAAATATTCATATCATCCTGCATTATTAACATTAATATATGCATACTCATCCATCCACATAAGCATGAAATGTCATATACATATGCATACATAAACCAAATCATCCATCCACATAAGCATGTGCATACATAAACCAAATCATCTATCCACATAAGCATGAAATATCCCATATGCGTGCATACATAAACTAAATCATCCATCACAAAAAACAAAATGCATAGTGTTAATAAAGGCTATCACATATCATAATCAAAATAATACAATGTACATCTCATCATAATGTCTCAAGCATAATCCACTACATATCCATCATATATCACCAAATAAGGTACAAAATCCAGAGATGTAGATCACCTCTAATCTCTATCGATAAGTGCTAAACCTCCATCCTGTACCTGTCAAAAAATTGGCATCATGTCATCTACTCTTTGACTACTCTATTGTGAGCTGCCCACATCTGATCTCTGAGGAGATTCAAGCACTATCCCTCTATGTGTGGGATTCCCCTGATAATCATAGGTAGGAGTCCCCTGGTAGCCACCATAAGGAGAAGGAGTCTGCCGATAGTCACTATACCCTCTGGTACGTGTCCCTAATGAATAGGACGGTACTGGCATCTAAGGTACCTGTCTTATATAGCACACTATGCACTGCACCAGATTTGGAATGGCATGTTCATATGCACACCTTTAGTAACTCGCCTCCTACATATAATCATCTCTCTGCCCAGCCTGATGCCTAGTGTCATTTTTCTCATGTCTATACCTGTCTCGATCCCCACTAATGGCCTTCCGCTCCTGCCCCTAGGGATCATGTCCTAGTATCAATTGTTGTACCTACTCTATAGCCCTGTCTCTCTGCCTTTGCAGCCTACAACTGTGCCTGCAACCCCTGTACCTCTACCCCTGGCTCCCCCTCCCCAACCTATGTTTCCTGCAGCTAAGCCTATGTTGTGCCCTACTCACTTTATAGCATCTACATCCACACCTCTGCAGCATATCTCTCCCTATGCGCAGCCTATGCTCGAGCCTCCACTACATCCATGTCCCTCTGAAGTGCCTGAAGTCTCAACTCGGTTTCACCTCGCTCTCTCCACAGAGTTGAGGCCTATGACACTGATGCATCTCTCTCTAAAGAGACAATACATGTGCCTCTACCACCTACCTCTCGCTCTGTAACACCTGAGCACGTGCCTATATCACATCCTTCTTTGCCTCTATAACCTGTACCTGTGCCTATGCCACATCTCTCTCTCTATTTGTAGCACACGTATCTACACCCTCATCTCCTCCTCTCTTTTTTGCATTAATCCCATATCTCCAACCGTATGCTCCAAACAGTACACTCTATCCCTAAGCTCATCTCGCTCTCGGTGCAGATATTCTCTCTCTCCCCATAACTAGTCTAGCTATCTCTGTAAAACCCTCTATATCTCTTGCGGTCCCTCCCCTAATCTCTGTCAGCTCCAGCAGCCTATCATATCACCTCCACAACCACCAAACAGTCTCTCTCCCATCTCACTACATCCCCCTCCTCATGCTCCCTTGCCACCTCTGCTCGTAACCTCTCTACCTCTACCTGCAAATCCACCACCTCATATCATGCCTCATCCCTCTCTCTCAACAATCTCCTCTCCACATCTATCACCAGCGTGGCCAGGTCTAAGTAATCCCTCTCGCTCTAGGCGAATTGTGTCTGTAGCTCAATCATCTCTGCCTCTAATCTGATCTGCTTTGCCTCTGTTTGTCGTAATCGCTGCTCACTGAGTCAATCTCTCTAGGGTCCCTCTCAAAACCACTACTAGATCCTCTCCTCTAAGCGGTGATGTTGATAGTGGTGGGATGTCATGCACCTCCACCTCAATATCCATCTCCTGCAACTCATACCCCTCAATCTTTGTTGACGCCTCGATCTCATCCACATCAATCACCACAGGGGCTTCTTATTCCTACCCTCCACTAGCTTATGCCTCCCCCTCTCTCTGCCACTGCTGCCCTCCTGTGGCCACATCTGCCTCCTGTCCCTCCTGCTCTCCACTGGCCTCGGCCTCCTCCTATCCATCTGTTGCCAACCTCCTGGGGATGCATCTACCTCTTGTCTCATCTTTCTTTGGGCCTCTAGTCCCACCTCCTACTGCTTCACAACCCTAGCCTCATCCTCTCCCTC
Organism: Sequoia sempervirens; assembly: GCA_007258455.2. NCBI lineage: Eukaryota > Viridiplantae > Streptophyta > Pinopsida > Cupressales > Cupressaceae > Sequoia > Sequoia sempervirens. The sequence continues at coordinate 211,648,557 of VDFB02000007.1, read as the reverse complement.
CTCTAATCTATCTCCTTCTCAGACTCTACGTCATCGTCTCCTCCTCTTACATACCCTCACTAGCTCCTCAGCTACTCCAATCACCTCTTGTCCTCCTCTCTGTTGTCCCCTTCTCCTAACCTCCTTTTCGTTGTCCTCGTGGACCCTGTCCCTCTCTCTATTCCATCAACCATCTTTCATCCTCTAACCTAAACCCTAGTGCCCCCTCAATCAACACTACTGGTGTAATCTGTAGAGGCGGATGTTGCCTAAACCACTGAGCATACAGATATGTCATCCATGCATCTCTCGACCCCTCCCTCCTGCCTAGGTATGCCACAAACTAAAGTTCCTCCAACTCCTCCCACACTGCATCACATTCCAACTCATCCCTCCATGACCGCTCTCTTGTCAATCGTTGGAATAACACTCACCCCACGAGAATATCCTACCTCACTCTAAATTGCCTCGTCACCCAATCTGGCCTGTGCAGCTCCACTACACGCGGATCTCTCCCAATGATATAACATCGGGTGAAGAAGTAACCCTTGTGTGCCTCCTCATTGTCCCTCTAGTCCCTGCATCACCGCAACATATACAGAAACCATACTATCATCTCTGTGTGCACATCATCCAATCATCTCCTCCATACATCCACATCTCTAACATCTTGATATCGCAGTATCGCTCCCACCTCTATCCCCCATCCCCAAGCCACTGCCACTATGTCATCCTGCTCTTCTGCTCTCAACACCACCATCCTAGTCACCCTAATGTGCTCCCAATCCCACACCTGTAGTAGTGTGACGTGTGTTACACTTAGCACCTCTCGATAGCATATCACATGCATATCCTTGTACAGTTGCGCCAACATACAGGTCCCCCATGCAAACTAACCCTTTTGGCCCTCAATGATGTGATGGATCACCTCAACGAACTTGAGATGCAAGAATCAACCACTCTGATCTGGTAGCAATATCCCATTAATAAGCCCCGCAAGGTACAACGACAATGTCGGTACTCTGCAGGACAAGCACCTATCCATGTCCAGTTGTTATCGTTGAATCAGTAGCTCATCATCGCCAAACACAACCTACACAGACTCGTCTAGTGCATCGCCCTCTACCTAACACTCGCTAACTAGGAGCCCTACTATGGGGAGCCTTAGAATCTTCCATACGTCTTCTAGAGTCACCGTCATCTCCCCTGTCGGTAGGTGAAACATCGATGTTGTTGAATCCTAACGCTCTATCAATGTTGTCAACATGGCCCTGTGGGTCTTAATCATCAGATAAGATAGCATGTGGAACAGTCTTGCCTCTGCTAACACCTGATGATCCACACCCTTCATCGCCACTATACATCTACTTAGTACCTCAGACCGTCTCTCCCGTGTCCACAAACTCTCAAAATCCTACATCCGTGACGAGACGACTATGTCATTTTCTCCTTTTTTCTTATGTCATTTTTTTCCCCTTTTTTTCTTTTCTCCAACCCCAATATTTCCCTTACCTTTCCTTTCTTTTTCCTCTTATTTCCCTCTTTGTCGATTCTCCCAATGCAACCCTTGGCCTTGCCCGAGACCACAGACGGTCCTACCCTACCTGCAAGCGGAACTGCCCTAGGCTTGGGCGGACTCGCCCCGGCCTGCGGGCAGACCCACCCGGGCCTACAAGAAAATCCGCCTCGACCCAAGAAAACCCTCCCTGTCTCAAGTGGGCTCCCACCGAGCCCCCGTGCGGGTCTCCGCCCGGCTACAGGCAGACATGCCCGAGCTCAGGTGGACCCACCCAACTGCGAGTGGGCTCGCCTAAGCCCTCGGATACATGCCCGAGCCGCACAGGTGGACCCACCCCCATCCGCAGGCAGACCAATCCGAGCATGGGCGGACCCACCCCGTACGTGGGCGGACCTACTTAGGCACAGATCGATCCGCTCCTCTACGGGGCCCCAGCACAAAAAAATTCCCCCCTTTTTTCCCACACCCACTACCTAGCCCTCTTTTGGGGCATACCCAACTAAATTTTTCCTCCCCGACTACACCCATTTTTCTTTCTACCCATTTTTAATCCCTCCCCCCCAAAAAAACCCATATTTTCAATTTTTTTGAAAAACTTAAATGTAATGCCAAAAATCACAAAGTTGAGTTTGGAGCTAACCTGGCATGGCACAGCATACTCACTGAAGAATCGTCGTCTCTCGTCCCTCAGTGGATGATGTCGATATCATACTTTGGCATCGTACACTTTCACTCTCGCCCTCTCCTTTCTCCCTCTCCTCCTCACTTGACAACTGTTCAAATAAGGAAAGGTAATTCATAGAATTACCTTTTATAACCCTTTTCCCTCCTTTTTACCTTTTTTAAATAAATAGAATTTTTTCCCTTTATTTACTCTTTTTTTCCCTTAACTAATCGATTCACCCTCTATCTTCCTGGGGCCGCCATTTCCACACTATATACCCATTTTCCTCCATTCAAATGTGAATCCCCTTGGTTTTTCCTGCTCTTTCCAATGACATATACCACTCCACACTTTCGAGAAGTTGCTCGATACCCCTTTTTTCTTCCCCGTCCACCTTCTCAAGGGGGCATACCTTACCATTCTCTCCCAATCTTTTGTCATAAGCCTTTTCTTGCAAGACTGAGGCATCCCCTTTAATTTCCCTCTATTTGGGTAGCTCATACAAACTCTCCCATGCTAGGGAAACTCTTTTTCTGGTCGCTTCGTCTATAGAGTCATTTGCATTTTATTTTCTTCGAAACCCTATTATCTTAATAGTATTTCGAAGAGGGGAAAAATATAGACATCCAAATTTGACCACTTCCATATGGTCAAAAATATCTCCTCATTCATCCCTTTACTCATCTACTTCATTCTCTTTGTCGATATTAATTAAATCATCCATTTAATTAATATTTCATGTCCCACCTAAGGTTCCTAAAATATTTAATTTAATAAATATTTTTTCCCTCTTCTTCCCTAAATTAAATAAACACACCCCTTTATTTAATTTAATCATATAACATCTTGGAATTTAAATTAATTTTTAGTTCTTCTCTTCTCATTGTCACATCCTCCAACTTTTGCAAGTTGGTCTCTAATCTCTCTTAACCATCTAACCCTCTTCTAACCATAATTAATTTATATTTGCACATCCCTAATCATCATTAAGGTCACATCCTCCATAATTTTCCACTTGTCTCTAATTTGTCATTAATTTGTCTAATCAGGTACTTGCACAACCTTAATCACTTAATTAGGTCAACCTAATCTCCATGTCATTTATGGAATGTGTCCTAAGTTGACCTTATTAAAGGCTTTCTCCTTTTGGAGAAGGCACCCCTTTTCCCATGTGAATTTTTAATTCACATTTAATCCCCCAATGCATTCCAAGGAATTTTAAATTCTTTCTCTCATTTCCATGTGGATATTTAAAGAATTTTTAATTCCTCACATGTCCTCTCACCCACATGGAGACAAGGACCTCCTTTATAAGGAGATCTTGTCCAAATCCTAAGGTACTATGTAGTACCTCCATGTCATGTACTTTCCTTCCACCTCACTTACACATCACCCTTTTTAAGCCACTTCACATGCCACATGTCAAGATGTGAGGGCTTGTGAGTTCTCAACTCACCATAGCCCTACATCTTGGCTTTGTTGGCTTAATCCCAACTGTTTATTTCTCTAGAGAATTTTGAATTCTCTATAAATACCCCATTTTTTCTCTCATTTGAGGGGAGATCATTTTGTGCTAGCCAAAATTTTGCAAATTTTTCTCTTGAGTCATACTTAGCCAAAACTTGCACTTGCATCCATTCTCGCCTATTTTCCATTCTCATTACATCTCACAAATTGCATCTTTTTCCATCAAAGGAGCATATAACATCAAAGATCGAAGGGTCAAACAAAGGATCGATTCAAAACAAGGTAAATTAGATTCATTTGTTATCTTTACTTTGTTTTTTAATCCAACTAGGCCAATCTTGAGGTGTAGGGTGTTTATATTGGTTATTTGCACTCTTTTGTTTGCTACTCATTTTCTAACACGTATTTTCTCCCGCACACAAGTATTAATTTAGATTAATTTTTATTTAGATTAATTTTAATTTAGAATTAATTTTAGTAATTAACTTTGTTAATTTAGATTAATTTTAACTTAGTTTAATTAATTTAGATTCGCATTTGGTTAGTTTAGTTAATTTTTAAATTAATGTCATTCTTCTTTTTAGTTTAATTTTGGATTTTGTGGCTAATCTTTGGATTTTTTGTAGGTTCGTTTGTCCAAGACTCGAAAAAAAAAAAAAAACTTAAAATTTCATTTGTCGAAGACTTGAGGCTTGAAACTACAAATGGCATTTGGTGTAGGACATTTCTTGAAGATTTGATTTATAAAACCAATTGTTTTTAGTATAGAAAACACTTTGATTGGTTCTTAAAAAGAGCATATATTTTGTGTTTGGCGTTCTTATGCATGTGTTGAGTGGACCTACTACTAACACACACTATCCTCTCCCCTGACTTTCATGTTCCTAGGTGCAAGAGAAAAGTGTTAGCGACACTCAAGTCTTTTTTAAATGGGTTTGCCTCTCATCTGTGAAAGGGAACAACCCAAGCAATAACATTGCTAAGGCCAAACTTCTTTCGAATATCTATATATAAAATGTGTTTGTGACAAACGTCATGAGCAACAGGTGTGGATGTGTCATACTGATGAATGTCTCCCTCAGTACCCTTGTGGTGCGTAAAAACCTATAGAGTGTAACCTCTGTAGTCTAGGAGGCCTCCTAACAAAAGTGAATCGCCACATGTATGGCCACTTGAGCAAAATCCCTTACTAAGAACCAACTTTTGTAGTAGCCAAAATCCTTCTATTTGTTGGCACAAGAGGTCGGGCCTTTGAATTCATCCCACATTCTCAAAATTCAAAGTTGAGATAGAAAGTTCCTTGAGATCTTTGGGTCTTTGGGAATTCAAAGTTTGGTATGCCCGAGAAGTGTGTGTTGTGTAAGAGGGAGCCAGTGCCACCAAACTTCTAAGCTATCCGCTCTAAATAAGTGTTGTTTGGATTTATCCATAGTGGGAATCCAGAAAATATTGTCTCTATTAGCCTACGATTTTTACTTGAATGTGATTTTATCTCAATTACAACAGTTAAACAACATTCACAATAAAAATGAGCAAACATTTTTCAATCACAATCAAACACCACACTTATCCTATAAATCTCAAAACTTTTCCAAAAAGTCAAACAAAAAAAACATCGAAAATGAACATATCATTTAAACCTATTGGGGGCATCATCCTTCAAGTTTTGATCTTTCAATCCTTGCATTCCACCTAGTCCTTGCATATCCTTTACCCTTGTATATCCATCATTGGCCAATCAAACCTTTAGCTTGCACTTAGGTTACTCTTCCTAGGTCTTGAAATCAAACCGGCTATTAATCACCCATATCACTTGAGGTTTATCATCCTTGAGTTAGTGAATTACCATTATCCTAGATTAGGGAAATATTTTTAGAGTTCATCATCTCCTACTTACCCTATCTTGATCACTTATCCTTGTTTTTATCCATCATAGCACAAGTAAAGCCTTGCATCCTAATTAGCTTCGGACCTAGATTTGCCTTGAGCTCTTGCATTCTTATCATATCAAGCTTATCATACCATACCATTCTTGTATCTCATCTTAGAGTCATATCCTAATCTTAGGTCTCATACATTATCTAGTCCTAGGTTGAAGATCAAAACAATCGCCTATGACCCCTAGAACAAGAGTAAAAATGTTTTAATTGAAGAATGGAACCCTTGGGGAAAATACATTGATGGGGAAGATCACATTAGCGTTGCAACTAGTGAAACTATGTTGTACCAAAAAGAAATTTTTGCTTCAAAGAGGTGTTTTTTTCTTAAAATGATCTAGATCATGTAAAAATGTTATCAAAATTATGTTTTAGGACAAACAAAACATAAGGTTTTTGTGGGTTTGTGTCAAGGAAGATACCTACAAAATTCTAAAAATTTGAAAATTAAGGTTTCAAACCCTGTTTTTAGGAAAACCCCTAAACATAGGACCTTTCTGGAATTAATTGAAAATAATTTTGATAGGATGAATTGACTTCATGATCACATTGTTCAAGTCAAAATCACCAAAAAAATTGTTTTACTCTGGTGGGTCTATTTTTATTTTTTAGGAAGAAATTTAGGACCTCTGCAGCCATTAATGGCAGATTGACCAATACTAGCTATTGAAAGCTAAGCCCCAAAAGCTTCGACGAAGAATCCATGGCAGAAATACTCAAAAAATATGCTATCTCATAGAGGGGATCTTCAAAATTGAAAAATGCCAAAAATTTACTCTCTGGAAAAGGCACACCTTGCTACCAAGGAGGCTATGTAGTTAAACATGAGAAAAAGCACCCCTGCTGACCAGGGGTGCCCTTAAACTAGATGATCCATATGTCACTTTTTTGGATGAACTCATCTTTAGGTGATCTCTTTGGCATCAACTCATCCTTGCAATGAATCTATCAGCCAACCTGTGAGACACATCAATTGAAAAAAATTGTTGATCATTAGAGCATGCAAATGGAAGGTAAATAAATGCACATCAAGACAAAAGTGCCCCTGTTGGCCAGGGGCACCCTTGAATTTGAGTCACCTAATTATTTTTTCAACAACTGATTTCTACAAGGCATTTTTTCAGCTCTCTTAGTTTTGCAATCAATCCAACTACATGTTCATAGGACTTGTCAAGTAATCAGAGGCTGAGATCAAGGAAAAAACACCAAAGGTGGAAGTTGAATAAAGAATATGGAGAAATTGGCTGTGTCAAGGAAAAGTACCCCTACTAGGAAAAGGTGCCCATCCTTTTGGGAAGTCAAACATAGTCTACAAGCACAGTGACCTCCAAGATGACCTTCTCTATTTTGATCAATCTCAACAACGACACCGGCAGCAAAGACAACGAACAAATCAGACATCTGATGATAGAGATTGAACTAGGACCATTCATGAAGGTTTGCAACATGAAAATCATAGGTCAAAAATTCAAAAGCGCCCCTAGCCATGCTTTTGAAGTGCCTAAACCAACTTTCAAAATCTACAAAACCAGTCATCCTTCTCAAGACTAACTTGGTTATCCATCCCACATTTCAATGAGATCATCAAACTCATTAGTCAACAGTGATCTCATATCAAAGCATGGAGGGTCAAAATGGTAGAATTGAAGAACACTTAAGAAAACTGACTAATTCTAGTGAAAAAGTTCCCCTACTGAGAAAAGGCGCCCTTGAATTGAAGACACCAAATTTAGTTTTTGAGCTTTGTAGCTCCTAGGCACACTTAATCAGAGTTGTTCCATCCCAGCAATGGATCTATCAACAGAACAACCGAGAATGAGGATTGAATAGAGGCATTTCGTCACTGAAAAGAATGAAAAAGTGTTGAACTCCTCAAAAGGGATGCCTAAAAATTCAAAGCAAGATCTATTGACTTGAGTTAGATGTTTTGAACGCTTCTCATGTCTAAATATCCCCAAATTGGTGGAAATCAGTGTTGGGAACTCCATATCAGGTAAATTAACTCCTCAATGAAGAGTTGGTGCCCAAACTTGATGCATTCAAGCTTCAATCATTATATATCAAGCCTTGGTGCCCCAATTCATTATCTTTCTTTGCAAGTTGAAGGCTAAAACAACAATTTCTTCTCCAAGACATCTTTTCAAGATCTGACATAGGAGTTTTGATCGTTCTTCATATTTTTGAAGATTAGTTACACAGAAGGATAATTTATCAGAGGTTGCATCTAGAGGCACAATTTTTCCAGAAAGATAGTTGATAACTTCCAATCTTCTTCTTATATTTTTCCTCTTTTCTTGTCTTATATTTTCTTCCATGTGGAAGAAAGTAGCAAACAATCACAAATCTAATCAGCTGGGTATAATCAGCATAGTTTTTCAGCAAAACCCACTTCCTGAATTTTTCCATAAACAACAAAAATTTTGCACCTATTTTTAGGGATTTTTCTAAAAAAGTCATAGATTCAAAAATCAAATGAACTGGGTTTGTTCAGCATTGACAGCATTGAAGCACGAACAAAACCCATGTGTCATATTTTTTCTAAAAAAATACTTCTCAACAAGTGTTATTTTTAGGGGTTTTTCAAAAGTTGTATGAACAACATCGTGTGCATAGTTGATCTATAAGTTTTTTAGAATGCAGTTCTCCCAAGTCAATTACAAGACCAAAATGGTCTTGGTTTATGATTTTTTGAAAATGATCGACACCAACCTACATCAAGTAAACCCAGAGGTCAACTCAGAAGGGTTGGAAGGAATAGAGTAGTGCACATTACAAAACATTGAAGAATTTGGATTGCTTGACGCTACATCAATCCCCATCACATTACAAAGTGTGGAGTTTGTAATTTCTTGCATTAGGAATTACAACCCTACCACATGAGAAATTTGATCATTGGATGGGTGAGTGGTATGTAGCCTTAAGCCTAAGGATATTGAAAAATGCTCTGTTATTCCACCATGTCCGACTAATGTAGTCATATCTATGAGAGAATGAAAAAAGGAATTCAAAGTATCAAAAGATAAATGCCAAAAGAGAATGGCAGAAAAATGGTTAAAAAGCAATAAGGTCAACTTTCTCAAGAATGTAGGGCATAGAGAGTTCTGAGATGAGTATGCAGTGATGATCACGCTACTCAGCCATATCACTAGACAGGAGGAGGCAAACCAATCTCAATCATGGATGCACTACATCATCACTAAAATTGTAAGAAAAAGAGAGCATTATGACTAGCCCACCTTCATAAGTGATACACTCCATCAGCAAATGATCGAGTTCTTAGGGGCTCACAGGCTCCACATGTGCTCATATCTTGTATACCCGATTTCCTTTCAAGGCCAATTCGGAGCATTAAACACTGTGGGAACCTTAGGTGTGTAGAAAGTCCATGAGCATTTCCCACAACTTGAGTTCACTCAAGCGGAAAGACACTTCAAATGGATGAATGATCTCTTCATAATGCACACCATCAGAGACCTCGACCATGAGATGCATATACGCATATCAGCAGTAGCCAAGGAGGAAATGGTGGACTGGGCATATTGGTTCATCCAATTCCCCACCTTCACCTACATACGTATACATGGATACAACAATAATTCTACCAGGTTGCCTTTATATCCTTCAAATAGGGTGGTTTTCATGGAATTCTTGCAGAAATTGTCCAAAGTTCATTCTCATTTGTGCCTCAAATGCAAAATGGTTGTGAACTTTCCTTTCAAGATGGGACTATACAGGTGCAAGAAAGCGGTTGGTTCCAAGGTCATAGACCATGAAATGGTGGGTCTTAATCTTAAGTACCTCATTGAGAGATGGTCATATGATCCTCAGGGTCACTATGCAGCACATCTTGAGCAACAATCTTCACACAAGTCTTCCATGGAGGACTATAAGGTCAATTGTGAAGATTAGTGTGATGTACGAAGATAGAACTACAACCAGTTTAGACTTCCACAAATTGTTGACTTCGTGTCAAAGGACGTGGAAGGCCTATCTAATGATGACGAGGAGGTTATTCTCCCTACATTCTTCATAGATTAGGTGGACTCACAACCACTTGGAAAAGTGATTATTATGCCAAGGAAAGTATGTCTATAGAGGAAAGGACAAGTAGGGTTGTAAGAAACAGCCAACTCTACTTGGACAGCAAGAAGACAAGGTAGTAATTCCCCGCACAGAGTTGCCACTAGTTCATCCTTCACTACCTTCCACATCAAGGAAGAATCCCAAATAGAAGCAATGGAGTAACCCTCCCAAAGGAATGAGAATTTCAAGGCACACGAGGGGAAGAACACAGATTGTTGGCATAGATCAGAAAGAGGTACATGTGGAGACAGCCATAATCATACCTAAGATAGTCATGGAAACAACTACAGTTGAGCTAGTGATTGAGATAATCACAGCTGAGACAGAGCCCATGATGGAAGAAACTACAGCTGATATAGTGTCAGTAGTGGAAGCAGAACCTCCTACTTCACCACCATCATAGCAGTCACCAGTCCCCATTGACTTGGACTCTCCACCATGAGATATTGCAGTACAATCTCATTTTTCATGCATTCAAGGGCCTAACATTCCTCCTTCCAACCAAGCTAATCAAGATTCATCTTGGCTTGAGAACCTCCTTGGAAGGAAGAGAGAAAGGACATCCTACCAGATTGACTTCACATAATTTGACCACGTCCCTCAAGATGTGCTAGTAAAGAAGTTGAAGAAGCAAGTCCATGTAGGAAGGAATGCAGACAATGAAGTTGTCATAGAGATAGCCACACTGCTTGAGAGAAATGCACATGAGGTATAGGTTGATGACTTCGCATTTTCAAAGATCAACCTCAGTAAAACCACTCATCAGGTGGAGGCAGATCTTCTTGGAATTGCATCAATGAGTGTTCAAGAAAGAATGGATAAGGATAGCAGAGACAAACCAACCTTAAAGGCTAAAAACCAATAGTTGAGACTGGACATATCTAGCTTGATGCATGGTATGCCAAACATCTTTGCTTTTCCACAAGAGATGCTAGACCTCCCCGCAGAGAAAAATCATCACCAACTGATCTTATATGGAAAACACTTGAGGAATCAAGTGGAAGAATTTTTCGTTAGAAGACGGTGTATACTGGTAGAACTATACCATTTGAGGAATAGAGCTCATGAACTTTGTACAGAAGTTTAAAAATCAAAGCAAAAGGTGGTAGAGAAGAGGCCTAGGGATGAGATTACTATCTAAGACTTGCATTTGGAGTACCAATTAGTTAGTACAATGGAAAACAAGCAACATCTTTTCTCATGGAAAGAACAGTTGGCATACAAGGTGAAAACATATGACACCAACTCTATAGAATTGATTGAGTACTGAAAGATTATATCAAGTGTTATCAAGTTCATACGAACATTGGTAACATCCATCCCTTTCCTTTACCAACATAAAGGTGGTGCATGCATTGAGCTAGACGAAGTGCAAACTGAGTTCCAAAATCTCATCCGTGATAGCTTTTGTGGTAACCCTACTGGTTGCGAGTTGAGAAAGATTGTCGTCATGTCAACCAAGTTAGATGACACAGCTGCAAAGTGTACTAAATATTAGCAATAGATTACAAGTGGTGAAGAGATGTTAAAGTGATACATCATCATCCTAAGGAACATTAATCACCTAGAGGCAGAAGAAGTCAACGACTAGATAGGGGAGTTGTTGACTAGAGGTGGTGAGGTGTAAAGCACCTAATTAGGACGTCCTTCCCTTCAAAATAGCATTAATGGCAATAGGAGTTAACTTGATGCCTCATCCCAAGTTAACTCACTGTCCCACTAATCATGCATGTCAAATCCCACCAATTATGAATGTCTATCTTAGATCTCCAGTAATTGTGGATCTCTATTTTGGAGGCACATTTTGTAATTGAAGTTCACTTTTAGTTTAGTTTAGTTAACTAAAGTAGATTTCCAATTAATTGCTTGATCACCTACTTTTAGACATAGGAATAAATCTTGTTGATTAATTGGAAAGAATTGATTGTTAACTCAAGGATACTTTAGGGTTTCCTACTCCTTTGAGTTCTATAAATAAGAGCATTTTATCATTATTTTGTAACCTTTATTTACTAGGAAAAATTGTTACACCATTGTGTCAACAAGCTTGCAAGTCTATATTTTTTCACTCTTTGATGAGAGTTGTTTGGTTTGATAAACAATTGTGTATGATTTTGTACCTTTGTTGTCCTAAACCTTTGTAATTCGTTGAGAAAGTTTGAAGAAATAAATCAAAAGGAACATGCAATTTGATGTAAAGATTCGAGTTCTTTCAACGTCTTGTTATTAAAATCTATTGTTTCAATCTCCCCCTTGGATAGGCGTCATCACCTCCTTGGGAATTTTGTTGTTAATGATTGTCGTTTGATGTTGTGTAATGAGTTGTATTTCAACCTACAATACTTTGGACAAGTGTCGTCACCTCCTCAGGAATCCCATTAGCTAGTTCATCGTTATTTTTTGTTTCTAGTGAGTTGCATCCTATCCTATACCTTGGATAGGGGTTCCTCCTCCTTGGAAAGTCTATGATCCATCTTACCATAAAGAGTGATTGCTTGCATAAATCCTTATTCCAACATAGATCTAAGATTTCAAAGCCTTTGACGCATTTTGAGAGACGATTGGCCAAAGTGATTCAACCATCCATTCCCGCTCCTATTCCCTCATGCTATGTTTACCTTGAGGTGAAAGGATAGATTAAAAGCTAGTTTAGTTGTAGTTAAGATCTGTAGAAACCAAAGAAAATCTTACTTGCAATGCATTTTTTTTATGCACTCTTGTGTCCTATCCACTAAGTAAAAAAGATAGGAACACTTAGTCTATTTTACTTTTATGCAAACATCAACAAACAAGAGGGAGCTTACCCTCCATAATTTGAAGAGCAATCATCATGCAGTGTGCATAGATTTGTGTTTCCAATAAGCACTCCAGAGGTGCTAATTGAAACGCCAACAAACAGATGAAACTGATAACAAAGAAATAACCCAATCCCATATAAATGAAGCACTTAATGATCATAGATTTACTAAACTACTTATAGAGGTAGTCAAATGTGATCCACAACAATACTTCAAGTCCCTTGTTGATGATGGAATCAAACTACCTCATGATTTTGATATATCCTTACGGTGAATGAAAAACATGAATCTAGTGAACCAAATTGTACAAAAACAAACAATGAGGATAGAATCAAAGATCAAAGACCCTTTTATTTACAACCTAGTTACAAGAGATCTTCAAAGATGTCAAAACTTGCACCTACAAACAATCCTAATTTGGATAAGCTTAGAGCACTAAGAAAAGAATTGGATACTCTCAAGAACAGTAAAACACGATCCCACAAGTTCTCCATTGAAGATATATGTCCTTATCCTTTTGATCCGAGCATACCAATGCCACCTTTTCCTAGTCATTGGGACATACTGAGACTTGATAAATATAAGGGAAAAGGGGATCCTAAAGACCACTTAAGAGAATTTTGTGTTGCTACCTTGGAATTTGCAATTGATGAGACATACCTTATGAGATTATTCCCTCACATTCTAGGAGGAGAAGCTATGGAATGGTTTTCATGATTACCCCTGACCATAAAATCTTTTCAAGAACTAGTTGATAAATTTATCTCCAATTATAGGTTCAACTATGAACTTAAAGTGACTGTGACAAACCTTTTTAATACCTAACAAAAACAAGGAGAATATTTTGTGTCATTTTTACAAAGATGGAGACATTTAAGAAAACAATTACCTTATACCATTCCATACAAATAATTGGTTGACATCTTTTTTCAAACTTTGAACAAGGAAATTGGAAAGTAACTTCACCTAAAATGCTTGGAATCATTTGATGAAGTCATAAAAATTGGATTTCAAATCAAACAAACTCTCATCAATGATGGAACTATTAAACTTAATAACGACATAGATAAAAAAAATTACGCTCAAGCAACAAGACACCTTTTTGGGTTCAGAAAAAGAATGTGGTCAATGACGGAGTTATTGATGTGAAAACAAATAAAACATCATCACCTATCTACAACCGTAAAGGTTCATCTTCAAATAAAGGAAAACCTAAACAAAGAAGTTTCCCTACATGAAATTTTACACCATTGGGACAATCACTAGAATCCACATTAAAAGAACTCCTTGAAAATAATCTTATAACACTACCTGAGATGAAAGAGTATAATCCACAAGTCAAACCCCCATGGTGGAATGAGGATCACTTTTGCAACTATCATAGACATAAAGGACATAAGACTAATAGTTGCAATAAACTTTGACATTTGATACAAGAACTTATTGATGATGGAAAGATAGCAATTGACGAACACACTCCTTCTGGTACCTCTGATCGTGAGATGTTTAAAAACCCTTTCCCTAAGCATGAAAAGGATAAAGGAAAGGCTCATGAATCTAGTGATGGTGTGAACTATACTATCGCTAAGTATGACTGTATCATTTAACTAACATTAGTGAGGTTGATAATCATGTGAACACTTTCATTATAAAAGGAAAAGAACCTAATTGCAATGTTACTACTTGTAGAGGCATAGTTACCCTTAGAGTTCCTAATTCAAAACCCATTGCACCAACTTCATAATACAACCTCATAGAGCATTTAGGTAAAATTCCCACGTAAATTTCCATACTTGATTTGTTACGCCTATCTCCTGAGCATAAAGCTATCTTAGATAAAGTGCTTGCTATTACTACAATTCCTACAAACCTACATGTAGATCTATTGCAAACTATGGTGGAACACATCACCTCTCCTCACACTCACTTTTACTGAGAATGATGATTCATCCATATGATGACCACATAACACACCTTTACACATTGAAGTCCTTGTCCATAAAGTTAAGATCAAGTGAGTTCTGATAGACAAAGGAGTAGGTCTTAATATTTGTACTCAAAAATTGATCACGGAATTAGTTTTCTTTGAAAATTCAGTTGATCCAAAGAAAAATATTACCATAAAGGCATATGATGAAGAGGAATTCTCATCTAAAGGATCAGTTACTTTACCAATCAAGGTTGGGCCTGTGGAAAAGAATGTGGTTTTCCAAGTTATTGATCTTCCTTTGACCTATAACATCCTCCTTGGAAGACCATGGATTCATGCAATGCAAGTAGTACCTTCTACATACCATTAGTGCATTAAATTCCCACACACTAGTGCCAAAATCACAATACAAGGAGATCTAGACCCTTTCATGTATTGTCATAATTTAAGCCCTAAAACTGAAATCACAATCATGAGCAATCGTGAAGCACCTCCCTCTCAAGCATATGTTGATCCTGAGTTCTTAAAAGCATCCACTTCGTTTACTGCACCATCAAACCCCAAGGCCCAAATCCATGATATGGGATGTGGAGAATATTGTATGGATAATTTACCAGCAAAAGACACTACTAATGTCATCGACAAGGGTCAGACTTCCAAAAATGATGTCAAGATAGTTGCAGAAGGAATGCAAAAAGATGATTGTTCTTGGATTGAAACCTTTTGGGATCTTGATGATTCATCTGCCTTTTCCATATCTACTTCCACTCAAGCTTTTCATATCCATGATAACCCCATGTTTGACTAGGACATCTACGATAACCCACTCTTTGATCATGACCCCACTAAGGATATCCAATCATCATCCTTCCATCCCTCCTACCCTGGGTTAGGGTATGTATCTCCTATTGTTGCCTCTACCAAGCCACCTTTCCAAGTCATTAAGGATATGCAAGCTTCCTTTGACGTTAGCAGTACCAAAAAGGATAGTCCCAAAGACTCTGTTGATGGCATCGCCACTCCCATTCATTCACTAAACATTCTTATCACTTCGCCTATTTCATCCATCTCACTCATGCCCATTCACGTCATATGCATGGATCAACAAGTCATAGCTCAACAAAGGAATAAAGGAAAAGATCCAATGAATGAGCTATCTTTCAAAGGAGATCAAGAATCAAGAAACATAATTAAAATAAAATAAGATCAAGACAAGTCCCTTAGCCAAAATAAAAAGATATTGGACAAATCAAAAACAAAAGAAGATCAAGACAAGTCCCCAAGCCAAAATAAAAAGCTATTGGAAAAATCAAAAATAAAAGTCAAAAACAAAAGCAAGCAAAAGTTGATCTCCAATTATGCCTCTCCTCCAAAAATTACTGGGGGCATCTATCAAAGCACAAAGTCAAAAAAAGAGCTTGTTGATCCAATGTCTCTAAATCATTATTGCTCATTTCATACACTCCATTCCATCCATCCACATTCACATATCCATCATATCCCTCCATTTGTAATGCTCTTCGATGGACCTTTGATGATGACCCCTTCACGTACTATAACTCATTGATTGCCCAAACTCCTTTTTGTGTGAAGCTTGATGGCTCATCTAGTGTGCAAGTTAGGAATCATTCCCTAACTCCTTTCACCCACTACATCCATCATCCTCTGCATTCATTATCCACACCTTTTATCCACATCATATATCTTCATCTAGCATGGTTATCCAATTATGAGCCTAACTGGTTGGGCCCATACGTTATCACTGTTGTGTATGGATGTGGGACATACAAGTTATCTACTCCAAAAGGTGAATTGCTCAATCATCCCATCAACAGTATCCATATTCGCAAGTTTTATACCTGAGTACTTCAGAAAGTACACTCTTTTAAAGTCCTAAAATACAAAAAAAATGAATAAAAAGTCTCGAAAAAATACAAAAAAATGGAAAAAAAATCCTGAAAACAAAAAAATGGAAAAAAGCCCTAAAAATATGTACCATGGTGAAAACCGAGAAATCGGCACCATGTGAAGAGGCTTTGATCCTTTTCTCTTTGGAGCTCCACTTGATCTTTGCATCTCATTTCCACTCACCCTGCACTTCATAATAGCCTTTTAACACTCACCATGGCTTGCGAATTGTTTGACATTTCCATCACTTGCTCACTTTGCCAAGCATACTAAGTTGGTCCTATCCCTCACTGGGGCATTTCCTCAACCTTAGCTATGGGTTGGGATACTCAACATCTCGCAGTTAGAGAAACTATTCTCTTTAGCTATTTTCTGGCTTAGAATTTATCTCTTCCTATCGTAAAACTCTAAAAAATCCAAAGAAATAAAATATTTTGAAAATTCAAAAATTTCAAAAAAAAAAAATATATTCCAAAACTTCAAAAGAAATCATATAACTTCAAAAATCCCAAAATAGTGATACTTTCGTATCAGCACACAGCTTTGAACTTCAACAAAATAAAAGCATGCCACAATTGACAATCAAGTAGACATTGAAACATACCTATCAATCTACCCTTTCAGATCCAACCAAACGCATGAACTGTGACAAGAATCAGATCTACATGGAAGCATGATGCTTGTTTGTTTTTCAATCTTTGATTATTTAATGATTTTTATCTTTATTGGCATGTATTTTAGCTTCTCAAGAATGTCTTGGACAAGATAGGCGAGGATGGGGCATTTTCACTTGTTTGCTATTTGTGGATTGTTTCTTATTCATAGGATGACTCGTCTTAAGACATGGTTATCTAAAATCATCGAGGACATATGAGTCTAGTTTGGATGAGAGCATCCCTTGTCTAATAGTGTCTTCCAGGCAATAAATATTCAAGTCATTTAAAGTCCTTATACCTAGATGCTTATACTTCATTGCTAAATCAAAATGCAAATAGTATCCAGGTCGTCTAGACATTCATGTTATCTAGACGCTTATACTGATTTGCAACATAATAAGCTCAATGATGATATAAGCACTTAAAAAGCACAAGAATTCTCATCACCTTGCATTCTCCCTTTCATCAATCATTTCTTTCATTGTATTTCCCCTTCATTTTCTCTTCATCATTTTGTTCATCTTCCTTGTCACAGAGAAATCAATCAATTGCTTTATCCAATTGATGTATGTCTCTTGAATCAAATATCAAATCAATAAACTTACTTCTCAAAATCTCATAGGCCCCTAATCAATCAATCAATCAATCATTGTATCAACTTGTCTTGTGCTAGCATCAATCTCAATCATCTCAATCAACTTAATCAGCTCATCAACCTAGCTATACTAATCATTTCCATCAATTGTTCAGTCATGCCCATCAACTATGCATTTTCATCAAATGTACATCACTGCTTAATCCCTTGTGCAATATCAATCACCTAATCATTTTCCCATAGTTTGTCGAGAGATCAATCTTCTTACAATCCGTTCAATCAATCTCTTGAGGGAGCATATCATATTTATCATCATCCTTACCAAGATATCTTTGGGGCATGTATGAGTTGATCAATTTTTCTTTACAATAATGCAACAAGTTGTATTGTCTCAAAGAGGGGCAAAATGTAGACGCATAAAAAATTTCATTAAAATAGTCTTCTTATTCAAATTTTTCCAATCATTAAGTGGATCTGAATATTATTATATTATTACTCTTCATTATGTCATACTATCAATTTCCTTCTTTATATCATAATTCTCATATATTTAATTCATTTAATGATATTATATAACCATTTTAATATTATCCATTACATCCTTCTAACCTCTTCCACACCCGCTTTATCACCTATTTATCCTATTGCACTTCTTCTATTCCACTCATCTCATGCATGTGGGATAGACTTCTCCAAGTCAATCTTTTATCCCACATTCATTCTATAATTTGGGTTCACCCCAAGGACGCCTATTTAAATATAGCCCCCTCTCATCTTTGATCCATCCACAATCTTTGCATTTTCAAGATCTTTGCATCCACCCTTGGCACTCATTGTTTTGCGCTCTTTTTTATATCTATTTTCTCATAGGATATTTGCACTCATCACTAATATTTTGAATCTCTCTCATTTTGGATTCATTTGAATATCTCTCACATTCGTCAATCATAACCTCTTGTGTGTGCTCCTAAGAGCACCTAGTTCTCAACACAAGATTTTGATTGTAGGAAGACAATAGAGTAAATCCCTATTAGCATGCATGTGCTTTTAGATTTAATATTTTGTTTTTGCATGTGTGTGTTTTGTTTCTTTCAAGTAACTACATTGAGGATGTTGGAAATTTGAATCTTAATCCAATAAGATTACAAACCCATTTTCCTCCATCTACAATTAGAAGTAAAAATTATCCAAATTTATATATTAAACTTAATGAAAATGATATTGTGATCATTATTTTATATGTTGTGATTTGATTCACTTCCAACTCTAACAATTTGATTTGTGATATTAAATCTAAACTCAATAATTAATTTCCCCAAAGGTATTTTCCTTTCTCAACATAAATAAGTTCAAGATCTTTTAAATTAATTTAAAATGAATGATGTAAACTATGTTTCTACTCCTTGTTAATTAGGAACTAAATTAATAGTTGATATGAAAACTCTATTTGTTAATCCTACTTTATATAAGCAATTAGTTAAAATTTTAAATTATTTAACTCTTACTAGACCTAATATTTCATATAGTGTCTAGATACATGCCTAAACCACAACAAACTCAATTTAAAGTTGCAAAGAGAATTTTAAGATATGTTAAATATAATTTTAATGTTCGTCTATTTTATGATGCATATTGTGATTTTTTTTAAAGGTTATATTAATTCAGATTTAGGAGGCGATCCCAATGATGGGAAATCCAATTGTGGTTATTGTTTCTTTGATGGATCAAGTGCAATCTCATGAAATAATAAGAAACAATAGTCTACTTCTCTTTGTTGTACAAGAGTAGATTATAAAGGTTGTACTAATGCATCAAAGAAGCACTATGGTTCAAAAAAATCCTACACATTAATAATGTGATAATCAAAGTGTCATTGCCTTGGCAAAGAATTTAATGGTGCAATAAGATTTATGGATTTGATTGTGTTTTGGTTTTTCACATCAACGTTTCGAATCATACTACATGATCCATCATCAGGATGAAAGAGAGCTGGAGGAGAAAATGGATTGTTGCAGACCAAAGCAAGCTAAAAAGAGAGAGGGGGGGGACACAAGGAAGGAGGCACACGGTTCAAGGTTGAGGGTGGATTAAAAAGAAAAGCAAAGGAGCAAAGGAGAAGATAAAGAAAGTGAATGAACTCCAGATAGCACCTTGAAGAGGGAATGAAGAATGAAATAATTTAAAACAAAGAAAGTTGTAAAGGAAACACGAACTTTCTTTGTTTCCTTATCGAAGGAAACACGAACTTTCTTTGTTTCCTTATCAAAGGAAACACGAACTTTCCTTATCAAAGGAAACAATGAAAGTTGTAAAGGAAACACGAACTTTCTTTGTTTTCTTTATCGTGTTTCCTTTACAACTTTCTTTGTTTTAAATTATTTCATTCTTCATTCCCTCTTCAAGGTGCTATCCGGAGTTCATTCGCTTTCTTTATCTTCTCCTTTGCTCCTTTGCTTTTCTTTTTAATCCACCCTCAACCTCGAACCGTGTGCCTCCTTCCTTATGTCCCCCCCCCTCTCTCTCTTTTTAGCTTGCTTTGGTCTGCAACAATCCATTTTCTCCTCCAGCTCTCTTTCATCCTGATGATGGATCATGTAGTATGATTCGAAACGTTGATGTGAAAAACCAAAACACAATCAAATCCAGAAATCTTATTGCACCACTTGATGGATTGTGGAAACTTGATATCTTTAAAAGAATTTAATATTTCATGCAAGGACCAAGCATATTGCTCTCCAACATCACTTCATTAGAGAAAATTGAAAACAAACAAATTTCTCTTTTGTATTGTAAAGATGAAGATCAAGTTGCAGATATTCTCACCAAACCACTTTGTAAAAATAAATTTCTCCATTATAGAAATTTAGGATTACAACTATTGAAAGATTTGATGTAAACTTCTCAAGTAAAGCTTAAGGGGTGTTGTTAGAAATTAATCTTTGCTTAAGTGAAAATTATTTATTACTTGTGAATAAAAATTTCCTAAAAAGTCTTGTTTTGTGTGAGAATGACTCATTTTTATAAAATAAAATAAAATAAGAATATTAAAGCTTAGGTGTAGTCTCATCTCTATGAAGAACTTCACACCTTGCACACACATAAGATGAAAAGTGGCATAATTACTTATGCAATGCCTTTCTCACCTCTATTTATTGAGGTGCTTCTCTATTTCTTCATTATGAAACATTCTATCCTTAAACTCTCATTTTATCTCATTGTAATATTCTTAAATTTTATGTCATCTTTTCATAATATTAATGTTTTTTTTTTCATTTTTCTCTCTTACAATTTGTGTCTCCTTTTGGATTGTGGTGTGTTTGCTCTTTGTTTTCATTTGAATAGTTTTTTTTTTTTTTTCAAACAAATAATCTTGAATTGGTACTTTCCTTTTCTCACAATTATTTTTTTTCACATATTTTTGTAGCAATTTCAATTCCATGCATCTAGTATAGTTAAGAGTCATCCAACTATACACTACCATGTTTGAAACCAATCAATATGGCATTTTATGAGCATTACTAACTTGTCCATGTGTTGAAATTTATTTGTTACAAGTTATGGCACATTTCCATTGTAAAGAGATTTTTTAATTGGATTGTGTGCCAAAAATTTTTATTATAAAACTAATTTGTATAAAGTTGACTATTTAATCATTGGTCATAGGAGGACTCATGGAATAACATCAAGTTTTAAGACATGCATCTCAAGCCATATCAAAGGTTTGTCATTTTTCATGTTTTGAGGAGGTACAACCAATTCCAAGGAACCCATGAAAAATTCAAGTTTGTAATCATTTAGTAAGGGTATTTATCACCTATGCATAAGGTGGTGTACTTTTTTTTCAAGTTGCCATATTTTTGCTTCTTTATCATTTATAAAAAATGGCATTTGAAGAATGGGAAAGGGAAGAGTAGATTAGGAAGTAATATATGAGAACTAGAGTTTTCAAAAGATCTATATTGTAGTTTTAATGCCTATACCTAAATTTTGTTGAAGCTCGTGTATTTTGAAATGTAGCTTCACCTTTAAAACAATAAACTTCAACCTTTACCATCTCTTAATAGATACATTGAGTGTTATCATTTTCTATGAGATTAGATAGTGTTCCACTAGACCCTCCAAACCTAATCATGTTCATACACCCCCCTCCCCCCTACAAAACATTAACTCCCAACATAGAATGTAACTTCCATTTTGACTAGGGCAGTGGGACTAGCTCAATTGGCTAAAGCATCCTATTGCAAGCAAGAGGTCACAAGGTCTAGTCTCCCCACCATCCTTATGGTATCGGAAGGCGTGTCGTGCCAGCGCCACCGGTCACATGAAAAAAGTTTACTAGGGCAGTTATAGGGGGATGGATACCAGACCGATTCCTTTAGTCTAAAAAAAAACCTTCCATTTTGACTAATTTGACACTTGTGACCACAAAACCAAAGTCTAAAGAGCTAACTATGAAATATTTTTAAAATCCATCCAAGTGGGATTCCCATTTTTATATAAACACATTATTTATAATATTAAAATTATTTAATAATTTGAGCTATACCTAAGACACCACACCTTATCCCCTAATCCTTTAAAAAATTTGTTGGGGTCTTTCCCTTAATTTTTAGGGAGTGTTCATCAAATACCTTATAATGCTAAGTGGTATCTACCAAATTGCAACTCCTAATAAAAACAAGGGTGCAAGAGATCATATAAGTGTATTTAAGATTGCTTTATAATACATGCGGTGACTTTTAAAATGAACTCTTAAATAATGATATTCTAAAATTAATGTTTTCTTTGCATCTCAAGGCTTCATTAGAAGTAAAAATGATCCAAATTTATATATTAAACATAGTGAAAATGATTTTGTGATCATTATTTTATATATTGATGATTTGATTTATCACTTGTAACTCTAACAATTTAATTTGTGATATTAAGTCTAAACTCAATAATCAATTTCAAGTGCCTAATTTTATTACATTATTTTTTGGGCATGTAAATTTGGCAAACACCTAAAAATATTTTCTTTTCAACAAATATGTTCAAGATCTCTTTAGATAAATTTAAAATGAATGATGCAAATTATGTTTCTACTCCTTGTGAATTAGGAACTAAATTAATGGTTGATATGAAAACTCCATTTGTTAATCCTACTTTATATAGACAATTAGTTGGAAGTTTAAAATTATTAACTCTTACTAGACCTAATATTTCCTATAATGTTGGTTTAGTTTCTAGATACATGCCTAAACTACAACAAACTCATTTTAAAGTTGCAAAGAGAATTTTAAGATATTTTAAAAGATAATCTTGATGTTGGTCTCTTTTATGATGCAAATCGTTAATTTTTTAAAAAAGTTATATTGATTCAAATTTAGGAGGTGGTTCCAAGGTTGGAAGATCTACTTGTGGTTATTGTTTCCTTATTGGATTAGGTGCAATCTCATGGAATAATAAGAAACAACAATATACTTCTCTTTGATGTACAAAAGTAGATTATAAAGGTTGTACCAATTCATCAAAGAAGCACTGTGGTTAAAAAGACCACTTGAAGACTTGGATCTACCTCAAAAAAATCCTACACCTTTATATTGTGATAATCAAATTGACATTGCTTTGGCAAAGAATCTAACCTTCCATACAAGGACCAACATATTGCTCTCCAACATCACTTCATTAGAGAGCAAATACAAAAAAAAAACAAATTTCTCTATTGTATCGTAAAGATGAAAATCGAGTTGGTGATCATTATAAAAATTTAGGATTACAACCATTGAAAGGTTTGATGTAAACTTCTCAAGTAAAGCTCAAGGGGGGTTGTTAAAAATTAATCTTAAGTGAAAATTATTTATTATTTGTGAATAAAAATTTCCTAGAAGTCTTTTTCTTGTGTGAGAATGACTAATTTCTATAGTTCTTTTTATTTTAAGAATATTAAAGTTTAGATGTAGTCCCCTCCCTACAAAGAACTTGAAACCTTGCACACACATAAGATGAAAAATGGTATTCATAGAAATAGAAATTACTTATGCAACTCCTTTCTCACCTCTATATATTAGGTGCTTCTCTCTTTCTTCATTACAAAACATTCTATGCTTAAACTCTCTCCTTTTATCTCATTTTAATATTCTTTACATTTTATGTCATCTTTTCATAATTTTTTATTTTTATTTTTTTCCCTTACAATTCTTGTGTCTCCTTTTGCATGTTGGCGTGTTTGCTCTTAGTTTTCACCTTAATAGTAATTTTTCCTTTCGAACAAATGCTCTTGAATTGGTACTTTCCTTTTCTTGCGATTTATTAAACATATTTTTGTGACAACTTCAATTCCATGCATCTAATATAGTTAAAAGAGTCATTGAACTATGCACCGCCATGTTTGAAACCAATCAATATAGCATTTTATGAGCTTTACTAACTTGTCCATGCGTTGAAATTTATTTGTTACAAGATAAAACACATTTTCATCGTAAAGAGATTTTTTAATTGGATTGTGTACCAGAATTTTTTATTGTAAAACTAATTTGAATAAAGTTGCCTATTTAATCATTCGTCTTGGGGGGGGGCGGGGGTCATGAATGGAGTGACATCAAATTTTGAGACATGCATCTCAAGCCATATCAAAGGTTTGTCATTTTGCATGTTTCAATGAGGTACACCCAATTCAAGTAACCCATGAAAAAGTCAAGGTTGTAATAATTTAGTAAGGATATTTATCACCCGTGCATAGGGTGATGTACTTTTTTTCAAGTTGCCATATTTTTGCTTATTTATCATTTATAAAAAATGGCATTTGAAGAATGGGAAGGGTAGAGTAGAGTAGACTAGTAAGTACTACATGGGAGCTCGAGATTTCAAAAGATCTATACTCGAGATTTCAAAAGATCTATATTGTAGTTATAAGACAAATACCTAAAATTTGTTGAAGCTCCGTGTATTTTGAAATGTAACTTCAAAATACACCGAGTGTTATCATTTTCTATGCGATTAGATACTGTTCAATAGACCCTCCAAACCTAATCATGTGCAGACACCCCCCTCCCCCTTCAAAAAAACAAGAGTAACTCCCAACATAGAATGTAACTTCCATTTTAACTAATTTGACACTTGTGACCAATAAAAACCTAAGTGTAAAGAGCTAACTATGAAACATGTTAAAAATCCATCCAAGTCGTATTCACATCTTTATATACACATTATTTATAATATTAAAATTATTTAATAATTTGAACCATACCTAAGACACCACACCTTATCCCCTAATCCTTCAAAAATTTCGTTGGGGTCTTCCCCTCAATTTTTAGGGACTGTTCATCGAATACCTTATAACGCTAAGAGGTATCTTCCATAATACAACTCATACAAACAAGGCTGCAAGAGATCATATAGGTGTATTTAAGATTGCCTTATAATACATGTGGCGGCTTCTAAAGTTCATATAACCCCATTACGCCAACAAGCCACCAATATAATTTAATATTTACCCACCAATATACCACATTCAACATTCCTCATTCCAAATACTCCTATTGAATATTTTCTTATTTTCGACGCCCAACTTGTGTCAAGCATATTAATTAAAGCTGTCCTATGTTGTTATATAGAGAAATACCCCAAACCTAAGGTGTAGAACTTTTATTTAAGAAACTTCAAGATTGAAATCTCGGAAAAAATTTAAGAATACAGATTTGTTTGCTACATCTTGTTATGGTCAAATATTGTAGTAATCCCTAACAAAACTATCTGAACTCAACAAGACAGAGAGTTCAACCGTTCAAAGTACAAAACAAAAATTAAGAAGCATTTTTCAAGGCAGTCTTCAGTCAAGAGCTTCATTTTGCAATTAGAAACTTAAAGATAATGTATCTTCAAATCTCCACATGACCTATCTTGTATACTGTGCTACCTATTTAAAGTTCAATCCAGTAACATTGAATGCAGTAAATTGCAGCTTTCAATCCAGTGAAAATTCAACAGTTTCAAATGTGGCTACTAAAACATTTAGCAAGGAGAGTAAACATGACTCCTCCAGTAGCTATGCATTTTTTTCCCACCTTCAATCTGGCATACATGACATTTTCGCTTGGAAAACAATCTGCACCTCTAAACCCAAAATTTCTGGAATTTTACTATAAGCTCATATCAGATTCGATCCACTCTGACATCACTCATATCAATGCCTAAATGCTCGTTGAGATGCTTCTATCTACTGCTATGGCATGCTGTCTTGCATGATACCATAAGCCCATGAATAAACTAGTTCGTTGAGATGATTCATTGGTACTTCTAAACTACCGATATGAAAGTCTGTCATGATTGACACCTTAAGCCCTGTAGAGACTAATTATCGAGTAACTAAAGAGATTCCTTCCTCTTATATCTACAACAACAATCTAAATTATGATTGACAATTATATCTACAACTACAAATCTTAATTATGATTGACAAAGCAATGGCGGCAAAGAGATAACTTTTTAACTTTCCTACCTAATGTCCAACATGCTCGGCAACCAGAAAAAGTGTTCAAGAGGGATGGAATTTAATGGGCTATCCTATATAAAAATGAATACATGCATCCTAGGACTATAACTCTACAGTAAATGACCACATAACTTGATAAAGCAATTGACCCCTTTGTCTACTCGTAACAATAAAAGATCAAGACCTTTGAGTTTAAGTCTTGGAATTTGCCCTAAGAACTATGCACAAGGTTATATTATTGCTTTGAGATCAAAAATAGATTCCAACTAGTTGGACAGAATATATACCAATGATGGACAATAATACAGACAACAAGAGTGAAGAGCTTGCCCATTGCTGTAGGACAGGCAACAATCTCAGCCAAACAGGGACCTTCATATGAAGAATTTCTTGAAATAATCAAAGAATGATCCATTCACAAATTGCAGCAGTTCTCTGGTGTAAAATTGCTTTGGCACCTTGAAGTTATGCATGAATTTTTGTGGTTTATCCATTATCCAAACAATCCATTGAGATAAGAGTTCCCCACCTTCTGCGCTCCATAATCCCATAACCATCACAAAAGGCAATTGTCTCTGTTTAAGCAGCATCCCCTGTACAAAAGGGCACATAAAGGAGGAAACAATATTATGCCATTGGCAAATATAAACATCCAATAAGCATTATCTATGTTGATAGTACTTGAAGGAATTACTCCAGCTGAAAAGGCTCCTCTAGACTCTACCCCTAATCTTCATCATTGTAAAGCTTTCTAAACTCTATTTGAGATTCTAAAATTAATGCATCCCGATCTTCTAACCCACTCAAAGCTGAAAGAAAGTCTATGCTGTTCAACAATACATTCCATCACAATAAAATCAAATATGAACTCTAGCACATAGATAACAGAGACTCTCGGTAGAACAAAATAAAGAAATGCCATTTGAAACAGATGCATAAACATCTATAGCTAGTCTAGCATATAAAATAGAAAACTAACATAAAACTATCTCCATGAGAAACAAATCAAAACTACAGATCCAAACAGATCCTATATTATCAGAGAGAGCTTCCTAACTCTCCCGACTATCTTTCTATGTTCTATATAATTGCAAAAACCTAGTTAAAACAGATGCAGGATTTAAGCAACCCAACCAGTCCCAAAATTTGCTGTCCACTCTGCACAGACAAATGCCAGAGTAACGAGCCGCATTTAGGACTTAGGACTCCAGGAGTCTGGAAAGTTCTGAAATAGCAAAAGAACATATCCAATGCTTAAACAATGAATCACTGCCTCTGACTCTGCCGCCCAGCTGCACCATATCCTCCATAACCTGCTTGCCCATTAGCAGTCCCATCAGCATGAGGAACACCATAGCCCCCAGTTGGTGCTGCATTGAAGCCAGCTGCAGAAGGATCGGAAGCACCTGATTTCCAGACTGTGTCTGAATATCCAGAGTTTCCATGAGGATCTCCATAGCCACCTGCATAAGCAACACCTGTTCCTGTTTGTTCACCAGTATTGCCTGCATTATAGTTTGGAGTCGCACCTCCACGGCCAGGACCACCATAGCCCCCAGCTGCACCGGCATTGTATGAGCCCTCGTTGTTGGCATATCCGTATCCATAATTAGGATTTGTATAACCATTGCCACCACTGGGAGACTGTGCAGCTGTCCCAGAAGCAGCACCAGAAGCAGGCCACGAGGCTGCAGCTCCATAACCTGCATTTGTTCCATAGCTTGCATTGTTAGGCTGTGATCCATAACCAGCAGATGCTGCATTACCCCATGGGCTTCTAGGAGCTCCGACAGGGCCATTTCCAAAACCAGAGTTTGGTACAGGAGTACTTCCATAACCACCACCAGCACCACCATATGCAGGAGCTCCAGGAGGTGCACCTCCGTAACTGTTCATTCCATAATTTCCATAGCCATACCCACCAGTATTAACTGCACCATAGCCACCACTTCCATAGTTTGGGGCACCATAACCAGCGGGTGGAAAAGAAGGAAAGCCTCCTCTTCCTGCAGGTGGTTGCCCGTACCTGTTATTATCCATCCTACCTTCATAACCACCAGCATTTGAGTTAGAATTATTATACCCTTGATAACCTCCTCCACCTCTGCCTCCACCTCCAGAAGCAGCATCTTTGGGCAATGCTCGCTTAACTTCTACAAGCTTGCCATTCAATTCATGGAAATTTTTCAGCAAAACATTTTCCACTGCATCTTCTATATCAAAAGTGATAAATCCAAAACCTCTTGGCCTCTGAGTGCTATGATCATACATTACAACAACATCGGTAATATTGCCAAACTGCTGGAAATAATTCTTGAACTCCTCTTCAGTTAAATTTGCTGGCAATCCTCCTACAAAAATCTTCTTCGTCCTAACAACACCTCCTCCAAAGGCTTGGCCACCATTGTTGTTGTAGCTGTTAGCCCTGGCACTCTGCTGCTCTTCTCTTGGAACTGCTTTCTTTGCTTCCACCTATATAGTGCACACAAGTGTGAACCAGTTACAATAGACAACAAGATGAAGAAACAACTACACTACAATAGACAATTACAACAAAAAGAGACAACTACACTGATTTCGATGACCACGGTCTTAAGGGGGATACTTTTTTGTTGGCAAGAACCACTTGAAATTTCAATCACAGATAAAATGATAAAACCAAAAGCTAAGTTACTTTCAACTAAAATAATTCATTCTAAGGAATTTACTATTACATGCAATTGAATAACACCAAATAATATGTTTCTAACTTATATAAAATGAGAAAAAATAAGAAAACCTTATTTCCAATAGATTTTCTGGGTAACTTTGGCTTGGCGATTATCTCACTACAAGGCAAGATGGGGCAATCTCGAGTTTCGTTCAAAATGTACGTAAAACACCATGGAGCATTTCAAGTGTAAAATTTAATTGCAGGAGGTTAGTACCAAAGAAAAAAACACAATTCAGACGGGAAAGCTTTGCGAGTACTTTCAGGGGAAATTATTAAACATAAAACAAACTAGCGTTTCGTGCACCATCTACATAAAACGCCATGGATCATTTGAAGTGGACAAAAAAAATGCACGCAAATATAAGAATACAAAACGGAGAAAGCTTTGCTGGGTCTTTGGGGATATTGTTATGAAAAAAAATGATATGAACCCTAAGATTTAAGCAGACGTCTGCCCAAAAGAAGTTTGGGGCTAACTCGGATGGATCCTCTGTAAACTTGAAGCAAATCATCGGTTCTACGATCAAACAGCCATAAGGAATAAAAAGTAGACGAAAAGAAAACCCAGAGGGATTTAAAGAGATATATTTCTCTAGGGTTGAAAAGAAAAAGTAGTGAAAAGGCAAAAGAAACATACAGTTCTGCCGTCGATGGTGTGCTTGTCCTGGAGAACCCTGTCAAGAATAGAGGGGTCGGCAAAAACGACAAAGCCGAACCCTCTGGCGCGGCCCGTCATGCGATCCTTCATTATCACAGTCTGCACAACCTCGCCATAGTTGGAAAAGTACTCTGCCAGCCTCTCTTCGCTCGTCTCCCATGATATCCCTCCAATGAAGAGCTTACCCTGATCGGAATCCATTTCTACTTGACGAAATCTGCAAACCCCCGTCCCCCTGTGTAAAATAGCAACCCTGGCTAATGCGGACGATAGAGATCTAGCCTCTGCTTCTCATCCACGGTTAATGTGGATTGCTCGGAGAACAAGTCTGAGCCGTCGATTCGACTATATATATATTGCTTTGGCCCATTTCAGAATTTGCTTCTCCAACCGCATCGAAACCCTATCCGGACTTCTGAAGAGGATTTAACTCCAATTTGTATAGGCATAAGGAATATATATATTATATATACCCTCCGTAATGCCAGCCTGGCACGCGGTGATTTTAGAAGGCTTAAAACAATGGTCCCTTGTTATGGCTAAATTTGTCTTTTTAATGCTATTCGGTGAAGAATCTATTTCAAGGGTAAGGTATATTTTATAAATTATTTGTCCATAATGTCAATATCAAGTGTTTTTTGGTGTTTTTGGAGATGTTTGGTGTTTTGGGAAATGTTGAATGGTTTTTTAAAAAATTGAAGGAGTTGTTGAATGGTTTTAAAAAGCTGAAAATTTTGTTTTTTTTTTAATAGAGAATTTAATATTATTAAAAATATATATATAATATTAAATTAATAAAATAAATGTGCATATTTTGTGGAAAATGGAATAGGGTGGTTGATTGTGTGGCTAAATGGGCATCTGAGAATATAGAGGATTGGCAAGTTAGAAGATTGGGAGCATTTTTTTTGGGATTATTTCCAAGGCCTAGATAGGATGATTATTGAGGATATATTGCTCTTCAACCTTACACCAATCTATCATGTAACCATATCATCACTCAACACAACATGTGGCATACCATGATAATCTTATTTTGTAAATTGTGAAAGCACATAAAAGCAATTAACATCTTTTGTGTAATTTCTTCCTTCAACTAAGTGATGAATTTTATTATTTGTATATGTTTTGTAGAATGCAGAGCATTTCTTGTGATGTGGTATGACAAAGAGTTAGTTTAATCTAGATCTAGTAACCTTGCTCTCTACTTAGGCATAACCAACTCTTCTTTAAACTAGATTGCCTCCTCTAGATTTTTTGCTTAAGTTGTGTTATAACATTCTCTAAGTGAAAGTTCAACCTAGACAAACTTTTCAAATCATTCCAAGCAAATTTTACAACTATAGTAGCAAAAGGCATTGTGTGAATATCTAGGAAAGAGCATCTCAAATTCTATATCAACAAGAGGTCAATGTACTTCTATTTATTCATACTCATTGAGTATGAAGAATATGGTGGCGATGTAGGAGTTGTCCATCTAAAAGAGGTGTATTGCAAATTTGTGTTTCAAAATATAGATTTATATACATTGTGACTATGTAAATGGTATGTTCTTGTAAGTTTGGGTGATTTTGATTCATAGATATAAATGAATTATTTACAGGGGTACTAGAATGCATTGGGAAAAATAATTTGAAGGAACCCTTCTCTTACATGTAACACATTTTCCTCTAAAAGAGTACTCTTCTTTAGAAATCTCATACCCCACAATAGGTTTCCTAATATTACATACAAATCATGCCTTAACTTCAATGACTAAAAAATCCATTGAGGCATGTTGTATTATGTATTTTATAATAGTGCTAATGACAAATGAACTTGTATGGTATCACTATATTAATGAAGATTCATTTAATATATTTATATCTCCAAATGTTAAGTTGTATGAGTAGTGATGGTAGTCCTTTATATTGATAATGGACAAAATCTAACCTAACTAGCCAATTTTATCTATCTTTTAACATAATCTCTTGAAATAAGGGTGTATATTTTGTAATCTAACTCATTCAAAGACATTAGTTTTGTATATGTATTTCGAGAGGTGTATAAGTATTTACAATGAGTGAAAATATACAAGTGGCAATTTATACTTCATACTTGTGGTTGGTTAAAAAAATTGGGTGTGGGTTAAATGTACTTTTGGTGAATCTAATTTTGTGTGACATGCATATTTTGACTAAATGATGTGGACAAATTCAAGGTTTCAATACATGACCAAAATCAAAACCCCAAGAATATTTTTTCTTATGAAGCTTTTGTGATTCATTACTTCCACTAGCATGTTCAAGAGGTAGCAAACACAACACATAGGTCACTAAAACATACTAAGGAGAATGTGGGAATACAACATACTAAATATTCTCCACATTGTTAAGGCCCTTATTATACTACTATACACTTATTTTTTAATGACATAAAATTTGTCACTAGATAAAGGGTTTTTTTGGTCAATGTTAGGATCACAAGTTTTATTTGATTAATAGGCGATTGTATATTGAACTTTCTTTACAAATAAAGTTTTGGAGTATAAAAATAAATAAATTTTTATTTCAAATTATTCAATCTATAGACGTTATTAATGGAAGGAAAAATCATTACATTATTTATAATTTATTTAAATAATTGATTTATATCATTTCTTTATAATTATTATTTCATTTGACAAGGAGAAAATAAATGTACAAAATGTGGATGCACTTAAATGTTGAACAAAAATTATGCTAAGGAATTTAGATCTATGAGTGATGATGGAAGGGACACGTGGTTGTTAGATATCAACAAAATGACTTTGTCCAATCTTAACTAATATAGAAATTAAAAAAATGGTAATGGTTATAACAAGTCTTTTGTTTGGTGCTTTTTTTTATTAGGATATTTTGTTGATCTTTGTGAAATTGTAGTGAATAATTATTTTATCAAAATCATTCAATATAGTGTGTTAAATGAAAAATCTCTAGGTAAAAATCACACAAGATAATTTACTTAATATCATAGGGCTTTATAAAGTGAGTTGGGCTTATTTAAATTAATGTAAATTTAATTGATTTATTTCTTAAATATATATTATTAATGTTTTTATTTTGACAATGTAAAAAGGTTTGTGGTTGTGTATAGGTTTGTGTCCTAGGCCAAATCCTTACAAGAAACTTCATACTCTCTTCGAAAGTTAGTGTTCTCACAAAAATTATAAGCACTATATCCTAAAATCCAAGGATAACATGACTTAACAGCCATATTAGGAAGTCCTTGTGGTTGTAGGATAACATGACTTAGCAACCATATTAATTATTATAAACCATATTAAGCGAGAAAATATTCCCAAAAAACTTTATATGCACCTTCAATTTGATCTTAGGCAAGAACTAAAAATAACCTCCACTAATTTCCCTTAGAATTGGGATAGATCTCATATTAGTCTAATTTTGTACCTCAATTTTGTTTCCTAATTCTATATTAAAATCTAGTTGGAGATAATACTATGAATAAATTATAGAAATTTGTTTTTAGGCATTTTTAGTCTTTTGTATTGCGTGATTTGAACTACTTTGAATTCAAAAATCAATGGCATGTACATTAATTATGCTATTTTATTATCGATTTTACTCTTCATGTTTTAAAATAAATGATGCATCTAGCAATTTTTATGAAATAGAAAATACACATATTTATTATTTGTAAATAATTATTTTGAGATGTTCATTGTCTATAATTTGTAAAAGAAAATGGTAAAATTTATCAAATCATAGTTTATCAAGCAAAAATAAATAATTTTTTATTTAAAATTTTTAATTTATAGATGTTATTTATGTTAGGGATTTAAATCAATTACAATATGTATAATTTTTTTTATTTATAAATATTTAATTTATAGATATTATTTATGGAAGGGATTTAAATCAATTACAATATCTATAATTTATTTAAATAATTATTTTTTAGTTAGGGTTGATTCGGGTATATCGGCCATGTTTCCAGTGACAGTGCCAAATGCAGGGGAGTCAAAGGAAACGGCGGAGGTGCTTTGCGGGAAATTAATTTGGAGGACAATGTAGAAAGTGAGCGGGGGATTCCATTGCCAAAAGATTACTACCTCATCTGCAAGCGAGGAAAGGCACCTGAGCGATACCCCCTCATCTTTGTCGAGGACCCTTTGATGATACCAAAATTTTGAAATGCGGTGTACAGGAGTATCATGTTCCTTAAGCGAATTCTGGGCTTCGCACCAGATGTAGGGGTGGGGTGGTTGCAGGAGTATATCTGAGAGGAAAGGTTGGTGAAAGCGGACGGGACGACAAACTGGAGTGGGGTTAGAGATGTAGCGGACCTGGTGGTCGTGGGAGGAGAACTGGTGGTGGGAACTAGTGGCGCAAGGGAAGAATGAAACTGTAACCAGTATGTCGCGGGATCAATAGGTAAAAGGAATGGCGACATCACCATAACAGTGCGGTCTCATGGAGTGGGGCTTCCTTAAAATCGGGAGCAGATTCTGCTTAAGTTTTTAGTAGAATTTTTTTTGGCTGGTGGTCCCATGAATATTTGCAAGTTTCAAATTTTTAGCACGCTAGTGGTGGAATGGTGGTGCTGTCAATAAAAAATTAATAAATAAACAGCGTTTCCCTAAAAAATTGTGACAAGTGGCAGGGAAATACTGTTAAACAGGTGAAGCAATTTCTAGCCCCCTCCCCCTAATCCCATCAGCTGAAATTTTCAGCCACCTGAATATTAGGCTGAAAAAAATTCCATTTAATCCTATCGCAGATTTTTTTTTTTCTCATGGAACCACATGCTTATGTGAAAATAGGAGCCCAAATCCTCCCAAGGGACCATACAGCAAGTCATATTTTGTAGTACATTTTGGGTGATATGGGTTGCACATCAAAATTGTATAGGTTTGTGCTCCAATTTTGGATCAGGGAGCTAGGCGTAGGATATAGGTAGGGTTTCAGATATTGGTTAAAATGTTGTTAATGCTCCTCTTTTGTAGAAATGGAGCTCGTCATGAGTTGTATGGAGGACTATTAATAAGCCTCATTTTGATATTATGTGTAATGTTCATCTCTCATAAATATTATAAAGGGTAAGACCCCCTATGATTGCTTTTAATTGATAAAAAAGATATATATTTTTTAGTGTTTTTTTAATTATCATTTTATTTAGCAAGAAGAAAATAGATGTACAGAATATGAACACACTTATATGTTGAACAAAAATTATGTCAAAGAATTTATACCTGCAAGCAATGATGGAAGGGACATGTGATTGATGGATTTCAACAATGTGATTTTGTCCTTGATCTTAAATACTACAAGACTTAAAAAATTTGGTAATAGTTTTTTATTAAGTTAAGAAAGAAACAAGGGTCCCGAACCTATATAAAAGAAGCCCCCAAGGCAAAGAAAAATAGGCCCAATAATGGCTAGAAATAACACATTAGTAGTGCATTAGTAGATCAACAAAAGTATAAAATTGTAAGTGAAACTTAATTAAAAAACAACAATAAAATAGGAACCAACTTAAGGGGGTAGATGCCCCCAATCCTTAGTAAGGAATTTATGCTTTTCATCATACTTCCCTATGTTATCAATATTAGTTATGTGCTTCTTCAGCTACAAGTCTTGTAGAATTAAGAGACTGGCAACAAACCTGTGCATAGTTTTAATATTGAATCTCATCATGATATTCACATTTTTCTCTATTTCGTCCATTTTGGTCTTAATTTAATCCACCTCCTTTGCAATTTGGGTATAAATCCCACAATTTTGTTGATTTATAGTAGGGGATTTAGGGGAATCCTTGGTCACAATATAGGGGCCTTGGGTGAATCCTCAATCTTTGATTCAAAACTAGGCACATTCATCTCATTGAAAAATTTATTACATTCAAACCTTAAGGGGGAAAGCTCAGGAGAGCTATCAATATTTTTTTCTTAATCTTTAGAAATACCCTTCTCCTACTAGGAGTCACTATATATTTCTATGTCTTTTAGGTTACGATGTTACACAGTGGCCAATCTAGTTGATCTTTTGACACTCATGCCTTCTATATTATGTTTATAAGTTGTTCCCCCATCCTTTTGGTCCATCATTTGGGGTTGTTTCTCTTAAAGATACACAGGGTCATCTCAGCAAATTGTCTTGACCCCTCCTGCAATTTCTCCTTTAGAATCATGGAAAGCTTTGGATTTTTCACCTTTATTTTTGTTTAACTCTCCTTCTTGATTTCTATTCATCGACCCCTTGTTAGAATCTTGTTTGTCAATGGAGCTAATTTTGAGAGAGCATAGCCTAGCCACCACCTCATCTTGGCTCTTAGTTTTAGTATCAAGACTAATGGTGGGGGGGTTGACCTTTTTGGGGTAATTAACCTACATAGACATTTTGGCTTTAAATTTGTTGGATCTTTCCTCCTCCCT
Source organism: Sequoia sempervirens (assembly GCA_007258455.2). Taxonomy (NCBI): domain Eukaryota; kingdom Viridiplantae; phylum Streptophyta; class Pinopsida; order Cupressales; family Cupressaceae; genus Sequoia; species Sequoia sempervirens. Next base: position 211,612,765 of record VDFB02000007.1, on the reverse strand, counting down.
TTTATCCTCGATATTCATCATTATTTTATTTGCAGCAATAACCTTATGGCAATCTGACACCCAAAACTTATCAAGAGGGATCTAATATGAAGGCCCCACAAAAGTAAGGGTTTTTTACCCTTATTTATAGGAAGGCGAGGGGTATTTTCCATAATGCTAACTTTATTAAGCTTAGTTAGACATAGAACAAGGTAGAAATGGTAGAGGTACAAAATCCATCATGCAATATATGTGGAGGGCTTCAAAATCCTCAAGGTTATTGATAAGACCTTGAATATCTAATATACTATCAATGAAATTCCATGTTGAGTTAATTTTCTTGAAGTAGTTTAAATTATGAGCTTGGAATCCCACTTTATTTGCAATTTTTGAATACCTAAAGACAACCAATTTAACTTCCCACAACATAGCAAGGGCCTCAACCTGATTGTTTGATTGCACACACACCCAACTAGGTTGCAATGAAATCACCCTTGTGAGATCTTAGAACACCACCCCCACTAATAGGTCCTAGATTCCCTTTTGCAACACCATTGAAGTTCAATTTACTCCAACCATTATGGGGCTTCCAAAAGGTGTTTTGATGAGTTATCCTTTTAGTTCTATCAACCTTGTTCATGTCCATGGTGATGGCCCAATTCTTAGCTATGGTTAGTTCCATGGAGGTAGGGATAACTTTTGGGACTTTCAATTTACAAATAGAGATATTATCAATGAGAAGTCTTGAGAAGGTAGAGAGGACCTCGTTAGTATTCTTAATTGAATCCCTAAAGATTTAGTTATTATTTTTTTTCTAGAGGCTCCACACAAGATGTGGAGGGGTCTAATTCTAAATCTCATGGATGATAGGATGAGAGAAGGGGGAATATTGACCATCGATAAAGGAGGTCATGTTCTCATTCATGAACCAACATAATTCAAATTTATGCATGCACCTTTCTTAGAATGCTAGATAGAAAACTCACAATGGAAAAACAAGTGGGGTGTCAATTCTTCCTCCTTTTGGAAAACAATACATCTATTAGAGAGTAGAAAACCTTTCTTTTTAAAATTTTCTTGTGTGGGTAATTTGTTGTGGGCAGCAGTCCACTAGAAAAAATTGACTTTAACAATTAGTTTAAGGTTCCAATTTTTTTCCTAGAATCTAGTTCTAGTGGGGGAGGTCTAACAGTAGACTAGAAGCAAAATTGACGGTGAAGAATCCTTTATTATTCTAAACCCAAATAATTGTGTCCTCCTTGGGGAAAATGGGAATTCAAAGATCCTACAACTTCATTTGAAGATCCCTAACAACCATAACCAAATCATTCTAATTAGGATAGAAATCATACACATTTTTTTATTGATCAATTATTCCATTCTTCAAGATATAATCGCAGTTTAAAGGACCAAAAAAGTTACTAGTATGGGCTACAAATTTATTGTAATTTTGGTGACTACTTAAGGGCTCTTGAAGCATCCAAATACCTTCCCAAAATATATTTTTTTATCATTTCCAATTTTCCACTTGATTCCTTTTTGCATAGGATTCCTAATTTTGAGAACATTATTTTGAATCACCAATCCTTTTGGGACACCAACTTCAGAGAGGAACTTATTCTCCAAAATATTGCTTAAATATTTGGCTTTCATTAACAGATGCCCCTTGTTGTCCTTAATTAATCTCCAACCCACTCTAGCCATTAAGGACTTATTAGTTAGTTGATTTTTCCTAATCCCTAGACCTCCATGCAATTTTGAAAGGCAAACTTAATTCCAACTAATAAGAGTGATCCTTCTCTTTTCCTCAACCCCAATCCAAAGAAGCTTTCTCTAGATTTTCTCAAATTTCTCTGCCAAATACTCGGGTCTCTTGAATAGAGAAAAAAATTAAATAGGAATACCTTTCAGTGATGCTTTGAGAAATTGGAATTTACCAACTTGGGTTAAGAGTTTACCCTTCCATCTAGCAAGTTTCCTTTGAATTCTTTCCAATGTCGAGTTCCAAAAGACCAGGGTAATTTTTTTAACCATAAATGGGAGTCCCATATAAGTGGCTAGGATTTGAGCACAAGAACACCCCAAAATAGCTTTGATTTTTTGTTGTAGTTCATTTGAGGTATTGAATGTTGGTATAAATAGGTGTTTTTACCTAACTAGTTCACTAGTGGGTCCTATTTACATTTTAAATTTACTTAGGTCTTGAGGAATCTTTCTAGAAGTTTTTCGGTTGCCATAATATTTATCTTATCGTTTGACTTTTAACTATTGTGTCCTAAGTTATTTAATATTAGTTGTCTCATGACATAGGATTATGACACATGTCATGATCTTTTCTAAGCCTATGTATCACCTTGGCTATATAACCAAGTGGTCTCATGTAGCAATCAGACAATCATAATCTATCATTTGCATCATTTGATAGAATAACATTATTCTTTCATAGTTGATCTCTCTTGTGATTTCATGAAGTTCCTAGATCTTGGGTGGCTATAATCTTCAACCAAATATTGTATGGTGTAGAGTATTCTATACCAACTCTTACATGGTATCAGATCTTGTGGGATTGCTTCTTGTTAGTCTTTATTGAGAGATCTAGGTTGCAAATCTTGGTGGATCTTGAAAAGTTGAGTATGATCTTCTCTTGCATTGAATGATGATCTAGAGAATCAAAAATAAATAAAAGAAATATATCAGATTTGAGGGTTTCTTCTTTGTGCCTTTGTATTACAGGTTCAAATCGGAGCTTATTGGTGCAAATATGAGCTCACCATTAAGTTCAAAGGGTTTGAGAAAGTCATTTTTTCTTTTGTTTCGTCCAAATTGGACATATGAGGCCAAATCTACGAGGGTTTGAAGCTAAAGAGTGGTTACCAAATCTAGGAGGTAACTACAATTTTTGAGCATTTTGGGTCAAAACAAACCTTTCCATCGCATCCAAAAGGCCTAAAAACCCTAACATTAATTTTCAAATCATCAAAATCCATGCACTTGCATCAGTCCCTTAGAGAAAAAATTTTCCCTTCTTGGCCATACAGTCGTACAAACATGCTCATAATCATCGATAGAAAAAAGTTCCATTGGGTTTGCATAATTTCTTTTTCAACCTATTTTTTTAGATTTAAAAATTAAAAATAATAATAATAATTCTATAGCACTCTATAGAATTGCAATCACTATAGAGTACACAATGCTCGTGGATGACTCATGAGTCGCCATGTGGTGTAGGCATGACCCCAACTTGTTGATAAACCAGTGAATAGGAAAAATGATGAAATATTCTACTTATAGAGCATATTGGCACAAGATTCATCAAGATTTTAACAAGATTCAACAATGATTCCTTTGATGATTAACAAACCAAATATTTTGGGAATATTCTAGTTAGTGACATATTTTGTGCAGTTAGAGTATATTCCAGTGGCAATTGCCTGCAAGCTATCAAAATTATTCTAGTTGAGTCTAACATCAGCATTGCATCAACAACCCTTTTAAAAAAATTCGCCCCTCACCAATGATAGTTTTGATTTTGCAGTTCAACTTCATAGGCTCGTAACTTAGTCATTTGGCCTCCTTTTTTGAGATTTTTTTAATCTAGGGTAGAAGTTTGTGCTCTTCACAATGATGCAATTGGTTTTTATTTTTGGTACCTATTTTTTTCCAAAAATTATAGATTCTCACAAGTGTTGCTAAGTTGTTCTCATTTTTACCGATATTGGCATGGTCTGTTGGTTTATAGGTGGCATTGTTGTTCTTGCCACCAAGGTTCAAACCCCGTTGGAGTGGTATTGTTGAATGGTTATATCCAGTTCATAGCTCCAATCAAAAGCGTTTACCCCTTGAATAAAAAAGTTGTTCTCGTTTTGGGAACTTCTAAGGCTCTGTTTCACTCCTATGATAACATTTTTGGGTGAATTTTTTTTTCAGTGCATAATTTTTTGTTTACTATGGAGTAATGTGATTAGATTGATATCATTCTATGTAATAATTTTACTTTAATCTTGAGGCCAATTTTGGCAATTGTAGCACTAAGATCGAGTCCACTTCATTTTTTTTCCAAGTGGCACCTATAATCACACTAAGCATTAAGTTCCAAATCATATATTGTTGGGGGGTTCTATGATTGTGTAAATTTGGGTGGCGGGGGGTAATCTTACGCTTTTGTGTCTCTTTATTGGTCTATTGAGTGACTAAAGTTGAGGATTTTATTATGGGTATCAAAAGGCATCCTACTATAATCAAGTTGAATAGATGGGACTTTAAGTCTTGGTGAGATGGAATCTTAACACATTTTAGTTGACTTAATATTTTTCCATATCTCTATGGACTAGTTTGTAAACCATCATCCAAATGGAAAAGATTTGTGTGCGACATAAAGATTTAACATATCTTAGGAGTAATTGGTTGTAATTGTGATATTGACACACAAATGACAACTTATGGTATTGATATCCCTCGTGACCTTATGGCCAGAGTTTGGGAGATGTATGGAGACTTTAATGAACCTTTCTTTCCAAAGGATCCTATTGCATATTGTCTTGTTCCACTTGATGAGTTTTGACCAATTGATGATAAAACAATTGCAATGCTTGTTGAATGGGAGAGGTATGGTTGTTTTGATGACATAAATATTTATCCTCCTCCTATAAAGAATTATATTGAGACTTCAATTTCAATGGCTCCTAATCTAGATTTAGAGGGTTCATCTTCTTCATCTATGAGTCAACATCTTGAGGTTGAGGACTCTAGTAATCCAACATTGGTAAAATCATGTGATGTTTACATTCAAGCATATAGTGTGGACACTTTTGGAGATGATAAGTGTAGTTGAGTTTCATGCACTGAGATCTCATCTCCTTCATCTATTATTTCTTTTGGTGATGCTTGTGTTGCCATATTTTTTGCTTCTTGTGATTCAGTAAAGTAGGACATGCATTATCTTGCAAAGATAGCTACTCGGGATGAGTACTTGACAAAAATTGTAAGTTTGTTTGCAAAATCCCACATTTCAAATTTGGAAGACATCATTGATTTCACACATCTTCTCTTTGATGGCAATGATCCTTCTCAAGTTGTTGTGAGGGAACACTCAAAGACCCTCTTGTCCCTTCTCTACATGATCATCCTTCATATTTTGACATGAGAGGATTATTTGGGACAACATTTGGAGGAGGCTTCCTTGTCTTTAGAGGATGTATCTATTAGGAAAAGATGTGTTGTACACCTTGCACAATGTATATAATGTAATTATTTAATATTGGGGAAAACAAATTAAATAAAGTACCCAATATTAAATATGGGGACATGGTTTTGTAATCCCATGGTTTTTTAATCACGTGGTTTTGTATAATACCACTTGGTGGTTTTGTGGAAGCTTGTTAGTATAATAGCAACCACAAGGGTAGTTGTTTAGGATGATAAGTTTGCATGTTAGCTTTGGTTAGCATTTGTGAGGCTTTGAAGCATGACATGGGATGTGTGGTTACATGCTTGTTCACAAGGATTGCTTGGAGAGGGCTTGATGCTTCAATGGTGTTCATGGAGACTCTGAAGATGTATTGTAATATTTATTGCTGAATAATACATGAGAGATGGATGCTTTTGGAGGCTGGGTTTTTCCCTCTTAAGGGTTTTCCCAGGGTATATCTTGTGTCATATTTTCATGGGTATGTTGTCTATTCTCTTGCATGTGGATTCTAAATACTTAGTTGCATAAATTTCTCTTTTGGGTTATGTAGAAATTTCCTTTAAATGGCTGCAAGTTTCCAATAATTGGTATCAGAGCCATGGTTGTGGTTGTCTAACCCTTGGTTGAGAAGAATCTTGCTTGAGTATGAATCTATGCATTGCATGAGAGAATGAAAGGCATGGCAAGATATGAGGGTTTTGCAGGTTGTTTATTACAAATTTGAAGGCTTTGGGTTTGTTGTTATGATGGGTTGTATGTAGATTTGGGGTGTGAGAAATTTTGGGTAAAAAGGGTTTTTTGGCTATGTATTCAAATGGGGGTTTTGTAGGGGGAAATTTAGAAATGACCTCTTGGGACAAAATAGACCTCATGGTTGGATCCAAGATGGCTGAGAAATGAATTTTGATATATAACATGACCTATTTTGCTTACAATTGAAGAAAGATGTAAAAAAAATTAGCCAATATGGTCGTACGACCATCTCAGTCTGCAGAATAAATATTAAAAAAAAATCCGATCGCTTTAAAAATTGTACCTGCAAAAATATAAAAAGAAAAAAGAAAAATTAAAATAAAAAATTTTAGGGGGGCAATGAAAAAGTTTTGATTGTAATTTTTTTTTTTTTTTTAAAGTCTGAAGGGGGAGGGGGGAGGGGGGGGTCAGCACCACCCCCTAACTGTCGTACCTTGTAGGGCTGATGGCACTTGCAAGTAGGTACTGTCTGAAAACTTGTTGCCAGCGCGGTACTAGCCGACAGGTACTATTGACATCCTGTCAAGCAGGCCTGCCAACTGTCGTCCCCTTTATAAGGGGTTTTAAACCCTTAAAAAAAATCAAATTTTATTTATAAATTTTTTCATTGCTATTAAAAATTTTGCCCTGTGAATATTTTAAATGGGGTCCAATGAAAATTGAAAAAAATTGAAAATTAAAGTGTATTTGATAGAAATTTTGGTTATGCCACCTTACCACCACCAGTTGAGTGGTGCCGCCTAAATGGGGCCGCTGCTCAACCACCAAAAAAAAAATTGCCTCACATGCAAACTGTTGTTTTACTTTGGAAGGGCATAACTTTTGCCCAGAGTGTTCATTTTTGCTCTTCTTGGACTTGTTGGAAAGTTTATTGGATGCTCTACATTGTGGTGCTAGTGATTTTTTGATATTTTATAGTTTTGACAGTGTTTTGCATGTTGGAAGTCAAGAGTTTGTTTTCAACTTCGAGAGGTGATACCAGGTGCATACAAAGTCAAATTTTGGACTTCGAATAGTCGACGGAAAGCTTGTTCAAAGAACTACACAATGGGTTAGGTTTGGAGATATTTTTGCATGGTTTATTTATTGTTTTCTTTATTTGAGTTGTTTATGGGTTACTTTGACTATGGTGATACTATGAGTTTATGGATGATTGGATCTTGAAAATTTGTTGTTGGATTCATTGTATACTCAGTTGTATATCTCATATAATTCTCCCACTTGACATAGTTATTAGTATATGTTTGGATTTGTATGATGCATTGTTGTATCTACAAGTTGTGCAATGTTGTAGGCATTTTATACTTACATGTTGCATTTATGACTTAGACATGGGTTGTCTTTGCCCATTGATATTTTAGTGTTGATGCATGTTTAGTTTTGGTGGCTTCGTTTAGTCACTTGGTTTGTTGGTTTTGTTGTCATGTTGAGGAGGTGAGATGGTATTACTAGGTACAATCATGATATGAGACCTATGCAACTGACTTTGATTATGCAGATATGTGGACACAGTTGGGTTGAGTTGTTGGTATATTTGGTGGTGATCATGATGTCATGGATGTTTCTTGTACATTAGATACTTTGGCATGTCATGATGGTTTATGCAGGTGCATTGTTGGTGCTGTTGGATTGGATATTGATTCAAGTTGTGGTGGTATATACAGTGAGAGCTTTTGACAGTGATGGATTGGTAGTGTTGGATATGTTTATGATGGTTTGGAAATTGTAGGTATCTTCTTGGCTTGGAGATTTTGGTTCTACTTGTTATGTTACTAACAATTCAGTTGTGTGTGTAGACCTGGATGATCTTCATGGAGAAGATGGTAGTCACGATTCCATGTGTGACTTGGTATCACAGTTCAGTGGGAGTTGTTGGTAGTGATATGTATTCACCATTTGATGGTGGATGTTCTTCTGCAATGTTTACTGGTGTCACTGATGGAATTTTGGATTCTACTTCTATGCAATGAGGGTTCATTGGAATCTTTAGTTTTACTGATAGGGGACGATTATATTCATATTAATTAGTGATGTTATTTCTTGGTTAGAGTGTTATGGTATTATGTCATGGTTTACTCTTTATCACGTGTTAGATTTTTGGCATGGTACTCATTCTCTTGAGACCAAGATGTATGCATCATTATATGTTATCTCCTATGAGGAGGTGTGAGATCATGATGTCATGGTTATGTTTCTGATTCGTGATTGGATATATGACTTTGATCTCGATTGGTTCTCTTGGTATTGGGTACATTGATCATTTGCTTGATTACTTCATGATCGTGTTATGTTGCATTTGGAGTTTGGCATGGATTGGTTGGTTATAGATACTCGTGGATACTTGGAGACATAGGTGAGGCTTGAGTTCTCTTATGAAAAGAGACATGTGTTGAGATGGTTACTCTTGATGAGTTTTCAATAGGAAGTCTGAGGAGCCTACACCTTGGTTGGACGTGAGTTCAACATGGACCTATGAGGAGAGTGTTCTTGGATGAGTCATGATGACTTGGATGTCTTGGATGAGCATTCTCATTACTCCACTCTTGGTCTACTCGATGGTTTCACTTGAGAGGTATTGCCAATTCTTTCTTTTAGGTGCTTTATGTTTATGCTTTATCTTCTCATGCATATGGATCTTGAGCTATGGATATATGATTTTGGAGGGTTCATTTGAGGAGTGTTGGCATGTCAATATCCTTATGCATTGTGATTACATTCATTGATGCTGACTTTAGGATATGTTTTGGGCTTATTTCCTTCATTAGGAATGGATTTAGTTTGATCTTCTTTGGTTATGAGAGGCTTACATCAATGTTGATTACATGAAACATATGTTATGTTTGATCTTGTGGATTGAATGATTGGGTATTCTTATGGATTTTCTTTTGGGGTTTTGTGGAGGAGATCATACTTGACACTATTGGCATTTAGAGGTGTATGTAGAAGGAATTTCTACAAGTATATGATGTGCAGTGTTTCTCTCTTTGGTCTTGGTTATCTTCTTGGATGTTCGGTTTCACATTAAATCGGTTTGAGGTTTGGTTGGAGCTATTGTGATCACTAGATTGTGGTCATATGTTTTCACTTATGTTCTTGGGTGATGACACAGAGGTTCCTTTATCTTTTTTCTTTGTTGGTTGTGGAGAACTTGGGAGAGCTATGGAGACTTGTGATGAGAGTTGTTTTGACAGGTTATTGGTTTACAAGTTTTGCATATCATTGCGGATGATTCCTTGGAACTACATGATGTTGTTTACACTTTCTGTATGATGCTATTGGTATACTTGGTATTCCTTGATATTTTTTATATTTACATTACCCATGCAGTGGGAGTTATTGGATGTGTATGTCATTCTTTGACAAGTTTTGCACATGGAGTTTAAGATTGCAATTTATGGGTGTATATTTTTATGGCATGAGTTTACTATGTTTTGTATACCTTGGAGGTATGGATAGTTGGATGTGTTGGCACTTACTGTGGGTGCTATTTCAGCTATGGGTTTGTGTATCTTGAAAACTATTGGTGCATATTAATATCTTTGGATTGAGTGTATGTGTTTGGGATATCGACTAAGGCAAGATTTATCTTTCGTTGTGACAGATTGTGTGGCTTCTCTTTGGATGGATTCTTATATTTGTGCATTGGCATGATGGTGGATGAGAGCATTCATGCTTGGGATGGTGGTCACTTTGATTCTTGTTGCAGGTATATTGATGGAGCACATGGAGCACTTTGATTCCATGATGGTATATGTGGCTATATGGATTGTTCATTTGATGCATGTATTGAGGTTACTTGTTCCCCTTATGCAATGTATACAACAAGTGGGAGAATGTTAGGAAAAGGTGTGTTGTACACCTTGCATAATGCATATAATGTAATTATTTAATATTGGGGGAAATCAATTAAATAAAGTACCCAATATTAAATATGGGGACATGGTTTTGTAATCTCATGGTTTTTTAGTCACATGGTTTTGTGTAATACCACTTGGTGGTTTTTTGGGAGCTTGTTTCTATAAAAGCAACCACAAGGGTAGTTGTTTAGGATGATAATTTTGCAAGTAAGCTCTAGTTAGCATTTGTGATGGTTTGAAGCATGGAATGGGATGTGTGGTTACATGCTTGTTCACATGGATTGCTTGGAGAGGGATTGATGCTTCAATGGTGTTCATGGAGACTCTGAAGATGTATTGTAATCTTTATTGCCGAATAATACATGAGAGATGGATGATTTTGGAGGTTGGTTTTTTCCTTCTTAATGGTTTTCCCAGGGTATATCTTGTGTCATATTTTCATGGATATGTTGTTTATTCTCTTACATATGGATTCTAAATAATTAGTTGCATAGATTTCTCTTTTGAGTTATGTGGAAATTTTCTTTAAATGGCTGCAAGTTTCCAACAGTGTCTTTGTCTTTGGATTATGTTCTACAATCATTTCTAAGAGATTTTGAATTGTCCTCTTTTGCAGTGTGGCCTAAAACACTTGTTTGGAGTGTGACAACTTTCAACATTGACATGGAGACACTTGAGCATCATTCAAAGACATCATATATCATCATTATTCCCTCATCTTCCTTTTAGCAATGGGAAGACATCATATATACCATCTTGGTTTTGTTTCTTCCTAAGGGGAGGAATGTTGTTCAATGAGGTTGGATCATCTTCAACATTTAATGTCAAGCATCTACCATCATTGTAGGAGAATCGACATTGAGGGGGGTTGCATGTTCTCTCTTCTCTCTTATGAGGGGTCTTTTTCCTCACATGGAGTTGTCCTTCTCATTCATAATTGAGAGAATTTTTTTCATCCCTCTTTTGTAGAGGAGTCTTGTCCCACTAGGTTTTCTCTTTTTTCTATTTGTGAGAGATTGCATTTGTACATGGGTAACTAACATGGCCTCATAGCCAAGACTCATCCTTGCATTATTTACATAATAATATACTCCCTAAGCTACATTTAAGGGGGGTGTTGATGTAAATAGGTGTTTTACCTAATTAGTTCACTAGTGGGTCCTATTTACATGTTAAGTTAGGTCTTATAATCTCCCTTTTTGTGATGTTCCCTTGTTTAGTTAATGACAATTCTGGTCTAAACTAAGATATTCTTCAATATTATTAAATGTCTTTGCTTTCAAACTCCAATTTAAAGGTAGTTAACAACCTTCAATGGAAGGTCTTGAGAGAATAGTTTAATATGGAGATTATAGATACTGCTTATATTCAAATAAATATATCTGATGTTGATGGTTGATATAAATGATATTTACAACTGCGAACCAATGATTGGATTTGACGTCTTCCCAGACTCCATCTACAGTGCCTTCTCTATTGATGATTTGGTGCAATGGTTCTGGGATGAGATTCCTTATATGTTTCTTGACCACATGAGCGCAAAGATGTCCCTTCTTTTCTGGAACGAGTGGTCTAATCTATGAGTGTTGTGTTTGTATGGAATCTCTACCTTTATTGGGCTATGATGATTGCTTGATATGTGCCTTAATCTACACTCGTGTTCTCTTGCTTTGGATATATTGCTTGATCGATGTTTCTAAGTCTCTAATACACAATTCTTTCTTTCCTCTCTATATGCTCCTTACTTCCCCATCTTCTTCTACATATATGTGGTCTTATTTCAGACATTTGTTCCAAGCATCTTGACTTTTTAGACGTGACTTTCATGTTTGTTTGTTGTTAATTATTTTTAATTAGTTCGACTGCATTTAGGCAGTGATTAGTATTAATATACAAATCGATTATGCATATATGTGATTAGCATTTGATGTATTATATATGTATATATATATATATGTCCTTTGGTAAATATTTATCTCTTCAAATTGCAAAAGGTATTAGATTGAAATCTAGATTATACTATCTAGTTTTCTTTGATGGGGACATCGTGCACTTTTCTCCAAATAGTTATTTAAGTAAGAAAAATATATTTAATATAATGAATATTAGAATTAAGATAATTTGAGTATTAGAAATAGATTTAATATAAATGGAATAACACTTCCACAGAGATTAATTATATTAACACCAAAAGCATATAGATAAAGTTCCCAATATTGTCAAATCAATGGTTCTCGATACTTATTTGAAAGTCACAAAGAGGCTACTATCTAGCAATAGGAAGAATGGTTACAGGTCTAGGATTTTACTGGCATAAACACCCTTAGAGAAAACTGGTTCTTACACAAAACCCAACCTACCTTCATCATATAAACACAACCTTAGCCAGGACACTCTCAGGTGTACATTGTACCCCAAGTTGGACACACACTATGTGCCCCTTCTCCAAATGTTTCAATGCCAACCAATGACCTTAACCTTCACTCTTTTGTGCCTTCTGAATTATTGTGTTTCTTTTTCTAATTCCTTTCCTTTTTTTCTCTTTTCTTCTTGAATGTTCTTCCCTAAATTTTCTACATCCATGTCTTTCCCAAGTCTCACATGAATGATTTATATATCCTTTTAAGGGGTGATTTCCAAACCATCACACCCTTTCACAAAGGTTGCATTTAATAATTATTTAAATAATTGTAGACACTTAAAAATGTATTGAATGGTATTACAAACTCGAATCTAATATACTAACACCGTTTCATCCTAAAATCCATCCTCTTTTCGCTTGTTTGACTAAATTAGTGTAGCTATTTAATCAAATACATCATTTTCATATATTAATCTGATTAATTTAATTAGGTTAATTCCTACCCCTTTCATGCTAACCTTTCATCCTGTTAAATTGGATAAATCAAAATATTTAATTTGAACACCCTAAGTCCTCTCATTTAATTAAAATAATCTTAATTATTTAATTAAATGTCATTTTGATCCCTTTTTCATTAAATAAGTTAATTATTTAATGGATATCCTAAATTCCCCTAATTTGCATAATTGAAACTTTGTTTTAATTATCAAATTACTAATTAATTCTAACTCTCCCACTTGCAAGGGAATATTCCTCCTTTGCACATTCCTCCAAAAGGGAATATTCTTTCCCTCTTCACTCATTTGAAAAAGGAATATTCTTCCTTGTAACAAACTTTGAACAAACTTCTTGAGCAAGTTTTGAAAGTGTGCTTCTTTGCATGATTGTGAGCCCTTGATTAAATATCAACTTGCATTCTCAACACTTAATGGGAATCCATGATCCATGCCTCCATCTTCTTTCCATCCTAACCATTGATTGATTCTTTCAATCTTGACCATCGGTTTCTTTTTTCCTATTATATAAATAGATCTTGCATCCATTGAATAGGGATCCACCTTTTCAAAGAAAACTTATGTTGTTGAAAATCACTCTCATTTGCATCCATATTTTATGTTTAAAAGAATTTTAGATTAATTTACATGCATTATTAGCTTAGAGCATCCATTAATGGCTCCCATGGTAACTTAGTTGCATCCATTTAGTATATTTTTGAATCTATGGCTTGCATATTTGAATCTTTTTCACATTTAGAATAGATTTTCATACATTTACATCAATCATATTAGCTTTTATCATGTCAATATAGGTTTAATCATGCTTTCATTCATCTTTTTCATCAATTTCAATCAATTTTAATCAATAAAATTGATTGGAAAGGCTCATATTATCCAAGGGATTGGGAAAGGGTTGCCATTCCACATCAATGCGACACCACTCCCCCAATAGGATAAGATTCAATGACTTAGAATAGATGTTTGTCAAGCTTTCATATTTTTGAATGTTAGTGTTAATGGCTTCTTCATTTTTATTTACATTGAATATCTTATTGGGATTGATTCTTAGTGGTTTAAATATGCTTTGAATCCATATGGATCAAGTGTAGTTAACATATACTATGTCATTGATCATAATAACTAATTATTTTTTCACCTTTTTAAGAGAGTTCTTATACATATTCTTTATTGATATCTCTTTTAACCAAAGGATCATATTATCCTTTATTTTTCTATCTCCCTTTTAATTCTAAAGGTTTATTTCATAACTTTCTCTTTGGGGAAAAAGTCACATAACATTTCTCCTGGTGTAAATTAACTATTGTCCTTAGTAGCACAAGATGCATCTACATCACAACTCAAAGAAGCACATGATCAATAGTTGAAGATACTAACATTGAATATTTGTATTCTTCATAATAAACCCACTTTATCTACATTATTTGTTTCTTTAATTCATAGATCATCCTTTTTAACTTTATTTTAAATTCACAAATAATGTTAGTAAAATCACTTTCCCTAGTCAAAATTATGATGAGAACTATATAGATGTCTTATGAATTATATCATGAACTTATAATTAAATATATAATTATATTTCATATGTTTAGCCTCCTATCCTTCAACTTTACCATTTTACCCATTCATGTAACTCCTTCAAACTATTACGATGTGATCACACAATAATTACTATGCATATCCAATACTATGAGACCACTCATAATTTATAAAAGTATAATCTATAACTTCAACCTACATCCCAAGATGATATTCATGCATTCCAGACTACATGAATATCCTCTTTTCATAATTTACAAATAGAATCTTAATCCTATACAATAAGGAAAATGTACAAGGTTATTGGGTTGATCAAGTACAATAATACTGTACAAATTAAAATAAAAGATGGTACAAATAATCTCACAATGCATCTTAAATAACCATAGAATGATAGTAAATTATTATCACCTAGAGAGTACTTCATAAAGAAATACTAGTTTTAATCTTCCTTTAAGAAACTAGGCTAATTACATTTCAATTTACTTCTAATATGAATATTTATTCAATTATGTTTTTTGATGAATTTTTGTCTATAACAATGAGGATACCTCACAATGACAACCATGTTGTAGACCTAATAGTAAATTAGAACACAACTTTTTTGAGGATCTCCTCATAAATTTTAAGGGTACATAAGGAGAGGAAATATTATGTCATTCCATAAATACATCCCTAGCCTTGGACACCTATTGATATATGATTTTATTAGATTATGTATGAAAATTAATTAGTATAAATTTATAATTTTAATTTTCTCAAAGGTTCTCTCCCCCTATAAAATTTATCATGTCCTCATGTCTCATCCTAAGAAAATTTATGTTATTGTGTAATTGATAAAGCATTATTTCATTCCATTTGATGCATTTTCAAGTTTTAAGATGTAGAAATAACATGTTGCTATGGGTTTATATCCTATAAATATGTTATTCCCAACAATTCATTTCAAAAATATTATCATTTCACTAAGTTTAAGATGTGAATCCAATGACCTGTGGGTTATGGGCCCATAATGTACTTACATTAAATATGTCAATGTGTTGGTTTTAACTAGTCATAAAAGCCATAGTAACAATATTTTTTCTCAAAAAAGATAGAGCCAAATGAAAATTAGTTGACCTGATACTATATTAATTATGAAGATAACTTCTTTGTATAAGAGGATACTACCCAAATAAAAGTATAATACTTCTAAAGTGATTGAGATCTTGTGATGTATAAATTGATCTAGAGATTCGTGAATTGTCAAACATAAAAAAATGTAACAAATTTGGGTGTTCCTTAATTTATATCAAATTTATCTAAGATACATGTATGCTTAATATTGTTGTCCTCAATATTTAATCATGAACATAGAGCTAAGATAATCAAGACAAATGACTTAGGGGAATAATATCCTTGAATGAAATTATGTACTCAAGATATTTTTAATATCACTAATTCTTACATGTTAGAAGATATTAAAGATAGAGGTGAAATGGGTCCCACAAAATAGAGTTCACTAGATCAATCTTGTAGATTACAATGTATATCCATGCATCACCAATGTTGAAATGTCACTTTGGAAACTCAAACTAGGATTCATACAGATGAATCAATAATTTAAACATTTGAACACACCCTTTTAAATTCCAACTTAAGATTCTAATTTCTCAAATCAAATATAAGTTGATTGAAAGTCATTACGCTAAAGATGATCACATTAAATTTCACCTATTTCATTATAATAGAACCTTATTGAGATAATTAAGAAGATTGCAATGTATGACCTCAAATATAAATATCATAATGAATTTGTATTGTATGCAAAGGTGAGAGCTTATAAATAAGTTTTTTGAACACATAATTTGCTAAGAAGAGTCAATGCCAGACTTATATTGTAAACATTGTCATTTAATTTGAAGTCAAGTTATGATGTTTTGATGTGAGAATTTGATTAGTCAATAATAAAAAGATTCTTATTTGGACTTTGCATTAGCACTTATCTCTGTTCTTAGAAGTAGCATTGTATTATTCTAAGTGATTTCTTACTGTTAGATCTTACAATGCATCTCCTATTGTTTATAGAATAGTTCTTTATTTAAATTGATCTTGTTGTTAATAGAAATCTATTGATCTCTAACGTATTTGTTTTCAATTCATAATATCATTTAGTTGTTGCATGTTCATTATTTTATATTTTAAAATAAAGGTTTTCCTCACATACTGTTTAGATTTAAAACTCTAACGGAATGGTGGATTTGGTACTATGCTTAGTGTTAATATCTAATTGTACTTTGGCTTTCAAATGCTTTGGAATGTCATTTGACTAAAGGAGTGTTAATGGCTATATTAATAGGGCCTTGTCATATTTTTTACCCAAATTATGTTGAGCCTTGAGTTTGATTAAAAATGTTAACCTTTTATCATTTTCAATCTTCTATGATATGAAACTATATTTTACTCTACATTTTAAGAAATTTTTGGTTACTTGACAGTTCTTGGCTACTACATATAAGAGAGTTGTCATCTTTTAACCTAAAGTATTTTCTCGATATATAAAGGCTCTTTAGGAAAACATCCTTAGGATTTGAGTAAGGTAATTGAGAATCACCATGTCATACTTAGAGCCTTAAGTTGCCTTTGTGCGAAAGTAGTTATGCCCAAATGCTAATCTGGCGTCATGAAGGGCAACTGATATTTTGCATTGACCATAGTTTCTAGGAAAATATCTAGATCTACACTCTTATATTTTGGTAGAAGAGAGAAAGTTTGAATTGTGAACCAATAGAAAGAGAGTGAGCCTGATAAATGAAACTAAAAGATAGGATAACCATCACCATTCCTATGCAAGCATATTTGCAATGAAGGGACCATAGGATGGAATAATGATTGTTAAGACAACTCCATTATTAGGATAGTTTTGAGAAGCAAATCTCATTAAACTTTGATACCAGTAAAGAGGTAGTGAAAAGGTGGATACAAGGATGACAATAAAGGTCATGAACCATACATATCTATCTCGACCTGCAAACATTTATGTTTCACCATTATCAGTGCCCCGTGATCTCGATTCTCTATGTTATCTTGCTTTGTAGAGGTCTTGACCTTTAGAATTTTTTCTTTCAATGGGGGTCTTGTATTGTATATACACTTGAACCAATAGTTGGATACAAAGTAGTGTGAAAGGTTCGCAATCCAAGGTGGTAAAAAGGCATTGATGACTACATGGTATATAATATGAATAGGATTTAAAATGGATATATGCATAACAAAGAGGATTGAGAAAGAGAGTGAGGGATAGATCTAAATTTAATATTTTAGTTTTTATTTTATTTTATTTTTTAAATTATTGATATTTTAAAAATATCAGTAATTTATTACAATTAAATAAGATTATGAGTTTATATATATATTTATATATATATATATATCCTATTAATAAGCTATAGATATGGTGTCTTAATATAAGTCAAGATATAAATAGGGAGTTCTTAAAGCAATGCTAACTCTTGAAAAGATTTTAAATATAGATATGAATGTACATATATGTGCCAATGAACAAATAGAAACAAAATTTAGCATATGGACAAAGGTTATAAGTTAGGTCTTATAAAATCAACTCTCATGGCTCAAAGGTTAAAAAAATTATAATTCTAGACATACACAAGAAAAAATTTAAATATAGATAATATGCAAATATGCAAATATAAAGAAATTTTCAAAATATGAAGGCCTCGTCATTGGGCTCTGATACCAAATGTAATGTCCCTTTTCTCCAAATAGTTATTTAAGTAATAGCAATGGATTTAATAAAATGAATATTAGAATTAAGATAATTTCAGTCATGTAAATGTTATCAAAATAAATGTGAAATTAATGTAAACTACAAACATATGCCAATTAAATGATTAACACAATAAATGGAATAATACCTCCACACATATTTATTATATTAACACCAAAATCATATAGATATTGTTCCCAATATTGTCAAATCAATGGTGCTCAATTCTTTTCTAAAAGTCATGGAGAGGCTACTATCCGATACTTAGAGGAATGATTACAGGTCTAGGTTTTTACTAACATAAACACCTCTGAAGGAAACTGGTTCTTACATAGAACCCAACCTTCCTTCATGGCATAAACACAACCTTTGCTAGGACACTCCTGGGTGTACATTGTACCCAAGTTGGAGACACATTGTGTGCCCCTTCTCTAAATGTTTCAATGCTAACCAATGACCTTGACCTTCACCCTTTTGTGCCTTCTGAATTATTGTATTTCTCCTTCTAATTCCTTTCCTTTTTTCTCTTTTCTTCTTGAATGTTCTCCGTTGAATGTTATCCATCCATGTCTTTCACAAGTCTCACATGGATTATTTATATATCCTTTTGAGGGGTGATTTCCAAACCATCACACCCTTTCACAAAGGTTGCATTTAATAATTATTTAAATAACTAATTATTCTCACCTTTTTAAGAGAGTTCTTATACATATTCTTTATTAATAACTAACAAAAAGAAAAGAATGAAAATTTTCCTCTGTCAAAGATGAACCTTTTGAAGGAGTTGAGCTCCCTCAAACCATAGTTGCAGACCTCACCCAACTGCAACCACTGAAAATTGTTGCCAACATGCATGTAACTGCACAAAACGCTTACAAGGTGAAGGATCACTCCACTGTGAATTTTTCCATTACAAGGGAGCCATATGATGCAAACTGTGTTAGATTCATCTAACACTGGTGTCTTAGCTAAACATACAACAGCAGGGGTGAACTTTTTTGAAGAAAAGTCAACATCTAAGAACAAACCTTCTGTAGAGGGAAGAGAACTCACCTCACAAACAAATGGGCCAATGTCAACACTGTTGACCTCCTCAAAGAATGAACTGAAACAAAAAGAGAAAGTTTCTAGCTCACATGGTGATGTACAAAATGCCAAATCTGATTTTTGATTTGCACAAGAAAGACCTTCCTCATGCACCTCAAAAGAGAAACTTTGAAGCTTAGGCACACAAAAAAATTGAGCAACAAGAGCATCATCTCCAAAAATATGTGTGGTTGCTCAATAAGTACAAAATCATTTGCATTGATGCACACTTCATCAACACAAAACTTAGATTTTTGAGACACTTCAAGTGAAGAACTAAATTTTTCAAATTGCCTCTCGGTTTTAATTCTTTCTTGGTAATGAGCTACAACAAAATAAGACTCTTGGCATGTAATGGTTGCCACACCCTCTGTTGCTTCCTCATTCTTATATTGTTTCCCACAAAGCTTCTCTTTTGGGGGTGAAAGATCGACATCCAAGCTTGAGCAAAAAGCTTCTAAATCATCCCAAAGAGATCCTCCACCTCCAAATTGTATACCTCAATAGATCATGGATCTTCATCCACTATAACAGGGGCTAAACATGTATGTTGCTATTGGTCCAAAACCATGGAGTTATCTTCAACCATCAAGACCAAACCAAGCTATTCAGAGGCTTCAACTAATGTAGGTATAGCTAATCTATCCTCCCAGTCTTCAACAAAACAAGGAAGGACATCAAATGAGAGGATTGATTCCTTTATTGCATCATTTTTTTCTACCGTTTCAATGCCTTGTTGCTGCAACACTATTTCATCTTCATCCTTTTCTTGTAGCAAACCAAGACACTCATTTTTAAGAGCACATGAAGGCTCCACAACAATAGCCTCTTCACTCCTAGCCTGAAACTGCTCCTTCCTTTGTTCTTCTGACCAATTAGGATCCCATACCACAAGTCCACCTTTAAAGAGTGAAATAGGGAAAGAGGGAGCAAAAAATTCAAAAGGGCATTGAAACTCTTGTTGAAGATCTCAAAAGGGCTACTCAATAGGAGCAAACGGTTGAGCCTCCTCAAAGATAGGTTCTTGTGAGGAATAGAGGCTCACAAAACTTAGGATCTCCAACATAGAAGATCTACTTGATGGTACAAGAGGTTGTATTGTAGTTTTAAGGGGCTAATTAGGATTCTTGAAACTATTTTTTTTGTGTTTGCATACCTCTTGCACAATAGGTTGTTTTGGAACAAAAGGAGGGCTAATGGAGGTTTGAAGAGGCTTGCTAGGGTTCTTGAAACTTACAAACTTATGCTTTCTTACCTCCTCCTTAGCAAGTTGTTCTAGAACAAAAGGAGGTGCTTGTTTGAAACTAGGCACACAAGGGGCTACCTGAGTCTTGAGCACTTGTGCTAGAGCAAGGGAAAGTCTATTTTTTTCTTGCCTAGCAACATCTCTTGTTGTAAACTCTTCTTGTTGCCTTCTTTGCACCTCCAACTGTTGCTCATAGATCCACTGAGCTTCTAACTCTTTTTGTTGTGGATAATGAGCTTGATAGACAAACTCATCATGTTGTGGGAAATAACCTTGTTGCCCTTGATAGGCTTCATTAGCCTACTCCTCTTATTGTAGGTAAAACTCTTGTTGTCTCTGAAGCTCATCAAGTCATCTATTGAAATCAAGCAAAATGATTGTAATCTCACTTGCACATAAATTATCAAAATTCCAGGGTTGAGGAGGAGAGAAACAAGACTGATTTTGAAAATGATGAGTCTCTTGGGGAAGTTGATATGAATGTGTAGGCATCTAAGAAGACTAAGAAGGGTGGGATGGGTAGTTAGCATTTTAAAAATATTGAAAACCCACAACAAAAAAGTTCTTTGGAATGAAATGGGAGGTATAACCAGCCTAATATGGATGATTGGGAAGTGCAAAGCTAACATTATCATGATATGGTGGAGTATACATATAGTTTCCATTATAACTAGACATTTTTAAGCATGGGAAACACTTTAAAATTTTGAAAGGAAAGCAGAGGATTTCCCAACCATAGATTTTGGGTACATAACAATAGAGTCACCCAAAGATGTATCTTGCAAAGTCGCCAGGTGCTTGTAGAACTGCCTCCAAAGGTTGAAACGTATAAAGAGCGCCACTTCCTCAATGGCATGAAATGAAACTAGGCTGGTTGAACTAGCTAATTTTAAATGGAGTCACCATGGTGTTTGATGATATGCATCAAAAGGAAAAATGAGTTGAAGAAAACACTAGATTCTTCAATGGAAAGAAGTAGTGCCACCGGGCATGCCAAAAACTGTTGTCACATGAAATTGCACCTTGTTGAGCACAAAGCTCAACATTACAATGACACAATGGAAATGACCTCAAGGTTTGGGACCTTTGTGCATATGAGGTTGAATCTTCAAAGAAGGTTGGATTCCTTTTTCAATCCAAATGCAAAGTGCTGGTCCAACCCAACACATGAAAACCTACCACTATCCTACTCTAACAGCTCAAATGGGAAAAGGGGAGAAGGAATGCATGAAAGGGAAATGGAGGTGGTTCACCAAGATGGAAAGGTTGTTTCTTCTTGACCAATATTGCACAATATAACCTTGAAGAGGGGCAAGGGGACTTTCACAACTCTATTTGGTTGACTTTCAGAGGGATACAAGAAGGTTTGGGTTTGACAAAGTGTTAGAAGGAAAGCAAGGTTTCTCAAACTAGCAATTGTAAACCATTTAACACAAAGATGCATGCATAAAAATACAATAACACTCAAATATGAAGGTAATAACTCACTCAAACACAAAAGAGTTGAGAAGAGGAAAGCTTAGTCGATTTTATTAATGTAGAGGCAAAAAATCCAATCTTTACAATGGCAAAGTTTAAAATACAAGTCTACAAAAGACAAACCCCAGAGGAGCCAGAGGAATAACCCCTAAAATGAATACATTTCTTGCCTTTATTGATCAAGCATAACTTGGAACAACAAACCAAACCCTAACCCTAACTAGGGTTAGCAATGAAGTCTATGTGTGCAAGATTTGAGCCATCCCATGAAAATCATGACTAGGGTATGAATCTATCAGGAAATTCAACAAAGAGAAATAAATGGGCATGGGTACCCATGAAATGCACTTGCAGAAGGTGAGGGGAGCAATTAAGGTCATCCTTGAATCCCAGGAACCAAGACAAGCCGCTCAAAAGTTGAATCGAGCATTAAAAATGTTGCCTAAAAAACACATCAAAACACCGAAAGGTCAAGGCGTCGAGCCTGGAAGGAAGCCTTTACAAGCATGAATTAAATGGTCTGGACCCCCGAAAAACCATTGTTGAACGTCAATGATCAAGTGGTCAGGAGTCAGGCATCGACCTTACAGCTTACCTCATGCTAAAGGAAAGAAGAGAGGAGGAAGGAGTCGCAAATTCTAAAGGAAACATCGAGAGTAAGAGAGAAGGCTTACCTCCGAAAATTGAAGGTAAAGGAGATAAGATACCTCTTACTAAAGAAAGGTAAGAGGTAAAGTGGAAGTCTGAAGGTTGAAACCCAAAACCTTGACACTTAGTCAAATTTTGGAATCAAGGCATCGGTGAGAAGAAAAATGGAAGGAGTGTTGGGAATAGGATGTCATTTAATTGCAATCCTAAACATATTTCATGTATCTCCTAAGTCCTTGGAAAGTGTTCCCCAACACTAGGATGAGAAAGAGATTAAATTTGAAGGAAATGAACATGTAAATTGGCATTTGTGATTATTCCTAAATGATAGGAACATATGGGGACGTCCAAGAAGAACTCCTACAAAATAGGAGCACATGGGGCACCCACATGGAAGGTGGAACCCACCTTGCTTAAGTTAATTGTTTGGAGGATTGATAACACTTCAATAATGCATGTTTAGATCCTACAAATTAGGGATTGATATTTTGGAGTGGCACTATCAATTCAGTATTAGTTTAGTTCAATTCAGTTATGGTTCAGTTATCTTCAGTTGCATGTAGTTATTTTGAGTTGAATGCTAGTTGACTTTAGTTTACTTGAGTTGCATGACTAATGACTTCAATTGCATGACAAATAATAGGTGGATACTTTTAGTTAAGTGGGGATGATCAATCATGCATAGTGTTTGCATGAATTGGTGGAGAGATATGTTTCAGTTAACTAAGATTGACTTGGGACCACCTTGGGTGCCCAAGTTGGCATATTTTAGTTAACACCTTTTGGATGAGAAGATATTTACAAGGCTCAGTCAAGTGGGACCATTCTTGGGTGCCAAATTTGCGGTGAAGCTTGCAAGATATTTTCTTGACCAACATTCAGTTAAGTGTTTAGTTTGGGGCACCTAAATTGAGGACAACTTTGGTTTGACTTTAGATTACATGGTGGAACTCTACTTGCCCAATCTAGGCATAGATTTTTGTGAGGATCTTTATGCTCTGGTATTTGACAACTCTTACGAGTTTATAGGCTCATTAATTGTATATTAATTGCAGCAAGTGTATGAGAGTTCTATGAGATTTTATTGTAGGTTGTGAAGAAGGATTGTTGAAGGAAGGGAAGCATATCAATCAAGGATTGATACCTGGTATTATTGTAATCTTGTTCTAAGGTTAAATAATACAAGCACTATTGATTCTAGTGGAGTTTTTTTTTTAAATGATTTCTCCATGTATATGTTGTGTCACTTCTATCTTCTTGTCTCATTCTTCTACAATCTTTTGTCTCCTACAATTGGTAAAATTGATCTAAATAGATTAATCATACACAAAGAATTGTGACAAATAACACTTAATTTGATCTATAGTCTCATAGTTTTACAAGTTTTAAGCTACAATATTACCTTCAATTTTCAACATTTGGTATCAAAGCTAATGGCTGGTTAGAGTTTGGGATTCCTTTCTCTTAAAAGTTTGAAGGTTTTTCGGCTGTAGTGGGAGCTTTTACTATTGTGTTATTGCATATTTGTAAAAGAAGTGTGTTACAATGAGGTCTACTTCTCATCTAGATATTGAAAGATTCAATGGATCTAGTTATGAGATGTGGAAACTAAAAATGGAGGATCTCCTTGAAGAGAGAGATCGGTAGTTAGTTGTTTGTAATGAGACAAAGCCATCTACAATTATTTTAGATGAGGATTGCGCTAAGCTTGATAAGAAGGCAAGAGGGACCATAAGGTTATGTCTTGTTGATGTTGTTCTCTTGAATGTTTTAGTTGAAACTACTACATATAAATTGTGGAAGAGGATAGGTGATATCTATCAAACCAAAATTCTTACTAATAAGTTGTATCTGAAAAGACAGTTGTATTCTTTAAAGATGAAAGATGGTGATTCTATTGCAAATCATTTAAATTATTTCAATTTGATTCTAATTCAGTTAGTATCTGTAGATGTAAAGCTAGAAGATGAAGATAAATGCATTTTGTTACTTTGTTCTTTACCAAAGTCTTGGGAAAATCTAATTGTTTCTATTAGTGGTAGTGGTGCAGATCCTAAGATGGACAATATAATTCCTACTCTCCTATCAGAGGAGATGAGGAGGAAGTCTAAAACAGGATCCCAAGATGCGTTGTTTGTAATAGGTAGGCCTAAGGAAAAGGAACCTAAGGGAGACAAGAAAGGAAAGGGTAAGTCCAAAGATTAGTCTAAAACCCCTGGTAAGAGTAAGGTAAAGTGTTCGAACTGTGTAAAATCAGGACATGGAAAGAAGGATTGTAAGAACAAGAAAAAGAGTTATGATGCTTCTACAGAGAAATCCTCAAATGACAGTAATGATGCATTGGTCATTTCATCTAATACTGTTAGTGATAAGTCTTGGCTTGTTGATTCAGGTTGTTCCTATCATATGACTCATAACAAGGAATGGTTCACTAAGTATACTACATATGATGGAAGGAATGTCTTCTTTAGAGATAATAACACAACAAAGGTTGTGGGCAAAGGAGAGGTAAAGTTGTGTTTCAGTGATGGTAGGGTTAAGACCCTTAATGATGTTTTACATATTCTAGGACTTGCTAGAAATCTACTTTTTGTATCTAAGTTCAATGATTTTGGAATGCATGTGACATTTGGCAAAGGTGGTTGCAGATTGGTGAAAGGGAATATGGTGGTTGCTAAAGGATCTCGGATTGGGACTTTGTTTAAGCTTAATACCTCCATTTTGAATAAATTGGACAATGTAATTGAAGTTGAAAATACATGTATGTTGTGGCACCATAGATTAGGCCACATTGGTGAAAAATGTCTTAGGACCATTCTTAATAAGAAATTGGTTGATAGTATTCTTGATTATAATATTGGAAAAAATGATTTTCGTGAGCATTGTGTGTTTGGAAAGCAATCTACATCTTCATTTCCTAATGGAGTAAATAAAGCTAAAAGATTATTAGAGATTATTCATTCAGATGTTATGGGTCCTGCGGATATTGACTCTATTAAAAAATCTAGATATTATGTCACATTTATTGATGATGTCTCAAGATACACTTGGATCTATTTTATGCATAACAAATCTGATGTGTTCAATAAGTTTAAAGAATTTAAGGCTTTGGTTGAGAAATAATCAAATCATAAGATAAAAGTGTTGAGATCAAATAATGGTGGTGAATATTGTTCTAAGGAATTTTATGATTATTGTAAGCATGTAGGAATTGTGAGACACAAAACTACTCCATATACACCTCAACAAAATGGAGTAGCATAAAGGATGAACCAAACTTTAATGGAAAGAGCTAGGAGTATTTTGAGTAGTGTTAAGCTAGATCAGTGCCTTTGGGTCGAGGTTGTAAGTACTTATTGCTATTTAATCAATAGATCTCTTAGTTCATCTATTGAAGATAAAACCCCTTATGAAATGTGGTTAGGTAGGAAACCTAGTGTTGCACATTTAAGGATCTTTGGATGTGAGGCTTTTGTTCATGTGCCTAAAGAAAATCAATCTAAGTTGGATCCAAAAGCATGGAAATTCATATTCATAGGTTATGTTGAAAATGGAAAAGGTTACAAGCTTTGGAATCCTCTAACCCAAAAATTTACTTTATCTAGAGAAGTGATTTTTAGGGAATTTAGATCTTATTCAGGAGAAGAACAACCAAAGGAGAAGGATACTTCTCAAACAGTGCATTTTGAGATAAATAATAAGAAGCATGAAGATGCACATGTTGAAGAAAAATTGGATGGATTGGATGAGGAGAGTTCACAGAGTTCTGAGATAGATGCTCATAATGAGCATATTGAGGAACAAGAAGAACCTTCTTTGAGAAGATCCACAAGACAACAGAATCCCATTGCTAGGTATAGCCCACCTAATATCCATTGTATATTTGCTTTGATGAGTACTAATGATGAACCTAGATCTTACAGGGAAGCTTTGTCTTCAGCTGAGAACAAGCTTCAAATGGTCACAAGCTATGCATGAGGAAATGGTTTCCTTGGATACTTGTGACGCATGGGATCTTGATCGTGATGAAGGGTGGAGTTTAAGTCTCTCTTGGAAGCCTCTTTTTTCTTTCCTTAAAAACCTCCATCCCCCTCAATCGTGACCCCCTTTCCCTTAATCGTGACCCCAACAACCTTAATTGCAATGAAGGGTGGAGTTTAAGTCTCTCTTGGAAGCCTCTTTTGTCTTTCCTTAAAAACCTCCATCCCCCTCGATCGTGACCCCCTTTCCCTCCCTATCGCTCTTTCCCCCCGTCCCCCCTCCTTCCCCCTTGTCCCCCATCCCTCTTTTTCCCCCTCCCACCTTTCTGGGGCTATAAGGTCTCTTGCCTTTGTTTGGTTTTTTCCCATCTTTGTCCCTTTGTTTTTTTTCATCTTGTTCCCCTCCCCTCTCCCCTATCTTTCTTGTCCTGTCACCCCTCCCTCTCGGCTCTCTTATTTTCATCCCTTCTTTTAGGGTCGTGGCCACTTTCCTTGTTATCCTCTTTTTGTGGTTCTTAAGGTCTTCTTCCTTGGTTAGTGTTCTTCGCTTTTGTTCGTTCTTCTTCCTTTGTTAGTGTTCTTCGCTTTTGTTCGATATTATTTATCCTATATTAATACATCGTCATTTCTAATATATTAATCTATTAAATATTATTTATCCTATATTAATATATCGTCATTTCTAGTATATTAATCTATTAAATATTCTTATTAATTAATTTATGTGTTTAATATTTTAATTTATTCAATACTTTGTTACATTTAATTTATTTAATCATTAATATAATACAATTAATAATTTTAATATATTTCAATATATTGTTGTACTTAACATATTAATATATTAATTTAACATATTTAAATTATGTCAATATACTTAGGAAATAAAATATGTTAAATTATTAAATATCTTAAATATCTTAAATATCTTAAATATCAAATATATTAACATAATTATATATATTAGGGAAATCAATATATCTTAATCATATAATTTAAATATCTCAAATATGTTAAATTATTTGAATATATTAAGATATTTAAATTATTTAATATATTAACATATGTAAATTATTTAAATATATTAATACATTTAATACACTTAAATATATTAATATTTTTTAATTGGTGCAAAATATATTCATATATAGTTAAAATATATTAAAACATATTATATATTAACAATTCTTAATATTTAAAACATTTCTTAAAAAACATATATTAAAACATATTATATATTAACATTGCTTAATATTTAAATATCTTAATATATTAATATATTTAAATGTATTAGATTAATATTAATTAAAATATATCAAGATATTTAAATTATGTAAATATATTAACATATTTAATTTAATTAAATATATTAATATATTTAATTTAATTAAATATATTAATATATTTAATTTAATTAAATATATTAATATATTTAATTTAATTAAATATATATTTAATATACTTAAATATATATTTAATATACTTAAATATTATTTATATTTTTAATTTGTACAAATATATTCATATAGTTAAATATATTAAAATATTACATCTTTAAATATAGTTATATAACATACTTAAATATTAATTAATAAAAAATATATTAACATATTTAATTAAATTAAATATATTAATATATCTAATTAAATTAAATATATTAATATATCTAATTAAATTAGATATATTAATATATCTAATTTAATTAGATATATTAATATATCTAATTTAATTAAATATATTAATATATCTAATTTAATTAAATATTTAATATATTAATATATTAAATATATTAATATATCTAATTAAATTAAATATATTAATATATCTAATTAAATTAAATATATTAATATATCTAATTAAATTAAATGTGTTAATATATCTATATGTCTGTCTAATTAAAATTAGAGTATATTAATATATCTGTTTTAAATATGTTAATATGTCTAATTTAATTAAATATGTTAATATATCTAATTTAATTAAATATATTAATGTATCTAATTTAATTAAATATATTAATATATCTGAATTTAATTAAATATATTAATATATCTAATTTAATTAAATATATTAATATATCTAATTTAATTAAATATATTAATATATCTAATTTAATTAAATATATTAATATATCTAATTTAATTAAATATATTAATATATCTAATTTAATTAAATATATTAATATATTTAATATACTTAAATATTATTTATATTTTTAATATACTTAAATATTATTTATATTTTTAATTTGTACAAATATATTCATATAGTTAAATATATTAAAATATTTAAATCTTTAAATATATTTATGTAACATACTTAAATATTAATTAATAAAAAATATATTAATAAAGATTAAAATATTTAAATATTAATTAATATTTTTTACTCTGTAAATTATTAATCAATATACTTAGCATACTTAAATATAGTAATACATTTAAACACATTAATGTATTTAAATATTTGAATGTATTTGATTTTCTTTTTTGTTACTTTTGGGTTTATCAATTTCTTGAATATATTGAATATATCAAGTTATTTGTTTATTAAATATATTAATATAGTAATATATTAGTATATTGAATATAGCAATAGACTTCATAGATTATTGTATTTAATACCTCAATATTCTTTTATATTATAAGTGAAAAGTTTAAAAATCTATTTTATTTTGTCTCTTAATTTTTATTTCATTTTTATTTCATTTTCATCTTATTTCTTTTCTTCCTTTTTAATGATTGATGTGTGGTTTCCCTTCTCTTTGTTCTCTCTTATTTTTAGTTATTTTCTGGGGTGCTCTTATTATTCTTCTTCTCTTGCTCGGCTCTTTTTTGTATTCACCCCCCTTTTTTATTTTTATTTTTATTATTTTCTACCTTTAATCTTTTCAAAGTATCATTTTCCTTCCTTCTTTATTAATTTCTTTATTTTTCATTTTGTTTCTTACCCTCCTTCGTTATTAATATATCCTTATTGTCACACTATTAAGGATTTTTATCCTTCTTCTTTATTAAACTATTTTAATATTAATATTGAATATTAATATATTTACTATATTAATATATTCCATCTTTATCAATTTCGTTATTGTTACAATTTTTTCCCATCTCTATTAAATTATTTTAATATTAACATTTAATATTAATATATTTACTATATTAATATTTTCCATCTTTTTTAATTTCTCTTTTGTTTCATGTTTGGTTTTTTATCCTCTGTCTTTATCAATATATCTTGACACCAATAAAGATATATTAATATAAAAATATATAGTTGGTTTTTGGTTTTTCTTCTTTCTCATTTGTTTGCATTTCTTTATATGGTCATTGGTTCTTTTAATTGTTAATTGTCTCCTTTATTTTTAATTTCTATATTATTATTTTTCTAGCTTGCCATCCCTTGGGCCTTGTGCCTCCTATCCCTCTAACATTCTTCTATCTCTTTTTATACCTGTTAGGTCTACAACAAATTTTCATATCCTTGAGCTCTCTATCCTGATGATGGATCACAAAGTGTGATTCGAAACGTTGATTCAAAAAAGCTTACACAATCGAATCCAGAAACAACTATTCATACTCTTATGGATTGTGGAAATCTAATAACTTTGATCTTCAGAGTTTTTCCAAAGGAAGAAAGGCCATTGGTTGTAAATGGATCTTTAAAAAGAAAATTGGAGCAAATGGTAATCTTGAAAGGTATAAGGCTAGATTAGTAGCCAAGGGCTACTCCTAGAGAGAGGGAGTTGACTTTAATGAAATCTTCTCTCCTATTGCTAAATTAACTTCTATTAGATTTGTTTTATCTATTGTTATTGCTTATGACTTTGAGATAGAGCAAATGGATGTGAAAATTGCTTTCTTACATGGGAATCTTGATGAGAATATTTGCATGAGGCAACCTGATGGTTTTTTTGTCAAAGGAAAAGAAACATTGGTTTGCAGGTTAAAGAGATCTTTATATGGATTGAAACAGTCGCCTAGAATGTGGTACCAGAAGTTTGATGCTTTTGCATTGAAAATTGGTTATGTTAGGAGTGAGGAAGATCATTGTGTTTACATAAAAGTTATTGATGATCAACTTTTAATTATTATATTGTGTGTTGATGACATGTTGTTTATTGGTAACAGCAAGATAATGATCAAAGAATTGAAAGCACAACTCTCTAGCACATTTGAGATGAAAGATCTAGGGGCTGAAAAATACATCCTTCGTATGGAGATCAGTAGAGATAGAGGTAACAAAAATCTTTGCTTAAGTCAAAGCAACTATGTTGATACTATTTTGAAACGATTTAACATGCATGAGAGTAAACCAATTAATATTCCTTTACTATTTTGCACAAAGTTAAGTTTAGACATGAGTCCTAAATCTGATATTGATTAGAGGAAATGTCTAAAATTCCATATGTTGGTGTAGTTGGTAGTTTGATGTATGAAATGATCTATACAAGACCAGATATAACCCAAGCAGTGGGAGTTCTAAGTAGGTTTATGTCTAACCCTGGTAAAGAACATTGGACTTATGTTAAGAGGGTGTTTAGATATTTATGAGGTAATTATGATTACTGTTTGGTTTATCATGGTGCTAATGATATTGATATTATGCACAGATCATTGGACATACAGGGTTTTGTTGATTCAGATTGGGCAGGAGACCTAGACAGTCAAAGGTTGACAAGTGGCTATGTGTTGACTTTGTTTGGAGCTGTGGTTAGTTGGATGAGTAAGAGGCAGCCCACGGTTGCTTTGTCCACCACATAAGTAGAGTACATGGCTGCTACACATGCCTCTAAAGAGGCAATTTGGTTATAGAGATTTGGGAAATACCTGTATTGGTTTTAATTGCAAGCAAATTAGAATTGAATGTGATAGTCAGAGTGTTATTTGTTTAGCCAAAAATCCTATGTATCATGCTCATACTAAGCATGTTGATGTCTAGTATCACTTTGTGCAAGAAATGGTTGAGAGTGGGAAGGTATTGATTGAGAAAGTTGACACTTTGATCAATGATGCAGATTATCTTACGAAACCAACTCCTACAGATAAGTTCTCTTGGTGCAGGAAGACCATTGGCCTTGAGTCTTGTACTTGATTTATAATAATGATTCCTTGTTTAGAATAATTGCAATGTATAATGTCAAGTGGGAGAATGTTGGGAATAGGATGCCATTTAATTGCAATCGTAAACATATTTCATGTATCTCCTAAGTCCTTGGAAAGTGTTCCCCAACACTAGGATGAGAAAGAGATTAAATTCGAATGAAATGAACATGTAAATTGATATTTGTGATTATCCTAAATGAGAGGAACATGTGGGGACATCCAAGAAGAGCTCCTACAAAATAGGAACACATGGGGCACCCACATGGAAGGTGGAACCCACCTTGCTTAAGTTAACTATTTGGAGGATTGTTAACACTTTAGTAATACATGTTTAGATCCTACAAATTAGGGATTGATATTTTGGAGTGGCACTATCAGTTCAATTTAGTTTAGTTTAGTTCGGTTCAGTTTAGTTCAGTTTAGTTTAGTTCAATTCAGTTATGGTTCAATTATCTTCAATTGCATGTAGTTATTTTGAGTTGACTACTATTTGAATTTAGTTGACTTCAGTTGCATGACTAATGACTTCAGTTGCATGACATATAATAGGTGGATACTTTTAGTTAAGTTGGGGTGATCAATCATGTGTAGTGTTTGCATGAATTGGTGGAGAGATATGTTTTAGTTAACTAAGACTGACTTGGGAACACCTTGGGTGCCCAAGTTGGCATCTTTCAGTTAACACCTTTTGTATGAGAACATATTTACAAGGCTCAGTCAAGTGGGCCCATTCTTGGGTGCCAACTTTGAGGTGAAGCTTGCAAGATATTTTCTTGACCAACGTTCAATTAAGTGTTCAGTTTGGGGTGCCTAAATTGAGGAAGACTTTGGTTTGATTGCAGATTACATGGTGGAAATCTACTTGCCCAATCTAGGTGTAGGTTTTTGTGAGGAGCTTTATGCTCTTGTATTTGACAACTCTTATGAGTTTACAGGATCATTAATTGTCTATTAATTGCAACAAGTGTATGAGAGTT
Source organism: Sequoia sempervirens (assembly GCA_007258455.2). NCBI lineage: Eukaryota > Viridiplantae > Streptophyta > Pinopsida > Cupressales > Cupressaceae > Sequoia > Sequoia sempervirens. Next base: position 211,580,285 of record VDFB02000007.1, on the reverse strand, counting down.
CTATGACAGTTTATTGCAGGTTGTGAAGTAGGATTGTTGAAGGCAAGGAAGCATATCAATCAAGGAGGATTGATACAACATTATTGTAATCTTGTTCTAAGATTAAATAATACAAGCACTATTGATTCTGGTGGAGTTTTTTCCCGAAAGGGTTTCTCCACGTATATGTTGTGTCACTTCTTTCTTCTTTTCTCATTCTTCTGTAATCTTCAATCTCTTTCTACAATTGGTAAAATTCATCTAAACAGATTAATCATACACAAAGAATTGTGACAAAGAACACTTAATTAGATCTACAGTCTCATAGTTTTACAATTTTTAAGCTACAATAATACCTTCAATTTTCAACAAGGAGAAGTTCGAAGAAGATGAGACTTTGGAGGTTGGAGGTCGAGAGGAAGGCTTACGCCTTGTGAAATGAAAGTGGTAAGAGGGAAGACCAATAGAAGCAAGGAAAAAAAGGAAGAGGAGAGAGGGTAGACAAATCCCCAAAGTCCAACAAGACGAAATACTTATCGAAATCTTGAAATCTTATCAAGCTTCTATGGTCGAAGGTAAGGCATGAGGCTTGCCTTTAGAGATCGATAAAGGGTAAAGGAAAAGGCCGACACCCGAAACACTTAGAGGAAAGATGGGAAAGGAGAAGGAGTGATGGAGAAGGCATGAAGGAAGCAAGTAAAAAACAGCCTAAAAAGTCAAAAATTTAGGACTTAGTAAACTTTAGGAAACTTCAAGGAGAAAACATGCAAGATGGCCCATGGGGGATCTCCCAGATCGGTTATCAATGATGGGACATCAAAGTGGGGCATGAAATAGTTCCTATGAATGATTGCTAAGGAAGAACAAAATGTCTCGTACTTCACTACATCACATTGTTTTGCCTTGTAGTTTTGAATTTATGCTTCTAAAGGTTGTTTGTATGCTTTGTCCAAGTTTCACTTGTTTTGGTGCACCATCGGTGTTTCTATAGATGGCAGTGTGTTGTGTGTGTTCTAGAAACCTAGTAGGTTGGTTTGTTGGTGTTCAATTAACTTACGGCTACAAGTGATTGCTCAAAGTTATGTAAAATAGTTTTGAGAAGCATGATTTAGTCTCCACATGTTCTTTGGGTGGTCTGCAAGATGATATTTAATCCTCTTCTGCACTCAATCTATTTGAAGTTGATATCTTGATCTTTAAATATTTGCACCAACATGAATTATTCTGAAATGATAAAAAAGTGTGCACAAAAGTATTGTTGCAAGCCATATAAGTATGTTAGAGTGATCCACATAGAGTTTATGGGTCACTCTAGTACCGCCTTGGTCTAGAATTGGCGTTTGATAGTTTGCATGCTTATTGAGATGACTTGACAAGTTGTGTAGCTTGCACCAAGTGTTTGGATATGTGCACTAATTTTGAAGATGTGTTTCATGAAGAATAGGTTATGAATATCTTTCAACTTGAACCGCATAAGATTTCCTTCTACTACAAATGTTTTTGAAGTCAACTTGTTCTGACCAATGTATATCTCATATTGCATGATTGAATCCAACAAGGAGAAACCTTTTGAAGTTTCTAGAGGGTATAAATAGAAGATCAAAGCTCTTGAGAAAGCATAAGTGTGTATTGTGAATGTTTTAAGTAGAAAATGTGTGAATAAGAATCTATAGAATATCTCTTGATAATTAAATGTGGCAAAGATCAATACTAAGAGATCAGAAGTAAGTGTATGTGAATCTACAAAGAAGAATGTGTGAATTTAAATGACAAAGTATGTTGAAGGCAGTGAGTTGTAGGTATCAGAGCTTGTTGAAGTAGATGTATGTGTAAATTTACCAAAGGCAATGAGTTGGTGGTAACAAAAGTGTTGAATCCAGTTGTATGTTGAGGTTATAAACCTTTTTTGTAAGTGTTGTATTGAGCAAGGAGTAGTGAACTTCCTTTGGTTAAAGACCATTAAAAACTTGTTGTAAAATTTATTTATTTATTAGGTTGGATTTGGATAGTAGATCCAAGTAGCTTGCTCACTTTGGTTTTTCCTTTGTAGGGTTTTCCATGCAAATATGGTGTTATGGTTGCATATTTTTGTGTTCTTTTTCTTGTCATAATTTATTTGGTTGATTGCTAATGAATGGAAAGAATTTGATTAAGTTCTCATAAATATTGTGATGTATTGGATCTTATCCATTATGATGTGTTTGGCCATGTAGATGTTCCTTTGATTGGAAAATCCACATAGTATGTTTCATTTATTGATGATTATAGTAGGACATTGGTATACTTTCTAAAGATTAAATCTAAAGTTTTTAGTCATTTTAAAGAATTTAAAGCAATGGTTGAGTTACAAACTAGAAAGAAAATAAAATTTTTGAGGACTGATAATGGTGGTGAATTTTTGTCTAATGATTTTGATAGATTATGTAAGGATTGTGTCATTTTGAGACAAAAAACTTTGTATTCTCTGTAGTAGAATGGAGTTGTAGAAATAATGAATAGGACATTGATGCATCTAAGGCTAGAGTATGTTGAGTGGTGCTAGTCTAGAAAAAATATTTTGGGTTGAAGTTGTTGTTACTACTTGTTACCTGATTAGCAGGTCTACTACATAAGCTCTTGTTGATAAGAAACCTATAGAGGCATGGTTGGGTCACAAGCCTTCATTGATACATCTTAGAGTTTTTGGTTGTGAGGCATATGCACATGTTCCAAAGAAGAAGCAAGCAAAGTTGGAGAACAAGGTTGTGAAATTTATCTTCATCGGATACAATGGCCTACATCCAAGACTCGCTCTTTTTTGAAGAAAGAGCCTCCCTATAGGATCTAGGTTCATTGTCAATACTCAACAAATAAAATACACAATGGAGATTGGATGGGCTATACTTGTCAACTAGATTATGTTCTTGTGGATCTTCTCAAGGTAGGAGTAAGTGGTTCTTGTTCCTCTTCTTCTATATGCTCATCCTGCACATCATCTAAACTCTCTAAACCCTCTTCTTTTTCTCCATCCTCTAATCTATCTAGTTGTTCTTCCACATGTGCATCTTCCTACTTCTCAATCTTTGTCTCGAAGAGTACTATTTTTGTCTTATCTTTCTCCTTTAGTTTTTCTTCACCCAAGTAAGCTCTAAAATCCCTAAAAATCACATCTCTAGAGAAAACCATTTTACAAATTAGTGGGTTCCAAATCTGATAACCTTTTACCTTTTACATTCTCACTGTAACCAACAAAGATGCATTTATGTGCTTTTGGATCCAACTTAGAATGCTTCTTTTGAGGCACATGAACAAAATCCTCACAACCAAGAGTCTTAAATGTGAAACAGAAGGATTTCTACCTATCTGCACTTCATAAGGAGTTGTATCAACAAGAGCTGAACAAGGAGATCTATTAACCAAATAACATGTTGTATTTATAGCTTATGCACAAAATCATCTATCAAGCTTAGCACCACTCAACATGATCCTAGCTCTTTCCATCAAGGTTTGGTTCATTCTTCCTACTACCCCATTTTTTTGAGGTGTATAAAGAGTAGTCCTTTGTCGAACAATACTTTCATGCTTACAGATTTCATCAAATTCCCTACAACAATATTCACCCCCATTGTTAGATCTCAACACCCTTATCTTATAATCTATTTGCTTCTCAATTAAGGCTTTAAATTCCTTAAACTTAGTGAAACTTTAGATTTTGCATGCATAAAATAAATCTAGGTGTATCTTGACACATCATCAATGAAAGTAACGTAATAATGATATTTTCCAAAAGAGTCAACATCCACTGGTCCAAACACATCTAAATGAATGCTCTCTAATAATCTCTTAGCTTTATTAGTCCCATTAGGAAATGATGATCTATTCTATTTTCCAAACACACAATGCTCACAAAAATCATTTTTACCAACAAAATAATCAGAAATTTTGTCAACCAACATTTTATTTAAAATGGTCTTAAGACCCTTTTCACTTATATAACCCAATCTATGGTGCCACAACATACATGCATTTTTAGTGCCAATTGCATTGGAAAAATTACAAAAGGTGGAAGCATTAAGCCTAAATAAAGTCCCAATATGAGATCCTTTAGCTATCACCAAACTCCCTCTTATCAACCTACAACTAGACTTGTCCAATGTCACGTGCATTCCAGAATCATTCAACTTAGACACTGAAAGTAAATTTCTCACAAGTCCTGGAATATGTAAAACATGATCAAGGGTTTTAACCCTCCCATCACTGTAACATAACTTTACCTTTCCCTTACAAATAATCTTCTTTGTGTTGTTATCACCAAGGAAAACTTCTCCCACATCATAAGTTGAATATGAAGTAAACCACTCCTTGTGAGGAGTTATATGGTAGGAGCAACTTGAATCAATAAGCCAAGAATCCTCACTAATAGTGTTAGTAGAAATAAACAAAGCATCAGAATCATCATCTTCTAAGGACTTTTTGTGGAAGTATGTGAACTCTTTTTCTTGTTTCTACACTCCTTCACATGTCCTCTCTTACCTTAATTCCAACACTTTACTCTACTCTTCTTGTGGGTTTTAGAATGTCCTTTGGACTTGTCTCTCTTCTTGTCCCCTTTAGTCCCTCCTTTTTCTTTGGACCTTCCTCACACATGCAAGGCATCTTGGGAGACTGTATTCATAGAATTTCTCCTCATATCTTCTAAAAGAATTATAGCAATAAGACTATCCATCTTCAATTTTGTACCACCACCACTTATGGAAACAATTAGATTTTCCCAAGATTTGGCTAAAGAACAAAGCAACAAAATACATTTATCTTCTTCTATCTTAACATCTACAAATGAAAGCTAACTTATAATCATATTAACAGCATTTAAATGTTTTGCAATAGAATCACCATCCTTCATTTTTAAAGAATACAAACATATTTTGAGATATAACTTATTTGTTAGACTTTTAGTTTGATAGATTTCAACTATCCTCCTCCACAACTTGAATACGATAGATTTTTTTGAAATATTTAAGAGGACAAAATCTGCAAGAAAAAACCATATGGTTCCTCATGCCTTCTTGTCCATTTTTTTCCAATCCTCATCAAACATTGATTTTGGTTTCTTTTCACTTGAAACTATCAACCACTGATCTCTCTCTTCAAGGAGATCTTCCATCTTCAACTTCCACATCTGATAGCCAATGCCATTGAAATTCTCAATATCTAGACGAGAGGTAGAAGCCATGGTTTTCAATCTTCTTCACAAATCTACAAAACCCACAATGCACAAGTTCCCACTGCAACCAAAAAACCTTCAACACTCAAAAGAAAGGTGTCCCTCTCTTAACAGAACCATTCTAGCTCTGGTACCAAATGTTGGGAATTGAGGTATAACTTGCAACAATATGAACTTATTAAAGTATTTGCAAATCTGAAATTATATATTCAAGATTACCATAGAAATATTATGTAATTGAAAATTGCAACAATGAAATAAAAATTTGCAATACCACAAGTCATCAAACACAAGTGACACATGATATGTATGTGGAGAAACCCTTGCGGGAAAAAACTCAACACCCAAAGAGATCCAAAGTTTGTATTAATCTTCAAAAGAGATACACCAATACAACACTTCCTCTATGTATTATGGTAGTACTTTTTTTCTCTAACAACCTACAAACAAAGTCTCCAAACCACCATCTCAAGGCTCCAATATATAGAAGTTTGTGGGAGAGAATACCACAAATTGTATCCCAAAATAAGCAAAACCACTTGGAAAAACTCATGCCCTCTTAGTGGACAGCCTATAAACATCAAATAAAATATTAAATTATCACATGGACCTCACATGGGAACCTAACCCATAGCCAATTAGAATTGGTTAAACCCGAGTGCTCCATAACTCACCGATGACTCCAATGGCTGCATGTAAGAGCATGCACCAACATGCAAACCTAGGCGCCCAACCATGTAAGAGCATGCACCAACATGCAAACCTGGGCGCTCAACCATGTAAGAGCATGTTAAAAATGCAAATAACATGGAAGGACATGCACACCAAAGTGGTCCCCACTCACAAAGTTGGATGCCCAAGAGGAATATCCTCCTAAAATGCTTTGTAACCGCCATTGTAAAGGTCTACCTCTTTGAATACAATTACAATTTGTCATAAGAAAATAAATAAATAATAAATATTTTGTCCCTCATGTCCCATAGAACACTTTCCAAAGAAAGTGGAGACACATAAATCAACTTGGGATAGCAATTATAATGTCACCTATCCTAACACCTTATGGGACGAATTCCTCAATATACCCAATCCTTAACTATTGATATTTCCCTCCATGTATCCCTTCAAAGTTGGTGATGCAAACATACATTTATCTACTTGTTTTGGGCATGAGGTATGATGTACTCCCAATCCCTAATTCCCAACAAGTTGTATGGGTTATGAAGTATCCATGACCTCCAATCTCTAAAACTCTAAACTCACACATTCTACATTGTCCATTCCTACCTACCTCCCTCCATAACCCAAAGCACCATTAATGAATGGATTTGTTGTTGCAACTACTCCAAGAGGATTTTCCACTTAGGAACATTTGTTCATCTTAAGGTTGTGAATTCGCATGCAATTCAATGACAGAAGATAAGAACACCATATCACCATTAATACAATGATTGTGTTTTTGATGTGAATGGTTTCCACACAAGATCCAAGCTACAATTTAGTAGATTTTGTGAGATTTCAACTTGTTCCACACACAACGTTAATGACATCCATCTCCGAGTTTATTTCTTGCGAGCATTTAGGTGACCAGATGAAGTGCTATTAATGACATTCATCTTTGAGTTGATTTTTGGCAAGCATTTAGGTGACCAAATGAACTACTATAAGTATGAGTTCATATGACAGCAATGGTTAGTCATTTCTCCATTTCCACATGATTATAACGCCTAAGAACTTCTAAGGTTATAAATATTGATGGTCTATTTGCCATTAAAGCAACTCATTGTAAAAATCACAAAGAGGTAGTCATTGTTTAATAGATATTGGTAACTAAATATTTCCTTGGCTAGTTATGGGTATTCAAGAAGACTTCCAAGTGATGAAGTGTGATAGGTTCTTCTTAGCTTATAGTTTTCTCTTGCCAAATTTGTTGGTGTGAATGTAATATTAATTTGATAGATGCCACAACACTTTAATGCATTGTAGATATTATTTATAATGGTTATTTCCTTATTGCATATGGATTTTTGGAAGTTTGGAGAGCAATTATTAAGCATGTTCATTTTTTAAATATCATCTCTTATGTTGTTTCTATGTGTTGTGTCTTCTAGTAATTGTGACTCTATAACCCAATATAAGGCATTAATCTTCAAAGTGTTTGAACCTCCATGCACCTTTAAAGTGCACTGTATAATTAACTAGTAGTTTAAAAGTAGGAGTTGGTTTATATGTACTTCGTGATTTAGCATTATTCTGAGGGAAAATATCTTAAGCGAGCCATAATAGATTTTCATCTTAGAGAATTATGTCTTGCATATCTTCATTGTCTTAATAAAGGTTATATTTGTAATAGGTTAGTCATTGGTCTAGTGACAACTTTTGAGACCAAGCATACACTGGATACTACTACAATTGTCTCAGTTTGTATATCTTCAATTGTGACTTAATCTTGTTAAAGATTACCTCTAGGAACACCCTATGGATTCAGCTAAGTGTGAAGTGAAGGAGAGATTATCCACTCTCAACAATTAACATGTCATCACCCACATTTTATCAATGAACCAATCTATCCTCCTTCAAGAATGACATACCCCTAGCCATGAAGTGGATTGATCCCTCTAGAAGAGTGAATAGCAATTTTGGTACCCAAGACCCCACAAAGTAGATTTTATTTTCAATAACAAAATTAAGCATAAAAAATGCATTAGTAAGCAAAGATGCTTCTCAATCCCTTAAAGCATTCATATACACTTATTATTTAACATGACAACCATCATAACTATTATATCAATAAGGTTCAATCAAACTAGAACATTTTTCCCATTTTTCCAAAAAACTAGCAATGTCGTATGCATACAAATTGGTTGCTTTTATAGCAGCATCCATGAATATTACAATAAAAGTGGAGTTGCATAGACCTTTTATCTATTTCAAGATAACCATTTCACTAACACATTAATATTTATTGAAATTTTCTCAATGCTACTTTGTAATTATCCTTTGCAAGATGCACTAATGTTTGGCTAAGTAATAGTGAACCTTTTGAAACATAGCACTTGCATACCATTACTTTATCTAATCCAATGTAGTGATGGAATATGACTATACTTTGTAATGTTGCTATGCAACTTAAGTTTTACTTAGAGGTAGTGAGGATGATTTGATATCCAAATGTTTATTCTTCTAGATACTCTTAGTTAAGGCCAATTCATAACCTACTTAATCATTACATTAATTTTAAAATGATAAGCATCACTCAACAAGTGCTTATTCCACTATAGAAAAAGGAATGTCGGAAGCCCCCTTTAACCAAAATAGATTATGTTAGTTGATTACTCAAGACATCATGAGTTATGAAATGAACCCAAGAGAAAGCATTATATAGAACTTGTAACCTTATGTTGACATGAGGACTAAACTAATTATGAACTTGTAAGCAAAAGTAATTCATAGAGTTATTAAATGTGATCTTTTTGAATATTAATAAATTAATCTTCTTATGTAGCAAAAAAAAAAAATATATCATAACAAGTTATTATTTATCTACATCAACATTTAAGCAATTCATTGTTTTAAACATTTCATTGATGGAATATAATGTTGACTTTTTGAAGTAATTGTAACTAGATTTCATATAACCCTTGAAATGATTTGTGTTAAGATTTCTCTATCTAGTATCAATACCATAATGAACTAATCATGCTATCAAAATGAAACAATAGATAATCATTAACGAATCATGGGTATGTATGTTCCTATTGTAAATTATATGTATCATTCATTTTACAATGATGTCATGAGATGATCTCATTTGTAGAATAAATTAACAATTATAAATAATTAAAATGTAATAATGATAATTAATATTGTGAAAATTGCATTGATTCAATTAAATTTGTTGAGAACAAAAAAAAATCATAACCAAAACTAATTATTACGAGTTCCCAAAAATACTTCTAAACATTATCAACTTATTAGATTCAAACATAAAAAATTTAAAACAAACAAATTCCAATAATCATTCTTTTGCCAATTCATTCCTCTAAAGTACAAGTTTAGATTCACATGCAAAATCATTTCTACACTAAAGTTCTCAATTCCACGAGCATAGATCTAAACAAAAGGCAAAAACAGAATTAACTTGTAGAATCTAAAATATGTATTTACCCTCTCACATTAATAAAACAACCAAATTGATTATACTAGAATTACAGAGATGTCAGTTAAATAACTGTCAAGATGATTGAGTTGCATGAATCAACCATCGAGTTTTTTATTGAACATTATAAGCATCAAAGCAAGAAGTATAAAAAAGTAAAATTAATAAGCATGCCATAATACAACGCTTTTCAGGACACATACAAGATAAACAATTGGTTGTCAATGGATGCCACCCAGATTTATCCATTCATTAATGAATCGGCAGGCAAACTGGCATTAAAATGTGTCTCCTAGCTCCATGCTGTAAGACAATCAATATTCTCATCTTGAGAATATCCTGTTCATTTGAAAATCAGCAGCCATTAGATGTGGGCTGCAGTTGGGAAGCAGCTATAGATTCCAATACCCATGTATGAGCTGCAAATTGAGCTCCTAAAGCATCTGCTAGGGACTTAGCTTGCTTGAGCCTGCCTCGGACGGACGTGCCCTTCAGTTTCTCAGTATGCTTATTTGTTTCGGGAAGTTCCACATTGTAAAGCACAATAGTACTATGGCAATCCGGGTGGTCCATTATAGGTTTCCTGTGTAGAACTACACCCCCTGCAGCTGAAATCAAATCTTGAAGGTAGCCTTTAAGAGAGGCGGTAAACTCGCCACTAAGATAAAAGCTTAGCCCTTCAAACAGTTTTGGTTCCTGAACATCAAGAACTTAAACGTCAAAAAATCCCTTCCTTGTCATCGCAGGATTGAGCAACAGTTATACCGTGAATTTGAAGTTGTAGTCTGAAAGATAGACATACCTGTTTCTCAACGCGCACTCGGCCACGCTTTGGTCCGTCATAGGTGTCATGAATATCATGAGTTATTTCGAATCCATCTTCAGGAACTGGAGACCCCTCTTTGAGGCATGATGTGATCCCTGCATGACATTATTCCGTCAATGGACGTGTACTATGGCTGAAACTCATTGTTTTCTACTCTGAAGAAATCTTTAAAAAATAAGTCCGTTCTAGCCAAGGAAATACTGAGACATCACAAACAGCAATAGTGGTCTAAAACCTACAATCTGTCTTCAGTATCCATTTCCCTTCCAAGATTGCCATCAAAAATTTCAGCGTTCTTCTACAAGCACCATTTGCATCAGTAGATGCAATTACATGGGTCACTGCTGGACTCCATGTCTTAGATATAGTTGCACCAATAAGATTTGCAAAATTGTTTAGAGTTTCCTGCATTTAAAACACGATTTCCTTATTAACAGCAGATTGCTATAGCATTTGATAGAAACAACATTTACTTTTGACAATTTGACACATATGATATACCTTCTCGGCTGTATCAAGTGCAGAACCACACAAAACCCACTTGCAAGACGGACCTGACGGCCATGTCCATCTCTGCCTTGGTTCGGAACCTGCAAGCATAGTAGCAGAGCTTTGGGTACCTCTGCAAATGTCAAGTGCATAATAGAGACAGTATCAGCACAATCAAATAAAGCATCAGAAATAAATCATTATTGTCCCTAGTCAAAGCAAATCCAGCATTAACCTGCAGGGTGTTGCCTCTGTAGGAGTCCTTTTCCCCCTTGTACAAAGGGAGCTATCCTGCTTCAAGCTTTTAGACTTTCTCTCCTTCGGAAATTTGCGTGATGAATGAGTAGGGCAGAGCATAACATAATCATCCTGCAGACACCACAACATCCAACCAACCACAATTCACGCTTAAGTTTATCCTGTGCAATTATGGAAGTTTCAAACAAGGCACGAGATTTTATTTCTTACAATATCCCATCTGCACTCTGAGTTAGATAATGCACAAGGAACATGAAAGCTCCTGTGGCACTTTGTGAAACAGCAACCAAGAGCTGCTCCCTTCAGTCCGCACATACTGCACTTGATTTTTATGCCTCTTGATACTTCTGTCTCAAGATTCATTATACAATCACCTTTGAAGTAAACAACTGGTGCCCTGCAATTAGTTCAAGGAATTTCAATATATTTCGATCATTGTTGAATCTGGGTTTACATGTGCTAAATTAATGGACTACGATATGAGCCAATCCAAAGGGATGCTAAAGGAGAGTATTATGCTGCAAACTTAGCAGTGAATATCAGATCTTTGAAAGAAATGAAACTCTACTCTTTCAAACCCTTACCATTCAGCACAGAACTTATGCACATGCACAACATTTGATGGCATCTCTTTTGTTTTAGTTACCGCTCTTCCATTGCTGTAATGCATCATCTGACCTGCAGCCTGGAAGATTGCAATATTAATTTGCAGTTTGATAGTGACGTGAGCTGAAATATGTGGATGCTGGAACCAAATAGCAAAATGCTCTCACCTCTGAATCGCCAGAAGTTTGACAAAAAACGCAAACAATTTCATTGTTCAATGTGCTAGATTCACTTCTGAAACAACTTCCAAAGGCTTCTGGCTGCAGCTCGGTAGTGTCAGCTGGTGTGGTTGTCTCTAGATTACCGCCACTGACAATGCTTCCAACACCATGTTGACACTCTTGTGTTACATTTAAAGCCAAATGTTCATGTTTTTTGTTTTGGGCAGTACTAGAAATATCCAATGGAAGGTGGCATTCTTGATCTCTAACTTCAGTGTCACCATCTATCTTTAAAACAGCAGTATCAGTTGCAGGCCTATTTGTAGGCAAGCCAAACATAACATCAAATATATCAGCTGCTGTAAAAGCCAACTCCTTATCTGAATCCAGCAAAGGCTCGTTGGTACCTCCGCTAACAACAGAATCCCTCACATGAGAGAATCCTTCACCACCAAGATTCCTGTCACTGCTCCTTTCAGGCTTCCTCCCTCTCTTCCTCTTGCCAAGTGCATTTCCACTGGCAGCTTCTGCCTTGGGCCTAACATTTCCACTTTTCTTTCTTTCATGGCAAATTTGTTCATCGCTACTTAAAAGATCAACCTTTTCTTTCCAGAATGGTTTCTTTGGGAAATCTGCAGTTTCTGCATTAGCATTTTTATTACTGTTGTCTTTATCTGATTCCTGTCTCCTTTCAATATCGGATACATTTGCATTAACTGGAATAATTCCCTTGTGGCTCTCATTTATGCCATTGACAAGTAATGCATCATCTCCGTCCAATAACTGCAAAGGCTCACCAATACCTCTGCTAACAACAGAATCCCTCACATGAGAGAATCCTTCACCATTAAGATTCCTGCCACTGCTCCTTTTAGGCTTCCTCCCTCTCTTCCTCTTGCCAAGTGCATCTCCACTGGCTGCTTCTGCCTTGGGCCTAACATTTCCACTTGTCTTTCTTTCATGGCAAATTTGTTCATCGCTACTTAAAAGATCAACCTTTTCTTTCCAGAATGGTTTCTTTGGGAAATCTGCAGTTTCTGCATTAGCATTTTTATTACTGTTGTCTTTATCTGATCCCTGTCTCCTTTCAATATCGGATACATTTGCATTAACTGGAATAATTCCCTTGTGGCTCTCATTTATGCCATTGACAAGTAATGCATCATCTCCGTCCAATAAATGCAAAGGCTCACCGATACCTCTGCTAACAACAGAATCCCTCACATGAGAGAATCCTTCACCATTAAGATTCCTGCCACTGCTCCTTTTAGGCTTCCTCCCTCTCTTCCTCTTGCCAAGTGCATCTCCACTGGCTGCTTCTGCCTTGGGCCTAACATTTCCACTTTTCTTTCTTTCTTGGCAAATTTGCTCATCACTACTTAAAAGATCAACCTTTTCTTTCCAGAATGGTTTCTTTGGCAAATCTGCAGTTTCTGCATTAGCATTTTTATTACTGTTGTCTTTATCTGATTCCTGTCTCCTTTCCATATCGGACGCATTTGCATTAACTGGAATAATTCCCTTGTGGCTCTCATTTATGCCATTGACAAGTAATGCATCATCTCCGTCCAATAACTGCAAAGGCTCGCTGATACCTCTGCTAACAACAGAATCCCCCACATGAGAGAATCCTTCACCATTAAGATTCCTGCCACTGCTCCTTTTAGGCTTCCTCCCTCTCTTCCTCTTGCCAAGTGCATCTCCACTGGCTGCTTCTGCCTTGGGCCTAATATTTCCACTTTTCTTTCTTTCATGGCAAATTTGTTCATCACTACTTAAAAGCTTAACCTTTTCTTTACAGGATGATTTCTTTGGCAAACCTGCAGTTTCTGCATTAGCATTTTTATTACTGATGTCTTTATCCAATTCCTGTCTCCTTTCAATATCAGATCCATTTGCATTAACTGGAATAATTCCCTTGTGGCTCTCATTTATGCCATTGACAAGTAATGCATCATCTCCTTCCAATAACTTGGGTGCCAACTGAATAACCTCTGGTTCTTTTGGAGACTGCATCATAGAAGAGTTTGCTGAATCAGACACTGATAAAAAATAAGCATATGATAAGCCCTACCATAAAGAGCCTCAGCTAAAACCAATAAACAGACATACCTGTTGTTTTCTTGGGCTAGAGTTGAGCTCGGGTGAGCAGGGCCTCTGAGTCCATTCAAACATCTCACTATCAAAGGTGTCAGGAACTGTGATCCCAGTGTTATGTTCATCCTGTTAGAGAAGTGAAACAAAGCCACAGTATGGGTAAAGACACAATGTGCAGTTTTTGCATTATCAGGTCCTAATTCAAAAAAATAAACCACCATTGTATGTACATTCATGAGAAAGTACAATACCAATTACATTTCTAGAGCACATCTACTAATGCATGGGCAGTATCCTCCTTTCACAAAATTAAAATCATAACAAAGCCCACTGTTTTAGAGAAAGTATTGGTTAAGTCCATACTCATTTCCATCAAAAAACAAAAAGCAAAGACATACCCACAAAATATAGCATTCCTGCATTTAACAGAACATTGGAAGTAGGTAGGAGTCTACTCACATTTTGAAGCTCACAATGGTAACCTTCATCATCAGAATCCTTGAGATCACTAAAAGAAGGACACGCAGAGGGTGATGCCTGTGTAATTTGAGTGAACTGAGTGGGCTGCGAATTTGGCATCTGAGTGCCATCAATTTCTTCAATCTCGCGGTCTCTGAGCCAAAAAAAGGGTGATAGTAAAGGATTCCCATGTTCATCAAGTAGGACCCTATCAGTCACAGGAGCATCTTTGATGGAATTTTGAGCAATAACATCTGTTTTAGGTTCTGATTGGAGACATATCTGACTATCAGAATCAAAATGCATATTATCCAAACTTGTTAAAAGCAGATTTCCATTAATACTGCCTCCCTCACTTTGGGATACCTTATCTTCAGAGTTGGAAAGTTTGTTTAAAAGTCTAAGAGGTGTCTCCTCAACACTACCAGGTGGGTACAAAGAGACCTGAACCCTCTTCTTTGTTGGGAATGAATGCTTCACAGGCTGATGAGGACTCGGAATAGCTTGAGCAAGAAACTCTTGTTCAATATTTTCTGTTCTGGTGTTTTCTTTTACTAGATGAGATGAAACCACTGACAATCGAGAAGGTTTCCCACCGCATCCTTTAGCCCTCTTGGGCTTTCCCTCAGATTGTACAGGCGGTTTTCGCTTAAGACCACTTTGACAAGAAGGAATTTCATTCTCCTTGTCTGCATCATCTGATATCATGCATCATACAATGGTGAATCCAAAAGAAGAGAGCAAATGTATTTTATATTCAAAGGGGGCAAAAAAACAAATTTACCTCTAGAATCTTTTGACATGCAAGGCTGTGAACCAAAAAGATTAACACCAGCAGCAATCTCCATATTCCTATATATCATTACTAAGCTATCCATGTGAGGTGCAAGACGAACCTCTGCAATCACAAAGTTGCACATCATTAAATTAGAATAAGGGAAAAAGCAGAGCTCTGGATCATATCACCACCCTTGACACGTATAGTGAAAAGACAATCCTAGCAAGCCCACTAATAGTAAACAAGTTGCCATGATTGGTGAGAGGAAACAAGTCCTTTTGGAGATCATTATATACGAGTAAAAAGTGTTCAATACTTACAAACAATTTAAAAGCATTAAATTTAATATAAAAATAGACAAAACTTTCAAGCTAGAGCTAAGCCCATGGATAAGAAAACAAAAGCTATTTAACCAAAGACCCTCCAAATACTATTACAAAAACATTATATACAAAATAAGAGACTGCAAATTACCTCTACGTGTACATGGTACTTTGCAAACCGGGCATACAGATGCAGATTTTATAGACCTTAAAATACAAGCACTGCAAACCAGATAGACAAGTAAGGTAAAAATATAAATATCCACCATTCACCAAAATTTTAATTTTTTTTTTCATTTTTATATTCAGCAACCTCCAACTTACTTGCAAAACACATGGTTGCAGGTGAGTGAAGCCGCTTGATTCAGCAAGCTCAAGCTACAAAGAACAGAAGTAGAAATTAAATTTGATGCAAGTATAGCCAATTTAGAACCATTAAACTTCATAAACTTTAAAATTCATGAAGCTAAAGAAAGTTTCTTTGAACTTGATAATTTTACTAATCAAATTACTTGCATGTAATAACTTGCAAAGAAAAATGGCATTACAGTTAAGGCCATAAATTCCATTCAAACCCAAGTGAAAATTGCCCACAATTTCTCAGAAGTTCATGCAGTAAAATGGTAAAGCTTTAAACAGGTGGATTCTCTGGAAAAATCTAAAACATGCATTGCCCCACACATCCTTACAAAATTCATGTATATAAAAGCTGTGAAATAAATTAACAGCAAATGAATCCCAGACCCCTATAGAAGCAACCACAGATTATTAGAAAAAATCCACGTGTTTCATCAGGCAAGCTCATACAATAAGACAATAAACCCTTAGCAGAGTATATAATCCCCTGAAAGCTTCAAGCACTTGAACATCTGACAAGAATCAAATCTCATAGTAATTTTACCCCATCAACAACAAAACCCAGAGATAATTGTTGCAAATTAAATTCAAATCATGTCTGCCTTAGGGCTGTGGCCCAACCATGAACCCTAGGGAGTTCACTGTGGTGGGTATGGGTTTAAATCACAGCCTTCCTCTCAGAGATGGCACTTTATTCCAAGTATCCATAAAAGAAACAAATTAAAAACATCATCTTACTAAAGAAATATAGAGATTTCATTCCTGTCCCCGCCCTCCTTATAATATAAATCTTTTTTAAAGGCTAATAAAACCCTCGAAATCGGCACAGAAGCCCTGGGATATCTCAACCCTCGGAAATGAGATCACCAACATGAGATTTTGGGTACTCTTCTTTACAATATAAAATCAAATAGGTTTCAAATCTCAGAAGAAAGATTAAACGGAGAAATCCAATGAAAAAGAATGGCATTGTAAAGAACATTTATGCCACCATTGAGCCTGTAAGGCAAGCTTTTATGTAGAGAAGGAAGGAAACGAAATCAAAGTGAAGAAAGGTGATTACCAGATTGGGCATTTGAGCTCTCTGCCCATTTTGTCGAGGTGTGAGGCAGTGGAAGCCTCCGCCATGGCACCTGTGTTTTGTGATGAATTTGAGAGGGGACGGGGGCTGCGCTCTGCTCCTAGCAATGATCTCGTCTTCGCCATTTTTTTCGTGGCAAAACAGGCAAGTTTCTTCTCACATTTGAATGGGCGTGATATTTGAATTCGGGATCCATAGATGCAGAGGAGGGAAAATTTTGAATTTCATACCCGATAGAATTGAATTGAAATGGATTCCAAATGTTTGGCGCTCATCAATTTGCGTTTTAAATATCTCGTAATTTTTAAGGTTACCTTTTGCTCACATAGCCGAGAGGACGCAAAAGTACGTAGGCACGGAGAGTATTTGGAAATTAAATGTTTTTGTTTTTGTTTTTTATTATTATATGTGACTTCTATTTATTAAAATAAAATTATTTTAAAAATGAGATGATATAAGTATAGGTATGATCATGTGTACATTTCATATATTTTTAATTCATTTTATGTTTATTTTAGTATATTTTTAAACATTTCATATATTTTTAATTCATTTTATGTTTATTTTAGTATATTTTTAATAAGTATAATTTTGATTATTATGAATTTTTTTTAAACGTTAATTATCTTAAAAACAGTATATTATATATGGACATGATTTGTCATACAACATAACACATATTTCATCGTGTTCAACATCTTTATGTTACTTGGACCATACTACATACATTAGTTTTCACACATTCAAATTTTCATTTCCCACCTAAATACTTGTTTTTTTCACATAACTCTAACCATAATTCATCATTAATAGTAAGTGAGCCTTAAACATGTTTATGAGTGGATTTATCTAGAAGGGAAATCATCTAACACAATTCACTTTTTTCAACATATGCTTACTATTTTTAGACATCTAAGACGTCTTCTACTATTGCACACACATACATCCATATTCATGGCTTCCTACACCTATATCTAAGGCCACACATTCCAAAATTATTTCAACTACTTTTGTTGGAACACGCCTAAGAGTTTGATTAAGGCAAGCCCCTAAATTTGTTGAAGGAACCAATTTCCACATTTTCAACATTAAAAAGCACTATAGGTGCCCAAAAATTAACAAGTTGACATGGCAAAAATCTAAGATGGCTAAGAATCCTAGTAAGCCTAAAATGACATTAATCGAAGTAAATTTATGATAGCTAACATATATCTCCGAGATGAAATCCCACATGTCAATATTTTGCTCCTAGCTTTTTCCTAGCGTCATTCTTTTCTTTTCTTGACTTATTTCGTGCAACTAATTTTTATTTTGTTTGTCTTAGCAAATTTTTCATGGTTTTTTTATTAGTTTCACCATGACAAATATTGATTGTTTATCATGGTAGTCAAGTCATTTACTACAGTATTTGTTTTTTCAATGTGCCAATTACTTTGTTCTTCACAATAATTTACTATTCGTTGTGGTATTCTAATGTTTCCCTTGGTGAATTATTAATAGGTAAAGTAGTGAATTCATCTATTTTTTACGTACAAATGATTATATTTTAAAACACAAGTTTCCCTTCAATTTTTGGTGTTTCTCATGCAAGCAACCTCAATCAAGATTCATTATTCCCATAGTTTATTTTAATTATTTATTGTTTACAAAATCCCCAATCCAAGTCATCTATAGGGTCCCTAAAATTTGAAACCTACAACTAGTACTATGTACCATATTTCTTGCTTAACCATTGTACCTTGCCAATTTTTCAACTATTGCATATAGTTAGTCAGTGTTCGACTCTCTTTGATCTTTGCTTGTTACCCCTTTACCTTGGAGATTGACTCGTAAATTATGTCAAGAAGGGGAGGGAATAGCATAAGAGATTAGTGAGGATTTCGTTGCTAGCTTCAAATTTTCCTCTATATCTGCAACAAACATACCAAGTGTTGATAGTTTATAGTGTTCTTTTAGATTCAGATTTTATTTTGAGAGAATAAGAAGGATTAATTTTTTTAAGAGTATTTGTTTTAGTTGTAATTTTGTTTATTAGAGTTAAAATTGTTGAATATGAAAGATTAGTTGTTTTATCATTGTTTCTTTAGTTCTTTGGTTGAGCAGTGTTTACTTCTTCACTTCATTCAAATTAAAAGATTAAAAATAAATTATTGCAATCAAAACATCACACAAGAGGGAATTTGGGTTAAACTAAGTTCATTGCTCTTGACTTGAAAGAAAAATATATATTTTTACACCATTCAAACAAATCATCTAAATCTCTCAAGAAATCCTTCGTCATAGAATCATTTTTGAAACCTTTGAAAACATCTTAGAGGAAGTTCTTGAATGAAAGAAAAAACATGAATATCTTTAGTGGAATTTTTTGTAGAAGAAACCTCTGTCAATTCATCAAATAAAGAAAATAATCTATTATCTTAAAGATTTATTTATATATTGTGATTGCTTGGAAATATTTGTTGCACATGTAGTTACCATTGCACCAAAAGATTGACCTATTAATGCTTGATACAACCGCCAAAGTTAACAAATCCACGAGAGGCAGTTAAGCCATGTCACGAACCCAGGCATTGCATTTCACAACACAAGGAGACCAAGGGCGCACACCTTGCAACAATCCCCCCTAGCACAAGCGAGGGATTCAAACCCGTGAACCTGGCTTTGATACCAATTGTTACACAAACAGTTGTTGTTGCACCAAAAATTAACCTATTAATGTCTGATACAACTGCCAAAGTTAATGAATCCACAAGAGGCGATTAAGCCATGTCACGAACCCAAGCGCACAACGCAAGGAGTCCAAGGGCACACACCTTGAAACAATATTATATATGCTTTTGACTATTTGTGGTTTTTTAGAAAGACTGGCCATGTATTTAATCATTTGCAAACACTTTATTTCCTCAAAAGAAGCAATTTAAAAAAAAATGTTTCCCTATAATTTTTCAAATTTTATTTTCCAAAAATATTAGACATAGCTTTCATTTAATTAATTAATTTTATTTAGTTGATTAGATATATTGAATCAAATTTATTTATTATATTGATTTTTATATATTTAGACAACTATCTATTTTTAGTTAATTCTTTCATTGTATTTCATTTAATTAAAGAAAAAGAAAAAAAGAAAGAAAGAATAGTTACATATCATTTAGATGTAATTTATTTATTGATGTAACTAGATTGATTTATTTATTTCTCTTTAGATTATTTAGGTCATTCAAAACACAAAATAATATTAATATCACCATTAAAACAAAACCAAAAATAAAATAAGTTCCCTCAATAAATAGTCTTAAAACAAGGTTTATAAACATAACATCTACAACAAATATATTCAAACTAACAAACAAGTTATATAAAAGTAAGCAAACAACTTTAATTAAACATGTACTTGTATCTTGGGTTACAACCAAACCTAAAGAGAGAGTTTCTCCTATTACAACTTGACATTCTAGAGGATTGAATAGTAATCATCATCATTCCAATAATTTTGAGATCCATGCTCCCTATTGAACCAACACCTTGACCACCTATACATTGATTATTACCAAGTCTACATGAAAATGAAAAATAATTACACCATCTAATCATTCATCCACCAAGACTACTACTTTAATTGTTACTACCTTGACCCCAATCATAGGTTCATATCCATCTATCCAAATAAAGGATTGTGTATGTTTTGACTTCATTCATGCATGAAAGACAAGCCCTTTTGCTAACCCTTTCTTATTCTACCTCAATTTTTCTATATCTCTCTCTACCCATTTATTCGATGATAATTATAGGACCTTCAAATATGTCAATTTTCAATAGATCTAAAGGATAGGTATCCCCATTCTACTAGGATACCATAATCATCAATAATTAGTAATTTGAATCAAATAACTCTATTATAGATAGCAAAGACAATACAAACATTATAATTGTTGAGAATAGGACAAAGCTTAAAAAGCTCACACCTCCACAATATCTCTCAACATTTTATCACCCTAGATCACTCATACATATGTCACCATGCATTGGCACATACATCAATAAATTCTTGAAAACAAGAGTGGAATAGGCCTCACCTCTTATAGGGATAAGTCAACCAACAAGTAGACCAACTTAAAAGTGACAAAGCATGCACTCATACCATTACCATTGTCAATCCTAGCAATATCATACCTTTTGAAGTTCTTCATTCCAATGAAAAGCCCAAGCAAGAAGTGGAGGCATCAAAGCATAAGGCTAGAAAATGTAATGGCCCATCCCTAAAAAATAACTTGTATAGAATTTTGTCCAAAATCTAAACACATAAATCGACTTCCATTTAACCATGCAATGTGCTAATACCTTCAAATATATCATAGAAAAGGGGCTCACCATTGAGAAATCTCTTATCACTAAGGGCCTTGTCAAAATATATAAAGATAATAGAGATCATACATATAATTATAATGACAAACCTCACATTTGGGCTAAAAACAAGAACCTCACCAATGATGGGGTAGCATACAACAAACTCATGCAAAATATACAACTCCCATCAAATAATCAATAAAGCAACCAAAACACAAATCCTCTAAGGGGACCACCAAGACCTAATAACAACACTAGATAAAAATACACTCCCTTAGGGGAACCAACCAAAACAAACTTGAAAAAGCTAACTTAAACAAGTCTTATCAAGCTTCTAGAGCTAAGAAAATATAACAAACTTCAATTCAAACCTTCATGGTATAATGACAACAATTATTGTGAATACCATAAGACAAAAAGGCACAAAAAACCTAACTATATGAGACTTAATAACATCATACAAGATATTATCGACCAAGGAGAAGTAAGCCTAGATAAACGTCCTAGAACCTCTAGAAATAATGATTTGGGGATTTACAAGGACCCAATCTCGAACCACGGTAAAGGAAACAACTCACGTAAGAGAAAGGACTATAAAAAGGTCAACCACTCCTATGATAAGGTAGTGGGACATGTCCAAGACTCAAACAATCACCTTTCCATCATTATTATATTTGGTAAGAATATTGAGTGTGGAGTCACCACACGATGAGGGAAATTAACCATTCAAGAAGCTCTACCACCATCTAGGAACTTAATTAAGGTGCTACCTACTGATTATAGTCTCATACAACATCTTAAGAAAACCCTTACTCAAATATCCATTTTAGAGCTTCTTAGGATATATCTAGCACACAAACAAGTCCTAGAAAAAATAATCTTGGAATCCTTTATCCCTACTAACATAGATACCAATCAATTACAAGCCATGGTAGGGCATATTGCATCCAATTACTAGTTAATTTTCATGGAACAATATCTTCCTTCCATCGCATATCACAACCATGCTCTACATCTAGAAGCCTATGTCCACTTGAGCATAAAATCAAGAGAGTCTTGATAGATGGTCGGGTTGGCTTAAATATTTGTACCTTGAAACTAGTTAAATAATTGGGATATTCTAAAGAGGTCATTGAAAGAAAAAAGGGAATTAATATTAGGGTCTATGATGACAACAAACATGAATCAAAAGGTACTATCAAGCTTCCTATCCAAGTGGGTCTAGCTATAGCAAAGGCAAGATGTCAAGTCTTGGATCTTGAGTTACCATATAGCATTCTCTTAGGACACCCACAGATATATTTCATGCAATTCATCCCTTCAACTTACCACCAATGCATTAAAATTCCCTACAATGAAATTGAGGCCACCTTTCATGGTGACCCTCAACCTTTCTATTATTACAAAAACTTGGAAGAGAAATATAAAAAACTACTCCAAGTTCCAAACAATGATATCACCCTACACTCATCATCCTACACCGATCCATAAGCACTAGCTTCATCATCTACCACTTACAAAATCCTCCCCAAAATCAAGATCCAAGTACAAGACAATGGTTGTGGTGATTATAATCTCAAAAGGTAATTTTATGTAGGACAACTTTTGTCTTCTCCTAAGACATATGGGAAATCGCAACATATTGATAAAACCTCCTCTATTATTAAATTTGCACCCAAAATTTTATCCAAGTGGGGAGAGCTAAACAAAGAATTCATAGAGGAATATATTTCCCAATGGTTTTACCATGATGAATAGAAACACACTACTCTACTAGTGGATCAAAATAGAAAAGCTTTATTGAACATTAATAACATGGGATTCACAGGGCATAGTGTCCTTGGTCTACATCAACAAGGAATAAGATAACCCATTGTTATATAAAAATGAAAGAGATATCAAGGGCTTGGATATGGTTCGCTAGACAATGCTACCCCTAACATCAAGAGTATCTCTAGTGAGGTAGTTGAAGCCTCTCCCATAGATAATGCTTTTAACAATGATACCATCGAGGACTCTCTAATGTACACCACTAGCTTATTCAAAAATGCATCCATCAACACCGTCATGCAACCTTATCGTTCACTTCACCTCTACCTGATAATGAACTCAAACTTATCTACCCCCAACTCATTGATTGGGACCAACAACATTGATGAAGCTATTGTTGAGTTCATGGGATTAGAGATGCCATGCTTCTATGAGACCAAAAAGTATGGTTCAACATAGAGCTCAACGTGAAAGCATACTTTGAGGAGAACCTTGAATCCTTTAGCCACAAAATTGAATACATAAAAGTAAAAAATAGATCCCTAAGTAAAAACCACAATGTGGTTGTTTTAGATCAAGAAAAAGTAAAAAAATGGACATATCCAAGGGTGAAAACCTCTTTGAGGTGCCTAAGGATGAAGGATTCGACCTCCCAAATATCACTAAATATCAAGATAAATCAATGGCATTAGTAGAGGATTCTAAGCAAGTGAATGTTGAAATTGTTGACAAACCAAAGATTACAGTCTACGCAACATCTTTAGATATTGAAGAGAAACACAATTTCACATCATTCCTAGAAGAATGTAAAATCAACTTTGCTTGGTCTTACACTAGTATTCTTGTACTAGATACCACACTATTGGTGCATCACTTAACAATATATCCGGGAGCTAAACCAATCAAATAAAAGCTATATAAAATGCACCCATAAATTTCACTACTGGTGAAATTAGAGCTGCAATAATTATTGGAAGTTGGTTTTATAAGGCCAATCAATTATCAAGAGTGAGTTTGTAATCCAATACCAGTTTCTAAACCCACTAGGGGCATATGAATTTGTGTTGACTTCAGAGATCTTAACAAATCTTGTCCTAAGGATGACTTCTCATTGCTTAACAGACATAATTGTGGATTTGATAGTAGTTCATGAAATTCTTTCACTCATGGATGGATTTTCTGGGTATAATCAAATCCACATAGCACAAGAAGACCAACATAATACATCTTTCACATACCCTTAGGGTACATACAATTGGAATTCTATGCCTTTTGGTCTTAAAAATGTGGGACAACATATCAAGGAGCCATGACAATGATTTTCCACGACATGTTCCACAACATTATGAAAGACTATGTAGATGAAATATTAGCTAAATTTGTCACCAAAAAAGAACATCCAGAGGTGTTAGCTCAAATATTTTATAGAATCAAAGTGAGGCTTAATCCAAATAAATGTGTATTCGAAGTCAATTCTATAAAAAATGGGATACATTGTGTATCAAAGAGGTGTTGAGGTGGACCTAGTAAAATTCAAAGCAATCATTGACATGCCTCCTAAAACCCTAAAGAAACTCTTAAGTCTACAAGGGAAGCTCCAATCTATCAAAAAAATTATATCAAAGCTAGTGAACAAATGTCATCCATTTACTCATCTCCTACATAAGGAAATCACATTCAAATGGGATGGGAAATGTCAACAAGCCTTCCAACATCCCAAAGATTACGTAACATCACATCTAGTGTTAATGCCTCTAGTGGTAGATATAACTTTGATCCTATATATCTGAACAACAGTAGCATTCAGTTCTCTCTTGGCACAAAATGATGACTCAGGGAAAAGAGAGCAATCTACTACATCATTTGAACATAATTTAGCTATGAGCTTAGTTATAGTCCTATCGAGCGAGCATGTTTAGCAATCATCTTTCCTTCTTAAAAGCTTCAACACTAAATGCTTAACTATCAATTCAAGCTCATCTCTAAGGTAGATCCACTAAAGTCTATTGAAAAAATCAACACTCACAGGTCACATGGATAAATGGGTCATAATACTTAATGAATTTGATACATAATATATAGATATGAAGGCAATCAAAGGATGGGTCATAGTATATCAACTAGCAAAAGCACTGATATACGATGAAAATACTCTCATATTATATTTCCCAAATGAAGAAATATTCACTGTTACTTATACTAGTCAATGGAAGTTATACTTTGATGGATCTCATACTCACCATGGATCAGGGACATGAGTCCTATTCATTACACCCTAGGGTGATTGCATACCAAAGTCATATCAACTAGAGTTCCCATGCACAAACAACATAGTTGAATATGAAGCTCTTATTATAGGATTAAGGATGGCTATATAATGGGATATCAAAGACCTACAGGTTCATGGTGACTTACAACTAGTAGTGAGACAAGTCAATGATGACTATCAAACTAAAGATGACAAACTAATTCCATAAAAAATAATGGTAGATAGTTTCAAATAGTACTTCATTATTGTCTCATTTAAGCAAATACCTAAAGTCAATAACAAGACATAATATGTTATGGAAACCATTGGGTCTCTCCTAGACATGCCACATAACAATTATAAATGTGAGTTCCTTGTCGAGCAATTATTTATACCAATATTTAAAGTCACTGAATCATAATTTGTGTACAAAATTGTTGGTCCCAATTTCCCTTGATACCATGAAATTTAAATTATCTTCAAAATGGTACCATACCACCTACCCTTACCATAAATCTAAGGAAAAATTTTATCCATCGATCATCTCACTTCACCATCCTTGGTGACACCCATTATTGAAAGAGTCTTGATACTACATTACTTAGATGCCTTAACTCGAAAGAAGCTACAACTTCCCTATGTGAGGTACACAAAGGTGATGTGGGTTGCATTCTAGTGGCCCTACCCTTGTTAAGAAGCTATTGGATACTATTGGCCTACCATGGATCAAGAATCACATCAGTTTGCTAAAAATTTCTTATAGTGTTAGCAACATGGCGATCTTATTCACACACCAATGCAAGAGTTGCAACCTATTACCACACCATGGCCCTTTTCACAATGGGGATTTGACCTCATAGGAAATATTTCTCCCACATACTCCAATGGTCGTAAGTTCATCATCATTGCCACTTATTACTTTTCGAAGTGGATAGAAGTAATCCCCTAACCTATATTACCAACAAATAGATATCCAAATTTATCCTAAAATACCTATTTTTTTAGTATGGTGTCCCTCACACCATCATCAGAGATAATGGAACACCCTTCAAAAATTAGTATGTCTGAGATCTTTGTGCCCAATTTTATATCCAACACCACTTTTCCACTCTATACTACCCCCAGGGAAATGGTCAAGCTAAAGCATCTAATAAGACCATCCTGACTAGCACTAGGTCAATCCTGCCTTATGGGCCTACCATACTAGTATTTGAACATCTACTGGTCCTACATCATACTCCTTAGTTTATATCACCAAGGTAATCTTGCCTATTGAGGTTGAACTTCCTTCATTAAGGGTGTCGTTGCAACATCTTATTGACAATGAAGAACACAAAGTATCAAGAATACATGAGCTAGAATTGCTAGATGAAATATGTCTCAATGCACTAAATAATCTCCAAGCCTACCAAAATCATCATTGTCATAGTTATAACAAAAATATCAAGAACAAAAAATTCCAAGTAGGTGATCTAGTCCTCAAGGAGAATCAAAAGAACCAACTAGATCAAGCTAACAAGGGGAAATTTGAACCAAATTGGTTAGGACCATTTATTGTCACATCAAGCTATGGATTAGGAGCTTATCAACTAGCAAAACCTGAAGGTGAGCCCTTACTAGAGCCCATCAACAAAAATAATCTCAATTGGTTCCATGCTTAGACCCATCAAGATATCCTATTTTCAACATCCAAAAATTAACAAAAAAAGAAGTAAAATATCCAAAGTGGTAATTTGGACAAGTACCTTGGTGAAAACCTAGCAAATGGGTGCCATGTGTAAGGAGCGCCATCTACCACCTTTCAAGATTATCTTCCATTCAATCCATAATAAATCTAGCATCTCATCCATATACATCCATTCACCCATCATATTTTTGCCTCACCTAGCATGGCTTGGTAATTTACCAATATCTAGCATTACCCATATTACTTAGCATCATCTTAGGATCATCTCATCTAGTCCCTCATAAAATGATCCTACATCTAATTGTGGGTATTTTCTTAAACCTACTAGTCATATTGGATCCTTGTTCATTACCTAAAATCTCAAAATAAAAATAAAAACATCCAAATAACGTAAAATCCAAAAACATTCAAATAACACAAAATTCAAAAATATTCAAATAACGTAAAATCCAAAAATACCAAGACAATGCAAAATCCAAAAAACAGCCTCAAACATTCATAACATCTAAAAATAATAGATATTTCAAAAATCTGAAAATATCCAAATATCTCAAAAAGTTTTAAAATAACCTCAAATACATCCATCACAATAAAAACATTAAAAAAATTCTAAAATTTTCAAAAACAAATCAACACAACTCACCTAGCCATGATAAAATCATCGTCCATAATAAACCTATCATAACTCTCATATCTAATGAAGTAAGCAAAATCAAATGTGGTAGTCATCAAAACCTAGAACATTGATGAAAATATACTAGCATTGATCATTGTTAGAACAAACCCACTATCAACATATCAATTGCCTAAAGCATATAATTCAACATCCAACATCCTCTCCTAATGGATATATCGTTCCTACAATGGGCACAATCATGTATCAACAATTATAATCTCTCTGGAAAGAGATACGATGGATTTGATACATTTTGTCATTCAGTATTTTCTTTTTTTTAATATTTTGTCTCATTCCACCGCTTACTTGAAGCCACCTTGATCTTCAATATCTTGATGTGTCTAGAGGAGTACATAATGGGGCATGGTCATTGCTTTCATCTACTATGTTTGTGGGATGTTCTTGTAATACAACTATTGTCACTAGGATTGCACCCGTACTACAAAACCTTCTAAAGTTATGCAATCCAGTGAAACATTGGAATAGTTTTAGGTTGTGGGTACCCTATGATGAAACTAAACCTCCAGATTCTAGGTTGGTTCCTATATGATGATCAATTAGGTACTTGAATTATCTATTTTGAGAAAAGGGTAAGAAAGATTGAGCTGAATGCATGAACTAAAATTAAAACTTTGATGATGCACCTAATTGGAAATCTAAGTTGCAACTTAATTCACAAATGATTACTCAGTACCCTCCTTGCACAACTTGATCTGATAGCCTAATCACCTAAATGTTTTATACAGAGGCCTTGATTAAATACAATTTTGAGGGAAAACACTTAGTTTTCATGACTAAATTGACTAATCAATTAGATGCACAGTGTATAACCAGTGAACTTAAACTAAACTACATCCATATATTTATGAAAGGAGACAAAAATATTAGAGGTTTTGATACTGAAACACAATAATCTTTTGATTGAATCCCACACAATGACGACGCCTAAAATCTTGAAGGAAAAACTTGAAAATACTGGAAATTAAAAAGAATTCTTCTACAAATTACAAACTTAATTAACCTGTAAAAGTTGTTGCATAATCTATTAAACTGTGAAAAATGAGTTACATGAAGTCTCTTTGTTGAAGGAAAAGTTAGAAAACAAGAACCAAGGAAAAAAGAATAACTTTTTCCCATAAATACAATGTGAGAAAATTCCAAAGTGTGAGAAGGTGGAAGAAACAATTCATTGAAAGTGAAAACCGCATCAAAAATGTCTCCCACGAGCAAAAGCAAAACTGGCTGAAAATCGGACTCTCCAATGCTGTAAACTGAGCTTAAACAACTCAAAACTCCATGTCACAATATATGTAATTGAATGGTAACTCGAAAATGGCTCTTGAATGTGTAGAGGTGGCACTAAAAGTGATCTGAGAGTGAAAATATCTTCCTCAAATGCCTCTCACGAGCAAAAGCAAAAAGCCTCAAAAAAAGGGCCCGCAATTGAAGTGAATTGAATCCCATGCGCTACATACTCCAACTAATGTCATGCATGACCAAAATATCACGTGAACTGGCATGAAACTGAGGTAATGTGTCAAGAATCTCCATAATTTGCATGATTTCAAAAGAAAAGGACTATGTGATTAAATATTAAAGATAATCAAAATGATCATTGTAATATTTAATAGGTGGTGACTCCTCCTTTTATATTACATACATAACATCTTAAATATTAAGGTAATCACCTTTAATATTTAATTACAATGGTTACTTTTGTCTAACTTCACGCAATAAAAACAAGCTAAATGCTCCTATTACAATGCATGCTATCTCTTTTCATTGCCTCTTAAAGGCAACACATGTTTACTTTGCATTTATATAACACTTAACAAAGTGGCTTATAGTACGCCACTTATTAATGTTTACATTCAAATTTATTTTAATGCAAAAATAAAAAAAAGAGAGTTAACTCTTTCGAAACTCATGCAAAAACATAGTAAAGGTATTAGTGGGAGGTATTTGAATTTAATTCAATGAGATAAAAACCCAAGTCAATTTAGGGCATATGATAAAACTTTGAAGCCCTAACTTTCATTTTACTTTGCACTTGAACCTTGGAGAAAAGTTTGCTCTGCACACAACCACCAATATCAGGGTTTTGAAGCTCGAATTTCACCATCTCATGCTGCTTTTGTTGAAATTCTTCAGGAAACTGATGAGAAATTGCATGGTAAGTCCCTTTTTAGTCATGAATCTAAATGATAGCACCATTTAGAATGCATTTTTAGGCTTTTCTGGCCGTGCCCTCCATTATTTTCTGATGGATTTTTATCTTTTGTGTTTTTTGTTGATACCTTTGCATCTAAGGTTTCCATGAGTAATATCTAAAACTCCTTGTTGTGGCATTGGAAGTTATTCTCTATGAGAAAAAGAAGTAAGTTCTTCATATTTGAATTTTTGTATTTGCTTTTGCTTTTGTCTATAAAATTTCTTGATTAGAGTGAGCAACAATGATGAATACTCCCTCTTGTTGTATGTGTTTTAATTTGGAAGGCTAGGCCGCGGTCGTGGCTCATTTACTTACCTTTTGAAAGAAAACAAAAAGAAAAGATTTTTTCCATTTTGTGACACACCTTCTTGAAACCCTTGTCTGGAGATGGATATTCGATCTTCCATTGTATGCAACATAATATGTAAAAATCATTCATTTAAATTCACCTCCAGGTACAAAAGAAAACAACTAACCCTCTAAGTCATCGCTTTTCCATCTTTGTTTTGAGGGTGTGTTCTTCATGCAGGTTGCGGGCTTCTTCCTTTTGCCTAGGTATTTGTTCTTTATAAGAAGAGAAAACTCAAAGAAGAATTGTGGGTTTTGAAGCTTGACCTCCATCCTTTTAATATTGATAAAACACTCTTGCTTTATTTGTAAGGCCCACAAAGCTCTGGGTTCTTCCAATACCCTGTACAAGCTCGAGCTTTTTCATTACAACTTGTCATGAATATGCTTGTCCCTTTTTGTTCACTTTTCCCATGATCATTGTATAGTTCTGAAAACTTTCAGCTCCTTCCATTTGTAATGAGGAAATGCATACTCATTGTCCTTAAAATGGTATGATTTTATACATTATGAAAGAAACAATCAGAAAAAGTTGTACTGAAACCATGATGAAGCTTTTGTTGTGTTGCATCTTATCTTTGGAATAGAACACTATCACATTATACTTCTATTGACTGTGTAGTAGCATTATGCATTTAAATTGATAGGAGATTCTTACTCTTTCTTACTAGTTTTTGTATCCTTGGTCTCTTTCATGCTTGAATAGGACTGTTATTGCTTTGAAAGCTAGTGTTTATGACTTATGACTACACTTTCCAAAAGAGATTCATCATGAGTCTTTTTGGCTGCTCCTGAATGTTCTCCTGTAGGTCAACAACACTCTATTGTATTCAATATCTCTGTAAAAAGGATGTTATTTTCTTGTGCCAATCATTTTAACATCTATGTAAATTCAACATGGTGAAGACTATACCGAATCTAGACATGATTACCTTCAGCTACTATGATGAATGTTCCTTGTATGAGATAGTTTATTTATCATGCCAATAATCGCTGCTTGATCAACTATTCATTCATGGAGAATGATGATTACTTTTATTTCATACTATTGTCCCATTCAATGAGTAAACTTATGCATTCAATATGGTCCTTGTTTCGACTTCATTCATTATATTGAAAAGTTGCATGGATCATTGTGGTCACTTTTCCTTACATATTGTTTATGTCATTGTTTATGAGCTGGGCTCAACCCTTGTGGGAGCCACATTTCTCACCACTCATAACAATATCTGTTGATTGAAATGATCTAATTATACCTATACCTGCACACTAAATAAAAAAATTACCAAAATAATTGAAGTTGAAAGCTTCCATTGAACTTTGTGCTCCCTAAACATCTGCCTTTTTTGATGACTTAATCATTTGGTGAATGTCTGATAAGATGTAGGTTACATTTTTGTTGGCAATATAGGCACGAGGAAGGATGTGATTTATCATTGCTCTAACGCCATCTTTTAACAATATTGTAGGAAACCATGGAGCTTGGAGTTGAAACAACCTGGAGGCATTGGAGACACAACAACTTGAAGACATAAAGTATAAAATGATTCATCATTACAAGCAATGATGAATCACTCCCTTTTTCATGTTTACATTATCTTCAGTTGTGTAGTTTACAACTTTACTTTGTATTCATTATTTGATTATGAAAATCAAATTAAGTTACTCCCACGGCTTGTGTGGGACTTTGGTTTTTACAATATGAATAAAGCAGTATTTCTTATGCAAATTTATGAGTTCTTCTATTACAAACATTTGCATAATCACACTGGAAATTCACAAGTAATTAGATTCTGGAATATAACGAATACTTTAGCATAAATTTTGTACCTTTCAATGAGGAATGCAATTCAACTCTACCTATTTTGAGTTGTAGCTAAAAATAGGTAACAACAACCATGGCGAATACTTTCCTTGTGTGTGCAGGGATAGTTTTAGGAAATACAATGACCTTTTCATATCAAGTTCTTTATAACTTTTGTGCATAAAGCCTAACTTGCTTTGAAGATTCAATCCCTCACATGATCAAACAAGGTTTTCATATGTGAGGTATGAACAAGGATTCCTATTTTTTTGCAAAGTCAAATTCCATGCAATAAATACGACGCTACCCTAGTTCTTAATACCTTGGTGCATAGTTTCTACTTGCTATTTCAAAATAAGGATTGCTCTACATTATTTGCCATAACCTAAAGAAAATGAAAAATAATCTATCATATCTTATTTCCAATAAAATTTGAATCATTTCAATAACTATAGATTTCATTGATCAACATTGCTCATACATCTATTCATCATTTCTTCTATCTTATTCATCATACTAACTATTCCATCCATGTATCATAACATAAACATAAACATCATAATTCATGCATCCACAAATCATCATAACATCATAACATCATAACTCTTGCATCCATAACATCATACAACATGCATCCATAAGCATAGAATCATCACATAATCAATCATATATATATGCATCATAAAAAATATAAAAAGAATCATAAACATCTCACCACATACATACATCATAGAATCAAATAGAAACCATCACATGCATACACCATAGAATCATAATAACATCTATAACATGGCATCATATCATAGTCTCATAAAATTCCAATCTCATATCATATGTATCATCAAAAAGTATGTCATGATACAAAAGGGCTATTAAGAGTCGTCATTATATATACACCATCAAAATAATGTGTCTACATCTAGTATTTGTACATCATATATATACAAAGACATATAGCTACATGGAACTTCCCCTCTCCCCATTCCAAACAAGAGAATATGGGTGGGGAGGAGCAACCTATTATT
This sequence comes from Sequoia sempervirens, assembly GCA_007258455.2. Lineage (NCBI taxonomy): Eukaryota > Viridiplantae > Streptophyta > Pinopsida > Cupressales > Cupressaceae > Sequoia > Sequoia sempervirens. The sequence continues at coordinate 211,547,395 of VDFB02000007.1, read as the reverse complement.
CTAATACCTATTGGGCCCTAGGAACCTATCCTCCTTATCCATGTTCTCCTGATTGTCCAGGCTGCTATGGTTGTTTTGACTGAGGTGGCTATCTCACTAACCCTCCATCTAATCTACCTGCTATCCCTATGGCACTCTTAGCTAATAATTTGGGAGATCTCCTCTCAATCAGCACCAAACCTCATATAGAGTCCTATAGTAGGTAGCCTCTTGGGTGAGTACCCTCACCTCCCTCATATGCTACTCCATTGGGACCATAACACCCTATTATGCAATCTCTAGTTGTTGTCACCATGTCTGCTCTACATCCCTCTCTGTAGTCAGTTGGATCACTTGAGCCCCTCTTGTTGGTGACAAGCTATCAATGTATCCCTCTTTTTCGTGTATTATGCTACTTGAATAGTTACCTCTATATCCATCCCTCTCTCAGCGAGCCTAATTTCGCTTTGATAAAGCAACTACAAGTTTGATGTCATCAATGTCTCCACCTCTCTATCTATCATCTCATCTCTCATCTCCTCTCGCCACAATTGCAACAATCTGCTAAAAATGTGGATCCTTTTGCAGTACTTGATTGGGAACTCCTCCCATGGCTACCTTAGTTCTCTACCACTATTGGTGAACCATACCTAGCTCCTCCTCTCTCCTCCTCGTACCACCTCACCACTTGGGTATGTAAATATCAAAGGCCTCTATACGACCTAGTATACATCATAATCAAGGTAGTCCCCACATCATCTCCTCCAGAAGCCCGGGTCCACTGCATTAGCATCAGGTCAATGAACTTTGTAATGACAAATCAAGGGCTCATCATGATCCCCCACTCACTAATATCTCATTGAGTATGAGAAAATAAAGCAAGATAATCTACAGTAGCTACATCATGTGCCTATCCAAACTGCCTCCTAACCCTGCTAGGTAGGTGCCTCTCCAAAATATGAAGTGTCTTCCCAATAAACTATTAATTTTTCCTACAATATGGGAGATGGACATGGTCATCTACCTAGGCCTCACACTATAACTAGGGCCTCCAAATAAACTCATCAACCTCATCAAGGACCCTCTGCTAGTAATCCAAATTACCCAATCTCTGTTGAGTCGACATGGTATCATATTTGTAGACATAGGTGTCTCCCACTTCCTAAACAACATCCCCCACTAGTCATGTGACAATGATTTTCTCCCACACCCACACGTACAATAGTGTAACTCCCATTGGTAAATTGGTGGTTAATTTGTATACCACCTAGTAAATGTCATGGTATAAGTAAGCCAATATACATGGACCCCATGCATAAACAATAACATCATACATCATTCACTCCAACACGTGACCCTATCCAATAAAAAATTCCCTGGATCACTAATCAGGAACAATCAAGCTCAAAATTAATCCTCTGATCACCAAGATAACATCATCAATAAATCTAATGCACTATCTAAAATCTATCCATCCAACATCAATCTCCAACTCATTATCATGAAGGACTCACTCTAGAGCCTCTGTACCATAGTCGGTGTCATAAATAACTCATGCTCCCTTGATTGGAATCCTCAATATCCACACATCCTTGATGATGATGGTGGCCTCTCTAGTCAGAAACCTAAATGATGAGGTCTCACTATGCCACCTCTTGATAATATCGGTCACAAACACTCAGTGTGCTCAAATCTCTGGCATGAAGGAAACGTGATATAAACTAACAACACCTAGAAACTTGAAATCCATCTCACTAAGATGGGCTATCCGATCTAAAACCCTAGGCTGATTCTCCCTCAATAAGATATGATCTAGGATATCCTACAAGCATAATGCCCACCACAACAATTTTCCAAACAAAAAATAATAATCTAAATATGCAAATGCTTGAATCAATTATAACTTTGTTTCAAAATTTTCACTTTATCCTAGTCATTTGTGACCTTTTTTCAAAAGCATTGCTTTGCCAAATCAAATTCAAACCAATTTTTAAAAGTGTCACTTGGTCATAGTCAAATGTGAGCCAATTTCCATATGCAACACAACTTTTCTAAAGTGTTGCAACACCATCAAAAACATCACATCAGGTTTCAAACGTGTCACGTCAACTTTGAAAAGTGTCCATTCTAGATCGATGCATTTAATTGACCCCCTATACCTAGTATTTATTACCTTTAGAACTACGTTTAAGTATGAAAGGGTTCAATACATACCATGGAGCTTCTCTAGTAGGCCACTGGAACTGATGAACTCAATTTGCATGGTGTGTAGTTTGTAGAATGACAATAATCTCTACAACTTCACTCAATAATCTCTCTCAAAGTTCTAAAATCCATAAGCTAGGAGAGCACAAATGAGGTGAAAATAACTCCCAGGGGCCTATATCTAGACCCCAAAAGCCTAAATTTCACCCATCCCATCCCTCGCATCCCACTTTCATCATTCTCCAATATTCTTGATCAGTTTCATTGTTAACCAGAACTTGATTTTCATCCCCTTCTTCACTAAGCTTATCACATCTTCTTGTTGTGAGCCCAACCTGAAAATTGTTCTTTTTGGCCAACCTTTTGAGGGGAAAACTTATCATCTTCTTATCATTCCTTTGTTTTCTAGGGAAAATTGGGGCATCATTAGTATTACGTATTTTTTTTCCAAATCGGTAGTATGTCTTTGAAACAACACAATAGGTACATTGTCTCAAAGAGGCAAAAAATGTAAACACTTAAAACTATCTAATGTGTCACACATTCCCCTAATTCACCATTTTTCATCATTTCACTCATTATTCATATTCCATCACTTTTAATTAAATAATTTCTGATTATTTTATTAAACTAACTATTTTTCTCTATTAATTAAATAATTTTAATTATTGACTAATTAACCATTTTTTCCTCTATCACCTTAATTAAATAATTTTCATTATTTAGTTAATTTTTAAATATTCTTCTATATCTCACTTTAATTTCTAATTTTCTTCTCATCCACCTGATTAAATAATTTATAATTATTTAATGAAGAATCATTGTTTCTTCGTATCTCTCATAATTAAATAATTTCCTAAATTTTTAATTACCTAATTTTCTATCGTAATTAAATGAATTTTTAATTCATTTAGTTGCACATTCCCTTCAAGATTGAATATTCCAAAATTCAAATTCAAATCAATTCAAATTTGAAAATATCTTCCAAAATTTTAGGGAAGAGCTTCAGTTAACTAGACCTTTCCTCTTCATGCATGGTCTCTCCACCCTTCAATCACTCTCCACCATTTATTTCATCTTTCAATCTCGATTGTCAATCAGATATCCTGAAATCTATAAAACAAGCATTAATCCTTTATTAATGATCCCTAAAAGTTTAACTAATTGGTAATTCTCTCTAATTGAGCTTCAAAACAATTAATCCTCCATAGCCATCAATATTTCAATATTTTGCATAATTGGGTTTATGTTAAGCACGAGCAATCCAACATATCAAGGCATAATTCAATAATGGAGTAAGGACTTGCATTCTTGGGTGAGGTAAAAGTAGGGTTTAGTTGTTTAATTCTCCCATTTCTTATTTATTTCATTTGATTTTAACTTTTCACTTTGTTGGTAATGGGTTTAATTTGGTCATGCAATGTAAAAAAGTGTATACACTTACACTTTTACATTATGTTTTTGGTCCCCTAATTTATTAGACTTAATTAAGCTTCAAATTTACCAAATTAGGCATTTCAAAGCCTGGTTTTACCATTTTCCAAAAGGGGAACCAATATTAAACAAATGTATTCAATCATTAAATTTACCTAGATCAAATGTGTCTTGGAAATTTGGGCCAAGACCTATTCGTCCAAGGGCAAATGGGTTCCCCTCCTTAGCCATGACCTACATTCAAATACGTTCTTGGTGGTATTTTGATGTTCAAAATTTAAATATGAGATGTCGGCTTTTGGAATCTAATTTTCAAGAAATTGGATAAACACCTATAAATACCTAGTATTTTTATCATTTGAAATATAACATGAAATATATTGGTAAACTTATGATCAAGAGCACTATTGAGCAATTCAAGAGTAGCATATCAGAGCATTATTACAACGATTTAATATCCAACATCATGTCAAAGTTTACGTGTGTTCATGTTCATGCTATGTGAAGGCTAACATTGTTATATGTCTCCAAGCATTCAAGAAAATTCAAGAAAGCAAGATCCAAGACCCTTGAAGAGATGTGTATGTCTTCAGTCCTTAAAGGAATCTATTGAAGGGTGGTGTGTTGCATCATTGTGTTCATTCATCATTTCCTTCATTTCCATTCAAGGTTTTATCATTGACATTGCCATTTTGGAAGTGAAAACAATAACACAAGGTTTGACTAAGGAAAGCCCCTATATGGCACAACATTTCCCCTCTTTGTGAATGTGCAAGTTGCAGGTTTGAAAAGGATTGAAGAGAGATTGAAGATCCATTTTGTGTTGTTGCATTTTTTGTCATCAGCTTTGTCAAGACACAAAAACTCACCTACAAGATTTATTTATGATATTCTAACCGTGGGATAGGCATAAAACAAAAGCTCACATCTAACATCAGAGGACCCTAAAAGTTGAGTAGGACACCCTTACAAGGACTCAACGACCACATGGTGACCCAATCCTTGTAGGTACAACAAAACCAATTTTTTTGGGCAGGTACATATCAGTCTACACCTTCCAAATCTATTGAAACTTGACTGTTTTTGTTTATTAGTTGTTAGATAATTATATTTATTGCATTAGGTCATATAGTTTAATTAGGGTGATCAATCACAATCATTTCTAAATCATTCCTATCCTCAAAAGGATGCATATCTAGGTTTGATTGGCTCACCATTGCGGTTGATATTCAATCTATCTACCTTGTTGATTTGCATCCCAATGAAACTATAGAAATGATGGAATACACCCTAGCTTTGGTACATTCAACTTAGGGTGCAACACATTTTTATGTTTCATTTTGGTGAACCCGACATTTGACATCATAACTTTATGATTTGGTAGCCTTTCAAACCTTATATCTAGGTTTTTCATCATTATATTGTCTTGCATTTCTCATTTAGGGTTGCATATTACATCATAAAAAATTATAAAGATTAAAAAATATTGCATTCATATTGCATCATAGCTTGAATTGTAGTGTGTTTCAAAATTGCATCCAAAAGAGTGTCATTTTGTTCTAAAGTTGTCATATATTTGCATTTGCATTTCATTGAAAAAATCTGGAAAAGCATTCATTGTAACACTTGTTTGTAGATAGGAATAGCAATCTTAGACATTTTCTAAACATTTAGATTTTGAATTTTTGAAGCCTTGTACAAGGATCTAGTTGCCTAGGAGTGACCCGGTCCTTATACAGGTGTCTCAACAAACTTTTTCACATTGATTTGTCTCTATCTGCTCAATTGCACTATACTTGCATATCCTTGTTTGGAAATCAGTAATTATATATTTTTGAACATTTTTGAATCTACTTCATTTGGTAAAGAAAAGTGCATTGTATAGAATCAAAATTTGCATTCAAATGTTATCATTTTTCAGGTTCATGCATCTTACAATTAGTCAAATATTTCATTTTAGGTCTAAAAGTTGCATTCAATATTGTTCAAACATTTTCAACATTGCTATATATCTTCATTGTCCTTTAAATTGGAAAAATTAAGAAAATTATGGAAATTCAGTTATTGTTTCAACTATTTGCAAATAGAATTAGGATCCTTAAGTAGTTTAGTACACAGTCAAAATTTAATTTTTCAAAACCCTTGACCAAGACCTAGTCGCCATTGGGCGACCCTGTCTTGTTTGTCTTGGCTACACAATTTTTGTTTGAGATCTCTATTTTTGTGTTTACTTTTTGTTCTTACTTGTTGTTTCCTATTTCTAGGTGTTTTTTGTCTTTATTTTGTATTTTTTTATTCATCTTGGGTGCTCTTTTAGTGTTGTGAAACTTGCATGAGTTTCACAACCTGGTGTCCTATTGCCAATACTCTAATGAGGCATAGTTCTAGACTCATGTCATCCAACGCTGGTTCTACATTCGTTGTGGATCTTGAATTTTCTAACTCCATGAAAAATGTTGTCAATACTCAACCCATTTTGGATTCCATCCTTGGTGCCACAATTTCCATGACCTTACCATCAACCAATGTCATTGATGTTGAAACCATGGTAGATCATGTCCCTCAAGGGAAACTAAAAAAATTGGACAAATCCTTAGAAAAACTTTAAGATTATGTGAGCAAAAAATATATCACTGTCACAATGGTTCATGTCATAGATAACACGAGGAAAATGCTTGATAACGATCAAGGATTAGAGGTAGTGTGTAGTCTATCCCACAACATAGACAATCATGTACCTACAATGGCTAGTTCTGCTCAAGCTTTGGGACATACTCAAATCCAAGGAAAAAGTCAAGTTTCTCTCCCTACAACTATAACCTCTATTCCCACATGTGTAAACCCAATTGTTACCACAACGATGCAACCAAGCGACAACATAGATCTAACTTTGGATATTTCCACTAGAAATCCTTATAGTTTTGTTGACTCAAACATCATATCTCCAAACCCATCAACCTTCAAAAAATTCCAATAGAGTTCTCCACTTAACACATAAACACTTCCACCATATTTTCCTCATTTCCAAAACACAACAAGCAATGATTATGTCATAAACTAACTCTTGCAAAATGTGTCATCCTTCAATAAAAAATATCAACATTAAACCAAGCTCAAAATAGACAACCATCACAATACATTGTAAAGAGCCCATTATCATTGGAGATATTGAAATCACAAATTCTAAAAAACATAGAGATACCCCACTTTGAGAAATACAATGGTAAAGGAGATCCTAGCAACCATATAACAACATATACTTTCATGTGTAGTGACTTTATTTTTGAGGATAAGTTGTTAGCTAAACTTTTTCCTAGGTCATTAAAATACATGGCCTTGGAATGGTTTTGTTCATTACCCAATAATTCAATTCACTCATTCAAAGAGATTTTTGATGATTTCCTTAATCATTTCCAAGTTAACATTGGTCCCAAGACCAAGAGAACTAATTTAATGAGATGCAAAAAAAAACAAGGTGAAAAGGTTAAAGATTTCATAACCCGCTATCAGTCAATATTATCCTAAGTTAATCTATCTCTTCTTGATGCAAAAATCCAAAGAATGTTCACTGATAACTTGTAAAAGGAACTAAGAGAAAATTCCTCTTTCATAAATTCCCTCCTTTATAAGCCTGTGTATGGTGCTTCGTGACTATAAGAATTTGAAATTAGAAAGTATGAAGAAGCATCTTCATCAAATCATATTGAAAAATCTGAGCCCATACATCAAAATAATTACTAATCATTCAAGAAACCGAATAAGAGCTTTCTAAAGATAAATCCATCCCAAACAAATGGTGTGCCTCAAGTTGCTGCAATAAGTCCAACACCATACCAATTCCAAGCAAGAGATAGACAATTTACCCATTTTCCTGATTACCTCCATTCAATTTTTTTACAACTTTTGAATAAGAACCTTATTTGATTGCCTCTTGTTAGACCAGTGGATACCATCAAACCTCCACCACCACACTTCAATCCAAATTCCTTTTGTCACCATTATTGCACAAGTGGAAATGATACAAAATGATGCATGCGTCTTAAACATCAAGTTCCAGACCTCATTGATTCTAATCATATCTAGTTGGGTGGTGTTAATGATCAAGGGAATAAATCTATCACCTCGCCTAACCAAAATTTGTAAATATTTACCAATCCAATGCCAAATCATTCAACCAACTTTATGAAAGCTAGTGAAGTCAATAATGATGTGATGAATGTTGATAAGACCAAGGAAATAATTTATGATAATAAGAGTGATAATGAGGATGACCTACATGACATGGTCGATCTCATAAACATTCAACCTCGTAAGGGCCAAACAACTTTGTTACCTAACATTACTTTCACTGATGATGATGCACTTAGACATGTGCCTGATGGTCCTCTCTACATTGTTGGTCGTATCAATAAAAAACCTACATAAGGAATACTTATTGATCCCACATGTGCGTAGAATGTGATCAACAAGGAATTCTTATTTGTGCTTGAAATTTACCAAGATTCTTATGAACAATTGAAAGCATGGATTAAAATGTATAATGGTTTTTCTTGACCTATGATAGGTTCGATCACTCTTCCATTAAAGGTAGGACCTAAACAACTAGATGTGTCATTCTCCATCATCCCAATTTTGAACCAATTTCGTGTGAAGCTAAGCTACTCATAGTTACACTCCATGAATTTTGTCTCGTTGGTTATTCACAAGTGCTTAAAGTTCCCATTTGAAAACAAGATATTTACAATGCACCATAGTGGATTCAATCCTTTGTGGGTTATCGTGAGAAATTTTCATTGGATTTATTTTGGCTTGGACCTATGGAACCTATAAAGCCTTGTAGAAGTTTCTTTTTCAAATTATATCATAAGTTCAAAGCAAAGTATATAGAAAAATTATCTTTTAGCAATATTCTTGAGTTTGATAGGTCCATGATTTTTCTTTCTACCTAGCCAATTATGGATGAACCTATGATTGATTCAAAGTACCTTCCAAATAACCAAGATAAGTACACCATAGTTCCTCCACCCATCTCCTACAAAATACCAAGAGATAACAAAATGATTCCTTTTGTGCCTTCAAAGATAAAACAAGTTTAAAAACCTAAAGAGACAATGGTTTCCCAACCCTTGGTGGCTCCTTCAGTTCCTCCCTTAATCTTGAAGAAAAGAGACCAATGGTTGATAAACCAACTCCTAAACCATCACAACTTGAAAATCATGCTAAAAGAAACCAAAATGCTAAAAAGCGTAGGCGTAGACATCATGTTATTTCTCACCAATTAGAAGAAAAGAATAAACTAGCACCACCCACACCTATAGAAACAAATCAAGAAGAAATTTAACCTCCACCAAAACAAGAAATCAAACAAGAAAATTCAAATACAACAATCATAAAACCTCCCATTGTGATAAATTTGGATGATGATGATGAGATTGCTAAGATTGACGAGGAGGTGCATAATGAGCTTAATGTTTTATTTTCAAAGAAAATAAATTTGGATGGGGGTAACCGTAATGATTCTCCTGATGAGATTGACCCACCACGTGTTGCACCTAGTGATGCTCCTAGTACGACACTTGTTATAGAAACTTTAGCTAGTTATCTGCCTTCCATTTATGATGAACAAGATTGGGATGCAAATGACCTGCTTTAGGTCGGCTCACATGTGACATACAAATTTATGTTTTCCTTCTATGTTATCTGTGTTTGCTTGCATGTAATGTGATCTCCTATATTGCGTTGCTTGGCGTGCCTTTTTTTGGTAAGTTTTCTTTGGAGGATTTGTGTTGCTTTTTTGGCGCAAGGATACAAAGGAAATTAATCTATCATGGAATTATTCTATTTGTATCTCAATTTGTTTATATGTCATAAACTTTATCATGTCTTTGTCTTGTTTTTTCCTTTTGGGGACTACACAAGACATTGATACATTTAGGTCTTCCATGTTGACCCAAATTCTTCTTTGTCTTCTCTCTTTGTATGCCATTCATCCATTATATTAATTGTTTTATGAGTATTTGGGGAATGCTATCAGTTTCAAACTCTATTATATCACTGTAGCAAAGACGTATACTATCCCTAGATCTGTGGATCCCTCAGTGTACCTTTCTATGTAATTCATGGCATTGTATTCTAGGGGCAACCCCTTATCATGATGTAGTTTATTTGGAAACATATCATTGGCATAAGGATTTCTAAATAATCTCGTGTGATCGTTTGTTGCATGACATTTATCATTATCCTAATTTAAAGTAATTGATCACAACATGGTGTTTAGCAATTTCTTTAAAGTGGGGGCATACATTGGCATTATTTATGCTTCACTTTGTTCACAGGCTGAACTTAGTGATGCGTTTAAAATTTGACATTTTCTTGGCTTCATTTTGTTCATAGGCCAAACCTAGTGTAAGCATTGGCATACCATTTTGATCATTTTTATGGCACCTTATCAAGGTTATAGGGAGTATAACTCTTTGTATGGCTTGAAGAATTGGTACACACCTATAAACCTGGTGTGTCCTTCCCATTTTTCCACTTTTTCATGGGCACACCTTGTAGACCTAGTGTGTGTCTCACATTTTACCTTGTCTTGGAGGCTCCCTAGTGAATATTGGACATCACTATCCCTTGTGAGTAATGCATTTCATGGACACATAGCATAACGCAACTTGCTAGTTCATCTTTTTCTTTTTGAATTAATTTTGACATTGTATGTTTGTGTATCTTGTCTTGTTGCATATCATATCATACATGTGTGTTCCTTTGTGCTTATGTTGGTTTTCCATGGGATCTTGGATCCTGGGGGCTTGATCACCCTCCTTGATCCTTAGTCATCCCATCTCCCTAGCATTTGTACAATCGAATCTCTCTTGAAATACATTTATCTACTTTAGTGTGAGTCTAAGCCTAAGTTCATACTCTCACTAAAGTGAGAGCTAAATGTAGTGTAAAAAAGTGTATATGCTTACACTTTTACATTATGCTTTTGGCCCCCTAATTTATTGGACTCAATTAAGCTTCTAATTTACCAAATTATGCATTACAAAGCCCAATTTTACTATTTTTTGAAAGGGGAACCAATATTAAAAAAATGTATTCAATCATTAAATTACGTTGGATGAAATATGTCCTAGAAATTTGGGTTAGGACCCAGGTATCCCTCCTTAGCTAGGACCTAAATTCAAATATGTTCTTGGCGGCATTTTAATGCCCGAAATTCAAATATGAAATGTCAACTTATGGAATCAAATTTTTGGGAAACTAGATAAATATGCACAAATACCTAGTCTTTTAATCATTTTAAATCTAACATAAAATATATTGGAAAACTTATGATCAAGAGAACTATTGAGCAATTTGAGAGCAACATATCAGAGCATTCTTATGAAAATTCAAGATACAACATCATGCCAAAGTTTATGTGTGTTCATGTTCATGCTATGTGAAGGCTAACATTGTTATAGGTCTCTAAGAATTCAAGAATTCAATCAAAATCAAGAAAGCAAGATCCAAGACCCTTGAAGAGATGTGTATGTATTCAGTCTTGCAAGGAAGCCTTGAAGGGTGGTGAGTTGCAACATTATGTTCATTCATCATTTCCTTTCTTTCCATTCAAGGTTTTATCATTGACATTGCCATTGTGGAAGTGGAAACACTAACACAGGGTTTAACTGAGGCAAGCCCCTATATGGAACAACATTTCCCCTCTTTGTGAATGTGTAGGTTGCATGTTTTAAATAGATTGAAGAGATCTTGAAGATCCATTTTGCATTATTGTATTTGTTGTCATCAACCTTGTCAAGACACACAAAAACTCACCTACAAGATTTATTTATGGCATTCCAACTGTGGGATAGGCATAAAACAAAAGCTTAGATCCGACATTAAAGGAACCCAAAAGTTGAGTAGGACACCCTTACAAAGACTCAGTGGCCACATGGCAACCTAGTCCTTGTAGGCACAATGGAACCAATTTTTTTGGATAGGTACATATCAGTCTACACCTTCCAGATCTGTCAAAACTTAACTATATTTTTTTTATCAGTTGTCGGATAATTACATTTATTCCATTAGGTCATATAGTTTAATTAGGGAAATCAATCAAAATCATTTCCAAATAATTCCTATCCTCAAAAGGATGCAAATCTGAGTCTAATTGGCTCACCATTGAGGTCGATAGTCAATCTATTCACCTTGTTGATTTGCATCCCAACGAAACTATAGAAATGATGGAATACAACCTAGCTCTGGTACATTCAACTTAAGGTTCAACACATTTTTTTGTTTCAAGTCAATTAGGTGTTGGATTATGATTTGATCTAATCCTTGTGTTTTTTTCCCTCTTATCTTCGTTCACAATTACCCCAAAAATACACTTCTTAGGATTGAGAGAAATACCTGATTCTTTGCACCTATGGAGGATTTTTTGCAGGACCCACATGGTGATTTGTTCTTTGAAAATAACATGAGGCCATCCATATATATAATAATTTATTTTATAATCAATCCTTTGAAAGCTATGCCCATATCTCTTTGAAAATTCTTCCCTACATTGATGAGACCAAAAGGCATTTGTCGATATGAAAATGTTCCTCACTTTGTGGTGAAGACCATTTTTAGTTTGTCTTCTTCTTTAACCATGAGTTGGTTGTAACTTAAATTTACATCAAGAAAAGACATAATTTGTGACCCATTGACTATTTGGAGGACTTCATCCAACGGAGGCAATGGGTAGTTTTCCTTCTTTGAAGCTCGGTTGATATTTCTGAAATCCACACAAAGTTTGATTTCTCCACTTTTCTTTCTCATCAATACCAGATTGGCTACCCAAGTTGAATGTTGTATTGGATATATAATCCTAGCACTTAATAAATTTTGTACCTCCTTTTGTGTCAATTTTTTTACTAAAGCATTAGCCATGCATTACCTCTGTTTGAAAGGTTAGATCTTGGATTCAAAGGAATTGTATGAGTAATCACTAAGGTGTCATACATATTTAACTCCTCATAGATCCAAGAAATAACCTCTCTGTAATATTTTAAGGTTGTTACTAAATCATTCCTTTCCTTTGGTGTACAAATTGTTTCAATAAGGACATCTCTCTTATCTTGCTCATTCCCTAGGTTATGAGATGTATTTACCTCCCTTTGAATTAGGAGTAGTATTCTTGGATTTTTCTATATCATCTTGGTCACATATCCTCTCTAATGCAACCATGCCATTTGGAATGGTGTTGGTCCTTAGGTTAATGATACCTTCCTCCACCATTTTGAATGGATCTTTGTCACATTTTTCTATGATTTGAGCAACATAAATTCTAAAGTTGGCAATGAACTCAAGAATGTGTTGATCATCCTTAAATACCTAAAAAATTGTGATATTATTTGTAATTGATGGTGAGGGCACTATCTCCATAGAAAACTTCTTTAATCAGGACCTAGTCATTGGTTGTAAGGAAAACAACAACAAGGGAATCTATAATATAGTTCTTTCTCCTAGGGATTGACCTTATGTTGAAAGCATCAAAATATTCGATCAGATCCCATACTTTTTTATTGTAAGAAACTAAAATTTTGTCGTGGCAAGCATATTGGATTCTTATTTTCCTTACTATTAGCTGTGAATTGTCTTCTACAAACAACTACTTAACCTTCTTTTGGTGGGCCCTTAGCAATCCTCAGATTAATGCCATGTATTCAGTCATATTGTTTATGCATGTGAACTATAATTTGAAGGCTCCTAGAAATTATTTACCTTGTGGATTAATTAGTTCAATCCTGACACCATTTCCTTGCTTGTACTTGGACCCATCAAATTTGAGCTTCCACATTATTTTATTCTCCATATTTTGGAGATGTGATTCATCTTTTATAATGGAGACACTTTTCTAAATGAGTGTATCGAGATCTCTTCGAGTATCCTGTTCAAGTTTATGTGGTCCTTCATGTTTGGGTAGAAGACACTCTTGTAATGTGGTGTTTTGGGAGGAGACCTGATTATGTATGCTACTGTATCTAGTTTAGCTTCTAATATTTTTTGTTCAATATTTTCAATGATCCCATCAAATGCCATCTTTTGATGTTTTGGGGTGAATTTCTTGACATGTGTCCTCTCTTCCTATTCTTGAAATTACATCAATTTAACCCTTTCCATTGCATCCTCACAAGCGGGACAGGAAAATTTAGAATGGCTTTGGTTGTGAATTTGACATCATCATGACAATAGAAGTACTAAAGCATCTACATATTTTCCAAGATTAGTCATATTGTCATACATCCTATGCAAAAAATTCTCAAAAGATGTGATTAGTAGATTCAAACTCTTGCAATCCTTTAATAGAGCTATCTTCATCTATTTTTTCATCATTAACCAGAGAAATCATCATAATGTCATTTATTTTATACACTCCTAAGTCCATTTCTATGAAAGCCATTTCATTTGGTGCATTATATGTTGTGATCATGTGTTTTAGCTTGGGTTATGTATCTATCTTTATTTGGTTATTTAATCCTCCCCATGGTAACCATAGCTGAGTTAAGTCTATGGAAAACTAGCCCCTTAGATACTTGGTCCATTCTCTACAAAGAAACATACCATACATTTCAGGGATGTCCACCACATGAATATCAATATATTCTTGGACATAGGGGTCTAAAGCTAACTACATACGTATGTTTTTCAGTTCACCTATGATCTTGACCTCAATTTTTTCAAGCTGCACCACTACTCTATTGGCCGGTTTAGGGGCCATCCCTAACTCTTGGCGGATTGAGTACGGCATCAAGTTGCATGAGGCTTCTGAGTTAACCAAACATTTGTGTAATTTCTTTTCGAACATTCAAACACTTAGCAGAAATGAAGGAACTTCACTCTTACCTTTAAATATGGCGACCATTACATTAGAGGAACTCAAAGCCTAAACCTTATCCTTTTGAGGGTGATCAACATGTCCATATCGTGGATTATCTAGGGACTTAAATAATGCCTCTTTTTGATTGGGACAACTCTACAACATGTCATAAATAGAAATATTTTCTTGTAATTTTTAAGTCCTGTAGTGTGAGAAATTGTATACCTTAACAATTTCACATTATGTTTTTCCCCCTAATTTAATGGACTTAATTAAGCTCCTAATTTTCCAAATTATACATCCAAAGCCTAATTTTTACTATTTTTTGAAGGAGGACAAGCATTGAATAGATGCAACTAATCATTAAATTTCCCCTAATTAAGTATGTCCTAGAAATTTGGGCCAGGTGAATGGGTCCCCCTCCTTAGCCAAGACTCAAATTCAAATATGTTGTTGGAAATATTTTAACATCCAAATTTCAAATATGAAGTGTCAGCTTTTGGGATCTAATTTTTAGGAAATTAGTACAATTGCATATAAATACCTAATTATTTTATCATTTAAGATCTAACAAAGCAATAAAAATAAATGTATTAGTAAACTTATGATCAAGAGCACTATTGAGCAAGTCAAGAGCAACATTTCAGAGCTTTATTGTAGAAATTCAAGATAACTAACATCATGTCCAATTCTATATGAGTTTATGTGTGTTCATGTTCGTGTTTTGTGAAGGCTAACCTTTGTTGTAGGTCTCCAAAGCATTCAATCATTCAAGTGATGCAAGAACCAAACTCTTGAAGATATGTGTATGTATTTAGTCCTTCAAGGAAGCCATTGAAGGGTGGTAAGATACAATATTTTGTTCATTCATAATTCCTTCCTTTCAAATTATCATTCATATCATTGACATTTCTATTGTAGAAGTAGAAATGCTTACATGGGATTTGATTGAGGCAAGCCCCTAAAATGGTCCAACATTTCCTCTCTTTATGAATGTGCAGATCTCAGGTTGAAAAGGATTGAAGGAAAATTTTGCATCGTTGCATTTTTTCTCATCAAAGTTGTTAAGCCATGGAGACTCAATTACAAATTTAGTGATGACGTTTTGATAAGTTTACAACCATGAATTAGGAGCTCGGATCCAACACCAGAGGGTTGCAAAAATAATTTCAGGACTCCTCATCAAGGACCCATTCGCCTAGGGGTGAACTTGTCCTGCTTGTCTTGGCCAAACAAAAATTTTCTAAGACCTCTGTTGTTGTGGTTCCTATTTGCTCCCGCCTTCTATTTTTTAGTGTTTTCTATAGTTATTTATTAGTTTGGTGTTTATTTTGGGTGCACTTTTGGTGTTGTGAAACTTGCATGAGTTTCACAACCTAGTGTCCTATTACCAATACTATAGAGAGACATAGTTCAAGACTCATGGCATCCCATGCTATTGGTACATCTATTGTGGATCTTGAGTTCTCTAACCCTTTCATGATAAGTTTTTTCAATACTCAACCAATTTTGGACTCTATTCCTGAGGTTACCATGATAACCTCACAAGAACCTACCTTCACATATGTTGAGAATATCGTTTCCCATGTCCCTAAAGATAAGCTAAGACAATTGGAAAAGAACTTAGAAAAACTTCAAGACTATGTGAGTACTAAATACTTTGCTGGTATAGCAATCCCTATAATTGACAACACGAGGAAGTTGATTAATGATGACCATGGATTAGAGGTTGTGCATAACCTATCCCATAGAGTTGATGATAATGTGTCTATAATGAATAGTTACACTCAAGCTTTGGGATACACTAAAAGTCAAGAATTCTAGTCTCCCTCCCTACAACCATAGCCTCTATTCCTACATACACAAATCCAACTATTAATTCAACAATTCAACCAAGCATTGGCATAACTTCAACAATAGGTCTTTCCACTAAAATCCTTATGCTTTTGAATCTTCACATGTCACACCTCAAGTTACATCCCCATTCATAAATTTGCAACACAATATCCCACCTAATATATACACACTTCCACCATACTCACCTCATTCCTAAAACATGTCAAGCAATGATTCTATCATAAATCAACTCTTGCAAAATGTGACATCACTTCAACAACAAATCTCAACAATGAACCAAAACCAAAGTGGACAACCATCATAGTATATCAAAAGGAGCCCATTGTCACTTGAGATATTGAAAGCATAAATGCCACAAAACATAGAGACCCCTTGATTTGACAAGTACAATAGTAAAGGGGACCCTAGTAACCACATATCAACATAAAATACCATGTGTAGTGACTTTATTTTTGAGGATAAGCTCCTAGCTAAAATTTTCTCTAGGTCATTGAAATACATGGCCTTGGAATGGTTTTTTTCATTACCCAACAATTCAATTCACTCATTTAATGAGCTTGTTGATGCTTTCCTCAATCTTTCCAGGTCCTAAGATCAACATAATTGTTTTAATGAGATGCAAACAAAAACAAGGTGAAATGGTCATAGATTTCATAAGTCGCTATCAGTTGATATTATCAAAATTTAATCTAACTCTTCTTGATGTGGATATCCATAAAATGTCCATCGATAACTTGCAAAAGGACGTAAGAGAGAGAGTCTTATTGATGAAGCTCCCATCATTTATACATTTATGTATGAATCTTCGTGACTATTAGAATTCAATTAGTAAGTATGAAGAGACATCTTCCTTGACTCATGGTGAGAAATCCAAACCTGTATATTAGAAAAATACCAACCTTTCAAGAAGCCAAACAAAATCTTTCTAAATATAAACATACTTTAGATAACTAATGATATTGATCAGCCTTAAGTTACTACCATAAATTTAACCCCGTACTAGTTTAGAGTAAAAGATAGATAGTTCACCCCACTACTTGATTCCCTCCATTTGATCATGCTACAAATTTTGAGTAAGAACCTAATCCACTTGCCTTCGATTAGATCTACAAATACAACCAAACCTCTACCTCCAAATTTTAATCTAAGTGCCTTTTGTCAATATCACCACACAAATGGAGATGATATGAAATGATGTATGCATCTTAAACATCAAGTTCAAGACCTCATTGATTCTAATCACATTCAATTGGGTGGTGTTAATGATAAAGGAAATAAGTTTGTTTCCTCACCTAACCAAAATTTTCAAATCTTTACCAATCCAATTCCCAATCATTCAACCAACTTTGTGCAAGCTTGTGATGTTAAGAATGATGAGATAAATATTGATACAACTAATGACATGAATAATGATTATAGTAGTAATGAGGCTGATCTACAAACAATGGTTGGTTTTATAGATGTGTAGCCTTGTAATGGCCAAACCACTAAGTTACCTAACATTATTTTCACAAATAGTGATGCACTTAGACATGCACCTAAGGGTCCTCTCTATATTGTTGACTGTATTAATGAAAAACCTATGCAAGGAACACTCATTGATCCTGTATGCATAGAGAATATGATCACTGAGGAGTTCTTGTTTTTGGAAGAGCTTTATCAAGATTCATACGGACAATAAAAAGCATGGATAAAACTCATAATGATTTTTCTTTCCCTACGATAGGTTACATAACTCTTCCTCTTAAAGTTGGACAAAAATAATTATATGTTTCATTCTCCATCATCCCGATGTCAGACCAATTCCACCTTAAGCTAGGCTACCCACAGTTACACTCCATGAATGTCGTCCCGTTGGTTATTCACAAGTGCATAAAGTTCCCCTTTGAAAATGGGATATTTAAAGTACATCTTAGTGGGTTTAACCCTCTATCTTCTTGTGGGATTTTTTCATTGGATTTCTTTTGGCCTCAAACTATGGAACCTATAAAACCTCACGAGGATTTATTTTTCAATTCATATCAAAAGTTCAAGGTAAAGCACATAGTAGAGTTATCTCTTAGAAATATTCCAGAGAATGATAAGTCTATGGTTGTTCCTTCTCCCTAGCCCATCATGGATGAACCCATGCTTGAACCAAAGAACCTTCCAAGTAACCTAAATAAATATGCAGTTTTTCCTCCACCCATATCTTATAAGAGACCAAGAGACAATAAAATGATTCCTTTTGTGCCACCAAAGATAAAACAAGTGTATAGACCTAAAGAGATAGTGGTTTCACAACCCTTAATGGTTCCTTCAGTTCCTCCCCTAAGGGAAGAAAAGAAATCAATGGTTGATAAACCCACTCCTACCCCATCACAACTTGAAAATCACACAAGAAGAAACCAAAATGATAAATAATGTAGGTGTAGACGACATGTTATTGCTCACCAATTGGAAGAAAAGAATAACATAGCACATGTTAAACCAACACCCATGGAAATAAATCAAGGAGAAATCCAAATTTCACCCAAACAAGACATGGAACCAAAATAAGAAGTGAAACAAGAAAATCTAAATGTAATTGTTACAAACCTCCCATTGTGATCAATTTGGATGATGATGATGAAATTGCTAAAATTGATGAAGAGGTGCATAATGAGCTTAATGATCTATTTTAAAAGCAAATAAATATAGATGGGGGAAATTGTGATGATCCTCCTACAAAGAGTGACCTGCCACGTGTTGCACTTGGAGATTTTCCTAGTACGACACTTACTGTAGTCCCCTTGGCTATTTGTCTATCTTCCTTATATGATGAGCAAGATTGGGATATAGACAACCTACTCTAGGTCAACTCGCATTCTAAGTACTTCTTTTGTGTGTTTTCTTTCTATGTTCTTTGTATTTGCTTGCATGTAATGTGATCTCATCTATTGTGCTACTTGGTATGTCTTTATGTTTGTGAGTTTTCTTTGGATGAACCTTGTTGCTCCATTAGCACAAGGATATAAAGGAAACAAACTTGTCGTGACATTCTTCTTTTTGTATATTCAATCTTCTATATGTCGTAAACTTTATCTTTTATATCTTTCTTTTGTGTTTTTCTTTTGGAGACGATGCAAAGCATTGAGACATTTAGGTCTCTTCCATGTTGACCCAAAAGTCTATTTTTCTTCTCTCTCCATGTGTCATTCCTCCTTTGTGTTTGTTGGTCAAAGAGTATTTGAGGAATGATTTCAATTTCAAGCTATATCATATTACTATAGCAAAGAAATATACTGACCCTAGATCCATGGATCCCTCAATGTACTTTTCCATGTTGTTTGTTGCATTATATTTGGGGGAAACCCCTTATCATTATGTAGCTTTATTTGGAAACATATCTTTTGCATAGGGATTTACAAATAAGCTCTTGTGATCCTTTGTTGCATGGAATTTATCATTTTTTACTTTAAAGTAATTGCTCACAACATGGTGTTTTGCAATTTCTTTAAAGTGGGGGCATACATTGGCATTACTTTACTTCACTTTGTCCACAAGGGCTAGACTTAGTGGTGCATTGACATTGACATTGGCATTTTCTCTGCTTCACTTTGTTCACATGAGTTAAACTTAGAATAACATTAGCATAACATTTTGATCAGTTTGTGACACCTTATCAAGGTTATCAGGGAGTATATCTCTTGGTATGGTTGTTATGGGTACATCTTGTAGACCTAGTGTGTGTTTCTCATTTTTCCACCTTGTTATGGGTACAACTAATAGACCTAGTGTGTTTCTCATCTTTGTCTTGGGGTCTTACTTAGTGAAAATGCTCCTCACTAGCTTGTGTGCCTTCTAGTTTATGATTCACCTAGAAAATATTAGAATTTTCTATTGTGTGTGTCATGAATGTCTTTTGTATGGGTCCTAGCATAACACAACTTGTTAGTCCATACCCTCCTTTTGCATTTCACATTGATATTGCATGTTAGTGTATGTGGTATTGTTGTATTTCATACGTGTGTGTTCCTTCATACTTATGTTGGTTTTCCATGGGATCTTGGATCTTGGGGGCTTGGTCACCTTCCTTGATCCTTAGTAATCCTATTTCTTCAACATCTGTACAATTGAACCCCTCTTGACATATATTTCTCTACTTTAGTGTGAGTCTGAGCGTAAGTTCATACTCTCACTAAAGTGGGGGATAAACGTAGTGTCAAAAATTGTATACCTTAGCAATTTCACATTATGTGTTGTCCCCCTAATTTATTGGACTTAATTAAGCTTCTAATTTTCCAAATTATGAATTCTAAAGCCTAATTTTTACTATTTTTTGAAGGAGGAAAAGCATTAAATTAATGCAACCAATCATTAAATTTCCCTTGACTAAGTGTGTCTTGGAAATTTATGCCAAGACCCATTGGCCCATGGGCTAATGGGTCCCTATCCTTAGTTGGGACCCAAATTCAAATATGTTGTTGGTGAAATTTTAACATCCAAAATTTAAATATGAAGTGTTCGCTTTTGAGATCTAATTTTCAAGAAATTGGTACAATTGCATATAAATACCTAGTTATTTTATCATTTGAGATCTAACAAAGCAATAACATTGATGAGATTCTAACAAATTGCAAGATAACAAGAAATGTATTGGTGAAGAACTTATGATCAAGAGCACTATTGAGCAAGTTAAGAGAAATCATTTCAAGCTTTATTGCAACAATTCAAGATCCTAACATCATGAATATGTGAGTTTATGTGTGTTCATGTTCATGTTTTGTGAAGACTAACCTATAGGTCTCCAAAGCATTCAAGCATCAAGTGTTCCAAGAATAAAACTCTTGAAGAGATGTGTATGACTTCAATCCTTCAAGGAAGCCATCGAAGGGTGGTGAGTTGCAACATTTTGTTCATTCATCATTCCTTCCTTTTGATTATCATTCCTATCATTGAAATTGCCATTGTGGATGTGGAAATGCTTACATGATGTTTGATCAAGGCAAGCCCCTAAAATGGTCCAACATTTCCTCTCTTTTTGAATGTGCAGATCTCAGGTTGAAAAGGATTGAAGGAAAATTTTGCATTGTTGCATTTGTTGTCATCAGAGTTGTCAAGCCACGAAAACTCAATTACAAAATTTACTAACAATATTTTGATAAGTTTACAAACGGGAACCATGAGCTCATATCCAACACCAGAGGGATACAAAAATAGTTTTAGGGCCCCTCATCAAGGACCCATTCACCTAGGGGTAACCTAGTCCTACTACAGTACTCATACTCAACTTTTGGTGATGGGTACACATCAGTCTTCACTTTCTAGATCCACTTGCAAATCACTATTTTCGTTTGTTTATCTTTGGGATTTTATATTTATCATACTGGGTCATATAGTCTAATTTGGGTCATATAGTCTAATTAGGTTAATTACTTCAAATCATTTCCAACTCATTCCTAAGACTCAAAAGGATCAGATCCAGGTCTGATTGGCTCACCTTTGAGGTTGAAAGTCAATCTATGCACCTTTTTGATTTGCATCCTAATGAAACCCTTAGAAAAGTGGGATTGATCTTAAGTTATTTGTATTTAGAACATCATTCATTCCCATCATACCCATTTTTCTATGTTTCAGGTCCTCCATTGCATTGTACTTTTCTTCATGTGAATTGGGAATTTTTTTGAACTGGGGACCATTATGTTTGAAGGCACCCCCAAAAGGTCTCTTAGGTGTTATTGGATTGTTATCGACATGTGGGTTTGGAGGAGTGGGACTAGATCTAGGTGGGATCCCATCAATAAGTGATTCATGCTTACTCCTTAAGTTATAGTTATTCCTCCCTTGTTGGAAAGCATAAATATCTGTGCTTTTTTGGTTCATTTTAATTTTTGAAAGGAAATGTGAATTCTTCTTCTTCAAACTAGTTTTGACTTCCTTCTTTGACTCGAGTGTAGGAACCAAACATCATTGTTTTCATGGTTTTAGGGGTAATTGACTGCTTCCTTGCATGGTTTTGGACATTCTCTACATGTTAGGGAAGTTAGCTTCAACATTTTATGAAACCTACAACTGTTTATTAAGTTTACATCAGATTAATTGATGGAATTTGTATTATATAAAGGGTTTGGGACCCCTCCATTATTGGGAATAGTATTCCAAGGTCTATTCTTACTTTGTGAATTGAATTTTCTTCCTTGCAAACCCTAGCCATTCAGGTTATTACTCTAAGAACTATAATTTTGGTTATGATTCTAGTTTTAGTTGCTTCCTTGAAAGGGATTGATTCTTAGATGCATAAGCTCATTGGTGACCTGTGATAGCATATTCTTCATGGATTCTACCTCATATGTCAATTGAGAATTGGGACCTTGATTTGAATGGGACATTTGGTTTTGTTATTCAAAGAATGCATGTCCACCTTGTCCTGCCCATTTGTGGTATTGACCTCATGCCCATTCCTAGGGTAAATAATCATGAGGATGGTCTGAGATTGATGATTCATGGGTTGGTATGGTAACAGGTTTGAGGTGAACCCATTGTGCTTGGGATGGGGTTCAATAATGGTGTATGATTAGCCAATGTATTATTTATGGATGATAATTGATTTGAAATGTTGGGAAAACCTAAAGATGGTAGTGACCCAGAAGGATTACCTACATGTGGATCCATCTATTGGGAAAAACAATTGATTCATTATATACCTTTTATAGGGTGTCCCGACTTGCCTCAGGTAATCTCCTCAGAAATAAGTTGGTCAATGTTTCTAGCAACCTAAAGTACATCTGGATGGCAGCTACCTCATGCACCAAGTATGGATCCCCCAACCTCTTGTAAGTCTTGTGAAACCTATTTTTGTAAATGTTTATAATCTCATTGGGATCTTTCCTACAAGACATAAATTGATGATATAAGATGACATGATCTATTTATACCTTGAACTGGTTCACAAGTTTATTTTCCAGATCTTTCCATGCGGTGATAGTCCCCCTATGGAGGTTGAGGTACCAGTTATAAGAAATTTCCCCTAGTGAGTAAGGAAATAACTTGCAAGCCAAGTCTTGATGGCCAATATGAGATCTGTTGCAAATTTCCTTAAATGTTCTTACATGATCTTGCACTATTCTGAATTCCCCATATATGAATTTCGGGCAAAACTTCTCATTGTTCTTTGGTATTTCATGTAGAGGTCCTCCCAAATTCAATGGAGAACTCTTGTCTACTATGAAAAAGGCCATCCTAAATGGTGGGGGTGCAAGAATTTTTATAATTTTATGTGAGGTTGGGCTTGCATGTAAGATTTGTAGATCAGGGTTTTGTAGTATTTTTGTAGAATTTGAGGTTTAACCTCTGACCTTCCCTTTGGCACTCTTTTGCTTTGGTGTTGAGACAATTCCAATAGATATCCATTGTCTATGGTTGATCTAAGGACTCTTCTATACCTATTATGGGAGAAGGAGATGACGTTTTCTAGTTTGCCTAAATTAAGGAGGCCCTCCTTCTAGTGCCAATTTTTTTTATGGTAGCTTTAGCACAACCAACTTACTAAGCAATAATAAATTGTATTGCAAGCTTTTGGATTTAACTGTGTATGTATTCCAACCAACGAATTGACCCCTTAGCCCTTAATTTTCTTAGACGTGGATTGAAATTTTCCATTGCTTCCCCTTCCATCCCTAAAGTTGATTTCCTTGTTGAAATTGAATAAGCTATCCAACCTCTTCTTGTCGCAATTACGAACGAGATTCGATAGGACTATGCCATCGCCCTTAGACATGCTAAACACCCCAAGCACAATGTCTTGAATAATGAATTTATTGCCTTCAAAAATCTTGCTAAGGATGACAATTTCATCATTGTTAAGGTAGATAAAGGGAATGTTGTGGTCATCCTTGACAAGATTGATTATGTTGCCAAAATGTTGGACCACTTGACCAACAATGGCAGCTATAGAACCTTCCCTAGCAACCCTATTGCCAAGGTCATAAGGAGAGTTAAACTTTCCATCTCTTGTTCCCCATTTGATGACACCACCAAGAAGTGTCTCATCCCTCATAAGGAGATCACCCAGGACAAATTTATGGTGCCCCAAAAATCCATAAACCGGGCATACCTCTTAGACTAATTATTAACACTTCCCACTCCCCCACCTATAATTGGGCCTCTTTCCTTGCCAAGTTGATCTCTCCTCTCACCAATAATTTTGATTCCTACATCAAGGAATCCAACCATTTCATTAAATTTATTCAAGATAAAAAGGTTGATCACAATAAGATCCTTGTTAACTTTGATGTTGTCTCTTTATTCACTAAGGTTCCCATTGGGGATGTTGTGGAGTTGGTCAAACAAAAAGCCAATAATGAAATTACTTCTCTTGTTGATTTGTGTCTTCGTTCCACTTTCTTCACCTTCCAAAATGTGGTTTATGAGAAAATTTATGGAGTGGCCATGGGCTCCCCCTTGTCCCCTATCATAGCCAACCTTTACATGGATTTTTTTGAAGAGTTGGCCCTTAACTCTTTCCCTCTTAAACCACATTGGTGGAAATGCTATGTTGATGACACCAATGTTTGTTGGCCTCACAGTCATGATCAACTATTCCTTTTCCTATCCCACCTAAATAAGTTGGTTGATAGTATTCAATTTACCATGGAACTTGAGTCCAACAATCAACTTCCTTTTCTCGATGTCCTCATCATTAGGAAAGAGGATGGTTCCCTTGCTCATCGTGTCTTTAGGAAATCCACACACACTAACCTCTACTTGCATGCCTCTTCCCACCACCATCCTGCTCAAAATTCTGGTGTCCTCAACTCTCTCGCTACTTGTGCTTATTGGATTTGTGACAAAGACCATATTGATCTTGAGCTATCACATCTCCACCATGTTTTCAAGCTCAATGGTTATTTCGAAAGCACATTTTAAAAGCTTTCAAAATTGCTAAAAATCGTGCTAACCCTCCTCACTCTTCTCCTATGCCTAGAGCCTCCTAGTTTTCCACCCTCCCCTATGTCGAAGGCCTCTCCAATCGGATCTCCAAACTCCTTTATAAGAAAGGTATTTCTTGTGCCTTCAAACCCATCTCCACTATTAGAAAGCTCATCCCCTTTGTTAAAGACCCCTTGCCACCTCTTCTCTACTCTAGAGTGTACAAAATTGATTGCTTTTGTGGTACCTCATATATTGGGGAAATGGGTCGATCCATCAATGCTAAGATAAAGGAACATAGTGTTGATATTAGACATGATCAAATCTCCAAGTTTGCTTTTGTAGAGCATTCCCACCACACCAAGCATCACATTTTTCTTGAAAACACCCAAGTTGTGGTTCAGGAGGAAGGTTTTTTCAAACGAAAACTCCAAGAAGCCATTACCATAAGAAACCACAATACCAATCTCAATCAAGATGAAGGCTGACACATTAACCTAGATTGGAACCCCCTCTTAAACTCCCTCCATTCAAACCCTTCATCTTAGTGTTCTCTCCCTTGTCTTCTCCCCCTTGATCCATTTCCCATTTCCTCTATTTTCCCAACCTCTCCTTTTGACCCCCTCCCTCCCTTATTGGCCCCTCTTCCTTGCTTACCTCCTTAGTCTCTAAGAAAACACCTTTCCCCCCCTTTTTCATGCCCCCTCCTCCTCCCCCCACCCTTTTTTTGCATTTTTATATTTTGACTTATTTTGTCATTTGGTTTCTTTTTTGTAGTTTTTGTTATTGTCTTTTTGTTTTCATTTTATCGCCCCTTTTCCTTTTGACTTCTTCCTTTCACCCTATTTTATTTATTTATGTATGTATTTATATATATGCATGCATTTGTGTATTTATATATGTATATATATTTACATACATATTCATATATATTCATACATACTCTTTTCCTTTTTTAAGCATTTATATTCTTTTTAAAGATTTTTTATTGTATATTATATATGGATTTCATATTTGTAAATTAATGTATATTTTTTATGCTTTTTATTTCTTTTTTAATGTTATATAGATTTCATATTTGTAAATAAATGTATATTTTTTATGCTTATTATTTCTTTTTTTAATTATATATATATTTGCTTTCTTGCTCTAATTTTTATGATTATTATTATTATTTTTGTTTTAAAATTTATTTTATTATTATCTCTATATTTTTTTATCATTAAGATTATGTTTTAATTTTTACTAATTAAGTGCTTTAGCTTTTATTTTTCTTTTTCCTTTTCTTTTAATTATCTATTTTATTTTTTGGTTTAATTTTTATGTGTAGTTATCTCTTTTCTTTGTTATTTTATTTCTTTTTTGTCTTTTTTCTTTCTTAATTTATAACTTTGCTTATATTTTCTTTTTTCTTCTTTTTGTTCCTTCTTGCTTTTAAGCATTTTTAATTTCTTATTTTTAATTTTTAATTTATGTTTTATCCTATCATTTTATTTGCTTTTGTTCTTTCTTGTCTTCATATTTTTGTTATATATATATATATATTGCTTATTTTTATTTATCTCTATATTATTTTTGCCATTTATTAAACTTTCCTTTTCTTGAATAATTATATGTTTCTAGAGGCATTAGTGTGCTTTTCTTGCTATATTATAGTTTTTTATTTTTTCTTTATTATTTTTTTCATCTCAACCCACATCCCTCATCCTTTATTAGGCTCTATCTACAATCCTATTTCATTTTATTCCTCTTCCTGATGATGGATCACTGAGTGTGATTCGAAACGTTGATTGAAAAACATACATAGTTAAATCCAAAAGCTTGTAATACAATTTCATGGACTGTGGAAAACTCATACCAACTAATAATAAATTATTACTCTTGAAAAGTAGAATTTCCTACTCCAAAGTTCCTTTTGGGCCAGGTCTTGACCATGATGGATAGCTAAGTGGTTCATGTGAACTTGTTCAACAAGGCATCTGAGTAATTTTAGATATCCTATAAAATTTATTTAGAACATGCAACTAAAATAGAGAGATTTATTTCTTGAAATTCAAGATCAATTGCATGTTAGTATAATACTTTACTTTAATAGATCTAAGTTCTTCATGTACTCTTTCAAAGATTCTAAATATTGTAAAAATAAAGATAAAAATAATTTAGGGTTTGAGAGAGAGATTTAGAGAACAAACTAAAATTAAATGGAAAATAGAAAATTTATCTCATTTATCAATTTTGAATTGTTAGGAAAAATCACAATAACCAATGTTAAAGAGACTAGTATTCACTCAATCATTGTTAGCACCAATGTAATCTTCAAAGGAATTCATGATTTTAATATTTTGAAGTTATATCAAATCAAACCACCATAAAACATGCACAGATTTGAGATAAAACTCTATTCAATAACATAGTAACATAATTAACTTTACCAATTTATTCAATTCAAATAAATAAAATAATTATACCATCACCAATGATCAAGAATCCATATGTATGTAACAGGCATAATCCTTTGAAATTTTATAAAAGCTTCACAAAATGCAGTAGGAGAAATTCATAATGAGATTGTATAGTTCCTTGTAAATACAATAGTTTCTAATCCTTAACAATGACTAAAAATCCCAAATAGTTTATAATCCTTAACAATGACTTTAACAATCCCAAATAGATAGACTTATGCATCCCAAAATTCATGGATCTAAAAAAATTTAACTAAAAATCTAACTATAGCACCCAACTTTGATCTGGAAATTAACTCTAACTAAACCTAACAACTCTCCTTGAACTAGAGCTCAACTAAAAACACAATGCCAAATTGAAAGTTAAATTATCTAGGTGTTTATTATAAAATTTATTCAAAATAGATCGAAATTCAAAAGTCCAACTTAATCCATGCTAGAGAAACTTTCAAAGAAAGTGGTGATAACATCATTCATAGTATCCATCGAAGGACCCCAATGGTATTGTAATTCAACCCTTTGCAAAAATGAAAAATTCTCCAACTTCTCTTGTAGGTTGGTGAAGCTAGCCAATTCATCTTGGAAAGCCCACAAGTTTGTTTTTTGAGTCATTTCTTGGTTAATGATCTCATAAGTGATTTGACCTCGTAGCGAATCTTCTAGCTCTCCAACCATCTTATTGGAGGATGCAACTAGGGATGAGGTTTCCCAAAATGTGCAACCAAGACTTTCCACAAAATTCTCTATCTTTACCATAGCCTGTTCGGCTAGGTTTCTATTATTACTCAACTTATGTTTGCATTTATTCAAGGTCTTCACCCTCAGTTGCATTGCCTTTAGCCATTCCTTTGTCTTGACTTGATCTTCTTCTTCTATGACAACTTCCTTCAACAAGCCATTTGAGGAAGTGGCTTTTATTTTCTACAAAACTGGGATGTAATCATCCCATACCATCAAATCCTTATCTATTTCCACCTCCATTTGGTGGGCCAAACTAGCTTCATCACTAATGTAGTGATAAGATTTTATTTCTTTTCTCAAATTTTTTCTAGCCAGGGCTTGTAAATCATCTTTCCATCCCTTAGTAGTATTTATCCACCCCTTAGAGTCAGGGTTTAGGAATTCTCCTTTTAATGTACCTTGTAGAACTAATTCAGGAGCAACAACATCAATGGGTCCTATCAATTTGCTAACAAATGCTATTAACTAGGCTACCAGAGACTTCAATTCTTCTTTAGTTTTCTTATCCTTTTGCATCCTTTTTAGGATAGTGGACACAACCATCTGCAAATAATTTTGTTCCCCTTATTTGGTATGGGAACCAAGGTTGAGTTGTCTCAGCTAGGAATCCTTAGGCAACCTATTTGATTCAGGTTTGTCTACTAGAGGAACAAATATTTGAGCTATCATGTTCCCTTCCACGTCCTCTATAATAGTAGACAAACTTCTTGATCTCTTCCTTCTTTTGGTGGAGGTTTGAAATTCTTCCACAAGGGTAGTGATATTTTCCTCTTCTTGCTCCTAAAAATATATTCTTTTCCTTTTTTGGATGGTATGGTTTAACCATACTGAGAAATTTGAAGAGACATCATACTGAGGAGAGGAGATGAATTCAGTATTGTTCAAGGCTTGAGAATTATCTGGTTCTTTCTCTACTTCATCTATTTCTATTTATTCTCCTATAATCTCCTCATTCTGAACCTCTTTGCTTGTATCTATTTCTCCCTCTTCAACCTCCTCTCCTAAAATTACCTCTACTCTAACTCCCTCTTCTCTAACTATTTCTTCTTCAACTATATCCTCATTTTGAAATCCTTCTCTTACTTGTAGTTCTTTTTCTTGGAGAGAAGGAAGAGGAGTATCATGTGGAGGGGACAGAGGAGGTGGGGAAATTGGGGAAGTAGGTATTTGAGGTGGATAATTTCATGGAGGAGATATTGGAGGTGGAGTAGGGTTTCTGTGTGGTGGACTTGGAGGTGGAGATGACAACAATGATTCATGTGGGGGAGAGTGTTGTGGAGGAGGATTTGGGGAAGGAGAAGGAGGAATAGGTAAACTATATCTATGTAATGATGTGGCTCATGGTTCACTTATGGTTCTTCTTCTCTTTAGAGGGACTTCTTCATCACCTTCTTCACTAGATTTTATAACTATCTTTTCTTTTTCCTTCCTCTTATTGGGCCTTGTTGTTGAGGATGATGACCTTTTCTTCTCAGGAGAATCAAATGATCATTCACCTGTCTTGGATTTATTTTACCGAGGTTGAGGCTTTGGAAACTCCACCATAGGAAATGGAGATACCAACCATCTTTGTGAAAAAGCTTTGATGCTCGATGCCTTTGTATCCACTTTATCATCTTCTTCAATTGAGCAATCCACATTGTAGATTGGCTAGTTGGAGAATCCTTGCCCATTGTAAATGAGATCTAAGACCTTCCCATTCTCTTTCAAATTCATTGGCACTTTTTTCACATTAAATAACTTCACCATAACTACTATCATCCTAGAGTAATATTTCATTCTCACCTCAAACTCTTCTTCACGATTTTCCTAATGGTCCTCCAAAGTAGGCTCATATTTCATTAAGGAACCTATAACCTTATTGATCTTACCAATAGCTCAAATTTGTTCCTTG
This sequence comes from Sequoia sempervirens, assembly GCA_007258455.2. Taxonomy (NCBI): domain Eukaryota; kingdom Viridiplantae; phylum Streptophyta; class Pinopsida; order Cupressales; family Cupressaceae; genus Sequoia; species Sequoia sempervirens. The sequence goes on along the minus strand of VDFB02000007.1, from coordinate 211,517,085 downwards.
GGTCGTTATACATGTCCATGGTATATATTTCTAGTTCTGATTCTATAGTTTTAGCATTTTTCATGTTGGCATAGGAGTATACTCCCATCTTCACAAGGAAAGAATATCCTGATTTGTGATTACTAACAATCAATTTATGGATCTTTGTTACTTGTCTACACAATTATAAAAAAATAATTTTATTTGTAGGGTACTTTGGAAGCTTGAGGGGGGATTTTATGAAAGCCAACTACTCTGATATATGTGAAGGTCTTAAATTGGATAACTAATTTCCCCAATTATTTAACTCTTCCATAGCTTTTTGGGAGATTATTTTAGTAAATTCATTCTCCAACCCTCTAACAATGGCATAAATAAAATTATCATTTACCACATAGTAATTCTTATAACTAGCATTCAACTCCAATTGTGCGTAATGCTCATAAATATTGACCTCTCTCAACTGAAGAGATTTGATTCTGGTGAGCCCTGGGAAGTTCTCCTGATAGGCAAACAAGTAGACTAGTGTTGGTTGATAAATTTTTCTTTTAAATGATTAACTTAAATTGACTCCATTTTTCCCAAGAGAAATACTAAATTGATCACCAATAGTTGGAGAGATCACCATTGCATTGGTGATATTCCTTTGAATTTTAAGAGGTATAGTGCCCTCATATGATATGAATTTGGATTTTTTAACTTAAAAGAAAATATGGGTATGCTTTTAACTAGAAAGCAAGAAAGGCAGACTAATACCAACCCATAACCATGGAACATATGTGATTTAAAACAACTTCTAGACTACTAATTGAATTGAAAATAGATTAGAAAGCCACAAATATCATGACTCAAAGACTAGATTATTAACAACTAACTGAATCAACTCAAAGAAATCTTGAAATTTACTAAAGATATGTGAATGAAACACCACAAATAACACATCCACATAGAGAAGGAATATCCTAACATTTATCAAAGCTCCAAGACTCACTCATAAATGCTAAGTACTACATTCAAATTTACTGCTCACACACAATAAAAACCTTACGAAAATAATCAAAACTAATTTTTTTTATCCTTATTCAAATCGATTCTCACTCATGCATCACAATGAAAGGGGGATCAAAATTCAGACCCCTCCTGATATCCGATTCCAGCATATTTTAAAATTTTTAAATCCTAAGGGTCAACCACTTCTTAAAAACTAGTTCTTAGGGAAGAGTAACCGCCACCTCACCAAATAATTTTTTCATGAGAGGTTAGTTGAGCTCTGTCTAATTAAGACACATACACATTAATGGCCATTTTTAGGAATGGTTATGATTGCATCAAATTATTTGATTGATTGGAACAGGGAAATAAATTGCCAACCTTGCAAATGATCCCCATGTCCTTTAGCTAGGTGAATAGTTTGTATCTTCTCAGTCTACCAATTAATGACACGCCAACTAGGAGCATATTCGTGTGGGTAGTTTAAATACATGAGATTTCTCGATGCCAAGGAACATTTTGTTAGATTTACATCACATCACTCGCTGAGTTCATTAAATTTGAAGCAACTTGAATGTCCTTGATTTATAAGCGAACTCCACTCACTTAATCCCATTTTTTATAAATCAGTTGCAGTTCCTTCATTTTCTTCAATGATAATCACAATTTCAGACATGTCGAGCATTGCCAGCGATGCAAGTTTTGAGAATAAGAGTGACTTCCTAACTGTTGAGGGAGTAGAATGTAGTGCCACAAGGAAGTTGGTCATGGACCAGCTAAGGGATATCTTCCTCATTCACAATGATGTTGAAGGAGTAATCAAGAAGATAATTGGTGAGAAATTCCTCTCCCAAGTGCATGTGCACAACTCAGAGCTATTGGAACATTTTCTTTATAACATTATCCACACCTCTAGGAAGTTTGAGTGGGGAATCCAGGCTGCTGAATGCCTAGTAAGGAAAATCTATTTTCCCTATGATGAAAATGTTACGGGGAGCTTGTCTGAGTATCCATGCACTAGTCTAAGTGGGTGATGCAATCTGCATTTCCACAGCCTTGAGGAATGAGCCAGCCAGCCAGATTGTTTACTCCATGCTAGACTAAAGTGTAACATATTGGATAATTTTTCCCATTATGTGGAATTCAAGGAGAATCTCTTCTTCCCTACTCAGATAGAATACCTCCAAGAGGTGATAGAGCACATTAGGATCCTTATGTTCACTCTCTATGTTTGAACCTATGTGCTGAAAGCTCCAATTTTTGGCTTGTAATAAAATATACATATAAACATATATAACCTTTTTGGGTTTCAACTCAGCTTTGTGTAATGTGATAATTTTGTACTTTTAGTTCTGTATTTTCATGTTGCATGCAATGCAATTCTTCATTTTTCATATTTGTAATGTGTCTCAACAACAATGCATTCAAATTTTATCTCTGCAAATATGTTTATTTTGATATTGTTATTTCCTTTTGTGAATAGATTTTAAATGATAGCCCATAATCAACTAAAGCACATAAATTTCAAACTTTGGGTAGGGTTCCCAAAATGCTTTTGGAATCCTCTTTAATTTTGTAAATAAACCCATCACTCACTTTATCGACTCCATGCAATACTAGCTTTAGAAGTACCTTCAAGGCCTTCCTTTTCATTAAGTCTTTTAGAAAGAACCCTTAGGAGAAACACTTAGCCTTTTAGAAAATCCACCATGGAAATGAGCCAGGTTTCCAAAACCTTGTAGGGAATCGAAAAAGGTTTGGAAACCTAAAAAAAGTTCTGAAGAGAACTTATTTATGCTTAATCTTCTTTCATTTGGTTGGTGTATGCCCAGGCTATGAAAACCACTTTAGGACCCAACAACTATTAAAAAACTTAACAAGGTCCAATGTAAAGATGACCTAAACGAAACCCATTAGATCATAAGGTGAGGGGAAGGTTGTGAAAACTCATTCGGGGCCTGACGCAAATTTGAAAACTAAGGCTCAAATACAACAACTTGATGCAATTAACTTCACTAAAGGGGGTAGACACATTTTTGAAAGGGGTCAACAAAAAATGCGGTAACAACTAGATAAGATATCATGTGAAACTTGAAACTTTGCAACCCATCCTTGATCTGTGCATGTAATTTGTCACTAATTATTTTTGCCCAATCAATTTTCTTATAATCTATGATGAGTAGTATAAAGCGACACATCCATGGGTAGAAGTCTTTGGTATTTGGATAACTATAGACAATTCTTAGGAGTGTGATTTTATTTTTGATGTCTTCACAAAATTCACTCTTATGCTATACTCTTGCCATCTTAAGTTCTATCTTCCTTTGGTTGAGTATCATCTGAGTGTTAATAACATTGAGAAAACTCACATTCTGTGACTCAAAATAATCTATTGCCCTTTTCATGTCAATGGTCTCATACTTGGGGAAGGAAAGGATCCTAAATAACTTGTCAATCATGTCAAGGCTAATGTCAAGGATCACCTCTTTAAATGGACCTAGTATCCTCCTATGCTTGTGATCATAGTATTTAGCACATGTCAATACAAGCTCAGGTGACTACACTAAAACTCGGAAGGAAATTGCTTCCACCAACCCAAAATTAGCCAAAGGGGTGGTTTTGACTATCCTTTCAGCTTCAATATGAATTCTTCTATGAAATTCATCCATATCTATGTTCCCTAGATTAGTGTCTCCAATCTCTATGTATAGAGAGAACATATTTGAAGGAGGATGGTATCCATTATATTGATACTTCATCTTAGGAAATTTCGTTGGCATATTGCCTACACATAAAAATACCATCCATCGTAGACTTAAAGGAAATAACCAAAAAGGAGTAAACTAGAATCCCTTATCAGGCCTCGAAGACAAGCCTTTTTAGACTACATTGTAATGAAGGAGCCTCTAAACACATACTTACACAAAGTTCTTGCTCGTCGAGTATCGAGGTTTGGTCATACCTCTTATTGCTTACCATAAGCATCCATAAATCTCAACATATTCATTCCTAACACCAACTTTGTAAATATATGCTTATTACTGTGCTTTGTTGGGTATCAAGGTTTGGGCCTATTGCTTGCTCCAATGACAATGTTTTGGTAATGCAAAAAGGAAGGAAACTTTTTCGGGGATCAAGAATCGAGAGTAACATTTAATTTTGACTTGAACATTAGGATAAGGCTTAGATGATATCCTCAAAGTATGACGTCCAAAACATGAAGTGTTTCATGAAAATTACCCAAGTCCTTGTTTATCAGACATCGAGAATCGATGATGGGATCTAGAGGTTACTACATAGTTTGTAAGGTGTAATGCTAATATTTGAAACTCGAAACTTGAAACTAGACTTGAAAAAACCATAAGGAAAAAGGAAAGAGGCAACCCAAGGCCTGATGTGAGATGTCATAAACACCATCAATCAACATGCCCAAAGAAAACATGATTTGACAAATTTAAAATAAGAATAAAAATAAAGACAAAATTGAAAACAACAAAAGGACAAAATGAAAGAAGAAAATGAAATAGTGAATGAAGAAAAAATAAAAATGAGACACAACCCAGCTGAATCAGAATGACAACAAGGCCAAACAACAAGTAAAACCAAAAATGTGAAACAAAAGTCCAAGTCTTGATTCTACTTGAAAAACTCCAAGAAAGAAAACATGAGAATGGGTGCGAATAACAGTGAAGAACACACACCATCACCACGAACCAAGCAAAGGCAATCAACTACATGACCAACGAGCAAGAACAAAGGCAATCTGATGAAAAGTGATTTGAAATCATGGAGGGGGTTTAATAAATTTGTAGAGCTTGTTTAATTTCTTGCTCAACAATTTGTAAATGAGGATTAAATCTTCCATCCTCACTTTTAAACCAACTTAAAGAGACTCATTAATGCTCAATAAATGATGTCGGTTGCACTATTGAATGCTCTGAAAAGTGGTAGAAATGAGACGACAGGACGTCACTACCATCAGACCTCTAGGATTAGAAATGTCGCAAGGGGAGCATGTTGACAAGGAAAGCACAAAGATCGAAGCTCCGAGAGGAAAATGATAGGAACTTGAATAGACGTTAGGGATTGAGCTCGACAAGAATGACATATAATCCTGAGGGTTCTAGAACTCCGACAAGTGAAAAAAACACAAAGGGGAAGAAATAGGGGGAAAGGGGAAAGGAAATAAAGGGAGGAAAGGGAAAGAGAGAAAAGGGAGGAGAAAAAAGAAGAAATAAAAAAATGAAGGGGTTCCCTTTTTTCTAGAAAATAAATGGGGTGTGGGTACAAGGCACAATAGTATCCATATCAAGAAACTCATTGTAGTTCTTGTCTTGAGGCTTTACAATTGTTTCCACCAAAGAACCCACATTCCCCAAAGGAACAACTTTATCTATTAGATCCTTTTATGCCTCAACCCTATTTGGAATATTGTCACCACTCTCAGAGGGAATGGAAGGAGAGTTTGAAGAATCATTTTTTTTAGAATTACCTCTTTTTCTACATTTGTCACTTAGATGCCCAAATTGCTTACAAAAGTGACAATAAAAATTGGCACTCTCATAAACTATTGGCTTGATCCAATTACCCTATTGAGATTTTAGGGTACTATGAGTCGGGAGAACTAAGTTTAAAGCAAAATTAACATAATTTTTGGCAAAAAAATAGTCTCAACCTTTGTTGAGTGACCTTATCAATAGCTAATAGATGCCCAAATGAATTGGAAATGCATTAAAAAAAATTGTAATTCCAAAACTCCATAGGTAATCCAGGCAACCTAACCCAAGTGGGAGTCATTGAACCTAAGTCCATAGAAGGGTCGAACCTTAGTTTCCATTTGAAAAGAGACAAGAAATTATTAAAACTGTTATTGAAGGCCTAAGGATCCACCATAAGGAATTTTACCATATCTTCCTTATTAACAAATTGAAACAAAAATAACTTGTCAACCATATCACTAATGGACACACTACCTTTTAACTTCCAAACTAAATCTTCCCATTTACTGATTTGATCCATATTATATTTGAAGGCCAAAAGTTTACCCACCAACCCTAAATCCAATAATACAATCATTTCATTCATTAGATCATCTAGAACATCAATCACCACCTCCTCCTCATATTTGATCACCAGAGGAGTCGACCCCTTTATGACCTTTGAGGAGTTTTTACTAATAAGTTTATCCATAAAATAAATTGGGTCTTCCACAACAAAAAAATATATTTTGTTTCCTTAGCAGGGGAAACGACTCTTGACTTTTGAGAAACATCATTTTTGAAAAAGACAAAAGCAATCCTATTGAGAAAATCTTGTTGGAAGTTTGGAGATGTTGGAAGCTTGAGTTTTTTATGATATTTATTGGGTGTTGTCATTGATTTCAACCCATTGTATAAAGAGATTTTTTCTACTGGTATTGATGATGTTCTTGGAATTGTTGGTATTGATTTCAACACATGTTGGTGTTGTCATTGATGTCCTACTTTAGTAGAGTTGCAAAAGTTGTTGACCTTACTTGTGGTTAGGAATATTATTGTATTTTGAAATTGTTACATGTTGTAGATATTGTAGATGTGTTGTAGAGGTGTTAGTAATGTTTATGATGAAGTTGGTTCACTTGGTTTCCAAGTGCTTTTGAGAAAATTTGAATAAAATAGTTTAGTGTGACATAGTGATGTTCAATGTTTTGCTCTACATTTTTTCATGATTGAAGATATTCTCATGCAGTATGGATATGATGATAAAAGGTTTTTAGAGGTGTTATATCCAGAGTTTCAAGTTTTGCATCGTTTTGACATGGAATATGTGTTTGATAGTATGTTTGTTTGGTGAAATAGGGTGTTTGGGAGAAATGAGATTGCTCCACATTTCTCCGCAGTAAGTTTTTTGATGTTACAGATTTGGGAACGTGATTATATCATTCGTATCTACCTTCCTTGAAGTTTTAGGTGTTGAGTGGTTTTGCTAAGTTGTTTGGTGTGTTGATGTTTGTCTAGTATGTCTGGTTGCACAAAATGAAGGTGTTCTTGAGTTTCAGGTGGTTACAGTAGTTGTGTAGAATATTTTGATGATACTAGAATATTCTGAGATGTTGTAAGGATATTGTGGAGTGTTTTTGTGGGGTCCGCAAATTTTTTTTCAAACTTGGTTAAGCATGAAATTAATTTTTAAGGGTGTTAATATAGGTTTGGCCGACATGGTGCGTTAGCGCTTATTGTGGAGGATAATTGTTGTTTGAGGAAGTGTTGAGAAGTGTGTCTATGTAGATTTTGGTCCCAATTAAGTAGTGGCATGGTTTGGATTGACTTCTTTATATTGTGGAAATGTTTTTTGTTGACCTATTTGATGTTGTACGGTTGAAGTGTATACATTTCCTTTAGACCGACCTAATTGAGATTATTTTAGGTTGTAGAGGGTAAAAATGCAATGAGAATCTTTGTGTGGATTAAGATCAGAGTGTGTGATGCAAAAGATGGGAATGTGATCAAGTGTAATGATTTGAGTGTGAGCCTTAATGCCTATGATTTCCAGATGTAGTGAGTAGAAGGTGTCTACATTTTAGTCTATTTGATGAGATGCTTTTGCTTCAGTGGAACTGTACCTTCGACATATGAGAGATGCATTGTTAGCAATTCAAATTGGTAGTGAGCCACCCATTCTTCTATTCTTATTTCTTTTGGATAGTGAGTCCTTTGGCACTGATCCTTTCTTTATCTTTATGGACAGTGAGCCCTTAGCAGTGAGCCTTATTGTATTTGGTGTTGCAATTCATATATTAGTGACCTAATCCTCACTGTGGTTTTTCCCTTCTTGGATTTTCCATGTAAACCTAGTGTTATTATGTGTTTGATGTGTTTGCTATACTACTTTACATGTTTACATTTTGTTAATGCATGTTAAGGGTTTAATGGTGGATAAGGGTTTAAGGGATAATGCAAATCTGAATGTTAATAAGGGTTTTTGATATTTTAAAGTATACAACTGATTCACCCCCCTCTCAGTTGTCATGTGCATCTAAAAAATATTTGGATTGAGGACCCCCATTAGGGCCCCCCACCTCAAGCTCCATCACACAAACCACCAAAAATATTCAAAAAAATTTGAAATTTGAAATTGCAGAGTGATATTGACCCATGTTAACACAATCTTAATATGGGCTTTGAAGTAACTCTAGATGGTTGAATCCCAGAATAAATCATCATCTAAATGTAGGTTTAAGTCAACACTTTTACCCCACATTACATATTATGCTTTCCCCTCATCATCATCCTATTTGTTGAGTAGACTCAATATTAGCTAAATTTTGTTCTTCTTTTCCTTCCTTATGACAAAATCTAAAGCCTTGAATAATTTCTCATCATAAACACAAAGAGATATCTAAAGAGCCCTATAATACCCATCATTGAAAGCTCATGTGCATCCTACAATAATTCATGTGGTGGGTAATTCCTAAAATAAATAAATCACAATGGGTTTGTTTTAAGGAGCCATAACATACACCATTTACTAGTATGATTTGAACCCATTCACATAAAATGATGATCCCTCTAAAAATTATGTTCTAATTGTTTTCACCATACTCCTACAAGATCTATATAATTCACCTTCCATTTATAACATACAAATATGAATACACCATGAGCATTTGGAAAACATACAAATTAGATATCATCAATGAGTAGAGAATATTTTCAGTGTCCTATTGGGAGGTGCTATCTACTATGAGATTACTAATGATTGAATCGACCATTTGGAGTATTTTTTTTTAGGAATGTGATATTAATCCAACTCATGGCTTGATATTGCTTGCACCTCAATTAGCTCAGCTTAACAATGGCATGGCTTACAAATAATTCATGTCATTATGTAAAATATCCCCCACATATTTTCAACACTAAACACTTGAAAACATTGCTTTTGTAGCCATCTCTCCTCAACACCTACTACAAACTCACCACATTTTTTTTGTGTTTCTCTAATACCATAATGATATTTTTGGTAGAGTTTATAGAATCTAAACAAAAAATTTTATATAGGTGTAGACACGTAAATTATATCGATAGGTCTCATACACCTGATCCTGATTTACTAACACCAATTCTGCCTAAATCATCTCTCTACTAACCATTTAATTGAATAACCCTTATTTAATTACATTCATCATATTTCATCTTTTAATTAAATAAATCCACTTTATTTGATTAAATCATTATCATCTATTAATTAAATAAATCATCTTGTTTAATTAATCCTAATGTCCTCTTTTAATTAAATTAATTGACTTTATTTGATTAAATCATCATATTCTCCCTTTAATTAAATAAATCAACTTTTGTTTAATTAAATCCTAAAGTCATCTCTTTAATCAAATAAATCAATTTTATTTTGATTAACTCCTAAAGTTCTTCATTTAATTGAATAGATCAAATTTATTTAATTAAATCACTAATATCTCAAATTCCTCACTTTGATTTAAATAAATGCAAAATCTAAGTCAAAGTGTCAAATCAGACTAATCTCCATCAAATTTAATCAAATCATGATTAATCCTAACACTAATCCATCAAATCCTCTAGATTTTGCAACTCGCACAAGTAAATCAATTTAATTGATTTATAAATTCCTCCTTTTCATTCAAATATGGCATCAAGTTGGAATATTCTTCAAATTCAAAATCTCCCTCTTAAAAGGACTTGTCCATCCAACAAGGCATTAAAGGCCTCTTACATGTCCTTTTTCTTGAGCCAAGTGGCATTAACTCTTCTTTCATCTCTCTCCAACATGTCACTTCTCAAATTTCAAATTCCACCTAAATGCATTTATTTGCACATTCATCAAAATGTGCTCCATCTCTCTCCAATAGCATGTTGACAAGTGGCACAATGCCATTGGCTTATGTTTAGTCCCACATTCATCCTTTTTGCTCATTCCTCCATCCTTCTCTTCTATAAATAGAAGGCTCTTTTACTCATTTTGGATCCACAACTTTATGCAAGATCATTATCTTCAAGTCTTTGAGCAAAATTAATCCATTGTCATCCATTTTCATAGTTTATCATTTCATAGCTAGGTTATGAAGAAATTTTATCACAGAGCATCAATCTTCATCAAAGTTCATCATCAAGCTTGACTAGGAATTGGGAAAGGGCTATGTTCAACATCAAAATAGCACCAATTCCCCCATGGGATTGAGGGTTTGAGCACTTGAATAGGATTTAGATAGGTTTCATTTGGTTTCCTTGCTTTATTTCTTGTTCATTATGTTTCAAATGAATCTCATGGGGAATGATATTTTAGATTGGAATAATTGACTAACATTGTGTTGTTTGTTCATGATCGATGCTTGCATGAATGCACTGGCTCTCTGTCCTCCTGCACCCATAAAGCCACAACGTCAAGTTTCATAAAAAATCTGAATCTTGTTTAAAATTTTTGATATTGAAATAGCAAAGGTGTTGCTATCAGCAAAGGTGTCACTGTTTGGAAACTTCAAACTGCACTGCTAGAACCCCCAAACTAAAAACTGGGTCACGACATCATTGTTTGACAGCGAGCCTATTTGGCCTAAAACCCTAAACACCTAATTGGAGTGCGATGACACCATTTGCATATGCGTCAGCCTCTAGAGTTTTCCCCCTAAATCCTAAAATGTGATACGATGTGGAAGGTCGCAATAACGCGTGGTTTGAGGCCTAGCGTCACTGATTCTATGCTTTCAACAGTGCTATATAGCTATTACCTATTTTTCACCACAAGCTCAAATAGGTAGAGCTAAGTCGGATTCATCATTGATAGGTACAAAATTTTTCAAGTTTTGCTATTAAAGTATTCATGGTTCATCATAAAGATTAGATTACATCTGAATTACAATTTTATTGTGCAAGTATTTGAAACAAAAAATTTGAAATTTGCATAATAATGTTTTTTATTCATTTTGTAAAAACACTGAAATCTCACACAAGCCGTGAGAGTAACTGAATTTGATTATGATAATCAAATAGTGAATACAAAATCCAATGATAAGCTACACTACTGAAGATAACGTAAACACAAAGAAGAGAAGAAATTCATCATTTCCTGTGATGATGAATCACTTTCACTTGATGTCTTCAGTTGTCGCATCTCTAAGCTGCTGCAGCCTCGTTTCCACGCTCCATGAACCTACAAGATTGTAAAAGATGGTGTTAGAGGTGTACTCTAAGCAATGATGAATTACATTCTACTTTATGCCTACGCTACCAATAGGAATGTAATTTGCATCAAATTAGGCATTCACCAGATGATTGAGTTGCAAAGATTGATAATCAAGGAACACAGAACTCAATGGAAGCTTTCAACTTTGATTATTTTTACTAACATTTTTGTTTCAATGTGCAGGAATAGGTTCATCATGTTCATGAACATTTCATCAGATATGTGGAGCAAAATGGGCTCCCACAAGGGTTGAGCCCGACATATCATAAGGAAACCTCTCATTCGTATCATTACATGAGAGTCATCAAGTATTACAGTCATCAAACAGGACTGCTGTAAAGCAATATCAAATAATATCAAGCAGTCTAATTCAGCATGGTGAAAACAGATTGAACAATTATCTTTTTTCTCATCATTCAAAGGAACAATCAAAGAGTATATTAAGAAGTAGTTGATTGCATTTATCATCTCTTGTTTCAGCTTTGCCTTTCATTCATATTTACATTTTAATGAGGCATTGAGCCCCTTATGTTGAATGGAGAACAAGACAATAAGCAATTAAGTCATTTCTTTCAATTACAAAGTAGCATAGTCCATCCAGAGATTCAAGAGACAGAACAAAGTAATCTATAACAACATCATTATGTAGAACAAAAAGTCCACATCTACTCTTATTTTTAAAAGGAGTTAACAAGGTTATAAAGACATGACTTGAAGTTTAAAAATATATGCTACAGGATTGTCATGTTGACAGTAGCAATACATGGCACAATCAATCAAGGAAGGGACAATCTTATAAATGATTACCATGGAGGTTGTTCTTCTTTGAGGAATGTGGGATTAATGTTAATGTTGCTACTTCCTTTAATTTTTTTGAATACACAGTGCGTACACTTGATAATTACTACAGCCTTGCATATACTTGAAGTTTTTATGGATTGTAGTAATCATTCAACAATTTTCATTCAAAAATTAGGAAGGATTTGATAATACTGTTGTCAGGATGAAGCTTGAAGTCTATCATTTCAATGAAGGTATTTGGGAGAGACTACAAAAAATACAACTACATGAAGACAAAATCTTTTTTTTGAAAAGTACAGATTTGTAACAATACAGTCATGGAGAATGAGCAACAACTATCATAAATGAACAACACAGTCAATAGAGGAGGAGGCAGTTTTAGGGTGAAAATGCATATCAGACAGTGGTTGAAATTTTCAAGAAAGGGAAATGAATATTAGACATACTTATCACTTATATCTTCATTGCACTCAAAGGAATAAAGAAGTAAAAGTTTACAAGGAGTTACTTTATTCTTTTACAAGAGAGCATCATGGAATATCAATTTAACATTGAGAAACATCATAAAATAATGAGAAAGATAGCCTACAAATTGTTGTTTTGAAAATTTTCCATTTAACCAAGAGAAGGTGTTGTTTTGTTTGAATGGATTAAAGTCACGAAATCATCAGAAGCAGATGCAAAAATCTACAAAGTAAAAATGAGATATATAGCCATGGCCTGTACAAGATTAGAAATCCATGAAGAAGACCCAACGCAGTACAGGAAGAGTTGAAGTCTTGTTTATTTATTTTTAATGGTATTCAACAGTGAAAACTATCATGAATAGAATATAGAATATAAAGGAAAGTTTTCGGATACCCAGATGGAGAAATACCACGACCTGGGTTGCATTTGCAACACAAATGAAAAATCTCATGGGTTACGCCATTGATAGGAGATCCAACATGTTTTATGGATGTTTTCTCAATTAATAGAGTTGAAATATATCAAGTTTTTCTTCATATTTCAAGCCAGATCCAACATGTTTTATTCTTGCAGCCATGAGGGTTTGCTCTCAAAATACAAAATACAGAGTAGCTGGAAAATTCTTAGATGGAGAATGTTCATGGCCTGTTAGTATAGGGAGGAGTTTGAAATGATTTTTCATTTTTGTTCTACAAAATGCTTTATTTTAGAGCAAGAATGACACATATACCAGAAGACAAATCATTATTTGGCGGCCAATTTACATATGAATGCCTTGAAGAATGTAAAAGGAAATCTCCATTCTATAGCTTTAGAATAAAAAAGAATAGTACATATTTCTATTGAAGAGGCATTTACCTTATGTTTTCCAGCCGTCTCCCTTAGAAAATCATTCAAAAAATAGCATGAAATGTGGTATTTCAAGTCTTCAATGGCGGCCCAGTACAATTTAAGAACAACAAAATAATAAGAGAAGAGAATATGTTAGTGTATATTCAACATTTATGCTACAGCCATGGCTTAAAAGCCTCATAAAATACTATACAATGGAGTCAAGATACCTCCAACTAGTAAAAGCGAACTTACCCTATGAAAATCAACAAGATTTAGCTTAGAAACAACAAGAAATGGCGGATTTTCGAGCTCCAGAAAAAGCAAATTCTCAGAAAACCTAACCAGGTCGGCGGCTAGCTTCTTCACGAAGTTTCTTCTCCAAAGTCAAAAGATAGAATGATAATGTGTTTTAGGGTTCCATGCTCTTGTTTATTTGCAGTAGGTCAAAATTATTATCAATTATCATTCTTTCTTTTTGTCCATGGCTTAAAGTCAAAACAATCATCAATAATGTGCCAAGATGTGGTCGACTTCTTCTTATTATGTTTTATATGCCAAGATATGGTCGACTTATATTTATTTAGTGGAGAATACATATTCGAAGTATATGCTAATTGGGTGTATGAGGCCGAGAGATGGGGATTACATTTGATTAACTCAACTTAACATTATTCTTTATCTTTTATTTGTATTATTCAATGTAACCGAATTAATTAAATGATACATTATAAATCATTTAATTAATTCAACATCTTAAAATGCAAATAAAGGACTTTATGTGAAGTTGAGTTAATTAGGGATCCATGCAGATGCAAGTAGAGCTAACTGGAGGACGAGTTAATCATGCGAGTCATGGAGATTTTTAGCACTTTACTTCAGTTTCATATCAGATTATTGACTGAAGATTACTCATGCATAGTGCGAGGATGGAGTTGCAGTTATCATGGGCGAGTTGATTAAAGAAAGGTATATTTTGCATGATTTGGTCCACATTCTCAGATTTCTAGTTTAGTTTGAGTTACAGATCAGTTATATGCATGGTGACTGCGAGTTTGAGACTAAGTTCACTCATTTTTGCATGAGTTTGAACCTTCTTTTCAGGGATTTTTGTTTTTGCTCGGATTTCACCTTGGAATTATCATTTTCTCACTGAAATTGACTTTTAGTTACATGTTCATGCACTTTGAAGTGCATTCTCATTGTATATATTGGAAAAGTTTATCTTTTTCCTCTAGTTCTGGTTATTCAGCCTTTGCATTCTGCAAAGTGAATTATCATGTAACTCAGCTTTATTTATAGATTAATACAATAGCAGGTTATTATAGGTTAATCAAGTTTCATTAAATTTGTAGAGCTTTCCTTTTACCTTTCAGTACGCTAAAGTGTTTGCCTTCAAAATCTTAGGTGTCATGCTGTGTGAATGATTTGATAAGGAATCTATCGTGTTTAATCTCAGAAACCTTTATTTTCCCATCTCATTTCATATGTGCTTGTATGCAATCAAGTTTGATTCCATAGGTTGTATGTTGTGCATTTGGCTTACTTTACTATTTTAGTTGTGAAGACGTTCTTTTCCTTCAAAGATGGTAATACAGTTAAGCCTTCATATAAATTATTTATGTGGTTAAACTGTTCAGATTTAGTTGTGCGAATAGGATTATTGAAGTGTAATTGTGAAACAAGTTGCATGCAACACCATCATTTAGGTGCATCACCGAGGTTTTAGTTTTAGTTCATACATTCAGTATAGTGTTTCTTACCCTTTTCTCAAGAAAATCATTCAAGTACCTAAGTGATCATCATATAGGAACCAACCTAGAATTTGGAGGTCTATCTTCGCCATAGGAATACCCATAGCCTGAAGATAGTTCCAATGTTTCAACAGATTGTTGAATTTAATCATTCAAGCGTCTGGGTGCAATCTAATTGACAACAATAGCAACGTTGGACAAGTTTGACTTCCTAAGCATAATAAATGCACACAAAAATCAAAATTACAAGTCGGGTTAGGGTCACATACTGTTGGTCCTGCACCTAGAAGTCGTTGGTACACTCAAACTCGCTTAGAAATGTGTTGGGGAAGCACTCTTTGCGTCATCTCACACGAAGGTCAGAGCTCAAAATGATGAAAATTCTAAAAGCTGAGTGTGCAAATTAATTGTAAGTGACCCCTCGAGGGCTATTTAAGCATGAAAATTAGGGTTTTTTGACCCTATTTAGTCATCAAGCTAGGGTTTTGTACCCCTGACCTCGTTTTTGCCCAATTGAGGCTCGTTTTGCATCCTCTTTCCGCATTTTGGCACATTTTTTGGGATATTGGAGCCTTTTTGAACCCGTTGGGCAACTTGTCCTCTTTTTTCGCGAGATCACCCAAAAAATCCAAATTTTTGTTTGATCTCTCGAGGGGGTAGTATACCAGCATAATTCTTCCACTGGGGCATCTGAAAAAATTGAAAAATCTTTGAATTTTGATCTCGGCAAGTTTATTCTTTGAACCAACACAGTAGGTACATTGCTTCAAAGAGGGGAAAAATGTAAACACGTAAATTATACTAATTGGTCTCATACACTTGATCCTGATTTACTAACACCAATTCTGCCTAAATCATCTCTCTACTAACCATTTAATTGAATAACCCTTATTTAATTAAATTCATCATATTTCATCTTTTAATTAAATAAATCCACTTTATTTGATTAAATCATTATCATCTATTAATTAAATAAATCATTTTGTTTAATTAATCCTAATGTCCTCTTTTAATTAAATAAATTAACTTTATTTAATTAAATCATCATATTCTCCCTCTAATTAAATAAATTAACTTTTGTTTAATTAAATCCTAAAGTCATCTCTTTAATCAAATAAATCAATTTTATTTTGATTAACTCCTAAAGTTCTTCATTTAATTGAATAGATCAAATTTATTTAATTAATTCACTAATATCTCAAATTCCTCTCACTTTGATTTAAATAAATGCAAAATCTAAGTCAAAGTGTCAAATCAGACTAATCTCCATCAAAGTTAATCAAATCGTGATTAATCCTAACACTAATCCATCTCAAATCCTCTAGATTTTGCAACTTGCACAAGTAAATCAATTTAATTGATTTATAAATTCCTCCTTTTCATTCAACTATGGCATCAAGTTGGAATATTCTTCAAATTCAAAATCTCACTCTTAAAAGGACTTGTCCATCCAACAAGGCATTAAAGGCCTCTTACATGTCCTTTTTCTTGAGCCAAGTGGCATTAACTCTTCTTTCATCTCTCTCCAACATGTCACTTCTCAAATTTCAAATTCCACCTAAATGCATTTATTTGCACATTCATCAAAATGTGCTCCATCTCTCTCCAATAGCATGTTGACAAGTGGCACAATGCCATTGGCTTATGTTTAGTCCCACATTCATCCTTTTTGCTCATTCCTCCATCCTTCTCTTCTATAAATAGAAGGCTCTTTTACTCATTTTGGATCCATAACTTTATGCAAGATCATTATCTTCATGTTTTGAACAAGTTCATCCATTGTCATCCATTTTCATAGTTTTTCATCATTTCATAGCTAGGTTATGGAGAAATTTCATCAAGGAGCTTCAATCTTCATCAAAGTTCATCATCAAGCTTGACTAGGAATTGGGAAAGGGCTATTTTCCACATCAAAATAGCACCAATTTCCCCATGGGATTGAGGGTTTGTGCATTTTAATAGGATTTAGATAGATTTCACTTGGTTTCCTTGATTTATTTCTTGTTCATTCTGTTTCAAATGAATCTCATGGGGAATGATAGTCTAGATTGGCATAATTGACTAACATTGTGTTGTTTGTTCGTGTTTGTGTAGGTCTAGAGCTACCATTCACAATAGGAAAAATATTATGCTTCTGTATGTTATTTTTTTCAATACATATTACACATTTTTAAGATTTTCATATCCTATATTATAGGGAGCCTCCTATAACAACTCCCTTAGATAATTATGAGATAACAAAGAAGCAAGCTCCTAACAAATAGTTTTGTATGTATCCTAAAGACTAATAAATCACATGGGATTTGTGACTAGTTTCAAAAAAATGACTAATGATGTAATATTCCCAACAATGTGGTCAATCAAAGGATAAGTGATAGGGGTGATGGAGTCAACAAAAAAATTGGTGATAGATAATTCCTTAGATGAATAATAAGAAAAACTTTTTTTGATGGTGAGAAAGTTACCCTATAGCTCATTCTAACATCCTTATTCTTGTCATCAAGAAAAATATATTTGATGCCTTGAAATATTTGATTTGCATACAAATGAATGGGCTCTAGGATTACTTGCTTGTGTAGGAATAATACTTTGCCTTGATAGTTCATTATTCTACACATTTAATTTTCAATGGGATACTCATTACTTTGGAAGAAAAAAATCCATTAGGTGTCTTGATATTTTCAAATTGCTTGTTTGTGAGGAAATCACACCAAAAAAGGTAGTTGGGCCCAATGGTTAGTATTTCACCTCTTGGATGGATTTGATGGGGGTTTGAGAGGAGTGTTGGATTAGGATTAATGGGGTCAATGGAGATGCTTTGAACTTGATTTGGTTGTGAATAAGTTTGACTATGTATGGGGCAAGGATCTTGATGTTTATTTTGTGATGTACATGTGTTTCCCTTAAGCTTGATGTGTCCTTGATCAATTAGCTCTTGAATGTATCTCTTCAACTTCAAGCGTTGATAAATGGTATGTTTATGGATTTATGAGGCTTATGGATCTTAGATTTTATGGGTAGCATGAAAGTGGTGAATGGAATTTGTTTAGCCTTTTAGATGGAATGATTAGTGGGAATGGAATGCTAGGGGTATTTTAGATGACACTAACATGTTTGTTCTTGTGAGGGGTATGATATAAATCCTCAAATTCGTATTTTTTCCTATGATCCCTTGCTAGTAGCTCTTAGATAATATCCTTCATAGCTATGTTGGGTTGATTGGATTGATTAATTTGATTGTTCAATTTGGTTGATCAATTTGATATGATTCATCAAGTTGTTGCTTAAGCTTTGGAAGTATATTTGATGGTAGATTTATGCAAGGAGATAGGGTTTCCATTTTCTCACTTGATGCATTTTTTTTCAAGCACATCTTGGTTTTGGAATTGGTTTAAGCATGTGGGATCCTTTTGTGCTCAAATGGCTTCCTCTTAGTGAGTGTCATATGGGTCATTTAGACTTGGACGCTTATTGGTCAAAAGATTAGTACCTATGGAGATGGATAGATTAGAATTAGTATTGATGTGGATGGGTGGAGGATTTAATGGTTTGGTCTCTTTATGGGTTGATAGGGGGCTTAATGGATGAGGAATTATAAGTTTAGGTGGAGGATTTAATAGTTTAGGAATTATAAGGTTTGATGGGGAGCTTGAATGATGAGGAATTACAAGTTCAGGTGGGGGATTTAATGTCTTGGGATTTTATGGGTTGATGGAGGGCTTAATAGAGGAGGGATTATAAGTTTAGGTGGAGGATTTAACTGTTTAGGATTTGCAAGGTTTGCTCCACCTAGATTTTAGGGTTATAGTTTGGTGGTATAGGCACTAAAAAATGTCATGAATGATATAATACACTCGAATCAAGTATACTAACATCATTTCATCCTGGAACCCATCCTCTTTTCATTTAAATTAATTGAATTATCCTAAATAATTAATTAATTGCATCATTTTTATCTATTAACCTAATGCGGGTTAATTCACCCCCTTTCATGCTAACATTTCATCTCATTAAATTAAATAAATCAAACTATTTAATTTAATTCCCTAAGTCTTCTTATTTAATTAAATAACCCTAACTCATTTAATTAAATGTCATTTCACCTTTCCCCCATTCATTAAATCATTCAATTTAATGAATCACTTTATTCTTCTAAAACCCCTAATTGTATGATTAAACCTTGTTTAGTTAACAATTAATCTAATTTTCCTCCAAAAGGGGAATATTCCTTACCCTTTTTTGCACAATTAAAACTTTGTTTTAATTTGCAAAATATCTTTTTTTCTTACCCATGTGAATATTCCAAAGGATATTCTCTCTCCTCCAATCATTTGAAAAAGGGATATTATCACTTGGCTTCTTGAGCAAGCTAAACTTGTGACTTCTTGAGCAAGTTACCTTGTGACCTGTGTGTGCAGGTCAAAAGTGTGTTTGTTTGAAACAAATGGGAACCCTTTATTAAATATCATCTTGTATTCTCACCTATTGATGAGTATCCATGATCCATGCCTCCAATTTCGTCCATCCTTGACTGCTGATTAATTTTTTTGATCTCAACCTTTCATTTCTCATTTGCTCTCCTATAAATAGAACACTATTTGGAGACAAATGGTTCCATCTTTCAATTGCAAACTTATGTTTTTGAATTCACTCACACTCATACTCATACTTTACTCACATTTAGCATATTTTAGTTCATTTTTTAGTTGCATATTAGTTTTAAGCTTCCATTAATGGCTTCCATGCATCCATCTTAGCTTGTTTATAAATTAGGGTTTGAATCTTTTAGCTTAAATATCACTTATATTAGCTTAGATTCTGCATACTTAGATAATTTTTAGCATAAAATCATATTAATTTAGGTTGCATCATGTTCAATTTAGCATAACTCATATTTTCATCCATTTATCACAACAATTTCATCGATTCTCTTCAATAGAATCGATTGAAACAAGCTCACTGATCATGGGATTGGGAAATGGTCATTGTTCCACATCAACACGACAACAATTCCAAAACAGGATAAGTTTCAAATGGGGTAGAATAGACATTTCAATGTTTTTATATTTAGAATGCTTCATTTCAATAAATGCTTAGTTTATCTTTAATTTGAATGATCTTGTTTGAAGATTGAGTATTAGTGGCTACGTTATGCTTCAATTCATCATGGATCAAGCGTGATCGACCCATACTAGTATCCTTGGTTGACATTTTGGTTCTAGAAGGAGGAAAAATTGATAATTTAACTAGTTTCTATCTTGAATTCCATTCATTTTTCTTTTTTACAGGAAACAATGACACCCAAATCAATTACAATGACGCACTTTGCAGGGTGTCGCCATATAGTGACGCTATCTCAATTTGAAACAACAACACCTATTAAATGCACTGATGTTGATTTAAAAATGGTGATGCTAATATAATATAGAGGTATCAAAGATTTATGAACGGTGACGCTCGATCAAATTGCGGCTATCGTGCTCTATGGTTTTTTGCAAAGTGACGCCCTTATTCACCATAGCGATGCTATCACAAATAGCGATGCCCAATTTGTGTAAGAAGTTTAATGATCACTTTTTCAACATGTGCTTTAATTTTATCTATTCATCAGATTATTAACACACTTATAACATTGTTCTGGTTGTTAGACTAACAAGGTTTGGTAGGTTGGATGATATGGAGCTAAAGTGAAGAAAGCATTCCCATCTTAAGATTTTGTGATTGTAACAAGTGTTTGACGCTTTGGGGCAATTATAACCCAATTTCTTGTGATTTTTACTTTTTTTCTCTAGGACCTCACTAAATTTCAATTAGGTTTAAAACGAATGCTCAAATGGGACTAAAATTGAACCCTCATCTCATCATTATTTTTGGGTCTAAAATTGAACAAGACAACTTAACATTTCATTTGGTGCTTAAAACGAACTCATCGTGTTGCTTTGAGGTGTTAAAATTTATGAGTGTTTGCTGTGTTTTGATTTACAATGTTGTTATTGGATGTGTATGAAATTCTCTCACGCCACTCGATGATCTTGAGAAATAGAAACATTCCTTAAAAATTTACAAAATGACCTACATCTTTTATTTCATATTAAAAAAATGAACCCCTTGCAAGTGTAGGGAAAAGGTGTGGTGTGTGTTCTCTCCTTGTTTCATGCAAACTAGGATGATTGAACTACAAACATACTTCCTTGCTATTGTTTATCTTTAGAGGGCCAGCCTCCTCACTTCAAAAGGAGGGAACAACCCAAGTAGTAACGAGCTAAAGCCAAGCTCTCCTGAACCACTATATAAATGTGTGGTTGTAATGAAAATTGCGATCAACAAGAAGTGGTACATTATAGCTCTCCCCTAGTATCTTTATGATACGAAAATCCCTTTTTCTATGATTTGAAAAAACTTTAGAGAGTGCTTACTCAACTAAATTCTACATTTATCAGATTTGAAAATAGTTGCTTAACTTGAATCCAAATCCATGCCAAGATCTTTAATTAATGGTTTGAATCCAATATGCAAACTCAATCCATCAATCTACTGAGCTCATTGATTAGTTTATTTACATAATTTAAACATAAGCCATCATTAAGAACAAACCAAAAGATTAGAGACACATTTGATTACGGAGTTCACCTCTTAGGGCTATGTCTCCGGATCCGCTCAATAAGTGTGATCAATTTCCATTAATGTTGCCACCTACAAATTGCTTACAACATCATCTAGTCTTTTGACTGCGTACATAAAGTTGTCACCGCAAGGAAATTTCAAGCCCTACAAGCACTTCCTGATCCACACTGAACAAGTGCTTCCAACAATAACAATAAGTGCAACCCTAGTTCTTAAAGCATTAACTGAATGTGAACTAGCATTTATAGAGGTATTTTGCCTCGTTTACATACATGATTTAGACAATACTGAATTCACCATTCCAGAATAAAGTCAAGTATCAAAACACTCTAGTTATACTTGATGTTGGATCTTCAACCTTGCAAGAGAGAAGTATTCAATCTGGACTTTGTACCATACTCCTTCAAGTGAAAATTCCACAGTCTTCTGACATATCTGCATAGAGTCTCGAAATCACAATTCTCCTCTCAGGTCGTCCTGCAAAAGCTCCTCACTTGGATTTTGAATGATCAACTCAAAAGCATACTCTGAATGCTTTAATCTGAATTGGATGCTTGGTTCTTGGATGTCATGCCTTTGCTCTCCCTTTTATACTAAATTTTTCCCATTATGGTTAAAACCATAAAATTTGGCCTATTTCTCCCTTTAGGTAAGATTTTCAACCAATCTCCCTTTTTAAAGAAAAAAAAATATCTCCCTTATTAATTTTATTTTGAAGCCCTTAATTATTTACACATGCTCAGGCTCTTATGGTTTTGGGGGTTTGTCTTATTCATTTGGTAGGCATTTTTTTTAACCATTTTAATCTTGTTTAGTTTAGGATAAAACCCACCTCGCATATAAATTTGAAACGCCAAATGGTGTGGCAATGGGGATTAATTTTGGTAGCGGGGAGGTTACGGGTTCCAACCTCTTCGCTATCATTTTTTTCCAATGGATTTCCAACTCTTAAATAACAAAACAAACCGCTGTCCAAATATAGTTAATAGATAGTCCGCGAGTGCAATGGTGGGGACAGTGCGTTAGCAGGGTGGAGGTTAGGGGGTTGAACGCCCTAATAAAATTTTGACAAATAAAACAACCCATTTGACTAATGAAGAATTGTACGGGGTACCATGTGGCACTCGCTGGTTGTGCCATGTGGCATACCCTGATTTGTTAAAAATGCCACGTGTCAAGACATAATTCGCTCGACATGTTGACTCAATTGCCACGTCACCTGCTAACTGTGTTGCCACTTCACCATACAAATTCCATGTGGCAAGCTCAAATTTGGTCCTTGTCATCGTTCGTACCATATGGTCCTACTGTGTCAGCATATTAACGTCATCATTCATACGACCTAGTCAACCCCAGAGCCTGCCAACTTTGACTCGCAATAACATTCACTTACAGATTTCGATTCCAGCGAAATGAGTGGCGTTGGGTTCATATCGACGAGCTCTTCAATTTGACGCTGATTCTAACCGATTCTGAGTCAGTCAAATTTTTACCTTTCTGACTGGCCTCTATACCTGGTTTGACCAAAATTTTATTGGCCATAAATTTGACCCATGAACTCCTTTTTCACCCATTCAAGTCGCGTTGAGTCCAGTTTTCTAAGCACTTCAACATGGTGATGTTTTCAAGGACAATTGAAATAGTTGATTTTTTAGGGTTTTGAGATCCACCTAGATCATTCTAAGGGTTGGGATACCTCTTGAGGGAGTTTATCATAGTATTCCTTGAATCAAAAGCCCTTATTACGAACCATTGTTTAGAATCCAAAATCCTTAATAATTGTTCGTGCAAGAACGATCATTCTAAAGCCGCCCTACATTTGTACTACTCATTGTTGAAACAAAAAAATCCTTACAATCTTAGGATCTTCAAGATTTTGAGATTTGGTGGTCCCGAGAAATGTGTCATGGAGAGGAGCCAGTGTCGCCAAATCTCTAACTATTCACAATGTCTTAGTGTTTGGAGAAATCCAAGTGGGGACTCAACAAGTATGGCCATTTCAAACCTAGGATTGTAAAAATTATTGTGAGTCAGTTTAATACATTGCTTGTTTCCAAAATGTTATAAACAAACATTCACTATCTTCCTCAAAATTTCAAACACTTTGGCTTAAATATGGATATCTTTTTAAAAAAAAAGCCTTGATATTAGTGATTCTCCTAAGGATTCTATCCATAGATATTTCTAAATATCTTGACTTATATCTCAAATCCATATTTTCCAAAGACAACACAAGAAATTATGGCTTCAACCTCATGATTCTTACAAAAAGGATATTTTGAAAGTTATGATGTTTTGGACATAAACATTTAGTTTGAAAACTTAATCAAGACAAGTGATTGTGGTAAAAGAAATTCACTTAAGCAAGATAAATTGACAATTGAACCCCACATGACTATTTGGAGACTGGTTGCTCCCATTGAACAACCTGATCTTGCAGATGCTATCATCCAACCAAACTTTGAAATCATTAACGGAGAACAAACCAATCTCATTATTAGTTTGAGAAGCTTCACTTTTGAAACAAAAGAAACACCTACCCAGAGGAGAAACACAACAACCATTTTAGACGAGGAAGAGGAACAAGCTGATATTGAGGTTGGAAGACCCACATTACCACCCCCCGCGTGGCAATAAATATCTTCCTTTTTCCATAAACTTGAACTTTTTCTAAATGATCTCATGCAAAGTCAGGATCCCTAAAGTAAGGTCTACAGGTCGTCATTTCAGACTTAGACATCTTAGTCCAAAATCTCTCAAGAAACACCTTTGGGAACTTCACGAAACTAGAACTAGGTTGGTATACAACTTCTACAAACATGCTTCAAGACACAATTCAAACTTGTATTTCTTATATTACTGTTAGAATCCTGGTCTTTTCCAATGTTTCCAATTTCTCACACAATCATGATCTTGAACTCCCCTAAATTTTCTATCACACAATCAAAATCCGTAGGGGAAGATTACATGTCGCCATTACAGACATAGGTATCGTAATTCCAAGTTTGGTAGGAAGTGGTCCTTAATACTTTATCGCAATCACAACCTCTTGTTAAGAAATCATTATGCTCGATCTAGGAGGAACCAAACAAATTTACATACCCACATCTATCCTCTCATTTAGGCCAACATTAGTATTTAGGATTTGAAAACTTTAGAGGTGTAGCATCATTCTCACTAACTTGGTCTTGGAAAACAAAGTTTCACTTTAAGTCAACATTGGGTCAAACATCTCACCCACCCCTCCATCAAATTTCATCCTTCACTTCACCAAAATTTGCAAAAAATTTGAACACCAACACTTTGTGACTTAAACATCTATCAAACCAAACCCTAGCTTGGCTATTTAATATGTGAAATATATCCTTTTCCATGCATTTAGACAAGTTAGTTATCATCCTTGAACTAGTTCATCTTGAAGGTCATGAGTCTACCTTAAAGATTTACAAATTCATCAACATTCTTTATCCCAACATCAAAAAATTCAAACTTAAGTCAAAATTGTTGTCCCAAAACATTTGCAAAGATCACTCTCCACATCACCCATCTTTTCATCCCCCATTATCATCATTGCTCCCAAAAGACTTAGAGAATTCATTTTACCTAGATTTGAGTCAACTAGAGATTTCAAACATCACAAATCACAACACAACTCTCCCAAAGGTGACACAAAATTTATGGTAAAGACGAGATCACAACACATGAAAATCATGGAGAAAAATAAAGTTACATTTACCTCAAGAGATCCAAATCATTTACAATTTGATCCGAGAAGTAAAGTTACACCATCACAACAACCTTCATCACCATTAAGGCCATATAAGACAAAAGATATCACAAATAATCCATTTGAACTCACTAGGGAAGAACTCAAGGAATGTCAAGCCTTTGAGAATGTAGCTCCTATCTCCTCATCATTTGCTGCACATAATTTAACATAGGGCTTCACAACTCCATCACTTGGGCTACATCAAACCTACATTCTCGGTATTGCAACAAGCCTTGCCAAATATTTTGTCCATGCTCTTTCATTTGAAAGCGACACACTTGTGGGTACCCTTGAAACTAATCCTCCATCTCACACAACCACTTGGACACCTACCTTTGGTGCTCCTCCAGTCCCTGAAGATCCTAAACAACCACACACACCTCTCAACCTTCATTACTCCACCATGACTTCCAAATATTGAGGACATCCCTCTTCATCCATACCTATGAGTACCACAAGTGTGCCTACCATCACGCAAAGCAGTGTGTATCAAGTATCTCAAAATAGTGTGCAAGGGCATGTCAATACCATACCACAAAGTCAAACCTTAAAGAAAACAGGGACATCCTTACCCAATCCTCCAATTGGTTCACCCATACCACCGGTTTCACAAAACACATCCATCCGATCCATTATCAACCCATCTCAAAGCAATCCCTTGGTAACAAATCCTGTCAACACAGGTAATACACTATCTACATCCCTAACACAAGGGAATCCTCTGGACATGGGACAAGGAAATCTTTTTAATCAATGGACTCAAGGTCCTAGTGTGTCATTTCCATCGCACAATCTAATGGCGCCATCCTCATCTTTTCCCACAGTCCCCTTTACTATGCCAAATCAAACAAGATCTCAAACATACATTCCTCCACCTCAATCCACTATCTTACAAGGAATGATGAACCAAGGGAATCCTTGACATCTCATCACCAATCTAATACCCACTCAAAACATCAATATCCATAATCCTCCACCGATATCCCAACAACCACCTGATCCCACATTGCAGGCACACGCCTTAGCTTTACAACAAGCCTTACAAAAGGCCCTAGCGGCACAACAACAACAAGCAACAACACAACAAGCAACCTTAGCACAACAACAACAGTAGCAACAACAAGCAACCCTAGCGGTACAAAAAACAACCTTAGCACAACAACAACAAGCAGCCTTAGCGGCACAACAAGCAGCTTTAGCACAACAACAACAACAACAAGCCTTAGCAAGACAACAACAACATCAAGCCCATCAAACAACTTTAGTAGCACAACAACAACAACAACAATCCCAACAACAAGCCCTAGTGGTGCAACAACAATATCAAGCTCAACAAAAAGCCTTACTAGCTCAATAGTATGCCCAACAACAAGAATAAGGTTCCTATTATAATCCTCAATCGCATATCATCAAACCAAATGTGTTAGGACCATATACATTGATACCCCAATCACCTTCACAGAATCCTACACCACCACACACCCCATACAACACACCATCATATCAAAATCCCACATACAGGTCATCCATCATCCCACCATATGTTCCTCCACCAAACCCACAAGATGATATAGCATCACAATTTAAGGTACTATCACAAGAAATATAAGACCTTCACATGGGCAAGGCAAAGAAGCCCCATACACAGAACTTGTGTACATATCCATTCGATCGAAATATCGTAATGGTACCATTCTTTCCTAGTTTTTAAATCCCCAAATGTGATAAATATAAAGGGAGAGGAAGTCCTGTGGACCATATCAAAGAGTTTAACATCATGTGCATAGAGGTGGCTTACAATGATTCATATTTAATGTGCCTCTTCCCTCGAAGTTTAACAAGTCCTGTTATGGATTGGTTTTCTCATCTACCTCCTAGTGTCAAAAATTTTCAAGAAATTACTGATAAATTTATTGATCACTTCTCCTTCAATCTTGACATGGATGTCAGTCTAGAGGAATTGTACACCCTTAGACAAAACAAAGGGGAAAATTTTGCTAATTTCTTGCAATGGTGGAGACAAATATCTAGTAAAAGCAATTCGCCTCTTCCTGATGAACAAGTGGGAATCATCATAGCAAATCTAGACCCAAATCTATCATACCACTTAAAAATGCAGTGCATCACATCCTATGATGAGCTTGTCCCTAGAGCCCTTAACATCGAGAGAGCTCTAATCTCATAGGGAAATACTCAAGTTGTAAGACAACCACCCATCAAATAGTTCAAACGACAAGCCTCGTATCTAGGCAAAGAACAAGAATGTAACAAATGATGGTGTGGTAGATGCTAAGGTAATCCTACGTGCTCCTAGACTAAACAACAATCAAGTTTCTAACATCCAACCAACTGTGCAACAAACAAAACCTCCTTAGAACAATCAGATCAACAACACCAACATGCAACAAAGGTGAAACCCTAACAAGAACAACTATCCTAAATGTAAGTATACACAGCTATCTGAACCCATTGAAACTATCATGAAAAATTTGGTAGAGTCAAATCTGATCACACTTCCTAACTTTGAAAACTACAAAGAACCACAAAGAGAAACCATCCTAGTACAATGAGAAGGACCTTTGTGACTTTCACAAGATCAAAGGACACAAAACAAAAAATTGCATGAGGCTCAAAAATATTATCCAAGACCTCGTAGAGAACGATACCATATCTGTTGAGGTACTAGCTAGGAACTAGGATCTTAAAATATACAAGAACCCTATGCCAGATCATAACAAAACAAACAACACTTGGAAAGCTAAGGACTACACGAACATAGAACATACCTATTCCAACGTAGTTGCTTCCTATGATAGCGTCATCACTGTTGTCACCATCAAAGGGCATAGTGCAGAGTGTGGAGTCACCACATGATTTGGTAAATTCACTATCCAAGGAGTCCCACCCCAATCTAGGGAACAACCTACTTAGATAGCAGCAAGTACTAGCAATTAAAATCTCTTAGAACAAATTAAGAAGATCCTCGCACATATATTAATCTTAGAATTGTTGAGGCTATCACCTGCGCATAGGGAAATCTTGGAGAAAGCTTTATTAGAGTCATCTGTTCCAGAGGATATTGATACCGATTAGTTTCAAGCTATGGTAGGCCATATCGCTAATCATCTTCTCACCTTCTCTGAGCAAGACCTACTGTCATAGCCATCTCATAATTGTGCTTTACACCTTGAGGTTATCATTCATAATAACAAGGTCAATAGAGTCTTAATAGATGGGGGTGTTGGATTGAACATTTTCTCCCTTCAGTTAATCAAAATATAGGCTATTCAAATGATACTACTAAGAGGAAAAAGAGTACCACCATCAAGGCATATGATGACCAAGAACGGGTATCACAAGGTATCATTGCACTTCCCATCCAAGTGGACCCGCTCATCGCAAAAACATGTCAAGTGTTGGACCTCAATCTTGCATACAACATACTGCTTGGTAGACCCTGGATCCATGCTCTAAAAGTTGTAGCCTCGACTTATCATTAATGGTGAAGTTTCCTTTTGAGGGAAGAGAGATTACTATCCACAAAGATCCTGAGCCTTGTTACTACTGCAAAAATCTTGAAGCGAAGTTCTATAAAATCCACCAAATACCTAAGAATGAAGAAGGGCCTACACCTTCTACCTCATTTGTTGACCCATCATCACTTGCATCTATCTCTGAAATAAAGGAACCTATTGTGTAAAACATACCTGATATCAAAGCAGTGATCCAAGATGATGGTTGTGGGAACTACAAGCTAATGAAGAACACCTTTGTCTTAGGAGAGCTCCCTATTTCTCCTCAATCTCATGGGAAACCTACATCTAACAAAAAAGAGCCTGAAACTATCAAGATGGTAGCTACTACCTTCACCAAGTTGGGGGATTTGAATCAGGAAGATGTCAATGAGGACAATATCTCTAAACTCCTCTATCAAGATGAACAACCTATCCCCACTCTTCCTATGGAAGATGATAAAAAAGGCTTGCAACTCATGAAGGGAATGTGATATAACAAGAATGAGAAGCTAGGAGAGAATGATAATGGTTTACTAGAACCCATTGTTCCTGAGAAACGACTAAAGAATCTCGGCCTAGGTTGTACTACTAGCAAGGTCACCCTTATTATCAAAGGTACTTCCACTAAACGAGTTGAGGCTTCCTCTTGGTTACCTACATCACATGACACGACCATAGATGACTTCCCCTTGGATGTTGCTGACCTATTTGAAAACAACTCTCTCTTCATGATATCCATTACATCCTTTCCTCCAAGAAATCAACCAACTGAAATACGCCTAGTCTACCCACAACTCATTGACATGGACCAACATGGACCACCAATTCTTGATTTATTCAAAAATGTTGAAGTGATCTTAGAATTCATGGGACTCCATGACAACTTACCATGGGCAGATCACAAAGTAGGTTTTAACATAGAGCTAGATATAGAGGCATACTATGGGGAGACGATTGAATCCTTCAGTCGCAAAATGGACAAAATGCAACTAACATACAATTCTTTAAGTGAAAATCACACTGTGGCACTTTCTGATCCTAAAAAGTAAAGACAAAGGATGCATCTGACGGTGAAAACCTCTCTAAGGCACCCAAGGATGAGGGATTCAATCTCCCCCTTAGTGCAATGCATCCAAATAAGTCAATAGTACTAGCCAAAAAGGCCACACCATTCAATGTGGGTACCGAAGAAGCACCTAAGATCACTTTCTATGTTGAATCCTTGTTGGACGAAGAGCAAAAGAACCTGACAGAATTCCTAAAAGAGCATAGAGCTAACTTTGCATGGTCGTACACAAATATTCCAAGCTCGACCCATAAGTGGTTGTGCATCACTTAGCGGTCTATCCAGAAGCTAATCTAGTCAAGCAAAAATTAAGGAAGATGCACCCTCAGATAGCACTCTTGGTCAAATTTGAGTTACAAAAGCTTCTTGACATTGGATTTATCCAACCAATAGATTATCCTAAGTGGGTTTCAAACTTGGTACCAGTCTCAAAACCCACTAGGGGCATCAGAATATGCACTGATTTCAGAGATTTAAACAAGGCATGTCTAAAGGATGATTTCCCTCTTCCTAATATCGACCTCATTATAGACTTAATAGCTAGGCATGAAATGTTGTCACTCATGGATGGTTTTTCAGGTTACAATCAAATCATAATCACCAAGGAAGATCAACAAAAAACTACATTCACTTGTCCACGAGGAACCTATTGCTGGAATGTGATGCCATTTGGGATAAAAAATGTAGGAGCAACCTATCAAAGGGAAATGACCCTCATCTTCCACAACAGGATCCACAAAATAGCCAATGATTATGTGGACGATATTTTGGAAAAAATAAAGAAAAGAAGTGAGCACATACAAGTATTAGGACCCATCTTTAACAGGCTGGAAGAATACAAAGTAAGGCTAAATCCAAAAAAGTGTGTCTTTGGGGTCACATTAGGGAAACTTCTTGTCTTCATCATCTCACAAAGAGGGATAGAAACTGATCTGACAAAGGTAAAAGCAATCCTAGACATGAGACCACCGCAAACACTAAAGCAAATGAGAGGGTTACAAGAAAGATTGCAGTCCATTAGAAGGTTCATAGCACAAATATCAAATAAAATCCACCCCTTTTTGCATCTTCTCCATAAAGGGTTAACCTACAAGTGGGATGAGAAGTGTGATAAAGCTTTCCAGCAAATCAAAGACTATCTACTAACACCTCTAGTGCTCATGCTGCCAATACCGAACAAACCACTGATTTTGTATATCTCAGCAACATTAGCAGCACTAGGAGCTCTACTAGCACAACATGATGAGAACGAAAAGGAAAGAGCTATCTACTACATCGACAGGACTTTGGTGGGCTATGAAATGAACTATTCACCTATTGAGAAAGCATGCTTAGCAGTATTTTTTGCTTCACAAAAGTTTAGGCACTACATGCTATCACATCAAATTAAGCTCATCACAAAAATTGACCCATTGAAATACTTGTTATCCAAAGCAACTCTTGCAAGGAGAATGGCCAAATGTGTGATGATCTTAACAGAGTTCAACATAGAGTATGTAGAGTGCAAGGCAATCAAAGGACAAGTGATCACAGACCAACTAGAAGAAACACCTATCTATGTTGAGAACCCTCAGATATATGAGTTCCCTGATGAATCAGTATTCCTTATCAATCTCACAACTCAGTGGAAGATGTACTTTGATGGATCGTTCACCTAGCATGGATTAGGAGCAAGTATTCTTTTCATCACCCCTCAAGGTGATTGCATTCCAAATTCATACCGGCTGTCATTCTCGTGTACTAATAATATTGTTGAGTACGAAGCCCTAATCACAGGTCTAAGGATAGTGGTTAGTGGTAAATACAAGAGATGAAAGTCTATGGAGACTCACAACTGGTTATCAACCAAGTCAATGACGACTATCAAACTAAGGATGACAAGCTCACTCCTTACAAAAAAATGGCGGAAAGTCTCAAGGACCTTTTTATAGACATAACTTTTGAGCAGATTCCTCACATGAATAATAGAGAATTAGATGTCATGGAAATGATCAGATCACTACTAGACATGCCGAACAACGTCCTCCAATATGAATTCTTGGTAGAAAAACTTCTCGTACCAACTTTCGAGATCCCTGAATTAGAATTCATGTGTGTCATTGTTGGTCTTGGATCCCCATGGTACCATGACATATTTATCTATCTTAGTAGAGGAACCCTCCCATCCAATATCACCTCAAACCTTAAAAATACCTTTGTTAAAAAGGCATCCCGATTTGTGATCTTAGGTGATACCCTTTATCACCAAAGCATTGAAGGGACATTGCTACGATGTCTTAACCAGGAGGAAGCCTTGGTCGCTTTAACAAAGGTACACGATGGCATATGTGGGTCCCATTCTAGCGGTATGACCTTAGCTAAGAAATGGTTGAGGACAAGGTACTATTAGCCAACCATAGAAATGGAAGCTAATCAGTATGTATAGAAGAGTGTCCAATTCAACAACATGGGGATCTAATTCATGCTCTAGCTCAAGAGTTGCAACCCATGATCACAACTTGGCCTTTCTCGTAGTGGGGACTTGACCTCATAGGAAAAATCAACCCAATCTCATCCAACGACCATAAATTTATCATAATAGCCATTGAGTACTTTACTAAGTGGGTTGAAGCCATTCCCATGGCCTACATAATGGGGAAGCATATTACCAAATTTATCCTGAACTATCTAATTTGTCATTATGGTGTTCCACAAACCCTCATCTCACTTAATGGAACCCTCTTTAAGAATCAAGATATGAAAGAGCTATGTCAAAGATTCAACATCCAACATTGATTATCTACCCCATATTACCCCTAGGGCAATGGTCAAGCTGAGGCTATGAATAAAACCATCTTGAAAATCCTAAAGAAAATGGTCAATGAAGCTGGCTGTGATAGGCATCTGCAACTAAATCCCGTTCTATGGGCTTATCGAACCAGTATCCACACACCAACAGGTGCAACCCCTTTCTCCCTAGTTTATGGATCCAAAGCTTTCCTTCCTATAGAGGTTGAGCTCCCATCATTGGAGTGTCATTACAAAACCTAATCACCGATGAAGAATACAAAGTATCTTGATTGAACGAGTTAGAATTCCTAAATGAGCGTCACCTTGACGCCTTCAATCACTTGCAAGTATATCAAAACCGACTGAAATAGAGCTATAATAAAAGGATCAAATGTCAGTCTTTCTAGGTAGGAGATCTTGTCCTAAAATAGAATCAAAAGAACCTACCAAATCAAGACAACAAAGGGAAATTTGAGCCTAACTAGTTGGGTCCTTTCATCATCACAGAAAACTATGGATCAGGAGCATACCAACTATCAACTCTTGAAGGTGAACCCTTGCAGGAACCAACTAACAACCTGCATCTTAAAAATTTGTATGCCTAGTCTTCAAGGGTATAAATATGAAAATACAAAATATCAAAAAATAATCAAAATCCAAAAAAATGAGAAAAAGGATTGAAAAAGAAAAAGAAAAACAATCGTCCTCTAGTGAAAACCACTTCGGCGGCGCTTTGGGCAAGTACCTTGGTGAAAACCTGGGAAACAGGTGCCTCACGTAAATAAAAAGAACCTCCATCTATTCTTTGGATCTTTATCCTATCATTCTTTACATCACCATCCATTGCATCCTTCATCATATCCATCCATCGCCTATCCACGTCTTTATCATAGCTTGATATTGTGAAGTATCACAATCCCTTTAGTACTACTTGGCATATTTTGAAGGTCAGTTTTTCTTGCCTATATCGAAGTAGTCTAACATGTCACGCTGGGGGCAGTTCGTTATAGATTGTATTAGGTTCTTGTATATCTTAAGGTTATTGGGAATATCTCATCAAAAACACTAAAAACATTCATAAAATGTTCATCAGAAAATCCAAAAACATCCAAATCCTGTACAAATAAAATCTAAAAAACATTCAAAAATTTGTAAAGGAAAAATCCAAAACACATCCAAAACGCATCAAAACCCTAAAAAGGTCAAACATTAAAAATCCAAAAATAGCACCAAGTCGAACTACGTTGACTTTGAGCTTGAATGTAGGCAAGTCCATCATTGATGTGCCCTCGAGACACCCTAGGTTAGTCCTTTAGCAGTCTGTCATAATAAATTGACATTCTCTCAACTATTCATATCTTCATCTTTCAATAAGTCGAGTCAGTCAAACTATGTGGTCTCTATGTGTATAATGTAGGCAAGGCTTATCTTTGATCAACCCTCAAGACCCCTAGGATAGGTCTTTAGGTTAGGTTCTTGGTCGAAAAACTTAGAAAATCCCTAAACATTCAAATATTCCAAAAATTGCAAAACATTCAAATATCTCAAAAAACACAAAAACATTTAAAAACATAAAACCCAAAAACAATAGAAAAAATTCAAAATACCTAAACAACCTCAAATAATAGAAAACAAAAACATTCACATAAACTTTCAAAAAGACCAAAAACAACCTCAAAACATTTCAAAATACCAAAAACATTGAAATAATCCAAAAAATACAAAAAAAACCCATCCATCTCATCTCGCTTTCACCCTCAATAAACCTTCACCCATAATAAATTGATCATCACCTTCAACCTTTGGCGAAACAAATAGAAAACAAGTATAGCAAGTCGTAAAGTGCAAACTTAATTGTCAAAATCTAAAGTCTAAATCATAGGTAAATGTGTCAGTGAAGTTTATATCAACGACTTATCATAAAGCTTATCACCATCCTAACATCAAACAACCATTTGATCAACATGTCCTAGGATGTATCCTTCCTGCGATGGACTTCTCTCCTACCGGGCTACCTACCACCAAAGCCTGCACACCAACAGCGAAGCCAGGGAGACTCCGACCAAAGCGAGCATACACTTCCAACCCCTCTCGCATACAATTGAAACAAACCAGCTCCCTCCCCCGGGCACTCAGCCCAGACCACGGCTTACTATGCTCAAAAAATGGTCTCTGCAACCTCCGCTACAAATTCTTTAGAGAAAACAGTTACTTCGAAGAACTGCTACAGACGATTCAACGACAACTGTCAGATCGTCTGCTACAAAACATCTATGCTGAAGAAATTCCTACAATCCAACGAACCAGAAGCCTACCCCCTCCCTACAGACAAGCCCACTAGTCTATCAAACAGAGATCGAGGATTGACTCATATATACCCCCACCCATATAGAGAGAGGGGGTCGAGCATATCATCCGGGGGTTCGCTCCGTGTGTGGGGTTGGGTGGGGGGCATAGGCCTCCCACCAACTTTCAACAACAATAATCTGGGGGGGGCAGATAGGGGGGGCTCCCACCCGGCCTCCCACCAACTTTCTATTCCTCCCACCCGGTTCCCCGGCCCTATTCTACCTATCTGCCGCATTGGCTACTCCCGTAGAGTCAGAGGGGGCCGAGGATGCACCCATTCCTATTACGTAGAGAATCAGGGGAGTATAGAGTTCAGGGCCGGCCGCATCTTAGTTCTTAGTCAGGGGAGCAACCTTCCAGATATAGTTACCCGCATCTCCAGTCTATATTCAATTCAGGGGAGCAACCCGCCGCATATAACGTCTCTAGTCCTTAGTCAGGGGAGCAACCTTCCAGATATAGTTAACCCACATATTCAGTCAGTCTTTTGTAAAAGATGCACCCATTCATATCACAGTTTCTTTAGTCAGGGGCACAAACATCTTACCCGCATGGTTCAGTCCTTGGTCAAGCATGCAACCACTCCCCACTCCGACGTTTGGTTCGTCTATGATCACGAGGGCAATCAATAACTACACCTACCAAGTACTCCCACCTACCTCTCTGATGGACGGACAACTCTCTTTCTACCTGCTCTCTACTCGTGCTCCTGAGATATAGATATAGGGCCCCCCGGGGCCAATCAGCTGATATAGACTAACCCCACCCCCGCGGATCAGCATTCGCTTTGCATTGGGCCCCATGAACACCCCGCTACTATAATAGCTAATAGCAGTCCCCCTCCCTGTGAAAGAAAACCGACGAATATGTTCGTTCGGCCCCCACCCCTTCTTTATAATAGCAGCGCTTCTTTCTCATTCATTGCCATATTCGGGTTCCGGGAATCTCCCAGTTCTTCCTGGTTGCAATATAACCCCCCACCCCCCCCTCTATAGTAATTCCCCACACACGCCCCGACCGATCCAGTCATGAGCAGCCCTACTATCTAGCCGGGGCGCCGGATGGACTATGATACGAATCACAGGCTATAT
Organism: Sequoia sempervirens; assembly: GCA_007258455.2. Lineage (NCBI taxonomy): Eukaryota > Viridiplantae > Streptophyta > Pinopsida > Cupressales > Cupressaceae > Sequoia > Sequoia sempervirens. The sequence goes on along the minus strand of VDFB02000007.1, from coordinate 211,480,885 downwards.
AGTAGGATCCAGATAGTCGAGGATCTATTCTCGCTCTCGGATAGATCCTCAACTCGACTATCAAATCTATAGAGTCGGAGTTGGCATGATTTCTGTGCCCAAGTCATCTCCAGCCGCCAAGATAGAGGTAGGGCTATGCATAGGCCCGCCCTATCTAGCCGGGGGGAACTATAGAAGAGGGGGGGGGCTATGGTACAGAAAAGGGAATGAGGGTGACTATCGCGTACGTAAAATATCACCATTCGGTTTCCTTGAGAGGTTAAGTGAAAGGTGCATGTGAATTGTATCTCCGGCACTCATCCATTTGCTCCATCCGACCAGAGTGGGATAATGCACCCGATGAACCCCACCAAGCACATCGCTCAACCAACTGGTATGAATTGTTTCACCCGGCTCTTAAAGCAGCACATCGCATGATAGGATAGAGGGGGCCCACTATTAGAAAGTAGCGTGATCGGGCCACAAATCCAGGTAGTGACAAGTTGATTGATGTGTTTCACTCGTAGATGGAGTGTTCGTTCGGACAAATGGAGTTAGTTGGAAGCATCATATTGCTCCAGTATCGGTTGTTGCTTCACATCTGTTGACTAAGAACCCTGGTGGTATTGCTTGCGGACTCCCATTCTTCCATAATGGTGCGTGCTACAGTCCGTGTTCCCCATGGCGTTTCACGCGAAACCGCTCTTGAGAATGTTGTGTTCGGGAAGCTGCCTGCAGTTTGGTCATATTCGGTGCATCAGAGGAAACACTCATTGAACGCCATCTCTTCCCACCCACCGCCTCCCACCCACCCCTATCATAGAACCCCCCGAGGTGGGCAGGAGGAGTATATCTCCCCATCCAACCCTACATTCATCCGGAACCGTTTCAAATAGTAGGGGCGATGAACCCTATTATTCGCCAGGGCCGGGTGCCCGGAGCCCAACAAATAGCAGCTATATTGCCTCCCACCCACCCCTGCCCCTCTATCTATCTGGTAGTTACGACACTCGACCATCGGGGAAATTCTTTAGACACTCGACTGTGGCAGGCAGATCAATAGGGGGGTGACTCGACTGCAACAATAGTAGCCGGGGCTCCCCCAACCCACCCCGTTACGGAGAGGAGAGGGCTTTCAATTACTCACCCTTTATTGCTCATTTCTCTCGGGTGAGGTTGGTGAGGATTGCCCGCGCTGATCGATAGCCTGCTGTCTTTCGTGCTTCTCCCGATCCCACTATTGATGTGAGAGGAGTGATCCCTATGGTACTTGGAATAAGCTTCCTACGATTGCTGAGCTGTTTCGCCTCGGGCCGGTACTACTTACTAGCGGCGAATGGTGGGAGCTGATTACGAAGCTGAGATAGGATCATTACTAAGCTCGCCCGTACTTCTCCAATCGTTTGCTTGTGTTCGCCATCACGTCTCACTATCAATCTGGCGCCGAACCCAGATATTTCCATTCTTCCCACTCCAGTAACGCCCTACGGGCTTTCTCGACATTTCTTTCCACATTCATTTCTCTGGTTCAACTATTGCTAGGAGTGCCCGGACGGAAAATAGCTATGGTCAAGAGCCGGGTAGCTCCCTTAGAATAGTAGGGGCCTCCCACCCACCCAACTATGATTCCCTCCCACCCGGCACTATAGCTAGAACTAATATGGGGGGGGGGGGAATTCTAGTTCCGGCCCACCACTCTTGCAGAACCCGCCCTATTAGATAGTAGGGGCTCGCCATTCATGATGATGACTAAGCCCTCCCCGGAACCTGATATGCTGCCATCCCCGGGAAGAGCTCCCGAACTTCAAATTCCCTCCCGGCGGCCCCTTCTATCTCCCCCCACCCACCCCTGGTGTGGTGGAGGCGAGAAAGATTAGAGTGCTTAGAGATACTGTTCTGAGCAATGCTTAGAAATGAGATTGAGAAGCCCATCTCTTCCCAGTTGATGCATGAACCGAGATAAGGTACCTGAGATGAGGGTGCCACCTCCCCCGGCTCTAATCGTTTGCTGTTCCACACGGAGTCCACCCCGTGGAAATGAATATGTGAGTAAGTCCCCCTACTATAACTAGAGTAGCGGGGTGGGGTATCACTGAGTTAAGTCTCGATGGATCATATACGTAATATGATCGATCTCCTGATCAGTCATCAGTCGTATAACGTATATACTAGATGCCCTATAGATAGTAGGCAGACTATCTATAGTCCGTAGTTGGGGGGCCCAGCTGCCATATAGAGAGAGAGAGGGGCTCTCCCAGCTATATCTATATGGAGTAGGCGTAGGCCGTCGGGAGAGGTTGCTGCGGTCCTACCAACTCAATCTCCCTCCCACCCAAGGCAGACCCCACCACCCTGCAGAGGCCAGACCCCACCGGTTCCGGGGGGGTGGGAGGATATAGGAGGCCCGCAAAGTAACCCACCGGAAGGCCATACTCGCAACAACAGGCAGGCCCGGGTGGGATATTTGCCCTTGGGACCGACCCCCCTATATTATAAGGGCCCATAGAATAGTAGGGGTTGGAGGAGCCCCATAGAATTGTAGGGCCTTCCGGTTGAGTTAACACCTTCCGGCATCGACAAATGAAAGCATGCTCATCCATCCAAATTAGTTCTAGTCGGAGTGGCAAGCAACTCCCTTCCTAGCTTTCAACCATCCAACTTGCCTTCTGTAAGACCTGATTAGGGGGTGGATGATTAGGTGATTGATATCCTCCAAGCGTGGATCCGGTTGGCTTAGCTGACCTTGAACCAGTGCCTATAGATAGTAGGGCCCCCGTAGAGACTCTAGCAACAAATCGAGACCGAGGAGCAGGTTCACCCGCAGAGGAGTCTCCAAGGACGGATTATAAAAATGAATCGTGGGTGAGAAAGTTGTGGGGTTGGGTGGATGGCCCTTAAAATAGTAGGGGCCCTTAGAATAGTAGGGCAGTCCCAGTTTGAGATTCTCTAGTCACAGATCCGCAGTGAGATCCATAGCCCGTGGACCAAGTAAAAGCACCTAGGCAATAAATAGAGGAAGCAACAACGGATGTGGGTGAAGGGCGCTGATAAGCGGCAACATCAGACTTCATTGCTCCTGGAGTGCCCTTAGAATAGTAGGGCCAGCATATCGATATCGAGCAGCAGGGTCAGCAGCTTACCTTGAACCAATTGATCCCATTGAAGAACCACCGAATATGAGGGCAACAGAGCAAGCGCCAGAACCATCAGTGTCCATTGAATCTGATCAGGCCCTTCTTTCTATTCTAGAAGAAGATTGAACAAGTATGAAAGGTCCGTCCGCTCCTATGCTTGCCGATGATGTGCTTGCAACAAGTGGAGTGCCTTTTCTTTCACTTGCTGAATATCTTTTCTCGTTTTACTCATTGAATGAAGTGCCCCAATTATAGGAGGGGAGGGATAACCTAGTTAGGTTCGGGCTAACGCGGGGTCCGGTTCCAAGGCGAGTAGTTTAAAGGACATTTCCCATAGCAGGAAAGACAAAGGTAACTAGAGCGAAGGCAGTTCCATACCTGGTTGACTGAGTGGATCCAATTCCAGCAGCGGTTGGAGTTTACCCGGAAGAGCTAGTTTCTTCACTTCCATCAGTAGAGGAATAGTCCGTTCGAAAGGTTTGAAAGCCATAGCCCGGGGCAGTCCCTCCCGTTAAAGCAAATTCTGTTCCTTCTCCTTCACTTGACTATTCACTACCATCTGCTCCTGAGCTGCATGCCCCTGCCTTTGCTTCACCAATGAATAGCTATGGATCTCTGCCTATAGTTCCCCAATATAGAATATATAGTGCTATAAGTCGGGGAACTATATATCAAATCTATATAATTCGGGGGGCATGCAGTTCATGTGTGCTTGGTGCCCAGGCCCGTAGGGCACCCCCCACCCATCCCTGCATACAAACGGGTTGGGTGGGGATTATACTGCATTTGGTTCATATGCAGGGAAGAGATAGTTGTTCATCGGCAAGTTGCCTTTCAATTATGGGGTATGCAGTTCATGTGTGCTTGAATAGAAGGTCCATGAACTGCATGGGGGGTTATATTGCTTATTCTAGCAGGTTTCTAAATTAAGGGTGGGCCGCGGGTGGGAGGGAATCGGCCGGGGGAATGGGTGGCGGGATGGGTGGGCCCTACTATTCTAAAGGTAGTCGGTAGATTAGTTGTAGTTGCTAAAGTTCTCCCACCCACCCCTACCTAGACCAATAAGGGGGGATCAGTTGAGTCGCCTATATCACAATATCTATCATATCACTCAGACCTACTATTCTAAGGGGCATCCATCCGTATTGCCTAAAGAAACTACAGGGAGTCTAGAGTAAAGGTTGATCGGAGTTCCAAGCATCCGGCTTATAACTTCCCCATAGTTTGGATAAGCACATTAAAATAGGCACTTGATGGATGCAATCGACCCCCGTGCGTATGGCTCGGAGGGGGAGAGGCCAGATACAGAGAGGCTATGGTTTCCCCAGAAGCGTGCCAACTCAACTGATTCAGAAGCTGGGGCTCCTTATCAACATTATTGTCGGGTAGGAATAAAAGATCCAATCCAAAAGGCTGGGTTTGGTCTGACCACTCATGCGGGCAGGCGAGACAATAAGTCAGGTCTCGTCCCTCAATCCGAGGTAGGAGAAGGTATGAATGGAATGGAAACTAAGATTCCCTAGGGGGGAGGGAATCTTAGTTGTATCAGAGTGGGAGGGAAACCAATTGATAGAACAGCTGATCGTCCGGGGAAGCAGGGTGGGCCCCGGCCTATATCCTCAACATTTACCACCCCGCCTATAGAATGGTAGGGGACCCAGAACCACAAGAAAATGTCTGGGAGAAGCTATGCCTCGATCCCGACCAGGTGGAGCGCGTAGGGGAGAAGGTGGCATTCCACTGGCAACTAGCCATAGAATAGTAGGGGCCCCCCACCCTTTCATAGTCCGGTGCCGCGAGGAGATATTGGCGGATGGCTGGAGACCAAATCTTTACCACTTGCACCTATCGCACTTTTCCCATCCCCCATGGGAGCAAAGACTATACAAGGCGGATAGAGATCAGCTAATACTTTCGATCGGGGGGGTATGATGGACGAAAGATCCCCTCCGGCCGGGGCGGGAAATAAATGGGAAGCTAGTCGCTTAGTAGTCGTTCCGTTCATTGCCGATCAAAGCTTGACGAAGCCCTACTATTCGAGTAATGGGGAGACAGATATTCGCTCAACCCTAGACAAATGACGTCGAAGTCTTCAGAGCTACCTTTCTCGCAGGAGCGAAGCGATGCAGCGACTTCAACCCCCCGCAACGGCCCCTTTGCCATCCCCTTACCCCCCCCCAATATAGTTGTTCTATCCTCAACATTTCCCACCCTTAGAATAGTAGGGGCCTAAACATTGCCGGCGGGGGGGGTGGGAGGCTATAGAGATGGGCCTTATGGTCGGTAGCGAAGCTCGGGTGGTGGGGTCCGCCGGACCCCACCGACCATGAGACCCCTTAGAAAACTATAATGGGGGGTCGGTCAACTATAATGGAGGGGTGGGGGGTAGGGTGGGTTACGAGAATTATAGTTGGGTGGGGCTTACTTGTACTTCCACGAGGAGCCTGCCAGAATTGGCCTTCGGGGGTACTGAATCGTTTATAATCTGAGGGAAGGGAGGTGTAAGAGTAGTTAGGGAAGGTAGGCAGGTCATATCAGATCATGCCTGACAGGCCGTCATAATCAACCCGGACGACTGGATACCTCTGCAGGGGCAAGCTTTAATAGCAGGGTGGAAAGGGAAGGTGATTAGCTCAGAGTTCAGGTTATCCGAATGACTGCTATTTGGAACCCACCCGTAACCCTCTATAGCTCAATTTCCCCCCTTACAATACGACTATAATTCCCCCCCTCCTCGGACTTACCCAAACATTTCTTACGGATATGTCCCGCCGTCTTACTGATATTAGGAACCCCTCTCAATTTCCCCCTTCCTTACAATACAACTAGCCCATAGAATAGTAGGGGCCCCCCACCCAGGAAAGCTGCCCCAATATCTTTCTTCACCCAGCCTTCACCCAACATCTATAGCGTGGTACCTATCAAAAATGAATGGGAGGAGGTAGGATTTCTTTCTTTCAAGTATGTGAGGCGTGGCTATTCCGGGGCTGTACTCAGATTAAGGGCCTTACTGACTGAGATATAGAACCCGTAGACCCTCTATACTATAGCTCTGTTTCACCCTTACAAGATGGGAAAGACAAACCCCAACATTACTTAGATTCAGGGTAACCCGTCAACCCTATTACTGAGATTACCCGTAACCCCTCTTTCTTTGGCTAGCTATTCCCTGACAATGACCTTATTTATACCCAACATGCATATTTCTTAACCCTGCAATTGGTCACGCCTTAGGGGGGGGAGGACGGAACGGGGAGCAATATTAAGATACCTATCTATTAAAGAAATATAGAATTGGGGTACTACCTGATCCGAACACACACCCTCCGGTCGACCTTTCTCTATACAGCTCACTGGAAAGACACTTCTCTTGTCTGAACTTGAAGATTTCAGCCGTAGGGCCCATAGAATTTTAGGGGGGGCATGTTTTCAAACAAAGTTCATTGGAGCTTAGAAACCGAGCAACCTTCTGGGCCTGAGAATCAATGAGTGGAGTGGACCTGAATCAAAAGGTATCTATTTCCACTTCCAAAGGCACCGTAAGTGTCTCATTTTGATTATTCGACCGGGGGAGAAAAAGTAGTGGTGTTGAGAGCGATTGTTTACCATCGTCTTCCAGGTCCTAAGCAAGCACTCCCCCCTGAAAGAAACCTAGGTATCTTTCTCGCTTTCCCTCGTAATGAATGGGATAGAGACTACTCACGGCAGCAACACGAAGGGCCCCTACCCCTACCCCTGGGTCCAGGAGGTAGTTTCAAATGAAGTTGTAGCATGTGATCTGACCGGGCGAATAAATCAAGCAAGAATGAACCCGGACTACCGCAATATGAGATAAGAAGTTTTCTATGAGATGATAAGTTTTCTATGGGATAAGAAGCCCAGATTTATATACTGGCGAGGTAAGAAGTTTATGCAGATTCATCTCCCGTCGGCCGACTGGCGGCTATAAGCTCAGGTTCTACTAAATAGTTCGTAGTGAAGCTCCTTCTTATCTACTAAATAGTTCGTAGTGAAGCTCCCTATAAGCTCAGGTTCTACCTAATAGGAGTTTCACAGAGCAGCTACATGGCCCTGTCCTGGTCTCGGATGCAGTCCCATCATCAGTCGCTAAAGTAAAGGTGGGACCCCCGGCAGTTGTATTTTCTCAAGTGAACTTTGCAGCATCACGCCCCGGATCCCTATTCTGATACCTATCATCTTACCTAGTAGCATCTTCGCTACCATCATAGGAAGCAAGGGCACCACCAGCCTATAGTTGACGCAACATTCGTTGAAGCAGCAGTATTCAAGTCAGCATCCCAGTTAACATCCCTGTAAGGTCGAAAGCCAATAGTTGAAGCGTTTCCCTCAGCACGATAGGTAAGGGCATTCCTTTGCGTAGTTTCATTTTCGGATCCAGAGCCCCAAGGTTCTATATGGCCTTTTCCTGTCATAGCTACCATTCTGGGTGGGGGGGGGATTATAGAGATAGCCGATGTTGTTCCAAGTCCGGTTGATGGAGATTGATACCCAAAAGCAACCAGCGCAGATACGGGGGTGGAACCCATTGATTCAGTAGTTTAAGTAGTCAACCCAGCATGGGCATAGGCAGTTTACCATTTGAAAGGAATAGATCCAATTTAGGTGGTGTATATCCATATCCTGTGGAAGCACCCGTTTCAAATTCAATTGACCGAGTTCAGGCTTCAGTAGCAAGGACAAAGGACGCGGGAGCAAGGGCATCACCACCAATAGCACCCATTAAAGCAGACCTATAATCTATAGGGGGTAGTATATTCAGTTCCAGGCGCAATAGATCTTTCTAGAGCCCCCTATAGAAGAGTAGGCCTCGCACAGATACATTCAAAGAATCGCCTTAAAGGTAGTACCCGTATGCAGAGCACGTGAGATCAAAAAGGCGTACGTGATACGAAGGTTCAGATGACCCTACCATTCTATAGGGGTGGTAATGGCATGATTATGTCCTTTCAGGAATCCCTATAGAATGGTAGGGCATAGGCATCTTAGATGAAAGCACCGGGGATTCCATCTATTCCTTCCATCGTGGTACGATTGGTTAAGGATCAAGGTCATTTGCTCGGTCAACAAGATCCACTGCGGGTGCAATAAAATTCCACTGGGTGGTAAAGTGGTTACGATGCTGCTAATGGTTTGCAGAGCATGGGGATCCTGACGCGCTTAGATCGGATTTTAGAAAACCTCGGGTTCGCGATCGATATATAGTAGAGGGCCCAGCTTGTATACCACCCCGCATGGATCTACTGGGGGGTAAAGTGAATAAGGGTAAACCAGCGCAGATGCTGGATCGATTTCAATGGGTTCCGGGTCCCTACAATTCTATGGGGTACTGGGTCTTTGTAACGATATCAGGTCGGTGCGAAGCTGGTACCGGGAGTGGGAGGGTTCCTTTGGGACCGACCTAAGTAACCCAACCCCACCGACCATACTCACCCAACTAACTATAATCTACCTTCGCCTCCCACTTTAAGATGAATAGGTCGGTCCGAGGGGGCGGGAGGCTATAGAGTTGGCCAATATGGTCGGCTGCCGAAGGCAGGCCTTAGGGCCCCCATAGCCCCGCCCCTACCATAGCCCCGCCCCGCCCCATAGCCCCTAAAATTCTATGGGGAGGGGCTATGGTAGGGGCTATGGTAGCAGGGCTATGGTAGGGGCCAGAGAACCACTATAGTAGGTTCGGGTGGGTGGCAAACTATAGTTCCGGAACGGCTGATTCCCCCCCGACCCACCCGCCCTACGGCCGGTGGGGCCCTAACTTCTTACTTGCAAGGATGGTCCGGTTGAACGAGCTAGTTGACCGTGGGCCACTTACACCCCCGGATGGCCTATCGATTAAGTCGTTGATTCTATACTGAACTCCTTTCCGGGCGCCCGCTAATCCTATTGCCCCCCACCCACCCCTATAGTTGAGGGACCCTGATGCCCCAGCCTAAGATTAGAGGATGGGCGGCTGTTCATTCACGACTCTTCAGCGCTATATTGATGACCCTTACAACTATTCCATCTATTGTTCAACTAATCTATTACAACAGGGCCATTATTACTAATCTATGAATGCACACTGCCATTATGACTCTTCAGCTCTATATTGATGACCCTTACAACTATTCCATCTATTGTTCAACTAATCTATTTCAACTATTCCCGTTTAGACTAATCTATGGGGGGTGAAGGGGGGGGGGGGTCGCGAAGCGTAGGGCCAACAACTATTCCCTCCCTAGTGCTATAATTCTCTATTTTAACCGGTATCATTGATGACCCTTTACAACTATTCCATCTATTGTTCAACTAATCTAGGGGCACCAGAACTATCCCGGCCCGTAGGGGCCCTCTGTTCACATGCATGCACCGCCCTTTATTCTATTCTTCCCGCCCCTCTTGAATAGTAGGGGTGAACCCTCCCTTTGCATCTCTTTTCTATACGTCCTAGCCTTAAAATAGTAGGGGGGTAGGGGCCAACCGGGAACCCAAGAATAGTAGGGCCCTTGAAAATAGTGGGGTGGGCTGGATCTCTCCATTTCTCAAAAGTCTGGGTCATATGATTGGAAAACCGACCCATAGGAATGACGCTTTGGGACCATCTCTCCATTGATCATTTTTCTGGGTCATATGACTGGCAAACCGACCCGGGTGGGTGGGAACTATAGGGCCCGCTTTGGGACCATCTCTCGACTAATGTCTTGATCAAAAGTCTAGCTCATATGGGGTCAAAAGTGACCCCCCCACCCCCTATTATAGTTATAGTAGGGCATAGACATTGTAGGCAGCCGAATAGTAGGGCGTAGGGTGGAACGGTGGGAGGGCCACCTATTCGTAGGGCCGTTACCCTATTGCCACCCACAATTGGCATCTGAGGGAGGGGGCCTGCCCACCCCAACTATATAGAAATTAGGGGGCATGTTACGTATAGAATCTTAGAAGAAACGATTGCCCCATGTCAAAGAATCAGCGGATAATTGAACCCCCACCCCCTCAGGCGGCATATAGGTCGGTGGGGCGAGGTAGGGCTATATTATCTACGTAACATGCCAACTAAGATTCGGGTGGGTGGGAGTCCCCTACTATTCTAAGGTCGGGGCGCCTGCTAGAACTAGAATTCCCTCCCACTTGATTAATCAGCCTGTTAAAATGACCACCCACCTTGATTAATCTGCCTATGAATAGTTTGATTGATCCGAGTTGAACCGCCCAGTGATGAAGGAGGGACTATGATTCTGGAGATGACTATCCATACATTACATATACAATATAGATTTGATAGTCGAGTTGAGGATCTATCCGAGAGCGAGAATAGGAACGGTGGGAGCCCATAACTCCCCCCCACCCGGGGCCCCTACTATCCATCCTAGTTCTGGGGCCCCTACTATCCATCCGAGAAAGGTACGCCAGATTCTATACGTAACATGCCCCCTGCATGCAGTTCTGGTGGGGGGGATTCTAGCGATATTGAGTATTGGATATTGAGTTCAGGTGGGTCCTCCCCCACCCTTCTAAACGTTCAGGCTTGTGATACAACCAGTCATCAGTCGTAAATCCATATAGGGGTGCCCCTCGATCCCAACTAGACTGCCCTACTAATCTATAGGCAGCCCAAGCTTAAATGGATATGGATGCTCTCTACAGGGGAACTATGATTCCCTATGCACCACCCGGAGATAGATGGTACCGTCGGCCCCTATCTGAACTATGGGGCGGCTATGGCTATCTATACATAGTTCAGTCGGCGGGGGCCGAGCGCAGCCTATCTATACTATATATCACGCACCCCTATAGATCCATCCCCAGATGAGCTGAGGATGATGACCCCTAGGGGGGACTCTATATATATGGGGATGGGGCCGAGTATAGCTTCGGGGGTCGAGCTCCCTGTATATAGATATGGCAACCTGAAGTCGGGCTCGACGCACCCTATATATCACCACACCAGTCGAGTCTCTCTCACCGCACCAACCAGCTCTCTCACCAACCAGTCTAGTCGATCCCCAAGACCCCACCACCCAGGGCCCCAACCCCACCTAAGGCCCCCAACCCCACCACCCATGCTCTCCTTTGGTCGGTCCCAACCCCATTGACCATATATTCCTGTTGGAGAGCATGGATGGTCCCAACCCCACCGACCATATATTCCTTAGGGGTGGACCCCACTGACCAGGGCGAAGCCACCGCCCTAGCCCCATAGAATAGTAGGGCCGCCCGGAAGAGCTTCGCTCACCGTTGGCCCCAACCCCACCGACCGAGGCTCCGCCACCACCCTGCGCACTATATAGGAGAAGCGAATACTGATTGATCTGTTCTAAGGTAGATTATTTGTAGGGGCCCACCCACCCGATCACATGCATCAGGCGGTAGAGAATACCTTGCAGTGAGGGATGGATCAACGGGGAACAGAAGTACTGCAAGTGGGGAATTCGCAAGACCCCACCGGCCCCCCCGGGCCCTTCGTGCAGGACCGGCCCCCCTATATTATAAGGGCCCATAGAATAGTAGGGTCGTGGGAGGCTATAGAGTTGCCCCAACCCCACCGGGCCCCCCCCCTCCCCCCTTCAATATTGTAGATTATATTCGTGGGAGCCCTTCAAATAGTAGGGGGTTCAACAAGGAGGTAGATTATTATTGTGGGAGGATATAGGAGGCCCGCCTAGGATGGTGGGGTCCACCTCGGGTGGGAGGATATAGTCTAGTTTCCCACCCACCCGAATTCTAGTACGGCGAGAAAGGGAATTGTAGTTTCGTAACATTCATGCCGAATTGAGCCTATAGAATGGTAGGGCCCCTACCATTCTAAAGGGATCATATGACTGTGAAAGTGATGGGTCAACTAAACTGTGAGTACTTGCTCGCTATTCAAGTTCCATAAGGAGCAGCTGCTGGTGGATCATCTGCTATCTATGCTACTGTATCTGCTGCCGGATCTACTGCCCTACTATTCTAAAGGGGTGCTGATAGCTATGGATCTATATATGTATCTCGATCTGGAACATCTGGTTCTTCATCTCTATCACGAATAGGATATCCCTATATACGTCAATACCGATCTGGTGCTAGTGATGGTTATGCCGCTGAATCAACTGCATAATCGACTGGATCAACAAGGTCAATTGGTGGAGTTTAGTTGGATGGATAGTAGGGCTATAGTTGAGTATAGAACCAACTAGATAAAGTTTTCCGATTATTGGACTATAGTGCCGTTGGGTCCCGCCCCACCCGTCCTGCTTCGGGACCGACCTGAGGCCCCTTAGAATAGTAGGGCACCGACCTGAGGTCCCAACCCCACCGGGTGGGTTGGAGCCCTTCAAATAGTAGGGGGTTCAGGGAGGGCCCTTCGTGCATGCAGGACCAACCCCCTGTATATTATAAGGGCCCATAGGGGCGTGGGAGGGGTAGGCGAATCAGCAAGTCCCAAAGGGCCCGGGGGGGCCCGGTGGGGTTGGCCTAGCTTATACTAGCAAGCGCATTAATGAACTATGCCTTCAGCGCCGACCATATTGGCCTTAGGTGGGGTTTGACCGACCATATATTCCTTTTGCCCGGCCCCTAAGGCCTACCTTCGGCAGCCGACCATATTGGAAATATAATGGGGAGGTGGGGGGGAGTCGCGAAGCGCAGGGCCAACAACTATTCCCTCCCTAGTGCTATTCCGGTCGGTGGGTAAGGCGAATAGGTTGGTCCCGAAGGGCGGGTGGGTGGATATAAGATAGCCGATTCCGGGCCCCTACTATTAGCCCGGGTAGGCATGTTACGTATAGAATCGAGCCTTTAGAATAGTAGGGCTAAAATATAGTTGAGTATAGAACCAACTATAGTGCCGCCCTACTATGCCGTGCCGATGCCCGTAGGGGGTGCCGTGGACTATAGTGCCGTTGGGTCCCCCCCACCACTAGAATTCGGGGTGCTTCATTCCATTCTAGTTCCGGGAATCGAGGGGCGTAGGTTCAGTCGGTTCAATGCCTACTGTCTCGGCCCTACTATTCTATTATTATCCTACTCAAAAGAGTTTGATCCGAGAGGCCTCGTTCAATCAGACCATACCCTCTACTCCGTTCCGTTGTTATGTATGATGACGTTATCGAAAATGTTCTATGAGTTGTTATCGGCCCTATCTGCCACTTCTGGTGAAATTCATTCCTGTCAAAACCAACTAATGGTGGAATGGTATCTGGTTGATCACTATAGTAGCTTATTGTTAAATAACGATTTGGCAAACCGGCAGCAGGTTATACACTGAGTGGATGCATACATATACTCCCATGATTGAGGAGGCCCTTTCCACCCAAATAGATGATCTCTATTTGATGATCGAGAGGAAGAGATCTTTGGTAGAATATTCACCAAAGAAACCTCATTGTTCTCCTCGCAGCTCTGATCAGGAGATAAGAATTGAATTTGTTAATGAAGATGAGGATGTTGACGTTTTTTCAGAATTCGGTTCGATGGCTGTTCTCCACTAACCACAAGGATATAGGGACTCTCCATTCAATCTTCGGTGCCGTTGCTGGAGTGATGGGCACATGCTTTTCAATATCAATTCGTATGGAATTAGCACAACCCGGCGATCAAATTCTTGGTGGGAATCATCAACTCCATAATGTTTTAATAACGACTCACGCTTTTCCCATGACCTCTTTTATGGTGATGCCGGCGGTGATAGGTGGATTTGGGAATTGGTTCGTTCCGATTCCTATAGGTGCACCCGACATGGCATTTCCACGATTGAATAACATTCCCTCCCGATCGTCGCCGCCTTCGCCGTCGCTCCCATTAAGCCCAGCCTTGGTAGAAGTGGGTAGTGGCACTGGGTGGACGGTCTATCCGCCCCTAAGTGGTATTACCAGTCATTCTGGAGGAGCCGTTGATCCCGCGATTTCTAGTCCTCATCTATCAGGTGTTTCCCCCATTTTAGGTTCTATCAATTTTATCACTACTATCTCTAACATGCGCGGGCCTGGAATGACTATGCATAGATCACCTCTCTCTGTGTGGTTCGTTCCAGTGACCGCATTCCCACCTTTACCATCACTCCCGGTACTAGCAGGGGCAATTACCATGTCATTAACCGATCGAAGCTTTAATACAACCCCTTTCGATCCTGCTGGAGGGGGAGACCCGATCTTATACCAGCATCCCCCTTAGTTCTTCGGCCATCCGGAGGTGTATATTTTGATTCCGCCTGGATTCGGTATCATGGTAGCTGCGGTAGAGTGAGCACGCGTATCAATGTATGGGCCCACAGTAAACGTATGATGAGCAACCCCTCCATACTAGATAGTTGCTTCCGCCTGTCAGAGTGGGGCAACCCCTCCATACTAGACTAGGGAAAGGGGCAACCCAACCCCCCCGGGCAGCTGGGAGAGTCTTAGTTCTCCCCGCCAGAGCAGCTATATAGAGAGAGGCCCCAACTTGAGAGGGCATTGGCAGCTGGGAGAGGGAGAGCCCCTCTATATATATATGGCAGCTGGGATCAACGGATGACTATAAAGAAAGCGAGAACCAGATGATTCTTCGCTTCTACCTCCCACCCACCCCAGCGAGAACCGGATGAGGATGATATGATTCTTCGGATGACTATAGATAGTCGAGTCGTGCAGGTCAGGTTGAGTCCATTCCATACCCGGATGCAGAACTGCCATATCTATATAGGGCCGGATGCGGAACTGAAGTATAGTATGTAGTTAAATGCCCTAAAGTCAGTCTAGTGAGTACCCGGATGCAGAGGAGCTATAGATAGTCGAGTCGTGCAGGTTGAATCCGTCAGTCCTTAGTCGAGCTAACATTTCTTCCTACTCGATCTCTAGTTCATTCGGATGTTGATTGAGGTGACAATATATAGTCGCCCCTATCTATAGACTACTTTACCGGAAAGGGGGCATTATAGCAAACTAATCTACCTCCAACTAATAAAGCACCTTCAACTAATATAGCCCCTTAGAATAGTAGGGCCATAGAATTTTAGGGGCCCATCCCACCCGCAACCCAACCTGGAATGGCCTACCCCCCACCCCTGGTGGGAGGAAAGTGACGGGGATAGGGTCGGGGCGCTTTTCCTTCATTGATAGAGTCGAACCGTCCTTCAATCAGAAGTTTCTACGGAATAGGATAAGATGAGATAAGACATAGATTGATTCCACTGCCTCTACGGTTGCTAAGAAGAAGGAATCAGTTTGAGGATACCCCATGCCCGGGAGTTCAGCGGGAATCAGGTAGGTTTGATGACAAGCTGGAGGTCGCTGAAGCAATGTTA
This sequence comes from Sequoia sempervirens, assembly GCA_007258455.2. Lineage (NCBI taxonomy): Eukaryota > Viridiplantae > Streptophyta > Pinopsida > Cupressales > Cupressaceae > Sequoia > Sequoia sempervirens. Next base: position 211,465,516 of record VDFB02000007.1, on the reverse strand, counting down.
TTAGTTGTAGAAGGAGCTAAGCTAGTGAGCGGGGCGCTATATGATCCTATTGATTGGTATCTATGATTGATTGGTCGAGTGGGACCTATTGATTGGTATTTATGATTGACTGGGAGAGCTGCTAGACCTACCTATTGATTGGTTTCTCGCCATAGTGATTGGGAGCGACCTATTGATTGATATTACATAAGTAATATGATACCTATTGATTGATTCGACATGGAGAAGACGGCTCACTCGCATTGACATAATATCATTGGCGCCCCCCTACTATATAACTGGGCCCGGATGTCATTTATGTGCTCTTCCCAACTGATCGATTCAACATACACACCAACTGCCATAGAATAGTAGGGGCCAACTGATTGATCCGACATACCAACTGCAACTGATTGATTCCAATTGATCGATTCAGCAATTCCGAGATCATCCAAGACTGCTCCCCTGTCTATCTATGGCGCCCGCCCAGATCTCTATCTCCATAGATGGGGTTGGGGGGGTCGAGGTCATTTATGAATTGATGTGGAGGTCAAGCATTTATGCGCTCGACCCCCTCTATCTGCTGATGCTCTGAGATCAGATAGGTGGGGCACTTAACTAAACTAGACTGAAGTGGCTCTCCGGCACTCACGCCCTATATCTATAGAGACCTTCCCTGGGCGCTCTCCTCTCGCTCTCTGGGTATCAGCACTGGATCTAGCAGGCTGCTAGCAGCTTCGAGCAATGGCATCTACCCCATAGCCCCTTACCTAGTTCCACCACTGCTCATGCAGAGACGGTTCCAGCAGGAATAAAGCTAGCATCCCTTCCTGCCATAGCTTCCCTTCGCACGGCTCCAAATCCTTCAGTTGTAGAAGCATCATAAATAAAGGCTTCGGTAGGAGCAGCACCTTTAGTAGCATCACTTCACAACTATAGTTCTAACTCCAGCCCTACTATTCTAAGGGGTCCAGTTGATATGGTTTCAATAGTTACAGTTTACCTTGTTTACTCCGCAGTTCGAGATTCAGTTGATTCAGATCGTTCTCGAGCAATTATAAGGTGGACCGAGTGGGAGTACCAAAGACGGAGGTTTAAAGGGCAGCAGTAGCTTCGGTATCATCCGCGCGAGTTGCACCGCCATCAGTGGATCCACCAGCTACAGAGGCAAAAGCATAGGTAGAAGATCCAGTTCGTGATTCTAGGGATGAAGATTTTGACTACGCTATTGATTCTGGCAAGCTGGATCTTTTGTTTTTTGTGCTTGTGGATACTCTTGTAAAATAATCTTGGTGCATACTTGCTTAGTTGTGTGTAGGGAAGTTGTTTGGAGTACGTTGTGGACTATTGCATATGCTTTGGTCCAATGTATTCTAAGCTTCTAACTTACATTCTAACGAGGTTTTCGTATGTCAAGGTGTAAACAAGAACTATCCTATCTATTTGTCGAGCCAAATTCCATCACACTAGATACAACATCGTCCTGGTTATTAATACCTTGATGCATCGTGTCTATGTGTTATATCAAACAATAAGGAACGATGAAAAATCCCAATCCCAAGAAATGATCAAATCATCATCATCCTGCATTCTTCATCCTCATTATGTATTTCTCATCACCATCTCTAATAAAGTCTTGATGGATCATAGACTTGTTGGATCTTTTGAAGCAATCATCAAAGTCAACGGTCAAATCATTCTTGTTTCTTCTATCTTCTCTCCGTGCTAACCTGGTATCATGACAATCAACAAAAACATCATCAATACATCCATCTTGCATCCACAAATCATTAGCATAAATGCATATCATAATCATAGTATAATCATAAACATCCAGCCTGCATCATTATCATTTAAGTTGTGATGAATCATATAGATTTGTTATTCTAAGCATCTTAAATCGTTGCATCATATATCATAAACATGCATCGCATCATCATATCATAAGTATAAACATCTACATTTTCTATCCATACATCCACATGCATACATTATCACATCATAAAATTGCATAAGGAAATACATCCATATCATTTGCACTAGCATAACATTTACATATCATATCATATCACATGGCATATCATGAAAATATATTGAAAAAATATAACATTACATCCATTACATCTCATCCTGTCGCATATCGCATAAGCATACATAAATAAAGTGCATCCATACATGATAAAATATAAGCATGTTACATCTCATATCATATGCATCCATACAATCATAAGCATGAAATAAGATGAACACATCATATCAAATCTGCATCTGTATCTGTATCATATATATATATCAAAAATATGAATGTCATGGTACAATATCTGGATCAGTGTATGTATCGATCATAAATACAATATTCATGAAGCTATCAAAAAGGAACCTATGAATGTATATCTGTGTCAAAGAATGGGTTTGTACACTTGAGCTAGCCCTGATGGCTACTCCCCTCTCTGGCCTACCTCTCTGGCTGATCCTTAGCCTTGGGTTGTGCATCGCTCCTCTATGAATAATCAGGTTGTCTGAGTGGCTGTGGAACATCCCTATGATAGTGCATCCTATAATAGGCTGCCTCTGTCACAACCTCTTTATATAGCCTAGCAGATATAGTCCTGTCTTGTGTAGCTGTTGTGAGGGCCTCTAACTGCTATTGTTGCTTGATCTCCTGATCCCTCTCGTCAGTCACAACCTATACTTGCTGCCTGACATGATCTCTCTCTGTTGTAATGGCCACAACCTGTTGCCTGGCCTGGTCCTGCTCAGTAGTGATCACCAAAATCTGCTAGTGGGCCTAATCCCGCTCACCTGTGAGAACCTACACCTGCTGCTGCAGCTACTAAATCTAAATATCTCTGGCATCCGGTGGTGGTGGCTATACAGGTTACTACTGTATGGGATGTTATTGAATAGGAGGTTGTTGACCCATTGGTGGAGCCCCTAGAATCTATCCATCTTGGCCATCCTGGGCGCCTTGTCCTTGTCATCTACCCCTGCTTGCTCCCCTCCCTCTAGGTCTCCCTCGGGGAGGAGCACCCGCTGGATCTATCAACCTCTGAGGGGGTGTAAACCATGCATCATAAGCAAGTGTCATCTGCGTGACCGCCTAAACCTGGTCGTATGCCCATGGTTGTGCCACCAACTGTCTGAAACCCTCGACCACCTCTAGAGCTAGAATGGTGGGTCCCCATGTAGTAACCTCTCGAGATGACCTCACAAAAATAACTCTATAGGCATCATCCAACTTTTCTTGCTGCTCATCGAACTATCAAGCCACTCTATCTAGTAGGTATCGCTCTATGATTGTATGCTCATGGCCATGCATGTACCGAGTCTATCGGGCATAGAACAACAACTACATATCATCGTACCATGCTGGAATTTGTAGCCAGGGTCGCCATCTGAACACTATCATGTCATCTAATACCCGTTGCCAGTACAAAATCCCAGTCTACCAAGTATGTCGTAAGGTGATGGCGCCTTTGTACCACCAAATCATAGGATCGTCTGGCTCAACATCGGCCATCTGTATAATTGGTCGGAGCACAACAATATGCTCCCACACCCAAATGTGAAGCAAGGTCACTCCTACACCAATCGCTCTGCCGTTGCAATAGACAAAGTCGTGCATGTCATGATATAACGAGTCTAATATCACTGGCCCCCAAGCAAATAAAGTCCTCCTATGGAGCATCTTGTGCCATGCTAAGCCCCATCCTAGGCTAAACCCTTTGCTCCATCGGTCTGGAGAAACAAACCTGAAATGATGGCTGCAATAATTAATCAGAATGTGGGCACGCAACCTCTATATGCCTTGAGGTCAATCTGCGAAGTAACTAGAATGATGGCCTCCATCTCCATCACCTCATGACAGCCATTGTATCTGGTGTCAACGTCGTAAATCACATGCTTGCCATGTATCATAAAATGCAAAATCTTCCATACATCCTCTAATGTCACCATCGCCTCGCCAGTGGGAAGGTGAAACGATGAGGTCTCACTGTGCCATCTCTCACACAACACAATCATCATAGCTAGATGTGTCTAGATGACGTGCACATACGCAATATACCATAAGCTGATCTCTCTCAGGTGCTACTGACGCAACTCAAATAAATCACCCAGTCTCTTCAAAACTGTGGGCCTATGCTCGCGCGACATTAAGGGTGGAATGACCTCCTGCACTCACAAAGCACACGATGTCAAAACTCAAAAAAAATTGACTCAGTTTGGAATTTTCAGCTCCAAAATGATAATAGCGTCACTATTTACAATAGTGTCACTATATTTTAAATTCTAAATTGCGACGCCTAGAGGTATTTCAAATTGTAAATCGCAAATCGCGTCGCCATAAACATATGCATCGCAATTTAAACTTTGGAAACCCTAACCCTAATTTTCAAATCGGGAAGTGTGTCGCTATATACATATGCGTCATAATTTAAAATTGGAAACCCTAATTCTAAATTTTGAACTGCGTCGCCATAAACATGTGTTGCTAAAAATCATTTTAGCATCACCGATTCAATAGGCGTTGTTATATTGTGATGCCGCCAAAGTTTAAAATTTAAAGAGCAATAAATGCATCAAAAAGCCAAATTTCAAATCACGTTTTGAGTTACATACCGATGGTCCTGAGCCTAGAATCCATTGATACTCTTGAACTCGATCAGAAATGTGTTGTGGGAGCTTTCGTCGCACCATTTTGTCAGAGTGTCATAGCTCAAAACAACAAGAATTCCTTAAGGTGTGAATGCACAAATGAATTGAAAGTGATCCTTCTTGGTCTATTTAGGCTAGAAAATTAGGGTTTTTTCCCTAATTTAACCTTGAAGGTAGGGTTTATCATCATTTTCACCAAATTTTCCAAACTGGACCTTATTTTGCATCGTTTTTTACATTTTTGGCATAATTCTTGCATCTTGGAGCCTTTCTGGACCCCTGGGGCAGCTTTTAACCTTTATCAAGAATCAACCCAAAATTCAAAATGTATGCCCAATTTCTTAAGGGGGCAGGGAATCAACTTTATCCTTCCATTGGGGCATCTAAAAAATCAGAAATTTTTTATTTGTTGATCTGAGCAGCAATTTTAATTCGAAGAGCATCAGTCTTTGAACTGAAGCAACAGGTACCTCACTTCAAAGAGGGGTAAAATGTAGACATTGAAAAAATGTCATAAATGATATAATACACTCGAATAAGGTATACTAACATCATTTTGTCCTGGAACCCATCCTCTTTTTGCTTAAATTAATTGAATTAGCCTAGCTAATTAATTAATTGCATCATTTTCATCTATTAACCTAACGCATCAAATCCGATTAATTCACCCCCTTTCACGCTAACATTTTATCTCATTAAATTAAATAAATCAAACTATTTAATTTAATTCCCTAAGTCTTCTTATTTAATTAAATAACCCTAAGTTATTTAATTAAATGTCATTTCACCTTCCCCCCATTCATTAAATCATTTAATTTAATGAATATCACTTTATTCTTCTAAAACCCTAATTGTATGATTAAACCTTGTTTAATTAACAATTAATCTAATTTTCCTCCAAAAGGGGAATATTCCTTACCCTTTTTTGCATAATTAAAACTTTGTTTTAATTTGCAAAATATATATTTTTCTCACCCATGAGAATATTCCAAAGGATATTCTCTCTCCTCCAATCATTTGAAAAAGGGATATTCTCACTTGGCTTCTTGAGCAAGCTAAACTTGTGACTTCTTGAGCAAGTTGCCTTGTGACCTATGTGTGCAGGTTAAAAGTGTGTTTGTTTGGAACAAATGGAAACCCTTGATTAAATCTCATCTTGCATTCTCACCCGTTGATGAGAATCCATGATCCATGCCTCCAATTTCCTCCATCCTTGACCGTTGATTGATCTTTTTGATCTCAACCTTTCATTTCTGATTTGCTCTCCTATAAATAGAACACTATTTGGAGACAAATGGATCCATCTTTCAATTGTAAACTTATGTTGTTGAATTCACTCACACTCATACTCATGCTTTACTCACATTTAGCATATTTTAGTTCATTTTTAGTTGCATATTAGTTTTAAGCTTCCATTAATGGCTTCCATGCATCCATCTTAGCTTGTTTATAAATTAGGGTTTGAATCTTTTAGCTTAAATATCACTTAGATTAGCTTAGATTTTGCATACTTAGATCATTTTTAACATAAAATCATGTTAATTTAGGTTGCATCATGTTCAATTTAGCATAACTCATGTTTTCATCCATTTATCACAACAGTTTCATCGATTCTCTTCAATAGAATCGATTGAAACAAGCTCACTAATCATAGGATTGGGAAAGGGTCATTGTTCCACATCAACATGACACCAATTCCAAAACAAGATAAGTTTCAAATGGGATAGAATAGACATTTCAATGTTTTTATATTTAGAATGCTTCATTTCAATAAATGTTTAGTTTATCTTTAATTTGAATTATCTTGTTTGAACATTGAGTATTAGTGGCTACGTTATGCTTCAATTCATCATGGATCAAGCGTGATCGGCCCATACTAGTATCCTCGGTTGACAGGTGGCAACTTGGATCCTATGCCTATAAGGTACCTAACCATGGCTTCTTTTTCCCTACTTAAGATGTCTAGCTTGCTTGAGATAATGTCACCAAGGGATTAATCAATATATTCACATTGATCTACAAGGTTATCATCATCATCATATTTGAAGAACTTGAGGTCCACGTTTGCTTGTGGTAGAATTTGAACTAAGTTTGTGCCTATGGTTTTTAACTTTGGATCAAAGTTGTGGTTGTAGACCAAGTTTGATTCATATAAAGAAAAAGACAAAAAGAAAAATCCTAAGGCTCAAAATGGATAAAATTTACCTTTTTGGTTTAAAGCAAGGAGGGATGATCTAAACATTAAAAGACACACAATGAACATGAACAAGCCTAAAATGGAAAAGAGGGTGTATCAATCCTTGTAGACTCACAAATATATCATCTTTGAGGATGTGGGTAACCTTTGCCTTTATTTAGGACCTTAGGTTGTAGGTAAAAAAGCCTCACTCATAACCTAGCATGTGGGAGGACTACAAATATATGTTCCCACTTACTACCATTACTTCATATGGGTACAATGTGAGTAATTTTCTAGAGCTAATTACTTACCAATGCACTACAAGAAAACATAGTTGAGTGGATGACTAAATAATATGTACATTAACTAGGGTTGTCCTTGATATACTTGAAGGTACATGAAGCTCAAGTTCATTAAATGAGGAGTGTGTCTAATGGCTTGGTTTGAGAGGGTAATCAATTGTTCATCTTCACTTTGTAAGGTACAAATTTCTGCTAAGCCTAGCTAAAAGTGAAAAATGTCAGTAATGGGAGAGTCTTTCGATTCTCTCCCAAGTTTATATACCCTGGCAAAATACAAGTGTTTGGGTCATCCTATTGCGTGATCAAATCTCAATATAGGCTCGTTAATTTTTTTTAAAGTTAATCAAACCACTTTTGATTCTCAGAAGTGCCTAAAAGATGCAAGAGAGCATTCATGAACCAATCACTAAAAGACAACTAATCTAATAATAGAAAACAAAAAAAACAAATTCAATTATTGAACACCAATGGAAAAATGTGAAAGATTCATTTTAGATTATTGAAAATTAAGTGTAAAATTTGGTTTGAAGTTTGTGTCTTTGTCTATCAAACTTGGATGAAAATTGTTAGTAGTTTTATGAAAAATTCTTCAAACTTCATCTTGCAAAAGAAAAAGACTTACACAAAAACTCAATGAGCTTAAAAAATAACAAAATGTCAAACAAATATTATTAATATTATTGTTTAATTTTAAAACTTATTTATTATTATTATTATTATTGTTTGATAGGGTTTAGCTCAAGCAATAAACCATAGTAGATATTTCTCACATGAATATGAATTCTTTTATTTGAAATGAACACTGGCTACATACTAGAAATATGAAACAAACAGAGGATGAAATCCTCAGTCAGTTGCAACACATTACAACTTCATTTCCCTTGCTTATAGAACCTTCTACCTCTTTGTACCTTCAAAAATGATTCTCCTTTTCGTCTTCCCTCCTCTCTCTTGACTTACCACTTGCTGCAATCATTCCACAACTTTGAAAAATGCTAAAAATATGTCATAAATGGCTTTTGGTACCTCCAAATATATTTTGAATTTTGTAACTTACAACTTAAAAAAATAACTCAACTTCTAAGAGTCATAACTTTTGATCTGGGCACTTGATTAAGTTCGTTTTTTAAAAATTGTACTACTCAACTCAATTTTAAAGAATTCTTCGCAATTTTTAAAAACTTAAATCTATCTTCACATCCAAACTTGATCTTGGCTTGAAACTTACTCACAATGCACATATTTCAATTTTAGAGCTTTGTGTGAAATTTCAAGTCCCTAGATGTTCAAATGCAAACTTACTAAAAGTGTAGGCCCTACTATTTTTAGCCCTTTTTTAAACTCTGAAAATTCTAAACCATTTTTTAAGACTTTTTAAAGGAAATAAGCTTCATGATATTTGTCAAACCAAATAGTACATAAAATAAAATATTTTTTTGGTGATGCAAGATTGCTCTTACGCCTCTAAATGCTTTGCATTAGTGTTTTTCTATTTTTTTAAATTTCTTTTTAAGAAAAAATAAAGTAAACTTGCATTTCAATTTATCAATTAGTTCTATGTCTAAAATGCTTCTTCCAAGAATTTCAAAAGGTAAATGAAAAGAAATCCACTCAAAAAAGTTAAAATAATTTATTTATTTTTTCAATTTTAAAAAAATCAAAAAAATTAGCTCTATGCCTAAAATGCTTATCCAAAAATATATAGATGAACAATTAGAATTTAAAAAAGAAGTGAATGAGGATAGGTGATTACTCTTATTAATTAATTAATTGTATTTATTTATTTTGTTGAGAGAGTTAATAATTAATTTAATTTTTATTTGGTAACTATTTTGATAAGAGAATTAGCTAATTTGATTATCATGCTTTTTTTTTTTTTTAATTTGATAATCGTAGATAATAAATTTATTTTTATTATTTTTAATTAAATTATTGTGTATAATAAATTTAAATGATTTACTATATATTGTCAATAGTGGCATAGTATGATGGTTAAGTTGTGTTGTTCTTATCAAAGTTCAAACCCCATTGAGGTGTAATTGTTGAATGTTTAAATTGGGGATGAGGTCCCCCTTTTATGACCTTTCAAGTCATTTACCCCTTAAAAAACAATTTACTATATTTTATTAAATTACAATGGATAATAGATTTAAATGATTTATTATTTTTATTAAATTATTATCATAATGATTTAATTGATTTATTATTTTTACTAGCTTATTGTAGATAATGAGTTTATTTAACTTATTTAAATAATAAAAATTATCTAATTAATTTAAGTTTGATGAAAAAAATAAATTGATTATTTTTATTAAATTATTATAGATAATGGATTTAATTTATTTACTATTTATTATTAGCTTATTGTGGATAATAAATTTATTTAACTTAATTAAATAATAAAAAAAAATTAATCCCTTTCATTTTTGATAAAATAGATAAATTAATTATTTTAATGAATGAATTCGGTTTAATTATTTCAATGAATAATGTTTGATTATTTTAATGAATGAGACTTGTTAGGCCTTGAGATAAGGGGTGATGATATGAAAATTAACGTTAATGAGATTTCAATGCCCACAACCTGATTTGCATATTAAACTTGTGTCTATTTTCTGATCATTCAACCAGGGTAGAAAGTCAAGCTTTAGACAGAAATTTGTTATGAAGTATATTAGCAATTGATTTCAGGCAGTTGCTAGCAATACAGTTGATAAGAAAGCACAGGCTTAAATTTGCAATTTGGTTGAGACGGTATGATGTATGCTCCAAGACAAAGGTTTGTATAACTAGTTTTGGGTTGAAGTTGTTTGTTGAGGTAATTGTGGCATCCCAACTGATGTGCTAATAGATGTGACAACATATGAGAATTGCTGTGGTAGAATCCAATTTTTATATATGGAAAAGCTTGTCGTTATTGCTTGGGTCTATATTCTAAATGAGACCCACATGAAGATTAATCCTAAAAGACAACAGAGCACTATGCTGGGATATTTTGAATGAGTCCTACATTATGAGACCCAGCTAAAAGTGACATTATCATTTGGAGTGATGTCTTATCTGTTGAGCTAAAAGTGCATTATGCTTGGGTCTATATTCTAAATGAGACCCACATGAAGCTTAATCCTAAAAGACAAAAGAGCATTTTGCTGGGATATTTGAATTTTGAATGAGTCCAATATTATGAGACCCAGATAAAAGTGACATTATCATTTGGAGTGATGTCTTATCTGATGAAGTGATTAATTTTATTGATATAGAGAATTGTAGTTTTTATATGATACTCCAGTTTTCCTATTTCTTGATGTAAATGATGTTGGGGATGTTGATGTTTATGGCAGCGTCAGTCGTATTCTTCCAGCAATGACAAACTGCAGGAGAATCTGATGTGTGGACATGCAGCGACTGCAGGAGAATCTGTAAATGTCAACATGCAAGGTGCATGCAACATGTAACTGACTTGCATGGGAATCTTCTTTGTAACTCCTCCTAAAATAGACATCTGAAATGCAGAGGTAACTGACATGCATTTAACATGCAAAGGAATCTTCGTACTGACATGCATGAGAATCTCTAATTTAAGCAAATGTAACTCCCCTCCTCCTAGTGCGTCTTCTTATGCATGTAATGAGTCCTTGTTTACATATAGCAGACACTTACAGCAAATTATATTTCTGTAGTAGCAGATCGACTTTAAGGGAAAATATATTATTCTGTATTTTGCATCTAAGAGAGGTGTTGTCATTCATTGTTTAAGATAGCTCAATATTCTTGATGTGAATACTGTAGAAGAGCAGTTTGAGATTCTGTATAAGGCTGAGTCTTATCATTGGCAAATTACATCATTGTATTACTGTGCTTGCATCAGTTTGTGGTGCCTCTTATTGGCCTTTGTAAAGGAGACATTTGTGTTGACATTTCAATATATAAGAGATATATTTGAGGCTGGGTTTTTCTCCCTCAAGAGGAGGGTTTTCCCAGGGTATCTGCTGTGTCATTGTGTTGCATTTTCTGCTTTTTGTTAAATCTGATCCTAAAACATTAACATGGTATCAGAGCGGGTCTACAAAAAGATCCGATCAGATTTGGTCTAACAGGAACACAGTCTCTTGTGGCTTAGTGGAGTTTTGAAGGCTTTTTAAGATTGTAAATCTTAGACATGATTAGTAGGCATGGCAAAAGTTGTTTGAGTCTGTGTGTGCAAGTGCCATGGAAAGAAAGTGATGGAGTCAATGCTATTTTGTGTTGACTTATCTTCTGCAGTGCGGGTGAATGTCTTGTTGCTGTTCAAAGGGGTCTTGATGCGTGGTAGTCATGTTTTGTTAAAACTGATATGAGAATGTTATATATTTATTGACACCTCTTTAGGCATGGGCAGTATGGAAGTGTGAGTAACTTCTGGGCTAGTTTCACTTGATGTGAAGCTGTGACTTTCTAGATACTATTCTATTGCTTGTTTCGAGTTCTGGATGTGCAGAAATTCTTTGAGCTAACGAAGGTGTTATATATAATCTATTTTGTTGCCATCCACGATGTGTGAAGCCCTTTGGAATTCATGGTTGTATGTTTTTTCTGAAGAAGTCTCGAGGAGTGCCTCTTGAAGGCTAGCATTAATTGGCTGTTATTTAAATGGAGTCTTCAATCCTTGATAATCGGTCGTTTCATATTCCCATTTCATGAGGGTGAGATCGAGTGGTGGTGGTGAAGATGAGACACAGCTACAGGTCTAGCTCATTGGTGTACCAACATAAAGAGATAAGTATCTTATACTTGTACCTTTCATGAATTTTTATGTAGTTATTAATTCATGCTAGTGAACCTTGTATGCTTCTAGCTTTGATATTTCTTCTGGATAGTTTAAACTATTAGTAATCTCTCTCTAAATGCTTCCAGAACGGATTGAGGAGTAGGAGGATGATGAGAGATTGCCTAGAGAAGAAGAGCTTGAGGCATCCTATAAGGAACTCATGCCAATTGAAGAAATGATCAAGCATGGAGTCATAGCTTGCAGCCATGGGACTGAGTTGGTGGCTGAAGACATCTCTTGAAGAGGAGGAACCCATTCAGGTTATCTTTGAGATCAGTTTCTTTGAAGAGGAGGAATTTACATTCAGAGGGAGTTTGACAATTCATCAGAAGCAACCTTGGATGAGAAGGTCAGAAGGTTGATGCAAGTACTTGGAGCTTCAGAGGGAGTTTCATCATCATGGAGATTTGTTGTTAATGCATTTTCCTCTAAGATGGAGGAATTTGAGGTGAAAGCCCTTGTTAATGCATTTTCCTCTGAGACAGAGGAATTTGAGGTATTAGCCCTTGTTAATGCATTTCTCTCTGGGAGAGAGATTTGAGGTATCAGCCCTTGTTAATGCATTTCTCTACGAGAGAGATTTGAGGTATCAGCCCTTGTTAATGCATTTCTCTCTGCGAGAGAGATTTGAGGTGTCAACCCTTGTTAATGCATTTCTCTTTGAGAGAGATTTGAGGTGAAAGCCCTTGTGTCCACCCTCTGGGAGAGCCATGGTGGATGTCATGTGTGTGACTCCATGACATCATATTGTACTTGTGTTTTCACCCTCTGGGAGAGCCATGGTGAACGTCACGATGAGGTGACAACATCACGTTGACTGATGAACACTTGTACATACCATCTATGGGAGTAGCCATGATGGTTGATGTCACGATGAGGTGATATCTGATATCACGATAAGGTGATATCGTTTCTTTTCCACATATGAGTGTAGTCATTGTGGTAGACATCACGATGAGGTGATTTGTCTTGTGCAGCTGGAAGTATTCTCCCTAGCTGAGAGGGAGTGTTGATGTTTATGGCAGCGTCAGTCGTATTCTTCCAGCAATGACAAACTGCAAGAGAATCTGATGTGTGGACATGCAGCGACTACAGGAGAATCTGTAAATGTCAACATGCAAGGTGCATGCAACATGTAACTGACTTGCATGGGAATCTTCTTTGTAACTCCTAAAATAGACATCTGAAATGCAGAGGTAACTGACATGCATTTAACATGCAAAGGAATCTTTGTACTGACATGCATGAGAATCTCTAATTTAAGCAAATGTAACTCCCCTCCTAGTGCGTCTTCTTATGCATGTAATGAGTCCTTGTTTACATATAGCAGACACTTACAGCAAATTATATTTCTGTAGTAGCAGATCGACTTTAAGGGAAAATATATTATTTTGTATTTTGCATCTAAGAGAGGTGCTGTCATTCATTGTTTAAGATAGCTCAATATTCTTGATGTGAATACTGTAGAAGAGCAGTTTGAGATTCTGTATAAGGCTGAGTCTTATCATTGGCAAATTACATCATTGTATTACTGTGCTTGCATCAGTTTGTGGTGCCTCTTATTGGCCTTTGTAAAGGAGACATTTGTGTTGACATTTCAATATATAAGAGATATATTTGAGGCTGGGTTTTTCTCCCTCAAGAGGAGGGTTTTCCCAGGGTATCTGCTGTGTCATTGTGTTGCATTTTCTGCTTTTTGTTAAATCTGATCCTAAAACATTAACAGGGGAAAATCAGCTCAATTTTGGAGGATTGTTCTACATTAAATTTTGTGTTACTTTCAGAAGATGAGGGTACTTCAGCTGATGCTGCATTAAAATAGCAAAATCTAAACAATATTTACCAACATGGCAAGATTTTTGGGCTTCCAACAGTTGAAAGATAAGGAAGATATTAAAACTGCAATCCCCCGAGGCAGAAATGCCAACAAACAAGCAAACAATTTAAATCCATGTTTAACAGAGGAACTCCTGTTTTAACATCTATGCAATTACTACAATCCAAATAAGAAAACAATTGGGAAAACACTACTTAAATCTTTTAAGAGCAAAGATCAAGTATTGGAAATTTTCATGTAACCTTGCAATTTACATTACATGAGAACACAGAATTATGAATGTTTTGTCTACATGATTGTTACAGCTCCCGTTACAAAAAGTCAGGACTGCAACCACAACGAGGGTATTCAGATCTTTAAGCATAAAGATCAGCGCTGCTTCAGCACAGAGGACCTTCTAGAAAAATGCATCAAAATTGAGAGCTGTGTAAGTGATAAATACAAGGTAGGATTTTTCAAGACAGGTAACCATTGCTCTTAAATTGTACAGATTATTTACTGCCAAATAAAGTCCTTATAAAGAGCAGCATTCAACTTTCCCTTTCAATAATTTGTCCCACATGCAGATCATCTGTCTGGGAGACTGATAATGTGCGGTATAGTAATCATCAGTGCAACCATATTGGCAGAACTTCCAATTATGTGAGTATTGAACCTGTGATGACGCATTAAATTGTTCAACCCACATCCCCATGCTAACATCTTCCATCTTGAACAACTGGAGGAAGCAAACAAGCTGAGTCAAATGGGAGATAAGTGGAAACTTACCAGACTAAACAACTCAAATTAGAATGACTTAGGAATCACAGGAGCTAAGAGGAAAAAAAGTTAAAATATCTTCATAATGGTCTGAGAAATGAACAATTAGATAACTTACCCTCAAACTGTGGTTAGCATGTTGAGATGCAACAAAATTTGCTATGTCATTTGAAATGATATACCCTGGTCCATTTGCATATGTAGGATAGTCTTCTTCTGGCCATTCCTAAATTTCAAACATGAATTTAACTAAGATGTGACCAATAGGAATAAACTAAACTGTAATATAATACAACACACTTCAATATTCTACTTCAGAACAGGTACTATGTGTAAATTGATTAATTTGACAAGCAAAACATTAATCAGTAACAGCATGAACCATGATTGTGTATCTTTCAAGGGGGCAAAAATAAGGACAAGAGCTTTCTTTGTTAGAATGTTCTTTTGCAACCAATCTCCGTTGGTACATTAAAAAGTTGACAAGAATATAAAACACCTCCAAGAGTCCCAGAGCTTACCTCATATGTTACAGCCCATTTTCCCATGCGGAGAGGCTTATGAAAAAGATTGAGGTTACCCATATACAAGCCATGTTTATGGGGAGTTAATTTTATTTCTTTCAATATGGTATCGACTCTCACAAATGTATCATCGTCACATTTCATTATGTACTTTGCAGATATGTTTTGCACCTGCATGCAGTTTGGACAATGTTTAAACATGCAAAGCATAACCTATCTTGAAAAATGACAACCAATCAAATATACATGTTACACAATACTAAAATAAAGGTATCCTTGAGAAAATCTATATAATACATTAAAAGTTATAATATGCCAATTACCAAAGGTTAGAGAAACAAAAATTATTCTTTTCCATGTTTAGATGTAGGGTACTTAACAAGGAAGTATGCAAAAAAAAAGTTTAGGATTGCACAGAAAACACTGAAAATTGTTTGCAGCAGAAACAAGCAAAGGCTTCAGTCAGATCTAACTGTGATAGAGTGATTCTATATGATAAAATAGAAATTCAAGTCTAGACCAATTCTCTTACAAAAATGATTACATAGTTTGTGTGGATTAGGGTGGAAAAATGAATTCGAAACTTTTCTCAATGTACAGTATCTGATTTCAAAATTAATTTCATTTACATTATGAAGATCAAGATGAAGATGCATTAAATATTTTATAAATGACAATACAAGGGACCAGAACCAACATGAGCCAAATTTAGCATTTGTTATGGAGCCTATGTATTCCAGAGTATAAGACTATTGACTTACCCCATATTCGCATATTGCAACAGTCTTCAAAACTACAAGCTCATAGCGATCCATAAATGGAACAATTATCATGTCACCATAAAAATCAGCTTCTTTCTTTAGCTGTAGATTGACCTCCTTTCTTGCATTCTGCATGATATCAGCCCAAGGTTGTTACTGACAGTAATTTAGTATGCAACATATAATTTTATAATTCACATACAAGAACACCAAACATAATTCTTTAACATTTAAAAATTCATATATATTTTCTTTATGACTTGTCCTACAGAAAATGTCAGTTCAGCTCAATTTTAAGTAATTACTTACATTTCACGGAAACTATGTTTGTGTTACTAGATAAATAAGGAAAGTGGATGGTAAAATATCCTTAAAAAACATGAAAATGCAAGTAAAGAGCACTCTCTTGGTCAAGCCTTGGTCTATTTCCTTCAACCACTTTTTGAACATCTCAATGTTAGACTTGTTTGGGTTCGGATTCCAAATCTTTCTCTCCAGTTCTGGGAAGATTCCTATAATGAGGCCATTGGCAATGCAATTGGTCGTTTCTTGAAAGTTGACTCTACTACTTCCCACATGGATCCCTCTATGTTTGCTCATATTCTAGTGGACATAGATATCTTCAAGATTCTTCATAGTTCATAGGGATATTGTTTTGATGGTGAGGGATAGACCTAGGACTCAACTGCTTGACTATGAGGGTCTCCCCTTCAGATGTAGATGATGTTTGCCATCAGCCAGCTAGCTTTTGATTGTCCACTCTCTTGGTGTAAGGGCACAGCTATGTGGTGGAGTAATGTCCACGAAGATCACTTGACTCTTAATGCTTTCGACTCTCTAGTTGATGGTTCCTCTTAAGATGAAAAGTCTTCTCAGGATGTTGGGTCTTCTCTTTCCATTCCCCTTAAAACGAGTCATGTTCTCGGGGGGGTTTCTCATGTGGTTGGCACAACTCTAAAGAGCCCCATTCCTTCAACACACCAGCTCCTATTGGTGAGTCTCACCCACCTTTTGTTTTGGTTGTTTTGTTTGCTATACCTTCAGCTTTGGCGCTGCATCCATCTACTCCTGAAGCAGTTGTTCAATGGTTGGCAACTCCAACTAGACATTCTTTTGTTTCTATTGCGCCCATGGATGGGCCCTCTGAGAGGGAGTCCCCCTACCCCCCCTTCTACTCGGTCTGAGGAATTGGATGATAACATATCCTAAACAATTGTTCAAAGGGAAAAGAAAGGTCTTCCCAAATCTTTCTCCCAATTGCACACCAGCATGAAGAGTGTGAAATTGAATAGGAAAGGGTCTAGCATTGTTTAGGCTGGATCTATGGGCACTCTTCAATGCCTCAGTTGTGTTTTCCTTCCATTTGGGGGAATGTTGTGTAAGCTTTGAGCTGTTCTATCTATTGTGCAAGGTTTCTGGTTCCTTCAAAATCTGTGTTACATGGGGATGTGTCCCCTGCCCCAAAACCCATTGTCCCCGTCCCCAGCCGTCTCCAGGACGGGGGAACGCAAAGGGGGCATCCCCCAATCATCCTTGAAACAACCCAACTAGCAGGGCCCACTACTCTCTCTCTCTCTCTCTCTCTCTCTGGTGACTCGACTATGATCAAACTGAAAGTTTTAAGTACTAAAAGTAAAGCATTTTATTAAATATTTTTGATACTAGATTGGCAGCGGCGCACATCTTCAAACTTGGAAGCATTCACATTATTTCCAGGGTTCAGTCTTTACGTTGGAGCTGCACCTACAGGTTTGGCTTTGAGTTTAGAAGTTAGAACATTAGTAATTTACTAATTTAGTGCTCTTTAAGTTTACATTTTCATTCTTTGAATTTTTTGGTTTTCATTTTCAATGTTCATTGATTTGGTATTTTGGTTTCAATTTTACAAATTTGCAAACTTTCAACAAAGAAAACTATACAAAATGAGCAGAAACAGCAATAGTGACAGTCATGATGGTTGTGACAGTGAAAATGAAGCTCAAAGAATGACAATAGACCCTTCTTCTACCTCTGAAAATCCAACCCATGCTTCTTTAGACCATTATGCATGCCATATACCCTCTCTTCAAAGGTTTGCAAAAGGCCCTTTCAACCACAACAAACCATTGCGTCAGTTTGCCATAGATGTGACTACCAACTAGAAGAAAAATTCAGGGGGCAGCAAGAATTGGTTTTGTTGTGTTTGTGACTCATTACCATGGGAGCTATACTAGGATTAGAGGCCATCTAGTGGGTGAGAGTGGAAAGGGTGTCAGAGTTTGTGAGGCAATAACATTGGAGCAGCAACTTCAATTTGCAAAGTTGGCTGGAGTAAGTGAGGACCAAATCATTACCATTCAAAATAAAAAACGACCATTAGTTGATTTGCAAGCCTCTTCCAATGTATTAATTGGAGAGAGTTGTGATAGAGTGAAGAGGAAAGCAAGTAAGAAAACTTCAGTCATGGGGTTAATGAATGTGCAAAAACGTGAGCAAGTTGATGATGTAGTGGCCAAATTCTTTTATGCACATGCTCTTCCATTTCATTTGGCAAAGTCACCTTATTTCAAAACAATGGTGAAAGAAATATTGGCAGTTGGATCCTCTTATGCCCCCCCTGGAGAACATAGATTGTGTACCTCCCTCCTTGACAAACAATATTCAAAAGCTACCATGATGATGGAGGAGATGAGGCAAACATGGATTAGGACTGGCTTTTCCATTGTCATGGATGGGTGGATTGATATTCGACATAGGCCACTCATTAATGTTATTGTTACATGCCCTGCTGGTTCATACTTTCTTCGAGCTATTGATTGTTCTAGGTAGCTTAAGGATGCTGATTTTCAATTTGGCATTTTGAGGGAGGCCATAGAGGAGTTTGGGCCTTCTCATGTTGTGCAGGTTGTGACAGATTTAGCTCGCGTTTGTAAGCTAGCTGGTTTGATGATTGGGAGTGCTTACAAACATATTTTCTGGACTCCGTGTTGCGTACATGTTTTGAATAATGCTTTGAAAGACATTGGAAAAATAGATTGGGTGAAGGCAGTAGTGGCAGAGGCTAGAGACATACAAATGTTTGTATGTAACCATCACACTTCACTTGCACTATTCCGGTCTTATTCAAAGAAAGAATTCTTCAAACCAGTTGAGACTAGATATGCTAGCTACTATATTTTGTTGGAGAGGATGTTGGAGGTCCAAGATGCTCTACAAGCCATGGTTGTTTGTGCAGATTGGAAAAGGTGGAATCTATCGAAGACAAATGAAGGCAAGGAAGTGAGAGATAGAGTACTTAATGAAACTTGGTGGGCCAGTATCAAGTAAGAAATCTGAAAATTTAAATTGTTTTTGAATTTGTTACACTTTGTTTTACTTTGTATTTTAAAAGTTCTAATTTTTAATTTGTTACTTGTAGGTATATTTGCTCTTTCATATCACCAACTGCGAGGGTAATCTGTATGCAGATACAGACTCTCCTAGCTTGGGAGAGATATATGAGACTTTTGATAGCATGCTTGACCAAATGTAGCAAGCTATTTGTCAAAAGGATCCTGAGATGAGTTTTTATGAGGACCACATTAGGCCTATTGTGACAAAGAGGTGGAACACAATGAATACTCTTCATATGCTTGCCTTGCTCTTAATCTAAAGTGGTATGTACCTAGACCTGGCTGAATGCTTCCTTCTGAGGATGATGAGGGGTTAGGGGGCTTACAACAGCCCTTCGTAAAATGTATACCAACAAGCAGCAACCATTCTTAGAGAGCAATGGCTTATGTTTTTTGATCTTCAGGGTCCTACATTCAGCAAACCAGAGGCTAGGAAAGATAGGGCCACCATTGCACAAAACAACCCCATTGGATGGTGGAAATTTCATAGGAAGGACACACCGGATTTGAAACAACTTGCCATTTGTTTGCTCTCACAAATTGCTAGTCCCTATGTTGCAGAAAGGAATTGGTCCACCTATGGCTTCATCCACTCCATTAAGAGAAATAGGCTTACTTAAAAATGAGTTGAGAAACTAGTTGCAGTTCATAGTGCCTTGAGACTTCAAGACCGACAGACTACTAAGTATCGACAGACTCTAGTAGCACAATGGGATGTTGATCTTGAGAATGTTAGGCAAATTGATGAGGAGGTGCAACCAAGATTGGTTGGGCTACCATTGGATGATCCACTCTTGCCAGAGGATGATAGTGACTCAGATAGTTCCGAGTCTTTGGATATTCATAGCCCGAATGAGGCTTAATTTCATAGACTGTTGTATTTAATACTTTGATTTTCATGTTTGTACTTTGAGACATTTGGATATTGATAGACCATGGTTTTATTGATGTTTGATACTGCTGTGATAAATTTTATAATGCTTTAATGACATTTCTTATGTTGTTATACTCCTACTCGCGATTTATTTACATATTGATATTCTTGTTATCAATTATTAATTTATTGACATATCTCTCTCTCTTTCCCTCTCTCTCTATAATATATTAATAAATTTTGAAAAAATCATATATATATATATATATATACGTTGCCGTCCCCTACCGTCCCCTAAAAAACTGGCCCCCTAGGAAATGTCCCGAAAATTGGAAACGTGTCCCCCGCTGTCCCCCCGTCTCCGTCCCCGTCCCCGAAACGCCATGGAACATAGTTCAAAACCAATTTACCTTAATCAAAAACATTACTTATATGGTCTTATACCGAATTTTCTACTGTACCATATATGTAGTTATCAATCAGATTATCTGATCACCCCACAGGACAAATAATTACATTTAGAAAATAGAAGCTAAGTCAAACTTTTCATTGTAAATTCAAGTGTACTTTTGCCAGTATGTACAGCCCAGCCAACTTTAATTTAAAGTTTAAACTAAACTTTGGACCTTCCAACCTAAAAGTCCAATGCTTAACATTGTTATAGAGAATTCTATATCTCCATCCTACTTCTCCCTGAAAAGAATGTAGAGTTCACATTGGAAGCCTTCAGTCCGTACTCCACCATTACATTTAATGAACCAAGAGAAGTAGTGTTCACCTTGAAAAACAAAATTATAGGTAATTCCTTCACAGAGGAGTATTTTGACAGGTTTTCTAGAAAGGATATGAAATTAAACAAAAATTTGTAGATTTGAGAGTTTTTGGCAGGAGCTGGTAAGGATCATTAGTTTATACTTTATTCATCCAATATGATATGCCTACTCTAAGAAAAAGATTAACCTTTTCAAGTTTAACTCCAGAGGAGTTCTGCATCACAAGTTTGAGGCACTGGTCTAAGTGCAATGGGTACAACATCTCACCAAATTGGTGACTGTAAGTTCCAGCTCTAGGATACTGAAATGGATCGAAGGTCATTCAGAGAAGGAATGCTTCTTGAGAGATGAGCTTGAATGCTATCCCAGGCTGATCATTGCAGAGACCTCTTCCAGGAAAATAGGAAGAAGAGAAACATTCTCTTCCGGGATAGAATAGAATGCTTTAACTAAAAGATGAGTTTGTGAGCATTAAATTCCATCATAAAGCACCCTGTAAAGTAAATTGGAAAGAATGATGGGAAAAAAAAAAATTGATATCTACAGTTGACCAAAGCTGTCAATGGGGCTGGTACTTTACAAGTATAGAACAATATCAAAGAGTGTGCATAAAACATCTCTAGACAATGCCCTAAACAAAGATTTTTTTCAAAGAGGAGAGCACACATCAATTGTCAGAACTAGCAACTAGAATTCCTGAACTATTGGGCTACTGCAAGGTTGCCATCCCACTATTGATTGATCTGATCCCACTCTGCGCAGGAGAAGTGAGTCAAATATAGGACAAGTTAAATGCAGGAAAGCTGTAAAGAAACAAACAGCCATTGAACACAAATCAAAACAATGTTAAGTAAATCCACAAGAACCAGTCAGTGGGAAAGGATGAGATAAAGGAAATAACTATTCTACATCCAAGGGCAAGCTCAAACACTTCTAACTAAAATATGGTTTGTTGAAACAGCTATCCAAGCTTATGTGATGTCTGCTTCAGCAAAAAAACTCTATTGTACCTCTAAAATCTAGGAATATTTGCCACATCAAAATGACACTTCTTGTTATCATATCATAAATAGGTTAAAAGAAATAGATTTCCAACTGTACCTTTGCCTTGTAAAATGTCTCCTAAACAAATTGTTTCCATTATATACAAAGCCAAATAGGTTTGATCTTCATACTTAAGTAAATGATGGTTTGTTGAAACAGCTATCCAGGCTTATGTGATGTCTGCTTCAGCAAAAAAACTCTATTGTACCTCTAAAATCTAGGAATATTTGCCACATCAAAATGACACTTCTTGTTATTTTATCATAAATAGGTTAAAAGAAATAGGTTTCCAACTGTACCTTTGCCTTGTAAAATGTCTCCTAAACAAATTGTTTCCATTATATACAAAGCCAAATAGGTTTGTTCTTCATACTTAAGTGCAAGCAGAGAGAGACGATCTGAGCTTCCAATAATTAATCTCCTGTGTTCCATGGGGACGCGTCCCCTGCCCCAAAACCCCCTGTCCCCGTCCCCTGTCGTCCCGAGGACGGGGGGACGCAAAGGGGACGTCCCCCTGCCGTCCCCGAAAATGCAAATTTCTTCGGAAACGCTAGGAAACGTTCCCTGGCCTTTGGGGACGTTTCCCCGTCCCCTATATGGATTGGGGACGGATTGGGGACAGTTCCTGTACCCGAAACGGTTAGCCGTCCCCCCCGTAGCTGGAAGTAAAAAATATCCAAAAACAATTAAAAAATGAATTTTTTTAGGCTTCTTCTGTCGCGCGGGGCCCACCATAGGTTAATGTTTTAATTTTTGCTGAAGAGTGAAGTCTAAAAACAAATAAAAGTCTAAAGGCGAATATGTCAATATGATTTTTCATTTTTGCTGAAGTTGGGAATATAATTTAGTGGGCATTTTGTTTTTAACTTTTTTAGGGCTCTTTCATTTCTCAGTTCTCACCCACGCACAGCAAGGAAGCTTCACCAGTCACCAAAAAAACCCGCGCACAGAAGCAAGCTCGACGCACAGGGAGGAAGCAAGCTCAACGCAGTACGCACGAGAAGGAAGCAACGACGCGCGACGCACAGGAAGCTCGAAGGAAGCTCGACGCACACACAGGAAGGAAGCTCGATGCACAGCAGGGTGAGGCGCGACCATCTCAAGCTTCAAGATCGACCATCTCATGCACAAGCAGCCACGTCTCAAGCTTCAGACACTCCACGCGAAAATCTGAGGGAGCTTTGGTAGTCGGCGCACATCTACAGCAGGTTAAATCTTTAGATTGAGCTTAGAAATTAATAAATTTAAAGTTTATTTTGTTTTTCAGTTTTAGTTTTCATTGTTTCAATCTTTTTTTAATTTTTTTTAAGTTTTAGATTTTGAAGTTGAAACTTGAAACCCTTTCATTCCTGTGTAATCTGAGCAAAAAATTAAAAAAGCCCTATGGCTATTTTTTAATTTTATGCTAAGAATAATAGAGAATGCAAGTTTTTTTTAAATAAAATTATTAAACCCTTGCATTCTTTGTTATTCTGAGCATAAAATTAAAAAGTAGCCATAGGGCTTTTTTAATTTTATGCTCAGAATAACAGAGAATGCAAGGGTTTAAAGTTTAAACTTTTAAAGTGTTAAACATTAATAATTTATTATTTTAATATTTAGTTTTACAAATTTTCATTTTTCAGGCTTTCAACAAAAAAAAAAGCATCCAAAATGAGCAGCAACAGCAATAGTGGCAGTGACCATGAGACTGAGATTAGTGATAGTGAAAATGAAGCTGTAGAAATGCCACATAACCCTTCTTCTACCTCTGAAATTCCAACCCATACTTCTTCAGACCATTTTGCATGCCCTATACCCACTCTTCAAAGGTTTGCAAAAGGCCCTTTCAACAAGAAGAAACCATTGCGTCAGTTTTCCACAGATGTGACCACCAACAAGAAGAAAAATTCAGGGGGCAGCAGGAAATGGTTTTGTCATGTTTGTAAAACTGAATACCATGGGAGCTATACTAAAATTAGAGGCCATCTAGTGGGTGACTGTGGAAAAGGTGTTAGAGTTTGTACAGCAATAACATTGGAGCAACAACTTCTATTTGCAAAGTTGGCTGGAGTAAGTGAGGACCAAATGATTACCATTCAAAACAAAAAACGGTCATTAGCTGATTTGCAAGCCTCTTCCAATGTATCAGTTGGAGAGAGTTGTGATAGAGGGAAGAGGAAAGCAAGTGAGAAAGTTTCAGTCATGGGGTTAATGAATGTGCAAAAACGTGAGCAAGTTGATGATGCAGTGGCCAAATTCTTTTATGCACATGCTCTTCCATTTCATTTGGCAAGGTCACCTTATTTCAAAACAATGGTGAGAGAAATATTGGCAGTTGGATCCTCTTATGCCCCCCCTGGAGAATATAGATTGCGTACCTCCCTCCTTGACAAACAATATTCAAAAGCTACCATGATGATGGAGGAGATGAGGCAAACATGGATTAGGACCGGTTGTTCCATTGTCATGGATGGGTGGAGTGATATTCGACATAGGCCACTTATTAATGTTATTGTTACATGCCCTGCTGGTTCATACTTTCTTCGAGCCATTGATTGTTCTGGGAAGCTTAAGGATGCTGATTTTCAGTTTGGCATTTTGAGGGAGGCCATAGAGGAGGTTGGGCCTTCTAATGTTGTGCAAGTTGTGACAGATTCAGCTCGTGTTTGTAAGCTAGCTGGTTTGATGATTGAGAGTGCTTACAAACATATTTTCTGGACTCCATGTTGCGTACATGCTTTGAATAATGCTTTGAAAGACATTGGCAAAATAGATTGGGTGAAGGCAGCAGTTTTAGAGGCTAGAAACATACAAATGTTTGTATGCAACCATCAAACTTCACTTGCACTATTCCGATCTTATTCAAAGAAAGAATTCCTCAAACCAGTTGAGACTAGGTATGCTAGCTACTATATTTTGTTGGAGAGGATGTTGGAGGTCCAAGATGCTCTACAAGCCATGGTTGTTTGTGCAGAATGGAAAAGGTGGACTCTATCGAAGACAAGTGAAGGCAAGGAAGTGAGAGATAGAGTACTCAATGAAACTTGGTGGGCCAATATCAAGTAAGAAATCTGAAAATTTAAATTGTTTTTGAATTTGTTACACTTACACTTTGTCTCACTTTAGTCTTTGTATTTTAAAAGTTCTAATTTTTAATTTGTTTTTTTGTAGGTATATTTGCTCTTTTATATCACCAGCTGTTGCAGTAATTCGGTATGCAGATACAGACTCTCCTAGCTTGGGAGAGATATATGAGACTTTTGATAGCATGCTTGACCAAATGAAGCAAGCTATTCGTAAAAATGATCCTAAGATGAGTTTTTATGAGGACCATATTAGGCCTATTGTGACAAAGAGGTGGAACACAATGAATACCCCTCTTCATATGCTTGCCTATGCTCTTAATCCAAAGTGGTATGTACCTAGACCTGGCCGAATGCTTCCTTCTGAGGATGATGAGGTGATAGAGGGGCTTACAGCAGCCCTTCGTAAAATGTATACTAGTGAGGAGGCAACCATTCTTAGAGAGCAGTGGCTTATGTTTTCTGATCTTCAGGGTCCTACATTCAGCAAACCAGAGGCTAGGACGGATAGGGCCACCATTGCACAGAACAACCCCATTGGATGGTGGAAATTCCATGGGAAGGACACACCAGATTTGAAACAACTTGCCATTCGTTTGCTCTCACAGATTGCTAGTTCCTCTGCTGCAGAGAGGAATTGGTCCACCTATGGCTTCATTCACTCCATTAAGAGAAACAGGCTTACTTCAAAACGAGCTGAGAAATTAGTTGCAGTTCACAGTGCCTTGAGACTTCAGGACCGACAGACTACTGAGTATCGGCAGACTCCAACAGCACGATGGGATGTTGATCCTGAGGATGTTAGGCAAATTGATGAGGAGGAGACGCAATCAGGATTGGTTGGGCTACCATTGGATGATCCACTCTTGCCAGAGGATGATAGTGACTTAGATAGTTCTGAGTCTTTGGATATTCATATAGCCCGAATGAGGCTTAATTTCATAGACTGTTGTATTTAATATTTTGATTTTCATGTTTGAACTTTGAGACTTCTGGATACATGTTTGAGACATTTGGATATTGATAGACCATGGTTTTATTAATGTTTGATACTGCTGTGATAAATTTTATAATGCTTTAATGACATGTCTTATGCTATTATAGTACTACTCTTGCGATTTACTTACATATTGATATTGTTGTTATCAATTATTAATGTATTTACTATTGACATATCTATCTCTCTTTCCCTCTCTCTCTCTAATATATTAATTAATTTTGAAAAAATCATATATATATATGTATTTTGTATGTCGTCGCCGTCCCCTGCCGTCCCCTAAAAATTGCCCCTTAGGAAATGTCCCCGAAACGCGTCCCCTGCCGTCCCCCCGTCCCCGTCCCCGACAGGGCATGGAACATAGTTAATCTCAGTAAACAGAGAAACAGAAAACAAAGTGCTTCTCTGTCTCAACTTGAAGTAAATATTCTAAAAATGTGCTGGTCTCTAGGGATTAAGTGATCAATTCTGAGCTGATGGGATCCAATAGTAACTTTAATCTTGACAAAGTTCCATTTCATGGTCAAGCAACAGGTTTTTCCATGTTTGTGAAGGCTGAAGCAAAAGAGTTATTCTCTCCCTGCTTAAAAAGTATTAGGAATGCGGTCAATGAAAATCAATCAGCTTTAAAGTTTCTGATGGGGTTGACTTGTTAAGAGCTTTCACATCCTAATGAAAAAGGTTAAGTTTATTCAATCAGCTATTGTGAAGTATTTGAAGCTTAGGAATAGATGCCAATAGATGAAGCAAGCAATCTAAAGCTTATTTATAATTACAGACAACTCTGCAAGGTATCAGGTGCAAAGATTCAGCCCAAGTAAAAAATTCCCTTCATTTCAATAAGGTTCACCAAGGGCTTTGCAGGAAGTTGGCTATGCCCTTAAGTTTAATGTGGAAGAGTTAACAATGATATAATATTTGGAGTCGAAGTCAGCTTCAGAAATTTAGAACTACAGACTCTAATATTTTGGAATATAAGAACAACATAAGCATGACAGATGAACTGGTAAATGGTTGCCTTTGCAGATTGATTCGCCCTCATCAAATGCATTCTCCATTCACTACCTAAATTTTTGAGTTATTCTAATTGCATTAGAAAAAGTCAAGAATGCAGTGAATAAAACTATAAGAAGGTTCGTGTGGCAGTACTTCTCAAGCAACGTTACTGGATTCATCATGACCACCCTAATTTAACCTGTTCAATTCTCCTCCTGATCCTGGTTATGATTCTTCTTGGAAGCGTTTCGGGTTCTTAAGAACCACCAGATCCTTTCTGGGCTGTTTCTAGGATGAACCCATGATATTATCTGCTGAAACATTTCATAAAAAAACTGAAAAGCAAAACACTTACAAAAAAAGAATTAGCTTAGCCTAAAATAACCTGACCTATTTCTAATCAACCACAACCTTTATCTAACCCAACCACCTATCTTTAATATTTTAGTATTATATACAGAGACTGTACTGGTACCCAAACTATACCCATTTCATGGTAACCTGATTCTCATGAAAAGAAAAATAAGATACTCTTTGGTCCCTTGAGATAAAGTTCTTCTCCTGAAAATAATTGTGACTAATGCAGTAAGCCTCTGAGCAAGCCTCTAGAGGTTAAGATAACATGGATACTTCTTCCAATTCAAGACTACATATAGTTGGAAATCAGATTCTACCTTAAAATCATCAGTCACATGGTTATCCTGGCCTACAAATATTGTCTGGAATCTTGTGGCTACAGCACATTTGCTTGCAAACTTGCATGTTGCCAAACCAGCCAACTACCTTATTTGTGGCTTAGTGACTGGCCTTTCCATGGCATTGCCAAATCAGCATCACACTTGGCCTTGCCTGTGGCTTTCAGGAAACAGTGGCCTTCTACAGTACCAACATTCTACTTGGCAACCCCACCGACAATAGCACAGAAATTCACACATATCTGCCAACCACTCGAAAATGATAAAGAAAAGATGATTGGGAAGCAGAACTGATTTGTATAGCCCATTACATAACTTTGTAACTGCCCTCATAATATGTCATATGGCACCATAACACCTTACGTTGTTTGACTTAAAAATTCTACAAATCTTCGAGAGTAGAGAATAGTGTGCCACTGGAATTTACACATTAACTACAAATCTTAGCTTTATTCATGTTAAAACACAGTCTGCTTGAAGTCACACAACTAATTCTCATCAACTAAATATCGCTCATATCTATCCATATTGCACTTGCCAGGCTACAACAATACTATTATACAGGTTTTTTATAATTTTACTATTCCACAGTTTTTATGAGCAGAATGTAACGTTAAGTAATGCTTCTGCAGTTGTTTCTTGTAGACGATCTATGTTTTCCAGTGTTCCACGGGGATGCATCACCTGCCCCCCCCCCCCAAAAAATCCCCACTCATGGGGATTTGGAGGGGACATCCCCCTGTTGTCCTGGCACCACCGCTCAAGTCTCAAGGACATTTCCGTGACACCCCCTGGTTTGGGGACTACGGGATTTCCCTGAGACATTTAAGAGACTTTGAGGAATCTCCCAACCATCCCAAGGACTCCCAGATGTTGCAAAGAATAAGCAATAAAATTGTGAAAATGGTATTCACCATGAAGATTTGTGAGGTTTTCAAAGCCTTAATTTGTACTTGGTGGTGGGGGCAGACCCCATTCAGGCCTCTACCCCCAAACCCCACAAGTGGTGTTGACCCTTGACCCTGCTGGGGGCTTTGCCCCCATATCCCTGCAAGGGACACTGCCTCTTGACCCCAAACCTCCACCCACCATTGTTAATGTTCAATG
Organism: Sequoia sempervirens; assembly: GCA_007258455.2. Taxonomy (NCBI): domain Eukaryota; kingdom Viridiplantae; phylum Streptophyta; class Pinopsida; order Cupressales; family Cupressaceae; genus Sequoia; species Sequoia sempervirens. Next base: position 211,436,790 of record VDFB02000007.1, on the reverse strand, counting down.
CAATCTTTGCCATGTTTTTAATGTTTATTAGTTTAAAATTTCCTTAGTATGCCAAAGTTTCATTTGCAATTCTTATACTTATTCCTGATTTGCCCCAAAACCTCTACCCACCATTGTTAATTTTCAATGCAATCATTGTCATGCTTTTAATATTTATTAGTTTAAACATTACTTAGTATGCCAAAGTTTCATTTGCAATTCTTTTAATTATTCCTAACACATCTTTTTATAGCTAATTTTCCAAGTACTATAGGTATTTACACCACCACCCTGCTGCCTTGCCACCCCTGCACTGCTGTCCTCAAACTTATGCCCTTGGTCCCCCCATCCCTGAAACCTGTCCCCCCGTACCCCCACCTCCCCATCAGGAAACTCCATAGAACTGTGATGTTTTTTCAATTTTTGAGCAGAAAGCAATGTTAAAGTAATGCTTCTACAGTTGTTTCATGTACATGGTCTATGTTTTTTCAATTAGCTATGTATGCTTTGACTCAAATATTAGCATATTAACACCTTATTTGTGTAATGTGAAAATTTGCCACTCTCTCTATCATAAAAGGTGTCATCAACAAATTGCCAGAATACCATGGAGGAGACATTAAAGATTGACAGCTGATTCCCATCAACCAAATATCGCTCATATTTATCTATATTTTGCAGTTCGAAGGTTTTAAATTATTATTGTACATTTTTTTCTGAACAGATTGTAATCTTGAAGCAAGCGCTTTCCTATTGTCTTATGTATGCACACACACTATGATTTTGCAATTGGCTACCATGTTTTGGCTCAAATATTGGCAGATTAATGACTTATTTTCCACCCTTTTTTCATACAAGGTTTCACAGACAAAAATGGCAAATTAATTAAGAGCAAAGATATAAATACTGTTGTTAATCCCCCAATACTCTGGTGCCTGAGAAATTTCTTCAAATCTGTTAAAGACAGCTAAGATCCATTATTTCCTCATACATTTATGAGATTCATTATTCATAATTTCATAGAGCTTGATAACAAATTGGATGAACATGGCAATCAATTCAAACAAGATTAGTGCAGATATTCAATATAATAAAAAGGATTCAGACACATGCCCTTGGAGGATCCTCGTGCAAAACTATACATCATATAGGGATTGAAGACACAAGAGTCATTGTTTATGCAATTCAGTTTTCAAAAAGATTGGTTCAAGAGTTCTTGGAGATTGAAAAAAGTCCTGACACCTAATAATCTAAACAAGGATGAGTGACCTAAAAGATTTAATGAAAACAGGAGACCTATCCTCAATGAAATTTGAGGCAATAGGCCTACTTAGCTTGGGTTCATTAATATTTTGATATAATTATAGCTAACTCAGGTTTGAATTCCTCATTTATATTTTATTTATTTATGGACAATTCAAGTTTAAGCTGCTCATTGATATTTATACATTATATCCTTGTCCTTTCTTAATTCTTCCTCACAATTCCAAAGATAGATCATAGATAAATGACTCGATACTAGCACATAGTTAATCTAGAATCTTGGGCTTATAGCTATCTATTGTTAAAAAAATGAAAAAACCTATGCTTGAAATTTTCCCTAGTCTTGTGTAGAACAAGCTCACGCATCCTCAACACAGATTCATTTGCCAAGTCCAATCAGGAATCCTATTCAAATGGTATTAAATCACGTATTTTTTAGACTATAGAGTGGCATGTCCACCCATTGATGAAGATTGAATAGAATTAGCAATCAATCATTATAACAAATGCACCATTAGGCTTGTTCTCAGTAAGTGGAAGCCAAAGCATGTCTACTGTATAATCAAATGCAGCTAAAGGGCCCTAACATAAAATATCTAGTCATATGTTAGCCCTCCTTCGATAAGCACAACGTAAAGAAAGAGCTTAAATGTATATGCAGTTTTCCCAATTGATGTAGGATCAGAAATTCATGCCTGCATATTGGGAACATCTTCCTACTATAGTCTAGACATTCTACTATTCAATTCTAACTCTAAGTTACCAGGTATGCCCAAGCAGGCCCCTGTAACCATCCATGGGTCCAGGGCTGGGTGTGTCCCAAAGTCCTCTCCAGGTACATCCCAGGTGCACCAAAGGCATACCCAGGTCACCTGGGTGAACACAGGCATGTCCAAAAAATCAATAGAAAAAAAAAACCCAGAGAGGCTCAAATAACTGCTGTGTGGAACAGTATACATGCATTCTATGCTCACTGCAATGAATCTGCACCTTACATTGTCTGGTTATTGTCTGAAAATGATGATTTTGTAATTCATGACCTACACAAATTTCCTTGTTGCTGTGTCTGATCACTTCACCACTTTCAAGCATTTTGGACAATTTATTAATAATTTTTTATAACATTATTATTTTAATATTTTATATTGTTCTTACTATATAATATGTGTTAGTGTATATTTAATATTTAATATTAATTAATTATATAATTTAGTAGTTGAAATAATTGATATTAATTATTAACATGCAGCCTGATAATGGGCATGTGTAGGTATTTCAGGTTGCTGATAGTACAGGCACACTAGTGCAGCAGGGTGGCAGATCTCTCTGCAGATTTTCACAAGTAGGAAAGAAGCATGTTGAATGGAGTGGGATGAAGTTGGAAGGACAGGTCTAGATTAGTGATACGGTTCTGTGTGTGTAATTATGATCCAATATGTAGGAGGCAAAGTTGGCATTAATAGCTTTGTGTTTAAAGTGGTTACTTTCAGATGACAAAGAACTGGTTTTTGGGTTTTCAGCTCTGGTTTCTCTCTATTTTCATGTGGCCTTGACAAGTGGGGGCAAGGGTAAGAAGAGGGTTATGGAGGATAAGGGGAGAGCAGCAATAGTGGCAAAATGAGAAAGGAATGGGTGAGAGGAGTATATGGTCGATAATTTTGTGGATTTTCTAGAGAGGTAGGTATCAAATCCCAACTTGCAGGTCTGGCTGCAGCAGATATAGAAGTTGGCTAAAGACATGGATGGGGCCCCCCTATGTGGCTATTAAAGAGGCATTGTCAAAACTATCGTTGGATCCAAAACAGTTGTGAGCAGACAAAATGTCTTTGATGCAGCCCAGTCTTTAAGTTGTGCCTCTATGCTCTTGATGGTGGCAGGGACCTACCTTCTTCATGATGATATTGAAGTGGTCAAAAACCAGGCGGATGCCTCCTATAATTGTCATCTGGATCATCTACATGGGTTGCTAGAAAGTATGCGAAAAATGCACCTGGTATATATAGCGAACAAAAAATATATTAATTATTAACATGTAATATTATATTATAATATAAATATTTATTTGTATATTATTAAATTAATATTTCTTTAATTTATATTTATAATTCTATTTATACTTATATTATTTAAATATAATATTTACCGTACCAAACCTGGGGAAAATTATTAGTCATTCTGGCAAACCTTTACCTATCTGGCAGCTTAGATTTAAATGTGAAATTGAAGCCAAAGCCATAGATTAAGGGTTGTTACAGCTCAACACATTTTATCATCAATCAGCTTGATGACAAACATAAAATTTACCGCACTCAAATTGTCTCTGAACTCCTCATTCTATTCCTCGAATTAGCAACATTTAGATGATGAGGAATTCATTACCACATGGATCAAGTATAAGGAAGCTCAGACCGTTAAATAATTAATCAGTTTGATTACAAACATAAAATTTACCATCCTCAAAATGTATTTTAACTCCTTGTTCTAGTTCTTGAACTGGCAGCAGTGATGAAAAAGACCATTTTAACCCACTGAAAGTGGTTTCTTCACCAATCTCACACCCTTTAATCTGTTTAATAAAACAACCTTCTATGCTGCTAAACACTGCACATAACTACCAAAAGGAACCCCCCTACCAATGGAAAACATTGTTTTAGTCCCCAAAAGTAACAAACTAGTACCAGGTACAAGTTGAATTAATTTGTGCCCTAAAGTCGAGTTAATTTGTCCCCAAATATCCCTGCTGAAAAATTAATTGCTGTGACATGTTATTATAGTGTTAGATTTGTTGGCCAGGAAATCCATCTTGTTCATTTTTTTCCAGCCTACAAGAGTTTGTTAGACACACCCAGAACTTAAACCTTAAACCTTAAACCTTAAACTTAAACCTTTCCAGAACTTAGAAACTCTTAAGCACACTACAAACTTCTTTAATCAGATCAAGACCTTTAAATAGAACAATAACAGAGAAGGATATAGCAGTTTGAATCTTCAGCAATCTTTAGCAATGAAAAATATAGCAATTCTACTTCTAACCAGATCAGCAGCAAGGAAAGATGATGCAAAGAACACACATGCATAGGAGAACACCAGATTTACGTGGAAAACCCAATGAGGGAAAAACCACAATGAGAGTTAACTCACAATATAAAGGCTCACTGCCAAAAGGACTTGCAAACTAAGGCACACTACCTTAGAGCAAGATACAAAGGACTTGCAGAACTGAAGGTAACACAACTTCAGGGGCAAGATACAAGGACTTGATGAGATTCACTATCTCAAAGCAAGATACAAAAGTTTATAGAAGAATTACAATATTTTTCAGCACAACACTCTGTTGATTGAGGCTTTAAGGCTCATCTGATCTTTCCTCTTCACAATATAGCACTAACTCTGCTGGATATTCAATATAGTCCACACACTCACTTTTTCGCACTTGTACACTTCTCCACTAAGTTGTATCCAAAAAGATCTTGCATTTATATCCACCGCAACACTTCAAAACTTCAATTAGGTCAGCCAAGAAGAAGATAAACAATGAATTCAAAACATCAGCCACCAAATCATAATGTGGTCCCATCTCGAGGATAGAGAAGACCAAAAACAAACTTAATACATCTTCCAATGTGATCCAAAACAATTCACATGTTGGTGCACATCAATTTAAATCAGCATCAAGGAAACATGTAGATGAAATGTGAAGCACATAACTAGTCGGCTCAAAAACATTCTTCCAATTGAATTCACTCAAGGCAGTTCTAACCAAGATAGGTCAAGACCCAAATCTAACATAACACATCTTCAATTGTTGGCACAGACCCCCAAGTTCACGGTGCAACACCAAAGAGGCCAATCAGCAATGTGCAAATCACATTGGGATCCAAGTTCCAACAACATTTCCATAAACTTCTTCATATTATCATGCTACTAGCAACCATTGTAAATCAAATAGGAACAAAATACTTCATCCCAGAAACACAAAATGATTAATCATGAGATATAACATTAATCAATCAACTTGTGGACCACTTCAACACACGAAATTGGAATTGAGACACTACATAGATGTTGAGAACACATTCACCAAGCCGCAAGAGTAGAGACATCAATGCAGAGAAATGAGGAGCATTTTTTGGACCAATCCAGACAATCAACAACACTGCCAACCTTCTGCAATTCACATAAATCTCTTCAGCAACACTGGTGACTTGAAAAGATAGGAGTGCAACATCCACAAAACACTAATTTTGAATCCCAAACCGCAAGACCAAATTTTCAACAGCAGAGAAATGCAAAGCATTCTCCCAAACAAACTTTAATGCAACTTCTAGGAATAAAACCACTTGCGGAGGCTAGAACTTTCTTTCAGAAACACATGCTTCATCAGGAACATTAGGAGAGAGCATAAGACATATTGTAGATCTTTAGCAACATCTCTCCATTATCAGCAACACTTCTAATCCTCATCTTAATATATCATTATGAAATCAACTCTGCTGATAGCAACTATACTCAAAACTTCTTTGATTATCATCAGACAAGGCATGACATCCAACCATGAACTTCAGCAACAACACCATACATCAATGTTGGCCCAAATTGAATGTTGTCAACAACGACAATCAATGCCAACAATCTTCCTCACTTCTCAAGTGCAGACAATAATGACAACCACAAACAATTAATCAAGTGTTGTCATTAGCCACTAACAACAAACTCATCAACCACTGCCAAACATATAACAATCTTAATCAAGTGTTGACATCAAAGACAACCAGCAATCAGTGTTGACATTAATGACAACAACTACCAACAATCTCCCCCTTTGGCATTGATGGCAACACACATTTGCTCACTCTCCCCCCTTGACATCAAGGACAAAGGGCAATGCACACCTGCATGTAGAAGGCACACCATATTCTCTGACTTCAAGACAAAGGAGCAAAGATCTTCAATGGAAACAGCAGCACAAACTTCCCCTTTGACCAACAACACTTCTTCATACATGCACAATATCTACGCCTATACCAAACTCCCATTTACTACCAGCTCCCCTTGAGTGGTAGCATACATCAATCCAAGAGAAAAAAGATAAGGCATTAATTTCTACCCCCAAAAAGATGCATCACCTATGCATCTAGTTAGAACAAGGAGGGGCAACAACCCTAGCTTCTACCGGAGATACTCAAAAGTATCCTTTAAAAGTGCCTTAGTGAAGATATCTACAATCTAATCCTTGGTAGGCACATACTCCATTCTGACTTCATGCCATGCAACCTTCTCCCTTAGAAAATGATATCGGATAGAGATGTGTTTAGTCCTTGAATGCATTACCAGACGACCAAATCTTCAACAACAGAGAAATGCGGAGCATTCTCCCAAACAGACTTCAATGCAGCTTCCAGGAACAGAACCACTTAAGCAACTTGTTGAGGCCAAAACTTTCTTTCAAAAACACATGCTTCATTAGGAACATCAGGAGAGAGCATAACACATACTGTATCTTCAGCAACATCTCTCCACTATCAACAACACTTCTACTCCTCATCTTAATATATTATTATGAAATCAACTCTGCTAACAACAACTATACTCAATACTTTGATTATAATCAAACAAGAATTGACATCCAACCATGAACTTCAACAATAACATCATATATCAATGTTGGCCCAAACTGAATGTTGTCAACAATGACAATCAATGCCAATATTCTTCCTCACTTCTCAAGTGCAAACAATAATGACAACCACAAACAATTCATCAAGTGTTGTCATCAGCCACTAACAACAAGCTCATCAACACTTGCCAAACCTATAACAATCTTCATCAAGTGTTGACATCAAAGACAAAATCAGTGTTGACATCAATGACAACAACTGCCAACAGAGTTTGCATACCTTCTTGGGGATCTGTTGATAACTTATTTCCTCAGGGGTATTGATGCAGGTTTGAGTTCCATGATTTTTGTTGTGTCTTATCACATAGCATTGATATTTTGGGTTGTTTGTTTGGCGCTTGGAGGCCCCATTGTTTATTGTTGATGTTATAGCAGCTTCGGGCTCATCCTTCCGGCCTCAATTCAAGACATAAAATTGCATATAGCCTAACGGCTATTTATTTTATTGAGACATCCGATGTGAAGAGTCACGTCTCTTGTAAATTAAATAATGTTTATCTATTTGTTAATTGATATTTATTCTTTGAGGCCGACCTCCCTCTAATCGGTGATTTAGTGAAGAGACATTTCACTACATTTGAGGCCGACCATATACTTGAAGTGACGCATCCTTTGGAGACCTCTCCAATTGAATAAGTATACATAGAAGATGCTATTTGATCCTTAAGGACACTCATCATATAGATCGATTATCATTGGTGCGAATTCATTCATTACATTGATTATGAGTTGCAAGTGCGATTTACTTCAGCAGATTGATATATTGAAGAAGGCAGATCATAGCATTGTAGAAGGCTGAGTTTGACATCAGCAAGAAGCATTATATTAGCTCTGTGTTTGCATCAGATTGTGGTGCTATTCTTGGCCTCATTATTGGCCTCATTGTAAAGGAGACTTTTGATTATCATTCAATATATAAGTGATATATTGTTGCTGGGTTTTTCTCCCTCAAGAGGAGGGTTTTCCCAAGGTATTTTTTGTGTTTGTGTCTGATTTTTTGAATTAAAATCTGCTTTTATTATCTGATCATAAAACTAACATGGTATCAGAGCGGGTTGAAAGACGATCAAATTAGATTTGTTAAAGTAGTCAAATTTTTTTCAGACCTAAAGATCACGGATTTTGGAGCCTTGAGGCTGGGCGAATTATCAATCCGTTGAATGAAGAAAATAATTAAGTTTGAGATTAACACTGCAATCTCCATCAGATCGCATGACTTTAGGAGCTGCGTGAGAAGCATAGAAGGTCATGGTAGTATGGAGAGTGAATGTGTACTGTTATATGAAGACTTGTCACCTTCCTTCATGCATTCGAAGCACTAAATCTGAGTCATCTGGAACTTTGTCTGGAAATGAGTCATTCATGTATGTGTGACATCAGATTCATCTTCATCAGATGGATTATTATGAGAAATAATTCTATCAGCTGCGACTGGTATTTTCTTGTGGTACCATCTGAACCAGTGGGAGAGGTCTTGTGCCTCCTTCAGGATCAAATCGAGATGCTTCAGGTACTTCTAGTGAGCAAGATCTCATGAAAGACAAGTGCAAACCTGAAAAGCGTTCAAGTGCAGCACTTATGGAGTTTCTAATTAGCAGAGATAAGTATTCTTTGATTGTATCTTTGAATTCACATTCTAGGCTCAAATTCAATCTGCTAAGTTGTGCAGATCTGACATTGTTTATTTGGTTCGTGTGTGTAGAAAAGATCGTGTTTTCTCTTGAATAGTGATCACTGGGATGAGATCCTTTGGAGTCATTCATTCATTGTGAATTGTTTCGAAGATTTCTGAGTGTGACTCAGAAATGAAAAGAGAACTGCAAGTTCGATTGTGATTGGATGGTCACATCGACACCATTCTCTATGTGCATGGACTATGATGGTGCCTTGAGAGGGCTGGTCCTATATTGAATATGTTGGCTGCATAATGTGTCTAAGAAATCTATGTTGTGCAGATTGTCTTTTGTTGTGCTGAGATTAGCACTTCTAAGAGCAGAAAAGATGAAAGCAAAATGAATCAGAATCAACAAAGATAAGTTCTATTATTTCCTTATTTTGATCTTTTTGATATTTGCTACATATTTCACTTATAGGTTGTTTCTTATATATAAACTATTAAGAGATAAGCATTTCATATTTTTAATATTGTTCATGAATTCTTATTTATTCATGCTATAACTTGGGATAGTAAACCTTGTATGATTCTAGCCTTGATATTTCTTTGGATAGTTATAAACTGTTAATAATCTCTCTCTAAAACGCTTCCAGGACGGTTCAAGGAGCAAAAAGGCAATGAGAGATTGCACAAGGAGGAAGAGCTTTAGGCATCTTGTGAGGAAGTCATGCCAACCAAAGAAATGATCAAGCATGGAGTCACAACTTGCAGTCATGGGACTGAGGTTGTGGCTAGAGACATCTCTTGAAGAGGAAGAGCCTATTTAGGTTGTCATTACTTCGAAGAGGGAGTTAAAAATCCGAGGATTCAAGGTTCGAGTTGAGAGCATGTTTGAGAAAAGGATTGAGATTCAGTCAATAGAGGAATTTCACTTCTAGAGGATTTCTTTGCAATCTTTGAGGTAGGGATCGAGCGGGAGTTCTGTGACTCACTGAGATGAAGTGTAGGTTGCAGTATTGCAAGGCCGATGCTAAAGTCCTTGGAAGACCTCTTCAGCTACTGAGATCAGAATTGTTCAAGACAATCAATTTGGATTTGTCATTGGTAGCTCCACAAACCTATTTAGAATAGAGTAATCTAGGATGAGGTCGAGGAGGACAATCTTAAACTCTCTACAGTATCAAAGGTGTGTGCTGTAAAACATTTCTCTAAGGCAAGCGTTGCAGGCAATCTTGGACGAAGAGGTCAAAAGATTGATGCAAGTACTTGAAGATTTAGAGGGAGCCTACTGAACCTGAAGAAGATGGTGATCTAGTTGATCTTGGTTCTTTATGTTAATGATTTATTTCTTACTGGAGAAGATCGCCTCATTATCAAATGCAAGAAGGAGTTAGCTTCTGAATTTGAAATGAAGGATCTTGAGTATATGCATTACTTCCTTGGTTTAGAAGTATGGCAGAAGTTGGATGAGATCATTCTGAGTCAAGGGAAGTATACTATTGTCATCTTAAAGAGATTTGGTATGATGGATTGCAAATCCATGTCTACTCTGATGGAGACCAAATTGCAGAAGTTAAAAGAAGCTGCAGCTAGTTCAGATCTGGGGGATCCTACTATGTACAGATAGTTGATTGGATTGTTGATGTATCTAGTCAACACTAGACCATATATTTGCTATGCAGTGAGTGCACTTAGTTAGTTCATGTGTGAACCAAGGCAAATACATCTAGTTGCAGCGAAGCATATCCTGAGATACTTGCGTGGCACAGTTGGGTATGGCTTGAGATATTCTTCTGGTGTGGACTTGAGGCTGCATGGATATACTGATTCTGATTGGGCAGGGTGTGTCACTGATTGGGAGAGCACCTCTAGATGTTGCTTCAGTTTGGGGTCTGCGATGATCTCCTGGTGTGGCAGGAAGCAATCTTTAGTGGCACTGAGCACCGTAGAGGCCGAGTATATTGTAGCTTGTGTGGCAACTCGAGAAGCAGTGTGACTTTGGAAGCTCCTTGCAGGATTGTTTGGACAATCATTGGAGCCGACTGTCATTCATTGTGATAATCAAAGTTGTGTGAAGCTTTTTGTCAATCCAGTGTTTCATGACAGAACTAAACATGCTGAGATCAAATACCACTATATCAGAGATATGGTATTGTGGAAAGCAATCCAGTTGATCTATATTAGCACTGATGAGCAAACGGCAGACATTCTCACCAAGCCTCTTGCTAGAGTAAAGTTTGTGTACTTTCGCGACAAGCTTGGTATTGTGGAGAATGAAGCCCTAGTTGAGAAGGAGTCTCAACATCAGTGATCTTCTGTGATTTGCTTTAATGCATTTCTCTGTGAGAGAGATTTGAGGTGCAAGCCCTTGTTAATGCATTTCTCGTTGTGCGAGAGATTTGAGGTGTAAGCCCTTGTCTAATGCATTTCTCTCAGTGAGAGAGATTTGAGGTGTAAGCCCTTGTTTCCACCCTCTGGGAGTAGCCACGGTCGATGTCATGTGTGTGACTCCATGACAACATCACGTGAGAGAGTCCGTGATGATTTTCTTGCACTTGTGTTTTTCACCCTCTAGGAGTAGCTATGGTGAAAGTCATGATGAGGTGACGACATCACGTTGAGTGATTCTGTGATGGGCACTTGTGCACATTTACCATATATGGGAGTAGCCATGGTGGTTGATATCACGATGAGGTGATATGTTTCTTTTCCACATATGGGAGTAGCCATGGTGGTTGATATCACGATGAGGTGATATGTTTCTTTTCCATACATGGGAGTAGCCATGATGGTTGATATCATGATGAGTTGATATGTTCCTTTTTCACATATGGGTGTAGCCATGACGGTTGATATCACGAAGAGGTGATATGTTCCTTTTTCACATTTGGGTGTAGCCATGATGGTTGACATCACGATGAGGTGATATGTTTTGCACAGCTGGAAGTATTTCTCCCTAGCTGAGAGGGAGTGTTGATGTTATAGCAGCTTCGGGCTCATCCTTCCAGCCCCAATTCAAGACATAAAATTGCATATAGCCTAACGGCTATTTATTTTATTGAGACATCCAATGTGAAGAGTCACGTCTCATGTAAATTAAATAATGTTTATCTATTTTTTAATTGATATTTATTCTTTGAGGCCGACCTCCCTCTAATCGGCAATCTAGTGAAGAGACATTTCACTACATTTGAGGTCGACCTCCCTCTAATCGGCGATTTAGTGAAGAGACATTTCACTACATTTGAGGCCGACCATATACTTGAAGTGACGCATCCTTTGGAGACCTCTCCAATCGAATAAGTATATATAGAAGATGCTATTCGATCCTTAAGGACATTCACCATATAGATCGATTATCATTGGTGCGAATTCATTCATTACATTGATTATGAGTTGCAAGTGCGATTTACTTCAGCAGATTGATATATTGAAGAAGGCAGATCATAGCATTGTAGAAGGCTGAGGTTGACATCAGCAAGAAGCATTCTATTAGCTGTGTTTGCATCAGATTGTGGTGCTATTCTTGGCCTCATTGTAAAGGAGACTTTTGATTATCATTCAATATATAAGCGATATATTGTTGCTGGGTTTTTCTCCCTCAAGAGGAGGGTTTTCGCAGGGTTTTTTCTGTGTTCGTGTGTCTGATTTTTTGAATTAAAATCTGCTTTTATTATCTGATCATAAAACTAACATTTATTATAGAAACATCAAATGAATCTGTTTGGTCTATTCTAAATCATAACTTCCCATGGGAGGATTTTGGTCGAACAAAAACCTAATTTTTGAAGGAAATAAGAAACAAGTACCTTACCTCTCCCTTGAATACCACATGGCCTTGCTTGGTAGCCACCCTTTAAGGCTAACCAAATAATGCTCTTGCTCTCCACCTTTTGTGTTTCCAAAATTGTTTTGCAGAGATGCATCTTCTAATTCTACTTGTGTATCCAATGTGAAGACTATAATTGAAGACAATATTTGCCTTTCCTCTTTTTACTCAACATGGATGATTAAAGAGGCATAAGTTCTTCACACTCCCTACCGACGACTTGTTTATGTAGGGGGTGAAAATGCAGCTTGAATGCATTGTCACTACCTTGCAATATTATATCCTGCAATGGAATATTTTGATCTTTTCCTAATCTAATTGTATTCAACTCAATGAATTTCACCAATTAATCTCACAAATCAGAAATGAAGTCAGGATAACATTTGATTTCAAGTGTAGTAATGGTGGCAAACCGCAGAATCATGCATATAAAAGAAAATTAATCCTTATGCAGAGATAGAACTTCTGGAATCTATCGTTAATGAAACATAAATGCTGTGATGATATATGAAAACTTCTATAATTATCAACAATGTCAATACACATCAGCCCACACCATCAATAATTTCTTTATTTCAATTAATGTTTGCTAATCTGCCAACCTATGTGATGATACAGCATGGTAAGTCACAATGCCAGATTTGCAGAGGATCAGCCCCAGTTGGAGCAATGATTTTGTCACAACCCTTGCCACTTAGAGTCTGTAAATATATGCAGATGATCTATTCTTACAAAACCAGACTCATGACAAAGATTTCACAATGACTATTGCGAGCAATTTTAAGCAATATTGACCCTTAGAGAGCAGTCGATAGGAATCTAAATCCAGATTGATCCTAGGTGAGTGACCAACAACAGCAAGCATAGACCCTGAAATGCTTCCAAATCAAAAATCAACGGTACTGAGCAAGCCACCTCAACACAGACTAAAAATTAATTAAAACCGCACAATGGTGATTTCTGCGTGAAATCACTCCAAGAAATTGTGGGTTTTCGTCCTCCAATTCCAGACATAGAAGGGTTTTATCCTCTGGTTAGTTGAACTGCAGTCCAATGCTTCAACAAGGAAAAGAAATCAGAAATAAAATGGTTTATTAATTTGCCTCCGTCTCCTTGCTTGGCCTCTCTTAAGTAGAGTTTCCTTCCAAAAGACATAGCTCCTCAAATTTCCTTCATGACCTCTGATTGATATTTGACAGTAATTATTTAAAATAAACTTTACTTATAAGAGACCTTATTTTATATTTTAACTTTACTTGAGGCCCTCTTTATTATAATTTTAATACCATTTCTTTAGTGCAAAATTCCCAAAACCCACAGAAAATGTAGAAAGGGCATTTTGGGTTTCAACTTGGCTTAATTTCGAAAAAAGGGTCATTACAGAAACCATGTCTCCAATGCTCCTTCCTATATTGGTCATGGTATTTTTACATTTAGATTGAGATGTCCTTAGTTGATTTTGCAAGTTAAGGTGGATTTGCCTCACCCAATGAATTTTTCAGCTTTTTGACACTAATGAATATGCCTCTTGTTTTCCACAAACAATATCAAATTGTGTGTGAAATAGATATCCAAAACGTAACTCAAATTGAGATGTTTGTGCAGAAGTGTGCACCGCCTATAGTAGGAATGTTGAATGTGTCCCAAATTCTGATCCCAAGTCTTTGGATACTTCCTATTATATCCTCTCAAAAGCTACAGCCTACAGCAATGTTTTATTCACTACTTCAGTTTGCGTATCCATTTATAGATGGAATGCAAAGGATCTCTTAAACTTGGCATCCATCTTTCCCCATAATGTGATTCAAAACTGATCCAAGAATCTTCAGACTCCATCTAAAACGATGGATTTGGGAAATCCAAAGCATACCACACAGAAGTAAAGAACGAGTTTGCTGCCTCTTATCCACCAATGCTCTTCTTATATGATCAAGTACACTTATTTTACTCAAAGGGTCTACTACCACAACTGTGTATTAAAAGTATTTACACAGATGTGTCACTAAGCTTATTGTCTGCATATTTGTCACCTGTGAGCTATTTGACAATGGATGTCTCAAATTGCATTCAAAAGCAAGGAGCTAATAACAATACAAGTTAAGTGGAAAAGCAGTCCAAGACATCAGATAATTGAATTAAACATCTCTTATAAGTCTTAAAAGGCCTTATACATCAAAGTTGACAGTCAACACAATAAATAGAATATTACAAATAGAATTTGCTAATTTCAAAGTCTGCTGGCACCAAGTTCAAAATAAAATTTTGAAGAAAATTATTGTGACCAAAGCAATATTTATTGCACTTACCAAGCATCTCTTCTAGGTATTTAAAAAGGCATTATGTACCAAAGTCAAAAATCAATATATCAAATGAAATACAAAGTATACAACTTTGCATTTTCACAGCCCACCATTATCAAGTTTAACATGTAATTTGGAACTAAAAAAATAGAAACCAAAGCAATAATTATGGCATTTACCACTGCAACAAAAAAGCGGGCTACCACTTTTGATGATCTGATAAGCTCTGACTGCATCCATGTTTTCCTCACAGCCATGCGCTCTGTAAAGTGATTGCTCGCAGAAAGTATTCCAATGAAAAGATATACAGGAGCAATAATTATGGCATTTACCACTGCAACAAAAAAGCGGGCTACCACTTTTGATGATCTGATAAGCTCTGACTGCATCCATGTTTTCCTCACAGCCATGCGCTCTGTAAAGTGATTGCTCGCAGAAAGTATTCCAATGAAAAGATATACAGGACCTTCAGGTAAAGGAGGGGCTTTCAATAGCTTTGACGTATCGTTTGTATCCAAGCTTTTTTGATTTGAGAAGCTTTGATGAGATGTAGGTAAGGATGTAGCAAAGACAGAATGAATATCTATGTCACCATTTATTGACAAACCAGTTGCATCTTCAAGAACAAATCCCTGTCCCAAAAACAAAATCAACATTTGAAAACAAATGCTTCGGAAAATGCCATAAAATACAATGAGCAAGGATTGTAAACAAGATATATCCTGGCAAAGTAATAAGTCTCAAGTTGGAATATAATGAATCTATACAGTCCTATTTTATGTTGTCACTCCTTTCTTTTAATATGAAGGCAGACACTTCCTGGACTTAAAAAACTAGATTCACAATACACTATGATAGGGGCTCAGTCCTCTGTTACAAATATTGTTTGTCCAGTTCAGATCTCTAGGAAATATGAATCAACATTTAGAAGGTGCCAGGTGACTTAAATCTCCGGAAACATGATCTTTTAATTGCTTAAATATATTTACAATGAGAAAAAATGGAAAAGTTACAGCAACTCACAGTTCGATATGGGAATGAGGTGACATGTCTACCATCCACGTTCATATGATAACCTTCCAACCCTGCTCTTAAGGTGAGTACAAACAGGCGGTTTTCTACAAAAGGGAATGGCCAATCCATTGCCGGCTTCATTTCCCGACCAATAAACCGATTCAACCACCATGCAGTCTTTGATTCTTTTGGACCTTCATCATCATCTCGTATCCACTTTTCACATTTGACAGATCCATCAACTGTCAAAAAGCAGAAAATGGCAATCCTTCAGCTACTATATACAAGGAAGGAGTCTCCAATCAATTCAACAGAGAGGTATTCCAAATCAGAGGAACCAATATATATCTTGGGAAATAACTATAAGCAGTCATTTTGTGTTCCGAACAGTTAAATTCAATAATCACACAGCCCAGATCCAAATCATTATGTTGGTTACCGCTACATTGTGTATTTCCTAATCATGATGCATGCCATTTTGAAAGACCTATAAAGTTTCATGTGATTGTCGATTTTTGCTGAAACTTCCTTGATATTTAGTGCACACGATGAATTTTCCTTCCACCCTATGGCTGTGGATCATCTAAATTTACTTCTAACAGAAATAAAAGGCAGTCATCCTCTTGACCTTTATTGTTAAGGATTTACCGGAGATAAAATGCATATTAACCAGAGCAAAGAAAAGACAGTATCTCTTGATATTTGATAGATCATTTACTCCAACTTGAGGGAAATTCTGCATATAATGATCCAAGACAACATTTTTCATACGCTAATTCTTTTTCTAAAATCCCCTTGAGCTTCAAATTGTTACAAATTTAGCTAGATATCATGTGTAGTACCTCAAATTACATTTTACTAATGAACAAAGGATGCTTACCAGCATCCTCTTCGTCCCTTGATCGCCAGCCCTCACACCTTTGAGCTGTTCCCCATTGCATCCTGTAGCATGTATTCTGTTCTATAACAGGCCTACCACTCCAGTCACCTTTCAGCCTGGGATTGAAATGCAGAATTCTGGGCGGTTCCTCACCATCAACTGTCTTGAGACCTTGCAGTTCAAGCATGAATTGAGAGACAAGTGTGGATAATAAGTTGTCATTGTGAGCAGGGCGAGGTTTTCCTATCAATGTTATGGAAGAACCCAATGTCAATCCACAGGGAAGAAGCATGAGGCGTAAAGACTTTTCAACTTCGTCGCCAGATAATGATATTGATTGGGGACAAATTTCTATTAATTCACCTACCTTGTCCCCATTGCTTTGATTTCCTTGCAAAACGGTTGCCTCTGCTTCTTTCCATGCCTTCAATCCAATGACCCAAGCATCATTTGCCATTCGTTGTAGTTCAGACATGCCCTTTGTTTTATTAATTTGATCAAGAATGGCACCAGATATTCGACCATATTCAGTCTTCATGACATTCTTACTCTCCTGTACCGTACCTTGTAATACCCTGAATGACTCCTTCTGAGGTCTTTGAGGAGCATTGTTGGTTTGGCTGTCATCTACGCTTTTATGAAACGTGTCCTCGTAGACCGATTTGAATAAAACCGTGTCATGCTCCCCCAATTCATTATCCCAATCTCCAAAACCCTCTCTGATTAAGTCATCAAGACTCTTTCTACCCTCATTTCGACTGACAAAGGAACTGGGTCTGAATAGTTCGGTAAATTCCAAGGACAGAAACAGCATATACATACCAGCAAACCCCAGTAGAATACGTATGAATCTCAACCGACCTCCCCCATTAACTTCCAGTTTTCCTTTCTTCATTGAAAATAGCTTCAAAATGCGAGACTTGGGAGTGATCCACGCACCACTTTTCTGGCTCCCAAGTATCCTCTGATTTTCACTACCTTATATCAAAACTCCCGGTCTACAAATGTTCCTTGGCTTTCTCAAACATGCCCAGCTTACAATAATTCGAATTGATCCTCTAATACCAGCAAGCTTTCTATTGCAACCACCTGTAGAAGAAACCGATCTCTACCTAGGGATCCGACTCCCGTTGAACTCTAAATCCAGCTAAACAATAGAAACAAAACACTGGGCATTTACGATTCTCCTTCCACGGATCCCTTCTCAGTGGGATTTGTTAGTCATAAAGTAAGCATTGGAGACTCTGGAGCATGACCCATAGACCAAAAACTTAAATAAAACAAACCAGCATAGCTCACACTCTAAGCCAGACCAATGAAACTTCCGCACCTTATTTAAATACAGAGTACAGTTATGTATTTAAAAGTTAATAATATAAAAGTACCCAAAAGGGCCCGGGAGGTCAGGCCAATTGTTGCACAAACGAACAATGGCAATCATATAAAAATAATGCTCGCATATAATAATCCAACAATAGACTACCCAGTTGACCGCTTCATTCAATCTACTCAAAGATTGCACGCCTTACTAAGCAGAGAATAAAGCAAGCCGATGGAAGAAAAGCTAAACGGGCACTCCAAAACCTCAGAAGAAACGAGTCAACATGAAAAAGTTGTGATCTGCAACAACTCCCTCCCTGCAAACATCTACATTTATTCTCTGTGATTGCACCCTTTCAGCAAATGAATTGGTTACTGGGAAACAAGAAATCCGTAGCAAAGAAAACAAGGGATCCCAAGTCCAAACTCCTGCTCTGTTTTCCTTGACGTTACCCTGCTTTCATGGTTATTTTCACACTTTATGTATGTGTCATGTGAGAGATCTCTACAACGACTGGAGTTGCAGGAGCGTTAATTTTGCCTAAATGAGCAGACAAATAAGAATTTGAGGTCTTGATGATAAGCTCATACATTACCGTCCACGTGTGTCAAGGGTATAGGACTAGGTTTTTGTTTTGCATGTCCATTAACAAAGCCTGGTAATGCGTACCCATTTAGGTGTCTTAAACCATGAATTTGTTTCTCACCCAGGATCTGTTGAGAATCTTGGGGCATCATAACAATCCAAACACGGAATCTGTAGAGACAAGAGAAGGGACACAAATTTGGTGTAAGGAATATTAGCATTTGGGTCCCTTTCTAGACCTGCAAGGGGATTTAGATTACACACTAAGAAATATTGAAATTATGATGAATAAATCATCAATTATATAAATATTTTAGGTGAATTAATTAATATGAGAGGCATTTCATAGTGACACGAGGGATAAGTGTAATGATATGAACATTTAACAAAAAAATCTTATTTTTATTAAATTTGTTGACTATTTATATGTGAAAATATTAATATTTCTTCATAAACATGATATTTTGAAAATAAGTAATGTAAAATAAAGAGATATATATTAAATGAAAGAAAAGATCTATAAATTTTTAAAGTTTTAATTTAAAGGTTAATCATTTTTTTAAATGAGTCAAAAAAATATTTTAATTTTTTTATAGAGATTTTTTATTTGTTAATTATAGTTAAAAATTTGATGGACACAAATTGAGTGAAGAAATAAACTTTAAATAATTAAATTATTAATCAAACTTAAAATATTAAAGAAAACATAAATAAAATTTTTAAACAATGTAGACAAAATAAAATTTGTGTCCATGTATATAGTAAATAAAATTATTACTAAAATAACTCTTAAGTAAATAAAGTGACTCCAAATTGATGTCTCTTGACATTTTTTAAATAAATGTATTAAAAAATATATGTACTAGTTTAATTATAATGATGAATAAATTTAATTTAGATAATGAATTGGGATCAATTAGTGATAATGTGATTGAATATATATATATATATATATATATATATATATATATAGAGAGAGAGAGAGAGAGAGTATAAAAGTTGATATTTATAATTTGATGATTTGTAATAATTGAATGTGGGAAATATAAATAGAAACAAGTGACTAGTGCGTCGTGTCCCTGCCTTAGCAAAGAGCTTTTAGTTTAGCAGTGGAAGGCTTAAAATTACAATATGGCAAGTGAATCTAAAGTTTTATGTGTAATGAACTTAGGTAATAAAACAGATTTGACTTGAAGTTATCAACTTGTAAGTTTTGAAAAAAAAAAGTGTTTATAATCCTAAAGATTAGGTAGAGACCAAATTTAGTATTAAAGTATTTGTTGTAAATTAAGCTTCCCTTCCCTAGTTTTGAATGTAGGGTATCTGATAAGACTAGATGCAAGGAATTGTGTCTGATTTCAAATCAATCCCTTTTTAAGTTAATAAAAAGAGATCCAAATCACTATTTTATTATAGTTTAAATTGAAAGACGAATTCTATTTTCAAGATACTAGTTTTACTTGAATTCAAATTTTAGTTTAATAAGAAATATATATATTAAGAATCATTTTATCCAAATGATAATTAATTAATACTGATAAAAGATTCTTAATAATTTATATAATCTTTAGGGAATCCTAGTTAAGTGTATTAATTTTCATGATGGGTCTTAGTTTTTTTGAGAAAAATCTCTAGTAAATTTATGCACTTCACTAGCAATTGATTGTAAACATATATATCTTTTGTGTGAGGGATATGCAAATCACATCATGGTTAGTTCTTTGATTTTGTATTCATTATGCAAAGGGAGCTTTGGTGTTGATTTGTGGTAGTATTTTAGTATTGAGTACAATGGTCATTTTGCCTTGGGAGCTTTTGGAGATTATAGTTATATAGTTAAAGTCCAATCATGAGATGGTCTATTAGGTGTTAATGGATACTAGAAAATTGGGTGAGGTTGGAAATCAAATTTTGGAACATGGCTCTATGATGAAGCTTCAATAAAAAGATTAAGGAGCCTTCACCTAGAGTTGGACACAAGTTTAACATGGACCTAATAGGGAAATTGTTCGTGGATGGAGCAATCGCATTCCTCACTCTTGGTCCTTTCAAAAAAGAATCATTTGATACGTATTGCTCACCTATTTTTCTCGTATGTGTTCTATTTTTTGTGCTTTGTCTCTTCATGGTAATGAATCTTAAGCTACAATTGTTAGTTTTAGAGAGCTTATTTGTGGAGTGCATCACATGGTGTCTTTTTCTTTTTCCTTGTCATGTGCATGAGTTTTTTTTGAGGATAGATTTGAGGAGTGCAAGGGATTGTGTTGGGCATATATTCCATAGTGATTGTGGTTATTAGTTTGATCTTGCTTCAATTGAGAAGCTTACATCCTTGTTGATTTATTGATCTATTACTGTCAGTTCGACCTTGGGTTTAAGTAATTAGATATTGTTAAGGAAAAAGGACATGGTATCTAGTATAGTTAGAATATTTTATCTTTGTAGTCTATTGTTTCTTCCTAGATTTTACTTCATATGAGAACACCCTCATAATGAGAGTCCTAGGAGGTATATGTCTTCTTGGTAGACATGATGATCATTGGAATATGATATAGAGGCTTTAGATGTATTTTTGGGTTGTTTGTAACTAATCTATAGAGGTGTTATAGATCACCTATAGCTAACCTACAACTAACTTGTGTTAGTGTAGAATCCATGTATGTAGTAGTGAAAATACGTTGAAAGGAATTGTGGATGTGGATTAGGTTGGATATATTGTAAGAACATCCTATTAGTGTTGGTGTTTTTTATTAGGTTAGTTGGCTTTTTAGTGTTGATGTTAGAAAAGTCCTATTAGTGTTGGTGTTAGTTGGCTTTTTTTTAGGTTGGATATATGATTGTTAGTGATAGGTATAGAATCTAAAAGCATTTTAGAAAATGGAGATATTAAGAATATAAAAGTATTTTAAATTATTTTACATGCAAGACATTTAAAGTAAATATATTAGTAATAGACTGAAAATTTAAAAGCATTTTCTATGTAGTAATGAATATACGTTGAAAGGAATTGTGGATGTGGATTAGGTTGGATATATTGTGAGAAAAGTACTTTATATTGAGGAAAGTATTTTTTAGTGTTAGTGTTTTTTATTAGGTTATTTTGAGGATATATTTGAGGAGTGCAAGGGATTGTGTTGAGCATATATTCCATAGTGATTGTGGTTATTAGTTTGATCTTTCTTCAATTGAGAAGCTTACATCCTTGTTGATTTATTGATCTATTACTATCAGTTCAACCTTGGGTTTAAGTAATTAGATATTGTTAAGGAAAAAGGACATGGTATCTAGTATAGTTAGAATATTTTCTCTTTGTAGTCTATTGTTTCTTCCTAGATTTTACTTCATATGAGAACACCCTCATAATGGGAGTCCTAGGAGGTATATGTCTTCTTGGTAGACATGATGATCATTGGAATATGATATAGAGGCTTTAGATGTATTCTCGGGTTGTTTGTAACTAATCTATAGAGGTGTTATAGATCACCTATAGCTAACCTACAACTAACTTGTGTCAGTGTAGAATCCATGTATGTAGTAGTGAAAATATGTTGAAAGGAATTGTGGATGTGGAATAGGTTGGATATATTGTAAGAAAAGTCCTATTAGTGTTGGTGTTAGTTGGCCTTTTTAGTGTTGGATTAGGTTGGATATATGATTGTTAGTGATAAGTATAGAATTTAAAAGCATTTTAGAAAATGGAGATATTAAGAATACAAAAGTATTTTAAATTATTTTATATGCAAGACATTTAAAGTAAATATATTAGTAATAGACTGAAAATTTAAAATCATTTTCTATGTAGTAGTGAATATACGTTGAAAGGAATTGTGGATGTGGATTAGGTTGGATATATTGTGAGAAAAGTCCTTTATATTGAGGAAAGTATTTTTTAGTGTTGGTGTTTTTTATTAGGTTATTTTGAGGATATATTTGAGGGATGCAAGGGATTGTGTTGAGCATATATTCCATAGTGATTGTGGCTATTATTTTGATCTTGCTTCAATTGAGAAGCTTACATCCTTGTTGATTTATTGATCTATTACTGTCAGTTCGACCTTGGGTTTAAGTAATTAGATATTGTTAAGGAAAAAGGACATGGTATCTAGTATAGTTAGAATATTTTATCTTTGTAGTCTATTGTTTCTTCCTAGATTTTACTTCATATGAGAACACCCTGTAATGGGAGTCCTAGGAGGTATATGTCTTCTTGGTAGACATGATGATCATTGAAATATGATATAGAGGCTTTAGATGTATTCTTGGGTTGTTTGTAACTAATCTATAGAGGTGTTATAGATCACCTATAGCTAACCTACAACTAACTTGTGTTAGTGTAGAATCCATGTATGTAGTAGTGAAAATATGTTGAAAGGAATTGTGGATGTGGATTAGGTTGGATATATTGTAAGAAAAGTCCTATTAGTGTTGGTGTTAGTTGGCCTTTTTAGTGTTGGATTAGGTTGGATATATGATTGTTAGTGATAAGTATAGAATTTAAAAGCATTTTAGAAAATGGAGATATTAAGAATACAAAAGTATTTTATATGCAAGACATTTAAAGTAAATATATTAGTAATAGACTGAAAATTTAAAAGCATTTTCTATGTAGTAGTGAATATACGTTGAAAGGAATTGTGGATGTGGATTAGGTTGGATATATTGTGAGAAAAGTCCTTTATATTGAGGAAAGTATATTTTAGTGTTGGTGTTTTTTATTAGGTTATTTTGAGGATATATTTGAGGAATGCAAGGGATTGTGTTGAGCATATATTCCATAGTGATTGTGGCTATTAGTCCGATCTTGCTTCAATTGAGAAGCTTACATCCTTGTTGATTTATTGATCTATTATTGTCAGTTCGACCTTGGGTTTAAGTAATTAGATATTGTTAAGGAAAAAGGGCATGGTATCTAGTATAGTTAGAATATTTTATCTTTGTAGTCTATTGTTTCTTCCTAGATTTTACTTCATATGAGAACACCCTCGTAATGGGAGTCCTAGGAGGTATATGTCTTCTTGGTAGACATGATGATCATTGGAATATGATATAGAGGCTTTAGATGTATTCTTGGGTTGTTTGTAACTAATCTACAGAGATGTTATAGATCACTATAACTAACCTACAACTAACTTGTGTTAGTGTAGAATCCATGTATGTAGTAGTGAAAATATGTTGAAAGGAATTGTGGATGTGGATTAGGTTGGATATATTGTAAGAAAAGTCCTATTAGTGTTGGTGTTTTTGATTAGGTTAGTTGGCTTTTTAGTGTTGGTGTTAGAAAAGTCCTATTAGTGTCGGTGTTAGTTGGCTTCTTTAGTGTTGGATTAGGTTGGATATATGATTGCTAGTGGTAAGTATAGAATTTAAAAGCATTTTAGAAAATGGAGATATTAAGAATATAAAATTATTTTAACTTATTTTATATGCTAGACATTTAAAGTAAATATATTAGTAATAGATTGAAAATTTAAAAGCATTTTCTATGTAGTAGTGAATATACATTGAAAGGAATTGTGGATGTGGATTAGGTTGGATATATTGTGAGAAAAGTCCTTTATATTGAGGAAAGTATTTTTTAGTGTTGGTGTTTTTTATTAGGTTATTTTGAGGATATATATGAGGAGTGCAAGGGATTGTGTTGAGCATATATTCCATAGTGATTATGTTTATTAGTTTGATCTTTCTTCAATTGAGAAGCTTCCATCCTTGTTGATTTATTGATCTATTATTGTCAATTCAACCTTGGGTTTAAGTAATTAGATATTGTTAAGGAAAAAGGACATGGTATCTATTATAGTTAGAATATTTTATCTTTGTAGTCTATTGTTTCTTCCTAGATTTTACTTCATATGAGAACACCCTCGTAATGGGAGTCCTAGGAGGTATATGTCTTCTTGGTAGACATGATGATCATTGGAATATGATATAGAGGCTTTAGATGTATTCTTAGGTTGTTTGTAACTAATCTATAGAGGTGTTATAGATCACCTATAGCTAACCTACAACTAACTTGTGTTAGTGTAGAATCCATGTATGTAGTAGTGAAAATATGTTGAAAGGAATTGTGGATGTGGATTAGGTTGGATATATTGTAAGAAAAGTCCTATCAGTGTTGGTGTTTTTGATTAGGTTAGTTGGCTCTTTTAGTGTTGGTGTAAGAAAAGTACTATTAGTGTTGGTGTTTTTGATTAGGTTAGTTGGCTTTTTTAGTGTTGGTGTAAGAAAAGTTCTATTAGTGTTGGTGTTAGTTGGCTTTTTTAGTGTTGGATTAGGTTGGATATATGATTGTTAGTGATAAGTATAGAATTTAAAAGCATTTTAGAAAATGGAGATATTAAGAATATAAAAGTATTTTAAATTATTTTATATGCAAGACATTTAAAGTAAATATATTAGTAATAGACTGAAAATTTAAAAGCATTTTCTATGTAGTAGTGAATATACGTTGAAAGGAATCGTGGATGTGGATTAGGTTGGATATATTGTGAGAATTGTCCTATTAGTGTTGGTGTTAGTTGGTTTTTTTAGTGTTGGATTAGGTTGGTTATATGATTGTTAGTGATAAGTATAAAATTTAAAAGCATTTTAGAAAATGGAGATATTAAAAATATAAAAGTATTTGAAATTATTTTATATGCAAGACATTTAAAGTAAATATATTAGTAATAGAGTGAAAATTTAAAAATGTTGCAGGATTTGAAGATTATTTTTTTATTATTTTATGTACAAGACATATAAAATATAAATTTTAGCAATAAGTTAGAAATTGAGAAGTATTTTATCATTTTTAATACCATATTATTATGTTCAATTAATACTAATATTTTTGAATATTTTAACCATGTCTATTTTTTTATATCTATAAATTAAGATCATCTAGTTAAATAAAGTAATTATAAATAATTTTATTTACCGTGAATTTAGAAAAGAAGATATGCCAATGAAAAATAGGCCATAAAAAGTAAACTTCATAGGAATAACAACTTTTTATCAATTGCATATCACATGGTTGCAATTATGCGTATCTATGGGTACAACATTACTGCAATCAAATGATTGCAAAGGTTGTTTGCTTATCAACATAAAATGAACATTTTCAAACAATTGGCATAATTTTTACAGACATTCGAAGAATCAAACTTCATTGGAAAGAAAAGAGATAAATCATCTGGAATTATGTCCTCGTAGTCTCTTCTTCGAGAATCAAGTATATTTGTACATCAAAAGTTATTATAAATGTTATGTTGAATGCATTAAATGCAAATTGTGTGAGATGTGTTGAAGGCGTAGTGGGTATATAAGCAGTGAATGCATAGTTAATTCATGAAATCCCAGGCATGTGTTAGGGTTTTTTTGTGCTTATTCTCCTTTGTTTATTGTTTCTTGAAAAGCTTGTATGTCTTTAGCTTTAGGCTCCTCTCTTGCATGTTTTTTATTTTGTGCAGTGCGTGAACACGGGAGGAGCCATAGGAACAATGCTCTACTGGTGAGTGGCTACTGTCTGTTTATGATACTTGACAACTAGGAGAATTGCTTGCTATTAGAAGAGCTATGGGGACATGCGGGTACAGTAGATGACATATGCTACATAATCCATAAACATGGAACAATCAAAGCGAAGCAGAAAGTGACCAGTGCGATAAATGAGAATTATCACAGAATAAACTTAAAGCTTTGAGCGGTGAAGAGGAGTGTGAGGTTGCCCAAATACACAGTTGTTGTTAGTTTAACCAAATTAATTAGTAATATTCAAAATTAATTGTTTAAAAATTAGTTGCTATTAGTTAAAATATAAGAATTATTATGCCTAAGTAACTTTTGGTTATAGTTTTTAAGGATTTGTGTAACATGTGATTATGGTGAAGAGGACTGTGAGGTTGCCCAGATACATAGTTGTTGTCAGTTTAGATGCAAGATATAACCAAATTAACTAGTAATGTTCAAAATTAATTCTGTAAAAATTAGTTGTTATTAGTTAAAATATAGAAAATCTTATGCGTAAGTAACTTTTGGTTATAGTTTTTAAGGGATAAGTTTTCAAAGTTGGCCTAACAACGTTAGAAAAGTTCTTAACCAAGACCTACAAGATGGCCTTAACTCATGCATGCTTTTGAGCCCAAACTGTGTGCTTTTATTGCCCACTAGAATAGTTTTCGACTTGAAATGATAAGGTTATGAGTATCTTCAATCCCATACAATTAAAGTTTTCTTCTTATTTATTCAAGGCAATCAAACTTCCCGATCCCCATATTCCTAGACCCCTTCTTAATGTCTTCTCAAATTCGTTTAATTCTTTATACGCATTCAATCTCATAAACATCTTCCCTTTCATATATCAAGCATATGACAGGAAATTAGACTATGGCACTTTAAATATAGTTCTTACCCTAGATTCCATTGACAATCACTTGAAATTTACACAACGGTATAGAAATGTTTTGTAGCCCTCCCATGAAATTCAGAAAAAATAAGAATACAATGATTAAGAGCTTAAGTGGTCAAACAAATCAAGACAACATCGTTGAATAAAAGCAGACGAAAAGTTTGTTTCAAGCATGTTGGCTGAGAAAAGAAAGTGGATAAAAAAAGTGGGAGTGAGGAAAGTTTTAATAACTAAAACAAAATTATTGAAGTTTATTAAAGTTTTGTATGCTGGATAAGTTGTAGTGTTGATAGCAAAAATTTCATTGGGTTAAGTATGCACAAATTCTACTGCGAGGTAAGGTAGTTAACTGTCATATTAATGTGACTATTATGCTATAGCTGAGGATGAGTCTTTTGCAAATTTGAATTGAATCGATGCAAGAGTATTCTAGTGAGTCGAGTTCCTGCGAGTGAGTGTGGAGCATGGTAGTTCAAAGCAAGAAGTGGGTAAGGTTAAGACTATAAGTTAAGTTTGGAAAGGAATTTGAAACTGAAAGAAATCATTATCCGCCAAAGTTCATTTCATCTGCAAGTAGTTAGCACTGTAGAGATATTAATGTGACTATTATGCTATAGCTGAGGATGAGTCTTTTGCAAATTTGAATTGAATCGATGCAAGAGTATTCTAGTGAGATCGAGTTCCTGCGAGGTGAGTGTGGAGCATGGTAGTTCAAAGCAAGAAGTGGGTAAGGTTAAGATGGCTATAAGTTAAGTTTGGAAAGGAATTTGAAACTTGAAAGAAATCATTATCCGCCAAAGTTCATTTCATCTGCAAGTTAATTCAAAGACATAAAAGAGACATAAAGCAAAAAGCACATAAAAATATTTGCCTTAGCTAAGATTTTGTATTGTTGAATTCTTGCACTAGCAAACCATGATTGCTAGGGTAGGCAAACAACTCATTTACACCACTGAAATTTAGTTAACGCATTAACTATGCCAGCAAAGTTCTCACAATTTGCATTTAATGCCAAAATATCTGCCCAAATTTATCTCTGTCATCCTATTTTTCTAATTTACTTAAAAGAAAAAAGAATTATAGAGCTACTCCAACCAATAAAAAAAGAGACAAATACTAATTTTTAAATATAAAAAATAAGTTCTTAAATTCAAACTATAGAACACAAGAATATATTTAAATTGTAGAATGTGATTGGCCAATGCAGCATAACAAATGTATATTAAACGACTGCAATAATAACCTACACTAATCCATAGATCAAGCAATGGCTAATGGTATTTAATATCTTTTTCACTCTTTTGTTCTTGCAGGTTCAAAAACTAAATTCCATAGATCAACAGGCTACCAAGGGACGTGTCAAAATTGACGCACATGTTCATGTATAATTCTCAAACGTGTAATAAATATAGACACTGCATAACTTGATTAAATTCTTCTGAACGAAATTAAATTTCCCAATCTGTTGAAGTAGAAGCAACTAAGAGCAAAGACATATTTTAATACAAAGTGGAAGTGATAAATAAGGATCTATACTCAACCAACACAGAACAATGTATATTATGTTAATGTGGCTATAAACTCCACCAGCAAGAGTAACCCTTTAACACTTATATCTAGGCATATAAGTTTCACCCAACAAGGAGACGTTGAATTAATTCTGAACCAATGGAAAGCACAATTCTCTAACCCTTGTTTATAAGGGAGAAGCAGAGTAAAAGTTGGTATTTATATTTTGATAATTTGTAATAATTTCAAATGGAAATATAAATATAAATAAATGTATGTAGATCTATAATTATAATTAAAGAATGAATGCTAATGAAGATTTGAATCTAGTATGTATTGGAATAAGAAATAATGGATGATGGATTAATAATTGTTTTAGAATTAAAATATTTTATTTTGACTATATAGGGACAAATACGCCTATCAAGTACAAATCTATAATTGCTAACTTTTCCTACAACTATGAACTTGTCATGCACCCACGAACTTGTTTTGTGTAATCTACAGACTTCTTTTATCAACTTCGCTAGGTGTGCCTTGATTTCCTCTTTGAGTTGTTTGAAATATTTGGGTACTTGATGGTATTTTAAAATACTTTAAATACCTTAAAGGAGCTTTATTGTGTAACAGGGAAGCTTTCACCTAAATCAATCTAGAGAAATTACAAAATGATCAAAAACAACAATCTTCAATTGTGCAAATGCTTCTAGAATGATTGCGTTAAGCTAGATTCATTTTAGAGTGCCAACTAAAGTGTGTGGATGTGAATTGGTTCTTTGATTCATTGATGATATCTCATTATTAGAATGAATGTATTGAATTCCTTTAAATAGAAGGACATAACAACATATCACGCAAACTTGTGTTTAGTCAGCGTTAAGCAAGAAGGGTAAAGGTGGGAAGTTGATCATATTTGAATTTAAAAAATTTAATTTTGGTCGAGATGTTTTGTGACTAAAAAGTTATCCTAAGATAGCAAAGGGGTTAGATCTCAATGGATGACACCTACATAACAATAGGTGGAGTTATAAACAAGTCAATAAGGTGAATATATATGGGTGTGTGAACATGGGAATGGGGATAAGTGGCAAGTGCACAATAATATATATAAATGGTAGGTGTATAACATATGAAAAAAGATCTAACTTTGCATAATATTATACCATTTATCAACATATTTATGTATCAAAGTACTTTCCTCAAAATAGGCATAAAACTAAATGGAAAATGGCATGGACATACAAATTTCACCATTACAATTTGCCTCCACTTTGAGGTGCATGTGAATCCTAAAATGATCATGTTTTACAAAGTATGTAGCACTCACAAGCATGCGCTTAAAGTAAATATGCATACACTCAAAGGATATGGTCATGGGGTTCATATAAAGTAATTAACTTTGCAAGGATATGATCATGTGTGTTCACCTTTGTGTATGTATTCTCCTTAAGATGAGTCTCTGTGAGCACTTGTAATTGTGCACATATCCAAAAATTGAAACATTGGTGATAAGATATGGCATGCCCCCATTGACAATTGGTTGCATCCATGGGATACAAAAATTATCCAAAGAGGAAAAAAAAGACATGAAAAGTAAATGTATCCAAAGTATATAAGTATGTAATTGTGTATGTATATATGCATCAAATCATATAGCAATGTAAGCAAATAGTAATGACTATAAAGAATGCAAATAATTTAAGTACATGAGTTGGAGATGGTATCATTAAATAATAAAGTTACCCCTAATATGGGATGTGAAATGGTGATGTGGCCCTCAATATCCAAGAACACCCATATAAGTATAAAAGGCACTAGTATAGGCATGATCCCTCTATGTGGCATCTAGGAGCATGAGCAACACAAAGGTCAATAATGCAATAAGTCTCTAGCGGTATAGAATCAAAACTATAAGATCCCACCATTAGGAAGGAATGTGCTTAATGCAATACCTACAAATATAATCAAAATGTCTCAAGGGGGCATAATAATGTAAGGTGTGAGCATGAAAACTTATATAAAATAAAAGGTCCCATATAGGCAAGGATGATATAATAAAGTACCATTGTATGTAAATTAATCAAGGTTAATGTCCCTCATAGAGAAAGATATGTTGATAATAATGCAAATATAAAAGGGGATGCATTATGCCCCCATGTGAAAGATATGCCAATGTTAGCCTAAATATAAGGTGGGAGGAGAGGGGTCATGATGCCTCCCATGTGTAACTCAAAATACGCATTAATGTAAGAACATAGTAATAATAAAATAATAGAATAAGATAGCCTTGGATGGTGTAATAGAATTATCTAATAAGAAAAAATATGTATCATGATGTAATAGATAAGCATGAATTTATTTATCATTTATAGTGGCTTTGAAGGAAACCAATAATTCATTTTGGATCTTTAATGGAAACATTTTAATAGGATTTGTCAATTTTTTGTGGTTCCATTTCCTTGTTTGAAATTTTTGAGTGTTCTAATCATCAATTATCAACTAGGGTTCATTAAAATCTTGTATTTGAGGGTTCTCCTAAGGTCTACAACCTTTCTTAAGCCCTAATAGTTAATGTGGCCTAGCTTTTCTTTTAATCACTCGTTAACCTATTCTAGTCAGTCATCGGTCGCATTAGTTATAACTTAAGCCTTTGAAAGTTATTCATTCACCGACCCCTTGTTTTTGGCTTTCCTGGTTGACCGTGGCCTTTAAATATTCATGTGGTCACACTTTGCTATTGAAATATTTTGTCCCTAAGTCTTAAAACCTAAAATCCTAAGTCTATGGTTCAAATTTATGTCATATCTATTCATAGACCTAGATGCAACCCCTTTTTAAGTCATAAATTTGTGCACATGCTCTAAAAGGCTTTAAGTTATCTGTCGATTAAGTCCTATGTCACCAGGTGTTCACGTTTTATTGGTTCTGCTAACCTATTGGCTATATTTTATTCATTAAAATAAAGCCACAAAACAATGGGAGGTTGCCACCTAGCAAACCTTTGTCAAGCTTTTAAGTGAACCCTATGAGGTGGTCCCATCGAAGATGACTTGACAGGCTCTTAAGCTTTCTTTCATTTTCCCAGGCCCTTTGGGTGGACCCACGGCTAGACTGCAGAAGGGCAGGAGAGTGACACATGGAGAGGATCTTACATGTTCAATTGACTAAGATTTAGATGACTAAATCTGAGCCATTTAATTATAAAGTAAAGCTTGAATGAAGAAATTTTTAAGTATTGCGACACAAAGGGAAGGATAAAGAGCAAGCAAGTAATGACACATGGCAAGATTTGAACGGCCTTCTACCATTCCGTAGGCCTCGATTTGTTGCTCTAATGCATGACCAAAATCGTAGGAAACCGCCTTCTACCATTCTGTAGGCCTCGATTTGTTGCTCTAATGCATGACCAAAATCGTAGGAAACCGCCATGTGTACTTTGCTGACATGTTCATTGACGACGAACCCTTGGTGACTTGTAAGTGTGCATCCACATGGACAAATTCGATTGGTTCGTACCTTTTTCAAAGCTAGTTAATCTTTTCAAATCTGCTTGACTCCATCTACATCATTAGATCAAATTGATCGACTAAAGATCAACGACCCAAATTCAAAGAAGCAAAATGGGTAGATACATGCACTCTGACTTACACGAGCTAAAAATTAATGGCAAACAAGACACCCCAAGCCTGAAATTGAATGGTTTTTTCCATAAAAACTAGTTTTAACAAATAATTGCAAATCACAAAATCATCCAGAACAATAGGTGGCCAAGTTTGGCAAATTCACGAGCTGTTTTCATCCAAAATTAGGGATTTTTGCAAACATAAACTAGTAAGTGTGCCTTTGTTATTTTCTTGCTTAATTTCCATCAAATTACTGGTAATTGCTTGCTTGCATGTCTAATTTTCACTTTAGCTTCTATTATAAATTATGATTTTATTGCTTGCAATTGAACTACCTAGATTTACCTTAGGTGAGTTTCTAGTGTTGGCACAACAAGGACACAAAACTAAGAGTGGGGGGAGGGGGGTGAATAAGTTGTGACATAAACTAAAACTCTTCTCTTAAATCTTAACTTATTCTTAGATCTAGTGAATAAGCAATTAACCATAAACAATCAACACATTAGAGAGACAAAGAACACATATTTTTTTGTGTGTGGAAACCCTGTTGGGGAAAAACCACAGTGGATGTTAGTCCACAAGATTATACTCTACTAGAAGTATAAAAGAAACAATAATGGGAATGCACATGCATTCAGGTACACTGCCTAGAGCTCAATGCTCAATTACAAAAGAGGACTCACTGTCCAACAATAGGGTTTGGATTAAAACCATCCAAGATTTGTGAACTGAGAAAATAGCTTCTTCACAAGTCTGATTACAATTCCACTTAAGCTCAACACTTCTTCACACTTCACACATTCTTCTTCACACTCTGCTCAACAATCGAATGATATTCGCACATACACACATAGGATCACACGAAGCATTATCACCAACAATGAACTAATCACCCTTATATATCCGCTACATGAAATTCCATCACCTCTTTGTCGGCCAAAGAAAATATATATATTTGTAATGTCGGCCCAAATTTACAAATAAACTTTTAATGCGTATCCACCAAGGTCGGCCACAACATAGTGGAGACCCAAATTAATATCTCCAACACAAGAATACCTTAATTAATTACACCTCGAAGATCCACAACACACTACCAACAACATGTCAACCAGGTACAAGAAAAACCGAACATGCACACAAAGA
This sequence comes from Sequoia sempervirens, assembly GCA_007258455.2. Taxonomy (NCBI): domain Eukaryota; kingdom Viridiplantae; phylum Streptophyta; class Pinopsida; order Cupressales; family Cupressaceae; genus Sequoia; species Sequoia sempervirens. The sequence continues at coordinate 211,403,666 of VDFB02000007.1, read as the reverse complement.
TCTTCAACCACAAACTCTTTCAAATAATGTGGGCGTACCACAAAGATAGAGAATGATCTAGATACACCACATAACACCAGGACACAATAGAGAAGCATCTGCAACAACTGAGAAAACAAGAATTACACAAACTTCATTCAGGAACACTGACAGAGGCCAACAACACACTGTCAGACCACATCATACTAAAAACTTCACGCGGACCTCTGAAACTTCCAATAGATGATCTAGAAACATTCAACTATAAACCCTTTAATCCACATCAGCTAATCTTCAATGTACAAAACACAACAACTTCTTGACTTGCACAATTCGACTGGGAACCAAAAATACCTTCTTTTACAAATTTCTCAATATCCTCGACATATACAGTCTTCAATGCACCAAATGCTAATAGTGTTGACATCAATGAAAGCCACATATCAACAACCATATCCACAACATCCAACCTCTAGTTGTGCCAAAAACCCTGAAACATTTTAGAAAAATCTAGTTTTCTCAAAAAAATTAGCAAAATTTCACCACCAACGATCACAATCATCTGCCTCAACCACAAGTAGAGCCTTCGATGAAGATATATTAACTCAATTGCCTGGTTCAACACCAACAAAAGTCAAGGTGCAGGCCCTAGGGAAAATAAGGGCTTCATTGATAGGTTTCATGGGGTCAAAGATGTGGATTTACCCTTATGAGGATGGGAGATATTCAAATATTGGTATAGAAAAAGGAATGCCTTGGTCCCCACATGCAATGTATGGAGGCTCAACCTAAGGGAACTGGTAGTCCCAAATATATTTCTAGATGTTGATATGTTAAAGTCCATGGCATCAAATTATGATGAATTAGTTAGGGTCATAAGGACCTTAATGGGTGGAGTTATGGTCATGTTGGACAAAGAATCAATTACAAAAAAAATTCAACTTAACCCTACTGCAAACAAACCCATTGACCTTGTAGATTTCAAGAAGCAATATGAGAAAAGAAAAAGCACCTACAAAGCCATACGCTTGCCAAGATTTAAGGTTAAGGATCCTCATCATAAGACTATAAGAATATATCCTATTGAGCAGGAACCTTTTCAAGTGGACAGTTTTGAAGGATACTTCTCAAAAACATATCACTCATTGTGTCAAGTCTTAGGGTTTGCACCATTGGAAAAGATCCCCATTGCACTTATGTTCATGGCAACGAATATTCAAAATCTCATGGTAAATGATGAGTTCGATTATGCATCATATTTATCAAATTCTATCCATAAAGGATTGGTAAGTATTAAGAGGGGAGAGTTGGGAGTACAATTTTGGTGGTACTCACTCATTTGCCACATGTTCCTATTCAGGGGAAAGGAGTTAGGTCCTAGATTACAGATCAAACTTAAGGGTGAAAAAAAGGAGGACCTCCCAGTGCAAATGTGGATGCACTTGTTGGATATGTATTGTCAGTAATATAGTTATGCGACCTTTACAAATCTCTTTGTTGCAAAAATCATGTATTATTTGAAGGGTCAAGTACTTAGGATACCAACTAAGCTCCACGACTTCTTGATGCCAACAAAGAGAAAACCAAAGTTGGGGATTGGTCATAATTGGGGGGATGTTATTATTCATTTTGATTGCACTATATCGAGGGTGTATGGAAGCCCTATGTCACCTCATTTTTTTCCAAAATGTGTGCCTTTGAGAGTTGGGTTCTTAGAGGTGATGTGGCAATTATCATTTTTTGAGGAATCCCACTTGGCTAATCAAAGGAAGGGCTCTTTCTTTCCATTTCTTACTATATTTTCATATTTTTCCATGAATAAGGATGGTTGGAAGCAGATTCATGACAAATTCAAGCCCTATAAGATGAGACCATCAAAAGCCAGAAACTTTGATCCGAAGAGCTTCATAAATGATTTGAGGACTGGAATCAAAAGGTCCAAATTCTATCATGGTATTGATTATACATAAGATGTAATAAAGAATTGTTTGGATAAGAATGAAGTACAAACCAAAAAGGCTAAATGGATAACCTTCAAAAAAATTGAGAAAGCAAAGAAGAAAATAGATCCCTCGTTTAAGGGAACATATGTGGAGGTAGATGGTCTGGTTTCAAGAATTTATGCTAATTTGCAGAACTTTGATAAAATTGTTGGAGAGGCACCTCAAGCCCAAGAGAAAGATAAAGGAAAGGCTCCTATAATAGAAGAGAGCCCTACATATCAACCTCCAAAAGGACCCTATGTGTTCACAAGAAGACCAAAGGGAATAGTGTTGAAGGAGAAAATAAGAGCTTCTCCTCCCCATTCATTGGAACAAGAGCTTCAACACCAGTGCAACAGGCACCTCCTTTCCCTGCACAAAATGTCATTGATCTGGACTCACCCTTAGGGGAGTCTTCACAAAGAGGAGGGTTGAAGATGAAAAATTGGTTGATTACCCACTGGACCTTGATGATGAAGATTTCATCTAGTAACAGGGGATGATATTATGCAACAAATGTCGTCTCCTCAGAGAGATGATGATTTTCCACCTTCAGTGAATAGGGTTACTCAAGAAATTCTAGGAGGTAGGGATAACACTGATGATATTAGGGAGGAAGCCTATACCAAATTCATGGATGATGACACTTTTGTGAAAAGTGAGGTTTTCAAAGAATTTGTGTGGAGATGTAGTAGGGATGAATTTGGAAGAAGGTTGAATGAGGAGATGAATAAATTCCCAGAGTAGTCAAGAAAAGAAGTGTATGACAGGCTTGTAGTTCAGATGAAAGCCAAGCAAAGAGAGATGACACCTAAAGAAGGAAGGAGACTAATGAGAGAAAGTGGCATTCTCTTGTTGCCTGAGTGGGACATAGTGTAGACACTTAAAATTATCCTAATTAATATGACATACTTGATTTCGCTTACTAACACCATTCTTAGTCTATTTCACATAATTCATCTATTTAATTAAATAAATCATTTTTTTAGTTAAATTCATCTTTCCCTCTATTAATTAAATAAATCAATTTTATTTAATTAATTCAATTTTTCTCCATACTAATTCCACTCTTATTTGATTAAATGATGAAAATTGTTTAACTAAGTGTCATAATCATACTTTGATTAAATAATTCATGATTATTTAATTAAAGCCTTTTTCTCATCCACTTGCACAATTAAATGATTTTAATCAATTGTTTAATTAGCTAATTTCTTTCCAAATTATGTGATGTCCCCGCTCTAGTCAGTTCTCGGGAACAATGTGTTAGCCTTTTCTTGGACCCTTGTGGGCTAGCTGGATTGGTTAGAGGGTCAGTGGTGTTTTCTGGAGGAGTTGATCGTTCTCGTTTTCAGAGCCCAGTGATTGGTTCACAATAGGCGTTAGCAGTTCAGGAGTTGACAGCTTCTAACGACACAGGAATATTTGGAGTTTTGAGAGAGTTATGGATTTTTAAGTGATTTGAGTTAATTAATTAACTTAATGCTTTATTATAAAGTCAAATTGACTTTATATATTTTATATCACTTAAATATTCCCTAAAGGTGATTTAAAATTTAAATCACTTAAAATATAAAAGTGGCGCCCAAGTATTTAAGTCAAAACTATTGAAAATGACTTAAATGTATTTTAAAAGATTTAAAACTTGAAAAGGGCGTATCTTTCTTGAAAGTCGTGCCTTTTTTGCATATAAGGCATTTTGGCAATGAGAAATTCACTTCTTGAATATTTCAACTTTGCCTTGGGTTTTCTTCTGTGCTTTTACCTGTGATCAAGGTTTTGAGCAATCTTCCATTGGAGAATGATCTCTTCAATGTTGAGCATTTTTGAGACTGTGAGAAACCAGTCGAATTAGTGCAATTTGTGAGAGCTTCATACAGAGGTTCTACTGTGCTTCATCAGAGTTTTGTTGGGTTTTCATATCAGAGGCAGGAGGGTTTGTAGAGATGGTGACCTTCTTCCAGCTGGCAGATACTATACTTCATAGCCGTACCTTCTGAGTTGTGGTTTTGAGCTTATTGCTTGAAGTGTGTGGCTCTCTGTGCAAGGGCATTTGGGCTTCCTAGGAGAAACGCCTTTCTTTTTGAGGGTTTCTCTTCACCGTTTTTGGCGTCTGGCATATATCTTTCATTTGCCTCAGTTTCTAGGCTGGATATTTCTTTCTGGAGCTTCTTACACTGGATTTTGTCATATTTCACCATCTTGGCTGGCAAATTGGACTTATTTTCTTAAATAAATAATCTGGAAGCTTTCGAGTATGTTTATGAGTTGTAAATCCATTGTTGAGCTTATTTATTACTTTATGTAATTTCATTTAGCCAGAAATAGCTCAGATTTACATTTTATGAGCTTTTATATGCTGCGTCCCTTCTACTTCTCTCTAGAAACATTATTTAAAAAACTAAAAAACACAAATAAGATTTAAAAATATAGAGGGTTTGAGTTGTGAGCCAGCAGGGCTCATCACAAATTCTCCAACTTTTCTCACCTGCACAATGAATATTACCTTGGAATATTCCATTTTCAAATTCAAATATTTCCCCCCAAATGGAAATATCTCCAACATCTCTCCAACATAATTCCTAAAAATTAGGGAATTGGTTGAGTCTCTCATGGAAATGAGACCATTGATTTTATCCTTGATCTATGTCTCATGGATTATCAACCATCTAATTCATCCTTGATCCATGTCCACTTCTTCCATTTGATTTGATCCATTGATTAGCCTTTTTGATCCTCACCATTGGTCCCGATTTCTCAAATTCTATAAATAGCATGCCATGTCACATAATAAGGGATTCACAAGCATTGATCAAACTTACTCTGTTGAATTGATTTCCCAATTTGATCAATTTGAGAGCATTTTGTGAGTCATTTTAGTTCATTTTCTTCATTTATTGCTTTGCATAACAATGGATTTTGTTTGAATTGAGCACTCCACATCCAATTTGAGCATAATCCCACACTGGGATTGAAGTTTGCATTTCTTAGTTATATTCATTTTGAATTTCTTTATTATTTCATTCTTTTGAATTCTAATTGAGCTTTGTGAACAATTTCATTGGATTGTGTAATTAATTGATCATTTGGTTAGCTTGTTAGTTCAATTTTATGTTATTTTATACATTCACACATAACATCAACTATTTCCCTTGATACAATCAAGAAGCATAATACATAGGTCTTCTCATCTGAGGATGAGGCATTAGTTGCACTTTTTGGATCTACATTTAGCCCCAAATGGGACACATTGGCAATTTGGGCCTTAACCCCAAATACAAATAAGCCAACTGTAGCTAAACCTGGTGGGGATTTAAGAGGAGGGCTAATTATAAAGAGAGATTCTGATACTTCTATAGTAGAGGTAGCCACATTAGCTATAAATGTTGCTCATTTTAGTAAAGAAACAACCAAGTCACTACAAGAGCAGTACAATCAAGCCTTGAAGAAGTATTGGGATTTACTAAATGAATGCAATAAAGATAAGGAAAAGATAGTTCAATTGGAATTATGGGTGCAACAATTGTAATTGCAATAGCCAAAAGTCCAACAATATAAATCCCAACAACAAGCACCACCATCTCCCCCACTAATGTTCAATGGAAATTATTGTATGGAAAGATAGATCATTAGTGCCAAGTACTTCCTCTGCTCTACCCAAGAGAGTTAGGAATAATAGGAGGGATTTACTCAAGCAGTTAAAAGCATATGATGAATTGTTCATGCATTATTCAAATTATATTGAAGATGACAACATGCATGTGATGTCTAATATGTTAGGACATCTAATGAGGAAGATATTGAAGAAAACAATAGTGCACACAACAATTATTCTTTGATGATGACATTAATTAGCATGTTTGTGAAGGATAGGATAAAGGAAGTTCCTCTGATGCAAACATGGGTACCAAGACTAAATTCTTTGGTTGGTATGTGCAAGGGATTGGCCTATGATCCAAATAAGCCTAAGAAAATTTCTCCTACCTAACAAATTGTGAAAAATGTAGGTGAGTACCAAGGAATGGTGGGTCCCATGGAGGACAAAATAAGAGAATTGCTCCTAGAGTTTAGTGATAGTGATTTAGGCATCTTGCCTGATATTTTGGATGTAAATGGAGGAGTTAAGCCATGTGAGGAGTGGAAATCATAGATGGAGAGTGTTACTGCAATAATGGATTATCTCATTTGTGAAGGAGGTTCTGTTGATATTGAGCTCATGAAAAGTAGTTTGGACAAGTAGTGGAATACAAATAGATTTTTGGAAGAATTTATAAAGAAGCCAATCAAGTGGTGAAAATGTATGGCACCTACAAGAATAAGTTGGATGAATTTCTAGCATTCAATTGGCCTACGAAAGAGTAATATGTTGTATGGGATGCTAAATACAATCAACTTCTTGACTTGTAATTTTCCAAATGATGTGGAGCAATCTTTTTATCTTTTATACACAATCAACACCAACAGAGGTTCTTCAACAACTCAACAAAGAGTTTTTTTTCAAGCGAGCATGACTTTTTGTCTTATGTGCCTAGTCAACCTTTACCACTGATTGAAGAAGGAAAGGAGTGGTACAAGAAATACAAATATCTACATTAAGCATATTTTGGAGGGATAAAGTTACACTCAAATATAACTGTATTTGTCCTTTTAGAATTGTTACCTAAATTTCACTGGTAGCTCATTTAGGTAGAGCTCTTTATTTTCAAACTAAGAGAAAGGTACATTTGTATCCTCTCCTATATTAGATTCAGTTGCATAAATGAAATAATTCAAAAAATTATGTTTACAAATTACTGCATTTATACAAGTGCGTGTAACATAAGAGGGATTTACCACAAATCTTTTCTAAACAAAGAAGTAATCTTTATTGATACAAAAGTGCATATTTGTCTCACACAAGCGATGAGACTAACTATACTTATTCAATGAAAATAAAGAAAAGCATATACATGAATAAGTAAACAAATACAAATGTGCGTATAAGGAGAGAGACCAGTCATTTCCTGAGAATGACTGGTTCAAGGTGTGTTGTCTTGCATTGCTGCTGATCCGAGCTGCTTGTCCCTCCTAGCTCCTCATTGTTCCTAATTCTTGCATATGGCAATAGCAATGATGTTAGAGCAATGCTCTAAGCAATGAAAAGTCTCAAACCTTACATGAACATACACCTATGCATGTATAAACTGATCTTTAGATGCATTAAATAAGCAGGATACCATAAGTGTCCCTAAAAACAAGAAAGAAGTGATCAAACACACCTATGATATGCTTTGTTTATCTAACTGTTTGTTCCTTATGCAAATTTAGGAAAAGTCTTTTTACTGTTCTAATTCAGCTAATTACAACATGTGGGGTAAATGTGGCTCCCACGAGGGTAGAGCTCAGCATGCTGCCCTCTGATGTTTTAAGAGGGATAGGAAATTGAGCAACTTGATCAAAGATATACATGCTATTAATGCATTAAGTCAATATGGAATCACACCAATTGATCAACTTTCATTATCAAATTCAAAAGATGCAACACATAATGTGAGTTGTCATGAAATTCATACTTCATAATGAATCAATCATATGACTGCCATCATGTCAAAAGGAAGGTACTGTCAAGTCCCTCTCACCTTAACCCTATTGGATATCCACACATCACATAGGATGGTGAGCTTTCAGGTCACCAACATAGGTGACATGTGTCTGCCCACTAGATTTAAGGTGAGGAGACAATGTTTAATTGTTGCACGTGATCAAAAGGCAAGCAACTATAGTGGAAACCATGAAGATTAGGGCACAATTAGGACAACAAAAAATCATGATACATCTCATAGAGGGACAACAACAGTGAAAAGATCTCAATAGCTAAAAGCACGAAGAAGCAGTTCACCTTGCATTCACAATTAGGACAATTTTTTTTATGGCAGTTGTTTTGAAAGGGCTTGCATAATAATTAAGGTTATTGTGATAGTCCTGGATAATTGATGACATATGTATAAGAGAGCAATGTTTAGTAGAGAGGGGAAGTACCATCATCTTAGGTACCATTGTCACAAGACAATAAATGACAACCCTTATGTTTGTATGCATAGAGGTCCTAAAGCATGCTTTAAGTAAGGTGCATTCATGGAACCTTTTGGTGAAAAAAAGAAAGGAGGATACCTCAATGAAGATGGACAGTGCATTTCATTGTCAAGTTACAGTGACAGAGGGTTTGATGCATGCATACAGTCTTGGTAGGCTATGGAGTAAAAACCACCTACCATCCTCAAAGTTAGCATGGCTATGATTGAGACAAAGAAGTCAATCACCTTTAGGACTATTCTAATGTTTGCAAGTGATCACATGGAGTCATGATCAAAAAGGGGGCACCAATGCTGGCAAAGGGAATAAAACAATAAAATGGAGGTGTTAATGATGAGTGACTAAATATTTTCAACGGTATGCACAAATGAAGAGGACTGTGATCAAGACATTTAAGTGTCATTTCAAAGGAAAGTCAAGTTAAAAGACAACAGAGCAACAAGTTCATTGATAATGAATAAAGATAGAGTCTCAAGTTTCTAACAAAGGTCAAACATAGGATAGAGTTAGTTAATAACCCTATGACAACCAAGAGAGCTTTAAAGAAGAGTGATAATGGACAGTCATTTTTCAGAAAGCACACATGGAAGAAGGCTATGTGTTAAACCCTTGGTCAATTCTATTAGGATAGTAAGTATGCATAATCTCCCAAGGATGAAGATAAAGTCATTCAAGGAACCTGGTGACAAGAGAAATTCCTATGATAAGTTCCATGAAAAGGACAGTCTATATAAAGTCTTCAAATCAGTGAGAATAGGCCCAAAAGTTCTCACACAATGATGAAAGGACAATCAATCTTCACAAAGCAAGATTCATGAGTGGGTGAGACAAAAGGTTTATGACAGTGATAGTAAGACAATGGACAACTTGGTATAATATTGTGGTGATATTGGTAAATTATGAAGGCTACAAGTCTGCTACATAATGGTACTCATAGACAAGAAAAGGGAAATGATTTTGAAGACAATATAGAAAAGTATCAGAAGTATCATGGACATAAAGGATAGCCCATTCATAACAAGGTTGTCACACAACAATGACAGCCCTAGTGACATCCATGGAGGGAAGCAACCATATGTAGGTTATAGGACAGTCATGGCATAAATGATAGTAATAAGGACGGTAAATGTTTGGAATGACAGTATGATTGTCATGTGAGGCACAACCATTCCATGGCTATAATGAGGCTGACATTAAATAAGTGTATAATGAGAAAGTATTCAATATTAACGATGGGAAAAAGGCACTAGAAGATGTAGACTTGGGTCCTAATTAAATACATAAGATTGATAGGGAGTGAGCTGGTGTGCTTGTAGGCACTAGGATGGGTGGCCTTCAAGTTTTCTCAGATGGAGTACAAGCTCTTATTGACACATAAATGCCTATGCCACATCAACAATAGTAGGTGACTTGGCTGAGGTGAATGCAATCAAGAGTGTGTCTAAGAACACATCTAAAATAAAAAATAATGCAACTAAGTTTATGATAGGGCATTGCCTAGGTGCTGTTGGTGGGTTAGAAGCGATTGCCACTGTCAAAGCCATAAATACCGGATGGCTACATCCAACAATAAACCAATTTAATCCAAAACCATCAGTTGAATTTGATACTATGGTTAATGCAAAGAAGTAGCATGAAGTAAATGTTATTTCAAATTCATTTGGTTTTGGGGGACACAACTTAGTTGTCGTGTTTGCTCCTTACAAACCATGAGAACATACATATTCATTTTATTTTGGAGGTGCGGTTTTTTAACAACCCATACAAAAATTTTGATACCTACAACCATAAAAAATGGGCCATTGATTTGGAAAATGGAAGTGAAATTTATAGAGAAATGCAAAAATGTGTAGACCGCGGCCAAAAAAATAGATTGTCTTCAGAAAATCCAAAAACCCACTTGGGGTTTGCAAGAAATAACAAATGCAGAAAGAAGATAGAAGGATTCAAGCTTGTGCAAACTTGGAATCACTCAGGAATAAGTGAAAATACAAGAGATACGAATAATGAAGCTTACCCTCATTGCTATTGTGGAGAAATACATGAAGAGTTGCAGGCTTTCCCCAGATTTTCCCTCTCAAAATCCAAGTCAAGGACTGTATAATGATGGATGATGCAAAAGAATAACCACAGAGAAGAAATCACACACAAAAATTGCATCAGAAGGTGTTCATAGCCACGGCCTTCAAGCTCAAATGGATGTAAAAAATGAATGCAAAAACCAAATTTTGATTAAAAAAAAGAGTAATTACCTTTTTGTTTTCTGTAAGAAACCACAAGAATTTGTCAAGAATCGGCCATGAAAACCATTTTCTAGTGCTACAAAAGAAACCCATGGCGGCATAAGAATGTTCTAGAGAGGCTCGATACAGAAATGAAGGTGATTGTACTTTTTTCCCATCTTTTGAGTTTAGGGTTAGAAACCCTAGGAGGCCGACCAATGCATTTTTCCTCTGTTTTTTAAAAACTGATCAAGCAATTTAATTGCTAAGTGGGCCAAGTGAAGGAGTCTTATACCTTAGGCATTTTTTGTGCCTTATGTGCATTTTTCAAAAAAACAAAACTTAGGCTATTTTACCTTGAGATTGCCAAAACATGTGCCTTGGTGATTCTTGTGCCTCTTTGAAAATTGATAGGTCCTCAAGACTTATGTGATGCATAGGCCAAACCATTGATATTTTTGCATATATTTGAAGAATGTAGAATGTTTGACAAAGTGATAATTATAAATCACTTAAGTCAAATATTACCTTAAATGCAGAAATAATGGTGAATTGGGCTTTATAATGCCTTGAGGTAGTCTTAGTTGAGTTTTTTTTATCCTCTTACAATCATTTAAGGGTGATTGAAGAATGGTTATTATTTTGCATTTGTTATGGAAAAAATGTAAAACATTTAACTTAAGTGATAATTTATAAATCACTTAAGTCTAAATGTTACTTTTAATGCAAAATTAAATGCATTGAACCTTCAACACTTGCTTTTGGAGGTTAGTTGAAGATTTATGTCTTCCAAACATGATGGAATAGGTTGAAGACATGTTTGCACACCAAAAGTGTGAGTCAAACAGTTTGGAGGCATGTGACAGATTTGGAGATGCTTGACCAACATGTGGAAAGTGTGGGAGTTGTATTTGACTGTTTTGGAGAGGATGGACCTTTTGGAGGCTGTTTTGTCACACTTTTGGCATGACTATGGACTTAGCTTGACTTTCCTACATTTGGAGGACCTTTTGGGGGGGTTTTGGAAGCTTCCATTTTGGATTTTGTGTTGCATACGACCTAGGGTTTCTAGAAGGACTTGTGTGGGAAGTGGTTTCAAGATGGCTTAAGTATCTTCAAACTCAGAGTTTTTCAAGGGTTTTTTTCTTTCTTTCTACATGGCATTGTAGCTTTTTGGAGCCTTTTCATGGCGGAGGACTACATTGTGACTCATTATTAGACTTGTACAACAGTATGTAACACCATTTTTAATAATGAAATTCATTGTTTTACCTTCTTAGAAGCTACTTTATTGAGTGCAGTATGGTGATTGATTGGTAACTCCTTCAATGCTTGTCTCATTTTAGCACCTTTGAGTAGGATAAACATATGTTTTGTAGGTTGTCAGCTGTGCACTGGTTCAATAGTTATTTTTATTGTGGAAACTTTTTCCCTTCAAAATGACAAGTGAACCAAGCCTCCTTACAAAATACTTATGCGTTAATATGTTAAAATGTCCGAGTTGTGTTAAGTTAAGTTGATATTTTTGATGAAATTATGTGTTAAAGCAGCTGATAGGTTTGAGAAATCAAATTAGGTGCATCACCATAGGATTAGTTTCATTTTTATGTACTCTTCCTTACCCTTTTCCTTGACAAGGCAGTGGAGTATTTTAGGTGACACCATCAAAAGGGGAGCCAACCCATAATCTGGAGGTTTGCTTTCGAATAGGACACCCACAACCTGAAAGCAGTTCCATGTTACATCCAAACCTACTAATTTCTTTCATAGCTTGGCGTTAGGGGTGCAAATTTGGATCACTAACATGAATATTCTCTCCACGAGCAGTGGTGCTCATATTTTGTAAAAGAATTGTATGTCAAATGAAAATTTGGCATGTGTCAAATGAGCAGGTGAAGCTTGTTTTTCTCCCTTGTTCTTATAAAAGGTAATTCAAGGCCATTTGCATGATACCTTGGAAAATTTTGTAATGTAGAGCATAGAGTAATAGAGTCTAAACTTTGTATCTAGGTTATTGTCTGAGTCTTTTATTGAATGCAATTTGCAAGTTTTTTGTATACCAATACTAGCATTTATTGAATATAATGGCAAAATTTCAAGCCAATTGTCTCCTAATGTATACTTGATACAATTAATGAATGAAAATTGATCAAAGATCATTCAATTCGTCTTCATTGTATTTCCTTTGAATGTAGTTTTTGTTATATCTCTTATTTAAAGAACAAGTTAAAAATGCTTTAATACGAATGTATAATTGTATGAATGTATGCAAGGAGTTGTAAGTAGAATTGGTTAGGAATTCTTAAGTGCAGTAGTGTAAGGAATTACTATAAAGCTTCATGATGTTTAGGGAAAATTATTGATATACAGGTTTTAATTATAGTCAATTTGACTTCGTGCCCTAGGTTAAGGCACCAATCCATTGCATTTATACTTGTTCAAAATTTCCATGGTCACTCATATAAAGAACATTAAAAATCTTAATTTGAATTGAAGTTATTTGTTAATTTTGATGTCATCGCATGTTCTCATGTTATGAATTATTGAAATACTTAAAGTATGTTGCCAGATCTTTTAATTTTCATAATCATTAAGAAAATCTACTTAGCTTGATATTTGAATTTTTCATAATCCTCAAGAAAATTTGTCGAGAACATATTTGTTATCTACAATATTCCGGATAATTGGTAAAGGAGATCTTTCAAATATTATCAAGGCTCACCCTCTCGAGTTTTGTAGAGCCCAAAGTTAAGAGGGAAAGTTCTATCCAACTTTCTCCTAGTTATTGGCCAATCCCACCAAGTTATTGATCATTAGAAATGACAATTCCATAGATTACTTGTGGGAGTTTGGTTAGGAATTAAAAACAACCAACACATTCTATTACTTGTCATTGGCACTTTTGTAATCATTTTTTTTTACTTTCATTTTTATCTAAAATCATGCATGATCTATTTTGAAAATAAACTCTACAACTCTTTAATACTAATTGCTTGATACTAATTAGGTTAAATGTTTAAAAGACCTAGAACATAATACAAATTTAGAATGTGCTTCTTCTTTCCTTGCTTTGTTCTAGTGTTTATGCTTCATTTACCCATGATAACTATGTTATTATCATACCCTAGTTGTCTTTAGATTGAACTGATTCACCAATTTTTTAGAATATCCCTCTATTTTCAGTCATATGATTACTACAACCACTATCTAAATACTATAAATCTTTTATATTTTCTTCAACTTATTACAAAAAATAAACAAAGAAACATAATGTTTATTTTAATTTATTACAAACCATAAACAAAGAAACATAATGTTTATTTTAATTTTCTCTAGAAAAGGTTATGTACAACTTACTTATTCTAATCATATATCTTCCTACATAACTATAATGACTATATTTTTTGTAATAGTTGCATTAAATTCTTAATTTATTGCACCTTTGATTATTTCTTTGTGTATCTTTATGCTACTTCTTCCTCTTTCACTTGCTTCAACACTAGTTGTGATTGTCCTTCTCCTTCATTATGATTATTGGTCATGCCTCTTGTAAATCATTTTCCTCCACCTCTATTGCTTCATATGCCTCTTTCAAATATCGGAGATGGTCCTTGCTAAAATTATGCTCTTTTAAATTTATCCTTGATGATACTTGTGATCAAAATGATACTTGGGGTTTGAATGCTTGTTTTAAGGAGGATTTGGATGTTTAATTAAGCATTTTATCATGAATTTGTAAGGAATCCATTAATTTATCTAGAGATAATTATGGAAAATCATTTGATTCTTTAATAATAATAACAATGGCATAAAACATTGTGAGTAGACTCTTAAATATCTTCTCTACTATTTGTTGATAAGATTTCCTCATACATTATAATTTGATTGACAACACATGTTTATTAGGTAAAGAAACCATTCATAGATTCAAAATCTCTCATTACAAATTTTCAAACTCTCTTTTCAACATTTATAATTTCACTAACTTCACTTTGCTAGTATCTTGATAAAGCTTTTGTAGGGTCTCCCATGTTTTCTTTGAATTATTTGTTATTTCAATCCTTTGAATGATAAACTCATCAATTGATTGTGTTGTGAAGAATAGGGATTTTTTATACTTATTGAAAATTTATGGTGCAAGAAGAAGACCAACACTCCAAAAATAAGAGATGGATATAGCAGCCCCAAAAATTAAGTTCATACATCTCTAAAACTGCACTCAAAACTCATGGCAGACCTTCTTTGGAAAATTATTTTGAACCATCAAATCAATGCTACTTCTCCTAAAAACTTAGATAATGAAATCCCCAACATTCATCTTTAGGAAGGTAAATAGATCATCACTTTTCTCCCAACAAAACCCCTCTAATTTCATAGTCGAAATTTCAAAAAGCCCATAAATTCCCACATTCAACAACTAGCTTTGGCAACATCATAATAGTTGTTGATGCACCAAAATCACTCAAACAAGAAATAATGAATTAAAAATATAGAGATAACATTCCAAAGGATTGATCATCACATGAAATTACAAAAAATCAAGGAAAAATATGATTTTCATTATTTATACTTGCATAGTTTGCAACAAGCTACATAGAGAAACAAACATCGCCAAAACACTACCACATGAAATATCTTACATTCAACATTAGAAAATCAGACCCAAGAGTCTCCAAATCAGCTACAATTAGTAGTACATACAACTACAAGTCTCTGTTGCATCACTCTTGGGCGTCCTAGCCAAGCCTCATAGGTTTTTTCCATTCCCAACTCCTAATTTTTCTTGCATTTCACTTCTTTCTCTTCCATTATTCAACTTGGGCATTGTCATTCATGACCAATCTATTACATTTCATCCTTCCTCTCCTTCCTCGGTGTCCCGCATCCCCATTAATCTTCCACATTAATTTTCATGGAAATAATTTTAAATTGTTTTCTAAAAATTGCCCGTCTCTTCCTCAACCAATCATCTCCACTCACAGGCATCGAGATTCCCCACTATCATTAAATGCTGCAAATTTTAAATTCCCAAAGGAGTTACATGATGCCAAAAATGGCCTCCTCTAACCTAGGCGTGGGATTTTGTGCTAGCTCCTAATTTTTCAAATAAACACCAACGTTAGCTCCATAAATCTCAATTTTAACTTTATTACTCAACCTTACAAAATAATTTGATGTAGAAGAAGCAAGAGGAGAAAATAATTTAAAAATGAATCAAGCCTGCAAGACAACACAACCAAAAAATGAAAAATTAAAACCAACACAAAATCAAGATGTGCAAGATTGCCCGTGCACTCGGTATCAAACAACCTAGGTAAGAGAAATGTTTCATGAGTTTGACTCATAAACATTTATAGATCCAGTGCTTATTCTTCATCCATATTTCTTTCTTATCTTCTTGCTCTTTCTTCCTCTTTAGCTTACTTTGTACCTTTATATTTTTCCCTTCCTTCATCTTTCCTCTCTTTCTCCCTGTCATGAAATTTTCTTGACTATACCATAATTCATCCCCCCACTCTATCTCGTCACCTTTATCACCTGTGTATGAATTAGCTTTAACAATTTCATGAAAATCAATAAATTGAACTTGCACAAATTTCTCACCTATTTTCCCTTCACCCTCTTCTTCTTCTATGTCTTCAAAATGACATATTTCAGATGCAAACTATTTCTTTCCTCTTTCCTCTTTCTTTTCATTTTCATCTTGTATGAGGATATCTTTCTTCTTTAGTGCCATATGCTTGACACTTTGTTGCATTTTTTTTTTATAGTTTCATTCAAATAAATGTTAGCAAATAAGATATAGAATTCATCATTTTTCATTCTCATTTCCTCAGTCACTTCTCCATTGAATAACTTATTTATCCTTCGTATCTCCTCTCTCAATAGGAGATCTTCTTCATCTTCACAAATTTTATCATCAAAGATGGGACCATCAAAGAGCCCCACTTTCACTCCTCCATTTGTTTCACTCACAAACAAATCAACATACATACAAAATCAAAAACTTCCTCAACTATTTACTCTTCTTCTTCGTCCACAATAATTGTAGGTTTTGTATTCCCTAACTCTATGCCTCTCTTAGCTACACTATCTAATGTCTTCCTCCAAAGGATTCTCGACCATTGTTGCACTCTCCTCTTTCTTGTCCTCAAACTTTTCAATTTTATTATTTATTTCTTCAACTATAATCCTCTCCCTCACAATGCCATCTACATGACATTTTTTTAACAATCACTCACATTGGTAAAAACTCTATTTTGCATAGGGGCGGAGGGCCTAGATTGATTGCATAAAGCATCTTGTTGCAGGCAAGAGGTCACGAGGTCTAGTATCCCCTTCTTCCCCGTGGTATCGGAGGGCGTGTCGTGCCAATGTCATTGGTCACATGAAAAATTTTACCAAGCACATTACAGTTTATAGGGGGGCTATCAGATTCCTACAGTCTAAAAAAACAACTCTATTTTGCATAGCCTCTATTCTATCCAATCTCAAATGTATGTCTATTATCATCTCATAAATCTTATTTCTTAGGTACTAATTCATAGCTATCCACACAATTGGTCTCTTCAAAATAATCTTCATTATCCTTTTCAAATTCATCTTCATACCTTGCTATCTATAAAAAAATCACTCGCATTCAACAATTATCCTTTACCCAACAAAAGTTTCTAGAAGACACACCTCTCTATGTGCACCTTCTACCCAACCTTAACCTCTGTTGGAGAATAATAATAGACTCACACACTACACCCATAGATCCTGGTGCTAGATTGCCTCACGTTTGGTGCTCTGTCTACACACTCAGGAACACTGGGTCTGATACCATTTGATACAAGAAGAAAACCAAGACTCAAAAAATAAGAGATGGATACAACATCCACACAAATTAAATTTATACATCTCTGAAACTACACTCAAAACTCATAGAAAAACTTCTTTCAAAAAATATTTTGAACCATCAAATCAATGTCTTTTCTACTGAAAACTTAGATAATGAAAGCCCCCATATTCATCTTCAGGAAGGTAAGTAGATAATCATTTTCTCCCAAAAATACCCCTTTAATTTCATAGTCGAAAACTCAAAAAGCCCATAAATTCCCACATTCAACAACTAGCTTTGGCAACATCATAATAGTTGTTGATGCAACCCAAATCATGAATTGAACCTATAGAGAGGACATTCCAAAGGATTGATCATCACATGAAATTACAAAAATTCATGGAAAAATATGATTTTCATTATTTATACTTGCATAGTCTGCAACAAGCTACACAAAGAAACAAACATAGCCAAAACACTGCCACAAGAAAAATCTTACATTCAACATCAGAAAATCAGACCCAAGAGTCTCTAACTCAGCTACAATCAGTAGCACATGCAGCTACAAGTCTCTATTGCATCACTCCTAGGCGTCCCAACTAGGCCTCACAAGTGTTTTCCATTCCCAACTCCTGATTTTTCTAGCATTTCACTTCTTTCTCTTCCCTTCATCAACTTGGGCATTATCATTCATGACCAATCTACCGCATTTCATCCTTCCTCTCCTTCCCGGGCATCCCACATCCCCATTAAGCTTCCACATTCATTTTCCTGGCAAGAATTTCAAATTATTTTCTAAAAAGTGCATGTCTCTTCCTCAACAAATCAACTCCACTCCCAGGCATCCAGATTCCTGACTATAATTAAATGCTACAAATTTTAAATTTCCAAAGGAGTTACATGATGCCAAAAATGGCCTCCTCCAACTTGGGCATGGGATTTTGTGCCAACTCTTAAATTTTCAAATAAATGCCAATTTTAGCTCTATAAATACCAATTTTAACTTTATTACTCAACCTTACAAAATAATTTGATGTAGAAGGAGCAAGAGGAGAAAATAATTTAAAAATGAATCAAGCCTACAAGACAACACAACTAAAAAGTGAAAAATTAAAACCAACACAAAATCAAGATGTGTAGGATTGCCTGTGCATCTGAATGCTCTTGCATCAATTTCCTTCAATAAATCCTTCTAAGGTTGAGTGAGCATTATATGTTACCTGAGCTTGGGGTTTCTAGATACCCATTTTCTATAAAGTGTAAAATCTCTTGTGATCCAAATAGTATATTAATCTATTTACTCTAATATTCATAATTCTTCCCATTCAAAAATGGAAGTGATGGTCATGTGAGAGTTATATTCACATTGGTCATGAAAAATCAACTCCTTTTCTTTGGCTTTGATACCACTGTGATAAATAGCTTTGATACCAATTTGATAGAATAAGTAGAGGCACAAGGGTGTGCAAAATAAGAACACAAGTTGTAATAATTGAGTATGTTGATAATATAACACACACAAAAGAAAACATATTCAAAATAATAATCTTATTGATGAAAAATATTACAACATAAACTCACACTTTTTTCTTTTTTACTTCATCATGATCTATTGTGTTACAAGGATGCATATATAATGTGTAATGTGCATGACTTGCACTCCAAATCTCTAATCTTGACTTGCACTCTAATTTTCTTACCTAACTTTACTATATCATGTGACATGTATTGTTGACTTGTACTTCAATTTTCTAACTTGACTTACAATCCACATCTCTTCCTTTACTTGACATGACTTATACTCTTAACATTAATACATTTGTACAAAGAAAACTTGAGGGGCCACATTAAGTTGTTCAATAAATTATCACAATTAGATGATCATTTGCATTCTTGATATATGATCATTATCAATGATTCTAAATATATCAATTAATAGGCCATGATAGGGAAATACATTGAATTTGTCAACAACCTTGTGTAGAATTGACTTGTTAACATTTTTTATCAATTTGCACCATATATCATTGTATTTAGCTTTGTGTAATCACTAAATAAGTAGTATGCCATTTAAATATTTATCTATGGTGAAATATAGATTTGGAGATGTGCCCTAGTCATAATCTTTTAGGACATGCTTTTGAACTTTGTAAGTGCTGAAAAATCGTAAACCAAATGTTGAAAGCCATTAAACCATAACAACATAGTATAAATTTAAAGTTATACACAATATGCATTTTATAAATCCTATTAAAAAATGACTACCTAAAGAACCTAATGACCAACATGACACTAACTAAACATTTTAATTGCTAATATCACTAAATCATTAAGGTAAAAAATTTATAAAATGCAAAATTAAATTTCCAACACTAAAATTAATCTTAAAATTATAATCTTATATGTTAAGAATTTATTAAATTGCAACACTTTCCTTATGAATTCTCAACCTTTCTAATAATTTTTGCAATCTTAATTTTCAAAATGTTCACTTTGCCTTCACTAAGACTTGATTCTGACAAATATAAATTGATTTCATAATCATTATAATCTCCCTTAGATTTCATATATTAGCCTCAAATCTTTCATAACTTTTTTTGAATTAGATTCATCATTACTCTACACATGAAGGAAATTAATACCTAAGTTTACTGGTTTTAATTCACTTTAATTATAACAATATCAATTACATTTTCTAAATTTTGTAATGATGACAAGAATTTTTTTTTAATCATAATTAACCAATGTCCCTTACCTTGAGGATAACACAAATAATAAAATCCAAATTACCTTTTAAATCACTTGGTTATGTATTGCCATTGGTATATTGTTCCTACCAATGGTTCATTTGCCTTCAAAAGTTCATTTTGATCTAAGAAGCCTTTCATTTGGATTCAAGATGATATAAAACTCTAGTCCATAATTCTAAAAAATTAGACAATTAGGATATTGAGCCACATCCTTAGTTTGAGATTGGTTGGATCTAACAGTGGATTGATGTCGTTAAATAGATTGCTTAATTTTTGCAAATTTATGGTCACTAGCTACTTTTATTTGGCTACCACTAATACGAGGCCACCACATTGGAACTTGACTATGCCATCTTCCAGCTAGAGGTACTTCCATTCTCTCCCCCTCTATATTTGTGTGTTGTTCAATCACATTAGTAGAAGATTTTTTTTATCATCATATAGTTTGAAGAGCTAAAATCAAGGCCTATTTACATAAGATCAAAATTAGGGATAGAGTTTCCAAATAATTATTTCAACCCCTTTGAGCTTACCAAATTATTTTAAGATTAAAGCATATTAGAGAAGGTTAGCAAGTCCTCTATAAGATTCCATAGATTAAAAAAAGGTCCTCTATAAGATTCCTAACATTCTCCAAGATTTTTTTTGCCATTATCAATAAGTTTCCAAGCTTGAGTGTCTTCTTTTGACTTTGAGCAAGTCCTTCACTAGTACGCAAGTCTGGAATCTTATAGGTTCTCCTCTACTCCGTAGACCCTTTGCAACTAAAAAATCACTTTTTTTTTATCTTCATCAAGTAGCTTTCTCAATGGGTAATGACAAATCCCTTGGTTGTAGTGACTTCCCATGTGAATTTTATAAAGCTCTATAGGACATTATTAGACTTGATCTTTTACAAGTTTGCCAAGAAGATTTTGTGACAAGTTCCCTAGGTGTTATTATAAATAAATGTACTATTAAATTCATACCTAAGGTAGGAAATTTTGATGAAATTTACAATTGATAGTTGATCGATTTGCTAAATTCTTGTTACAATATTATAGCTAAAGCCCTTGTTATTTACCTTCATTTTTTTCTTCTACTAATTATTCACCCCAAATAAGCTAGCTTCATAAAAAATAGATATATTCCAGACAATACTATTGTTATTTGTGGAGGTATAGAATAGGGTTGTCATTCTCAACAACAACAACTTATTTTTATAATATAGATTTTGCTAAAGAATGTGACCCCATTAAATCATAATTTTTTGGTCATACTTCAAGCTCTTGGGTTTTGCCCCAATTTTCTTTGGTTAGTTCAAATTTTCTCTGTTGATGCCTCAACTTGTCTCACCATTAATGATTAAAAACCATCCAATTTTAGAAATTTTTGTCGATTCACCAAGACTACCCTCTTGCATCAACTTTGTATGTTCTTGTGGTTGAATGCTTTGGGTATTTGCTATTCAATTTAATTATCTAGTACAAGGATAAGGGAAGGTATTTCCCTTCGAAAATCCAATATTTGGCTTCTTAATAGTTATTTCATCAATGAATCCTTCCTCACTCTCATCGAAGAACAAGACAATGTGAGGCATACCCTGCAGTGTATTTTTTTTGTATTGATTATAAATCTAGTATTTAATGGCAAAGACTCAATGCTATCACCCATCCTTTTTTTTCTCAAACCCTCTTGGAAATACAATTTTGGTTGGAAATAAATTGACCATGGTAAAAGAAAAAAAGATTCTTGGGCATTCCATGTGTTTTTCAATCCTCTTCTACAAATATTTGGCATGCTATTCTAAATCATATTGACAAAAAAATATTTTTTTGATTGCCAAGCCTCTTTCTCTATCTCACAAATTCTAGATTTATCTAAAGTGTGTGCAACCACTCATGTATTATTCTTCCTATTGGGATTCCTTAAAGGCCTATCATAAAAAATGGAGAGATTGCTCAAGGAATTTCTGTGGGCCTCATCAGATCCAAGTAAAAGTTTCCATCAAGTTGCCTAAGAATTCTATTTCTTCTTATGTGGCTCTACCTTCTAGAACTTATTAATACTCATAGACAAATTATAGCCTTATGTTCCAAATGGATAATTCATGCCTTAGAATTTTATGAAACTTGGAAAATTTGCAACAATAATTGCATCACTTTTGTCATTCCTCATGGTAAGCAAGTTTGCCAATGTTTAGGTCTACACTCCATTCTTGACATAAATGAGTGATGCAAATTCAAGGAACATTTGTTGGGGAAGCCTTCAAGTCATGAATTATCTAGAAATAGAATAATTTCAAGACTAAGATTTACTTAAACCAATAATCACTTTGGTGGTCTCATGTGATTACTTGCAAGGGTTGACATGTTGCCAAAGTTCCTTAGGCCCATGTGCTTAAGTTCATTAAGCATGGGATATACTCTTTTTCAAACCTCTTTTTTAGAGCCATTAATAATTGGCTATCTTGGATTAAATTTAAAGCCAAATATAGGCTTGGCAACTAGGACTCGAGCAACTAGGACTTCGAGTCCTTTCAAACCATTATAAATTCTATGCCTCCAAAATAGTACATAAGGTTGGGATTTTATGCACTAAGCCCTAGCGGAATAATTGTAAGTTGTGTTTAGACACTCCTTTTAGGAACTACAAACCCTCCCATGGGTATTCTTAGCTTTCTCCTCACTTTTCTATGGTTCAAAAATGTAATTTTAGGTGGAACCTCTAATCCACTACCATTCAATGGCATTGCACATTTCAAATAGTTTGGTTTGTCATTTTGGAGGCTAATTCTACCCACTTTGTGTAATGCCTCTTTTATTAGGGTCTTCCCATTGGATCTTTTCTTATCCATCTGTGTTTCCAACCCCATCTATCCTTTCTATGGACATTTGAAAACTCTCAAGCACCTTTTCTAGTTTTTTCTTGAAGCCCAAGTGGCATAAAACTAGATACATGATTTCTTAAAGCCTTGATAACCAAAGCATTTTTCCTAGCATATGATCCTTTTAGGTGATTAGCCTAATATGCCTATGAGGTTTACCCAAGTTCGATATGCTTTTAGAGTGGAAATTTTATTCAGCATATGAAAATATAAAGGCATTGCTTTATTTTATTTATTCTACAATGGATACCCATTTCTCTGTATACTAAAGCCATTATATGTTGTACTACTATACTAAAAATGTACGTACAAACTAATAAAGTTGTGTTGGAGGTTTTTTTTTTTATAAACACTTATTGAGTACTCGACCAATACCTCATGTATTGTTGCTCGTGTGTTTCCTTCCCTTGGCAACAAAAATGCCTCTCTATATAGACACTATTATGGTCATATTGATAATATTCATTCAAAATATGACTCTCATGGGTTCCATAGATCTCATTTATGTTAATGTTATGGTTGATCCTCATCATATGGGTAGTCTTGCTTCTAAATATGACCATAGCCTCTTTGGTTTTCATGATAATGGGAAGCTCCCTTAGTTGGATCTTATTATTTCACATGTTTGCACGACTCCTAGTGATCTCTAAAAGAAGAAAAAGAAAAGAAGGATGCCATCATAGGTTGGGAGCTTGTTAATGATGTCTAGGATCCTTTGAATTGCTAGGGAAAACCCCTTAATAATGACTCCTTCCTCCTCTCACTAGTATATCTTTTGTTACTTAATAACATCTTTATTTTTTTGGGTTTTCAACATAAACACTTAGAACTGTGATTCCATTCCTCATATTTATGTGAATTGTGTATTATAGTTTAATATGTTAAATATAAAAATGTACTATTCATCATTAAAAAAAACATTGATGCCAAATAACATCTTATGATCATAATTGACCCCAATGTGACATTTTTATAAAAATCAAGTTTAACTATCTCTTTGTATTAAAAATATTACATTTTTGTAGTCCATAATATTATATGTTGAATGTTTCTAGATTTAGTTATTATATTGAGAGGCATCACTATAGTTGTAAAAAAGGATAAAGTATAATGGTGTGAGTGTGTGAACAAAAACTATTAAAAAATCAACATACAAAAATAATAAAAACTAAAACACCACTAACATATATTTGAAAAAAAAACATTCCACAAAAGCAAAATATGAATATAAATATTAACTTGTGAAGTAAACATTGTTTAGATAAATATAAAAAAATGATATTCCTATAAAAATAAAATAACTCTTTGAGTAAAAATTAAAGATTTTTGTTTTTCATTTATACTTGAGAATATTTTTCATTTTTTATTATATTTTTATTGAAAAATAAGATAGCTCTTTGATAAATATAAAGTAAACAATGTCATTCCTTACAAAAGATGATAAATGTGACACTACAAAGCAAGACAATGTATAAGACAAATCAGACTTAACCAAGCACATTCAAACTCTTTTGACATATGTGTGATTACAAATTAGATCTCTAAAAAATAAATTGTATGCTACATAAAGTATGTAAGATAAGATAAACAACTTAAAAAAGTTGAAAGATATGGCTTATTTAATTTCTTTATTTACTTTATTTTTATTGGAAAAGGTATTTTATTATGCAATTTGATAAATATAGTATTTGCACCTAAAAAGGGTTCAAGGATTAGGCTAATAGAAAACTATATGTGTGTTAATATGTTAGAGAGTACGTTGTTTGTGCATGCAAATGAAAAAAGAAAGTTGTCATCAAATTGACAAAAAACGCTACAAATGGAAATAGGATGTTAAGTGGGATTTTGAAGGCTTTTACTTGATATTTTAAGAACATTATCACTCAACACTTTATTTGATGAATATAAATAATCTTTAGATAAGTCGTGAGCGTGTCAATTATCGGATAAAAATACGCTGAACAAAATATGTGGAGATTTATTTCGATCGATTCGTTTGATTCAGCGGGAATTGAAAGGACAACAGAGAAGGAAATAGTCACCGTGAATATATTTTTTTATAAACTAGCAATCGCACCTTCGTGTGCAATGGGTACGCCAAAGACATATTAGTTAATTTTGTGCCAATTTTGATTATAATGAATCTGAAACCTTTACTTAAAAAATTCCACGCTGTGAGACCAATGGGCCTCAAGGAGCTTTTGAGGGTATGATTTTTCCGTCTAACAAAAGAACTAAGAAAGAATATTTTGATCTTAAGCTTTTTGGGCTTCCTAGTTCATATGCTAGGGTTGTTAAGCATGTGAAACTAAGCATGACATTGTTCTTGTTTGAATAGGAATGAAGACAAATGTATGGGGTTTTTGAGGCGACAATCAATGGATCAATGAACATTGATTGCAATGCATTCAAGCAATCTGGAAGATCATACCCAACACAGGATTGCAATAGAATTTGTTTTTTTTGTTATCATCCAGTTTAGCCACCATGTGCTTTTGTTTTCCCCCCATGCATTGTGACGACCGTTTTTGGAGTTGGAGGCATTATCCAATTTGTCATTTCTTGATGGCACTCTTTAACCTTGTAGATTCAGGTAAACAATCAAGAGTCTTCCAAACATTCAACAACAGGCCTGGTCTCTTTGTAATATTGATAAACACAAAATCACATTAGTCAAACATACAATTTTTTTTTACCTTATGAATTCCTTCAATAATCATCTACATTGTCGAGTGCTTAAAAAATTCAATAAGAGGTCCAATCCAAAATTATGATAGTTATCTCTTTAAAAGCTTACCATATAATTTCTTTCAAATAATCACCCACTATTAGAGTTCCTCAAACATTTTGCCCATGTCTAGTCTATAATAATTGTTGGTAAAACCAAAATTAGCACAGTAAAGTCTTAGGAGACTATTTACCCAATAAGTTCCTTTAATACTCACCAACTATTAATGCAACCCAAGTTTGTCCAATGGGGATATTTTGTATATTTGGAAGTAAAGGTCACATGTTTAAATATGGACAGGTTGTATATTGTATCAAAATAAAATACAAAATCAATGGAAAAACAATCATTTTTATGAAAGGGCGGAGAGGAGACCAGGTGAGAAGGAAGATAGAAGTTAGGATGAATATAAGGAAAAAAAAGTTTGTTTGTTTCTAAGGATTAGAGGAGAAGGATTTCAAAAAAAAAGTGTCAAGAAAGGTATCATTTTCCATATTTTTGAAAAAGAAAATACATAAAAATTTAGAAATATTGTTGTGATAAATAGGACAAATAGTTAATGATTGATAATTGTTTGTCTCCAAAGTTTGACTTATCTCAAAGAGAAAAAAAATGAAATCTAACATTTAATTTTTGTTTTCTATTAAATTTTTCTCATGTGAAAACAATGTCACATTTATTTAAGATGAACTTCATTGCTTAAAGTGGACACCACATGTAACAAACTTATACATGACTTAACAACATGTAGATTAGTTCATGTTCAAATAATTCACTTTATGACCACCTTCGTTTAGGAGATTTTCTCTAAATATTTGGAGATTTGTTCTTAATTATCTCAATGTTCTTGTTCATTTTAAAAAAAGTAGTTATATTGATTTGGCCAAATAGAAGCAATTATTACAACATGCCTTGGTTGCTCAACCCTTAATTCATTCCCCAAAATTGCTCAATTTATCCACTCAATGTTCATTATGTTCTCTTTCAAGTGTACTTTTTATGTAGTGGATGACTAAAGGCTCAAACAACCCATCCAAACACTGATGCCATTGAATTGTAATTGTTTTGTTAATTCTTACCTTCATCAATTTCACTTCAAAATAGCATTGTAATGATTTCTATGTGTATGCTTCCAAAATATAAATAATTAAAATCAAATACCTAGTATTAGAAGTTTATATTTCTAAAAAAATGAGATTTGAACTTTTGAAATATAATTATTTTATCAAATAAATTATTAAATTAGATCATATGTAGTCACATCTAACTCAAAACAACGCTTTATGTTATCAAAAAACAATCCACTATAAAGCTATTAGACATGTATAATTTGGATAAATGCCACTACTACCCTTTAATTTGACTCTAACTCTAATCTTCAATTTAAAATTTCCTTCCTTAATCTATAATATTTATAGTTGCCAGTAAGTCTTTGATTCTACCCTCACCACAATTTGCAATATTCTATTTATATTTGTAGAATATATGATTTTCATTAGAAGACATGTCATTCTCAATAGTGAGCTCACTCAAGAATGGTCCTTTCTTCAAAAATCTTGTTATTATGCATGGAAGGAAGATTGTCATTCTATTTATTTATTGAACATACATGACTAAATACTAAATGTGGATAGTGTTTTGATCTCTTTAGTAGAAAGACACAACAATCTAGTTGAAGGAATGGCATTACAATTAGGTGTGGTAATGGAGAATGCTTCAATATAGAGGATGTGGCAAATAAGAGCACAAAGACATTTGCAATGTTAATAATGAAGACATAGAACACATGATGATTTAATGCCCTTATTTTTAAAAACAACCATGATAACTACAATCATTACCACAACTCATTAGAGGAAGATGATTAGGTTTCACTACCAATAGGTTCATGCTATGTTTGAAATAGAGAGAGAGAGAGGGGGGAGAGATAGGGATAGAAAGAGGGAGAGAGAGGGGGAAGAGGGGCCTCTTGAAGACCAAATTTGCACATAACCCTTTCAAGTGATTTCTACCAAAAAAACTAATTTGAACTTAACCATACAACAAAGACCATTTCTAATTTCCATATTAAAAGTAATATTGATACATTCAATTACAATTGTGAAAAAAAAATATCTACATTCAAATTTCAATTATTATGATATCATGTGATAATATGATTTTATGTAAGGAGAGCCAACTACAATTTATTCTAAATACCGGTGTCAATACAAGCAGGTAATTTAGTCATGTATTTGTAAAATGTTTCAGTACCATGATGGTTGCAGTCTAAAGAAGACATGTCTTGGTCAACCCGTCTATTTGAAGGCTAATGGCAGTCAAGGAAGAAAACTCTCATACGTTGTCATACTGTTCCTGTATCATATTGTACATAAACTATCTTGTATCAATCAAGTTGCAATTATCCATTTCTATGTTGTCTGAGATATCCAGTATCAGGTATGTTCATTCTTTCACACTACTTTTTCATTGTGGATGGATCTTCAAAATTGAATAGTTACACGACCCAGTTGAATGCTTACAAACAAAACTGAAAATAGTTAAGCTATATGTTAATTGGAAAAAAAATTAATGCATTAATTTTAATAATCTCTTCCCACAATAGTCAATGGTAGAAACATTCAACTCCAAGTTGGATGAAGAGAGTGCCCAATGCATAAACTTCTGAGTCCAACTTGCAATTTCCCTTAAATCTCTTTGCATGTCCAATGTGCAACCCAAGTTTCAGCTTGTTGCTGAATGATTTTTCAACCAAACCTCTACCAAGATTAGCATTCTATCAGTGCATAGATGATGTAAAATAGAAACTATTGCCTTCCCAAAGATACATTAAATTGAACAAAAAATTTATGAAACAAGAAAACAACAAAAAAAAGTACTTTCATCTATGTAAGAGGCCTAAATGCTTTCAGAAACAATTAAATTCTCCAAGTACTCAATGTGCTCTGCATTTTCCAGGTACTTCTACAAAGCTTTACCTTGAGATTTTAATGCTAAGAATCCTTTAAAAGTGAAATTTAGATCTAATCTATATATGAGCTCCTTGTTTATTGTATCCAAACTTCCAAACACAATTTAGGACAACTTTACACAAAAAATAATAATTCAAAGTTCAGAGAGTACCAAAAAAAGTCTCTTATCCTAACTTGAAAAGACTTGAATGCAATTCAATTTAATAAATATTAAAGAAGAGGAAATCAGGTCTTCAGAAAAAGATAATGATGCAGGCTATCTAGATTCAAGGTTTATTTCTTTGGAGGAGAAAATTGAAGTTGATGTTGTGCAGCGCTCGCTTGACTAGGCCTTGACCGGTAAGAAAGCTTCTCCCTTCCTTAAAGGTGGCATGCCAAGTGATCAACCATGTGTCAAATTACCAGAAATCCAAAAAAGACAGTTGATATTGAGGTAGACCAAATTTGAAGGAAGTTCAAATGTCGTTGCTAATAGTGGCCAGTGTACTTAGGAACTAAGTGGTTCTAGACCTACAGTCAAAAAGTATTAAAGCTGGTGTTTGTGGTGGTGTTAATTTGTTGTATTATAATTTTCAATTAATTAATAAACATAGTCAAAGATGCATTCCCGGGGTTGGATAGACAATATGCTTTTCAAATTGTTGCAGCTTTGTTTCATGTATTACCTAGATAATTCTAGGTTGTTATCTTGATGTAATTATTGTATCTATTTCTTTCAAGATGTATAGGGTTATAGATATCTAAGATTCACCAATGGTCTAAGAGCAATTGGTGTCTCCATATTTCGTTTCAAAGAAGGATTATCATATGTCAAATCAGGTGCCCATCTTTATCCATTAATCTCTAAAAAAAAGCATGAAGATTCACTCAAAACTATCCAAATGAATCCCCATAGAACATAATATATTTGATATACTGCAAAAATACCACTTAAACCTAAACCTTAAACTTAAATCCTATAATTTGTTTAAACAATTTACCTCATCAATTCTTTCATAGAACTAACCAATATTTATTGTATTTCTTCAATTAAAAAAGACATCTTTTGCAATTTCAAAGAGCTAGAAAATAGATGTCAATACGTACTATAAGTATAGACTCTGTAAGAGGAAGACATTAAACTTAATTTTCTATTAAATGTATTTTTTAAGAAATGGAAAAAGTGATTTAGAGTGGTAAACTACAAGTCCTTTGTTGTAGTTAATTTCTAAAATATTTGAACTCGTATGAGTTGAGTATAGCAACAAAAACAGAAAGATGAGGCAAGAAGGATTGTGGCTTCAACAACTCAGATGGTAGGATTGTTGCTTGAAGGGCTCTTTAGAACTCTATGGGTTGAAGGCACCTCATTAGCATTTTAGGACTTCACTGCTATATTCAATATGATCTTTAATAACGAAACATTAATTTAAAATAGATTTTGAAAGAGGGCTGGAAAACAGTAACGGTTGTGATCTAAGCATTGCTTAAAATTCAATTGTAAAATTTTAAAATCATAACCACGTGGATGTCAACAAAAGGATACCTTAAAAAACTTTCCTCCTCTGTACCTCATAGCATTTTAATTTGAAAAAAAAATTGTTAGCTTTCTTCTCATGCATTTGAGTATTTTATGAACAAATAACTGATAGGGGAGAAGGGCCCCATAGTGGAGCACCCTAACTTCGTGTTTCTCAACATCCTACGTAGAAATTTCAAATCACCCCCAATTTTGTACAACAGTTTATTTGGCAACTCATGTGCTTCTATATTTCATTTTAGGGCCACATTATCAAATATGATGCCACATCAGCATGTTTTTTGTTGAGGTATCCAAAAAGGCACAAAGAAAAAGTGAGACCAATAGTGGTGCACTAAGCCATGTTTTATTGGTGCACTGATGTGGCATCACATGATTTGTCACTTTGCGTACTTTATGGATAAAAAGTGTTTTACAATTGGATATTAAAGTGCTCCACTATGGGACCCACTAATGAGGGCTACTTCTATCCCCACTATTATGGGCCCCTCTCCCCTAATACAATTTTTATGCAAAGTGCTCAATGCATAATAATGGTTAAATTCAATTAAATGAAGATAAAAATCGGTGAATTATTTTGCAATGAAAAAGAAAAGAGAGACATTTAGATAAAATATCATTTTGAGATATATTTTGACATTTTCAGTTCTTTTCTTTTGTTTTTAAGGATACAACTCTTTTCAATTAGCTTGATTAATATATGCTTGTAATCCTCAATTAACCATTAAGCCCGGCCAGAAGGGGATTTGGATGAAGTTGTTAAGTTATGATTACAAAAGATGGGAACAATACCTACAAAAGTACACATGTCATGGTGCAGTGCAACTGGGAATCGAAACATGAACGGTGTGGTCTTGCGAGAAACAATTAACCGTTTTCCCACAACAATTCAGAAATTATTTCCAATAGCTAATCTTTTGACCCTTTAGGGAAAGTTAGATGCTAAGTGACCTAAAATTCGCATATTTCAGTATACTGCAACACAAGCGATATACAAGACTACAGTTTGTTTGTAACCTCATGCCCCTTTAAAATTGGTCTTTAATTATCCCTGTATCATGAAGCAAGGTAGATGCAAAATTTCCAACAATATTCCAACAAACTAAGCCATAGTGCATGAAAATTTAACAGTGTGCATGCAATTAACATTTGCTTGATACTTGATAGTGAGAATTAAGAGCATAATATTATGGTTAAGTGGTCACCCAGATTCAAACCCTCACTGGGTCAATGGTCTTGCAGGTATTGTGCCTCTGATAGTCCACCGCACATACACGTTTATCTGTTGAGGACGGAAACCCTGTTTGTAGTCCCGCCACCTGGGCCCAGTTAATGCCCAGATTGAGGCAGAGGCGGATGCTGTTGAGAGAATTTAGGGGCCTTTTTGATAAATCTAATTCAATACAATTTTCAATTATTTTGATCTTTCTCTATTAAAAGTGGCTGGGGATAACAGTAAAGTTAAAAGGAATTGAAATTTCTCAGAAAAATATTTAACTAATTGATAACTGTTACTTGCATATCTTGAAATCTTCACCTTCAAACTTAGAGAGGAAAATTTTATCAGAGGAAAGCTTGTGCAGGTGCTGCAGAGAGGCTGGAGATTTCCCACAGATGCAGATGTTAAAAAATTTATATATAAATTTCTATATCTACCTTCCAAGTGGCAGACCTTTGTTGGGATATAAGACTAACAATTGCACCTACATTGTACATGCTGAGAAGATTTAATTTTCTGATAAAGCTATTTTCATGCAAACTGCTCTTAGAATTTTTCAGAAGTACCTGAGGAAAGCTTCAACCCTCCCATTTTTATTTAAGTAAATTAAAATATTCTATTCATACATGAAATAGATGCATACTTCTAGGTCCCAGCCCAGCCAACCAAAACCCGTTGTGTGTACTAGGGCACCGTTTCACTTCATTCATATATCCCATAAATTTTGTACCCCATGGCTTTGAAATAGTGAGCTGAGTAAACCTAGCCTTGCCAATCCCCCTAGATTAATTTATGCTCATTTCACCATTCAGAATTGAGTTACAGAGACAAGTGCTATACTTAGCATGCACAAGGTTGTCCATCATCTCGAAAGGATTCAAATCCTAGAAGCTTAGAAGAATCATGATGATTTAATTTAAAATTTCAAAAATGGTCTCAAGTTATCCTTGAGCAGCATAATCCTGTTCAAAATTTGAATTTTCAGAAAATTTTGTTTCAAAATAAAATTGTTTAAATTTTATGTGTCCTTTTTAAAAAGGATGTGCACAAACTGCAAAAGGATACTAATAAAGTTTCTACCATGACTATTTAGAGGTGCAGCTGCTATTAATCTAATTTAGATTTTATACATATTTTTAAATAATGTGAACAATAATTTTAAATAAGCATAAAGATACATGTTATTTTCCAATTGAAAATCTTATTTTCAAGAATACTGACTCCAAAATTAAATTAATTTATCAGTAGGATAAACTAATCTGTATGTTTTATGTCGGTGGTGATGATCAGCATAGAAATCATGTATCCTTTTAAAATTGAGAATATGACCAACTATTGTAGCAGCCACGGGTGGGTATGAATGACTACTCCACTTGCTTTTGAAAATGTTCTACAGAAAAATCAGAGAAGCAAGTGCAAGAGGGGGTAATATAGTTGCTGCTGCAAATATGCTCAACACCATTCTTTTTGTTCAACACAAAAGAAGTGCAAAATTCGAATAGATATTAAAAGGTACTCTGATGCTAAACTATTTGGGTGGGGTTGTTTTAAGCTTTTTGTGCAGTGGGTGTCCATAAGCAGTGGAAAATTGAAATTGGGACGAAAACCTCAGATTTTAGATACTCTTGCAGATTGTTTGTCTTGGGTCTAATCAGTAGATGCGTGGACAAAGAGTGAGTTATAAAACAAACCTTTAAAATGGGAGTTTCCAATAATCTTTTGAAACCAAATAAATTAAAATAAGATAAACATACCCGTTATCACATAAATGCTAAGATCCGTAAAATTTCAAACCCTAAAAAACAGGGGATAGTACATGTCGATGCACCCAAGTTTTGTACGCATTCTTAATTAAGCATATGAAAATATTGGGGTTTTAGCGCTACTCGATTCTTGAGTTCAAGGCAAAAAATTTGCAGGCTTTTAAACAAAAAGATTAGGATAAACCCTGGCAGTTACGTAAGTCTTTTTCCCCTTCTCCAAATCTCTCTACAATTGAATGGTCAACCTGCACTTTGCAACAATATTCACATTGCTCAATTACTTTCTTCTCCAATCCCAAGTCCTAAATGAAATTACAGTTACAGTTAGCTATATTATGACTCTCCAGTACTCTTAGAGAGACATTCTTTTTGTTTAAGGAAAAAGAAACAAAACTTCCATATGTTGTTTTATCAACATCTGTTTTCAAAGAGGGTCTACACATATGAAAAAAGTTCACGCTTTCAGTGTTGCACATTAATGTTTGAAAGACTTATTTTATATTTTACTATTAATGCGTTGGCAAGCTTACTTGCTCTGTTCACTGCACATTAGTATTTTTATGTTGTTTTGATGAAGGCCGGCCCTAAAAAAGATGGCAGTTTGTTCAGCCAAATCCTTAGAAGCCAAAACCAGAAGCCCAAATGGACCAACTATAGTCTTTGAAGCTGCTTCATCCTGACTGCACAGTTGTTGAGCATCTAAATTGGCATCAAGCTTCTCTAAATCTGTAAGACTTGGCAGATCGAAAGAAACATCTAACCTAATCACAATAACAAACAGTCCGAAATAAGACCCAAAACACTTCAGGAACTAAAAATGAAGTCGTATTAATATCTTAAATCCACTGAAAAGGATTAAAATACGAACTAGAGCTATTCTTGTCCCAGACTTCTTATAATGGCTCACTTGTCTGATGACAGAAATATAAAGATAAAATAGTGTGTACACATTTTTATATTTGAATTTAAGCTATAAATTACACAAATGTTAGATTTCAAACAGGACACTAACTGTTTGGCAAATAAGAGGAGAACAACTAAAATAGTTCAACTACCAAACAGAGACATAAAAAGTTACAAGCTAAATCCCAAAGCGTTTTCAACTGCCTGAAAGTTCTTCACAATCAGCAAGTTTCACAAGTGGGTGTCAGTTGAAAAGCCTTGAGCCCACCGGCATAACCAAGGCCCAGGGCAGATTTACATGTGCAATTGGAAAAATACCCTATTTCTGTTTTCTTTCAAGCAAGCTAATTTATGAACCTTATATCAATACATTTTAATACCCTATTTCTGTTTTTTTTTTCAAGCAAGCTCATTTATGAACCCTATATCAATACATTTTAATATACAGCTTTAGAAATAAGAAAACAATAAATCTGAACACCTTGTGTAGCAGTGCACTTTAAACAAAGAGTAAAATTATTCTTGATTTTCTAGCTCATTGACTGCAATAGCTTTTATACAGCAAGGAAATAATCTTGTATTTCTCTTTCTAAATTTTATTCTAATACAAGCAATTGCACCTTAATGAGCTCAACTCTCAGAGAGGTGTATCAATTTAAAAGAATCAATAAGTGACCCTGACTCCTTGATATCTCAGAATTTCTCCTATAAGCTCACCTTTGCTAGAACCAACATACCTTCCACGTATCTCTCCATCTTTGTTGAAAAAGGAAAGTGGGCACTTCAGCAACTTTCATGGTTCTCAGAAACTCCATGCATTCTTCATTTTCATCTCCATTCATCCTAGCAAACACAGTGGTGTCAACCATCCTCTTGGCAAGCTTGACCACGGTTGGGTAGACCTTAACACAGGGCCCACAGTGCTTGAGACCCACATCCAAAACAATCAGTTTATGATCCTCCACATGCCTGTTGATCAATGCTTCTACATCCTGTCTGCTGTGGAGCTGATGGATAGGAGCATCCGTATCACCATAATACAGAACATCACCCTCTAACTGGTCTGGACCTATGCCTTCCTCTTCATATATTTTTTCCATGCTCTTGTAAAAGCTGAAATGAGGGACAGATGTTATGTTCTCTCTTATACAGAGCTCCTTGGACTGCTCAGACTCATCTCCCATTACTAGAATAAACCTCACATCCGGGCATGTCCGGCTGAGGTCTACCATGAATGGGTATATCCTTCTACTGTGATAGCTGTGGCTTGCTGCATATTCCACTACTACAAGCTTGTCCTCTGCAAGCCGCAGGGCTTCATCAAATTCGTGTATAGTGTATTGTATGCACTTGCTGCACCCTTTCAACTTTTGTGGCCTTCACTTTGTTTTTCTGTTGTGGGCTGCTTACAGCAGCCATACAGAGGAATCAAGGAATCATGGATTTGTGGGCATTCCATTGAAGGCCTATGGATGACTCTTAAAAGGGTCTGAGAAATTTTCCTCTCCTAAGTATTGGGGTGGTTCCATGATGAACTTGAGGCTTATGGAAATGCAAATCATGGAGTTTCTCTGTATTAACAACAATAGCAGCACCTCTACTCAACAGGCAAGATCCACAAGCCATTTGCTTTGATTTACCACTTATGGAAGCCTCCTCTGACTACTTCACTTCAGAATTATGAAGCTCATTACCTCAATTATTGCTGAAGTTATTAGAAAAGCATAGATGTCGAACTGTACAATTGAGAAACTTCTGATTTTGCTCGCAGAGAAACCCGCTGTTGCAATTTTTTTTCCAAAAAAGTACATCCAGAAAAATCTTGAGCACGCCCCTCGTCTCTTCATAAATTAGGCCGCCTGCACGCTTCACTCCTCTTCGCCTGGCAAGCCTCACCGTTTAGGCGTTTGCAAAACCATCGTCTGATCAATTTATTAATTAACTCTGGACACCCACTGAAGATTTCATTATACGTAGTAAATGCAAGCTGCGCCGGCATGGAGTGCAACTTGCATACGATTCAAGAAGATGAAAAAACTCAGCGTGGGGACGCCTTCGGCGTAAATATTTGAAGTCCGGATTTTAAAAGAAATATAAACGGTCAAATTCAAAGACAAGCAAAAGTATAGAAACAAATCAAATCAAATCCAATTTTAAAAGGATAAATTCAAATTGGAAACAAGAATAAAAGAAACCCAAAACAAAAACATAAATGCAAAAGATTAAGCTACCATAAACGGTTTTTTTAAAATTTTTTTAAAAGGGGTGTTGATACAAACACACTCTCTCATTAAAATAAATAGACTTTTTTTTCAAAAAATATTTGAGCTTTTTTAGAGTTTTTCTTATTTTTCAAAAGATTTATAATACTCATGAATTAGGTGTATTAAAAAGGTTCGTAAATAAAATTAAGATGTAAATTGAATGATGTAATTATTAAATATTATGTAATGAGAGATAAATTTTTTGCTTCTAGTATGAAGAAAAGTATAATGGAAAAATATCTTGTGTCATAGTGTAATAGAAAGATATATAATAATGCAAAAGATATGAGAATGTATTTGTGTCGTATGATAAGAATTGTAAGAATCAAATC
The DNA here is from genome assembly GCA_007258455.2 of Sequoia sempervirens. Taxonomy (NCBI): domain Eukaryota; kingdom Viridiplantae; phylum Streptophyta; class Pinopsida; order Cupressales; family Cupressaceae; genus Sequoia; species Sequoia sempervirens. The sequence continues at coordinate 211,367,272 of VDFB02000007.1, read as the reverse complement.
ACGTAAGAATGACATAAGTATATTAGGATAAGATATTATTAATGTATTGTAAGAGAAATGCCATGTAAAGATAATATCATTATTGATGTAGGAACATCTTAGGTTAATAAATAGTTTTACATCAATTGAAAATATTTCCTTTTAGTTTATTTTGCTATGAAGACTAGTAGTTTCCTTTTCCAATCATTGCAATGTGTTATAGTTGAAATTATCTAGTACAATCATAGTTGAGCACTTAGACCAACATAATCAAATCATCTATACGATGCCACATATTAACTAGAACAACTTGTGGTTCCATCAAAAACATTAGTAGAGCATCAAATGCATGCCCACTAGTCCATTTCATTTTCTATGTTTATTTGACTTTGTGGCATGTTAGAGTAGCTAAAACAAGTCTATGAGACACATGCCAAGACTTATAGCATTGTGCCAAAGGATAAGCATTGAGAGGTCTTATGGGACCCCATGGAAGCCTTGTTCAACACTACCTTAAGTTTGGATTTGTATTTCTCATTATAGGCTAACTATAACTTTTATATCAAGAATTTGCTATATAGGGAGGTCCAAATCATTTAAAGAAGGTAGTGGAGGGTAAGAAGAGATCCAAAAACCTAGGTAGCATTTTATAAGTTCAAAGTAGAGCAAGAGAAGTTAGAGCATCTCGAAGAAGCCCATGTTGGTAGCTACACTCGTGGAAGTGCTAAATTTGTGCTATAATCAAACAAGTGAGGCCTAGCATGTTGTAAGTTCATTATGGTAGAAACTATGTGTAATTTTAATTTTGGAACATATATATTAAATCTAATTGATTGTGTTGATATTAAGTACCATTGTATATGGATTGTGTGTGTGTGTGTGTTGAGGTTACGTTGTTGGACAATCATTAGTTGGACACTCTAGATATGTGATTGCATCATATGGTATCATAGTGAATGTTGTTGAGTGAGTGATAAATTCATAGCAAAAAGTTATGCACATGTCACATTGTAGGCGATTTGTCTAGTGGAATGGTTCATGAATTCTTATGCATTTATTGCATTGTATCCATCAGAGAGGTGGCTCACATGAGGAGTGTGGAGGTACTTATTAACATAAGGTTGTTGGGTAGAAGACATCAAGACACTCTAAATTGGCTTCCAACATTTTGGTGTTGGGTAAAAGACAATAGAGGTCATTGAGTTTGTTGGTAGAGCATCAAATGTGAGGTAATCGATACTATATAAGTGTCTTTCAACATTGGTAGCACTAGATATAAGATAACCCAAACATTAGGGTTATGGATAAAAGCACCAATTTGAGGCAATTTGCAAATAAGTGAAGAAGGTTTGAACTCAAAAGTAACTTGGTGAGCCTTGCTAGCAAGATGCAAACTAGAGGATAATTTTTAAAGGCATATTTATAGTTCCTAGCTTGGAGAGACTTTGGGATAAGCTATAGGAAAAAAGGAAGAAGAAAAGGGGAAAACTAAGGGAATCATTGAGAAATATAACACTTTGGTTGATCACTTGGGGAAGAAAATGGGTGTTCCCATAGATTTTAGTGTAGATTGACCCATGGATTGGGAGGTGATCTATAGTGAGGGTATCCAACAAAGAGAGATGTCAAATATAGGAAATTTGAGAAGGGAGTGGTGACACAAATGGTGCTAGTAGATGTGCAGTGACACAAGAATATTAATTAAGGATTAAAAGCAATTACATTGTAAGCAACATGTGATTGTTTTATGGAACAACAGAGTTGTGGTTAGGTAATCAACATTGAATCATGCACAAAGGGAGATGCATAGTGATTAATGTGTGACTAGTTAGGGATAAGAAGATATTAGCTACAATGTTAATATAAAAGATATAATAGATGGAATATTCTATCTAGTGGAAATACAATGAATATTTGGTAGAAACTAGTTTGGATAATAGTTTTGATGAATGAAACTAAGAATATGATGTAAAGTGTGGTAATAAGAGTTTTCTAAATGAATGAATGAGTTTTAAAGGATACGCAATAAGCCAACCAACATTTGGAGGTAAGGAAGATAAATTTCCCAAAGGAATTAAGTGGATGATTTGAGAAATGAAGAGATTCGTAGAGGTCATGTGTGGTCAAAATAAGCATAGTAATTTTCATTAAGGTTCAAGAGATATAAGTGATTGAAGTGATTCCTCAACAAGGAGAGACAATAGATGATTGCATTATATAGATTATTATGCAAAAAGAATATTAAAGGTGTTGAGTGAGGAACTTTTTATGGAACATGTCATTATACTATTGCAAATGCAGAGAGGTAATAGTCCTAACTTTGTAGTTGAAAAAATATTTGAAAATTCCCTTCCTTGTCAATACTTGAGTGCAAAGTGTATAATAATAGATTTTCTTTTCAAAGAAGTGGATATATTATGTGGTGGCAATGAATGCAATTTTATAAAATGTTTCATTTACATTTGGTGTAAGGGCACCAAGAATGATATTTTTAATTTTACACCTTATGGGAACAAACCAACTATGCTAAATTGTTTATTTTTTGGGCTCATTAATTCTAGTGGATGCATCAAATTTTTGGAGGGGTCCCAATCCACCTAGGCTACATAGATCCAACAAAGTCTCTTAAGAGCCATAAGAGAAAAAGTGTCAAAATTTGATGCACTCATTTTTTTTAATTCATGCCACCTAAGAGTGTTCTATCTACACCTATATGTGGATGGTAGGTCCTATACTAACCTATATTGGTTTTGTTCAACTCCAAATTGTTTGATTGTGGTGGCAACTGATGTAATATTACAAAATGCTTTATTTGCATTCAATTTAAGGGTGTAAAGGGTGATATATTTTATTTTGCACCTTGTGGGATTGTAATAAACATATCAACACATTCATATGTGTTGGTGAATGCTAATGAAGGCATCATTTTGTTGCTTAGGGTTCTCAATCCTTCTAGTCTACACAAATCTGACAAGATATCTTAAGAGCCCTCAGAGAAAAAGCATCAAACTTTGATGCAATAGTTCTCACAAGCCATGACACCTATGAATGCCATAGATACACTTATAGGTAGATATTAGGTCCATCTATAATAATCTATCTCAATTTTTTTTGAATCCAAATCATTTGATTTTGATGGAAACAAATGTAATCTTCCAAAATGCTTAATTTGCATTCAGTGTAAGGGTTCCAAGAGATATTTTTTACACTTTGTAGGACCAAACTAACTACACCAACATATCTAGGTGGTTGTTGAATACTCATGGAGGCCTCATTTTTTCCCCAAGGGTCCCAATCCTTTTGAGCTACATAGATCCAAAAAGTATCTTAAGAGTCTTGAGATTAAAAAAGTGTCAAACTTTGATGCTTGATCATTCTCACAATTCATGACACATCTGAGTGTCTCATCTACATCTAAAGGTGGATGTCAAGTTCATCTACAATAATCTATCTCAATGTTTTTCAACTCTAGATCATTTGACCATGGTAGCAATAGATGTAATATTGTAAAGTGCTTCATTTGCATTCAGTGTAAGGGCATGGAGAGTGATATTTTATTATTCACCTCATTGGATTGAACTAACTATTCCAACAAAATTGAGTGGATTTGTGAATGCTAATAGACCTAATTATTTTGGGCTACATGGATCTGACAAAGTTTCTTCAAATCCCTAAGAACAAAAATGTGCTAAACTTTGATGTAGTTGTACTCAAAATTTATGGCACCTAGAAGTGTTTCCTTGACACTAACAGGTGGATGTTGAGCTTGTTTATAATAAACTCTTATTTTTTCAACTCAAAATCATTTTATCATGGTGGAAACAAATAAAATCTTGTAAAATGCTTCATTTTCATTTAGTGTAAGGGTGACAAGAGTGATCTTTTATTCTACACCTCGTGGGACCGAACTAATTGCACCAGTACATCTAGTGGGATAGTGAATTATAATAAAAATACCATTTTATTGTTGAAGGTTCCCTATACGTCTAAAATAAATAAATATAACAAAGTCTCTTAAGAGCCTCTAGAGACAAAAAGTTTCGAATTTCAACCTTCTTGTTCTTGCAAGTTATAACACCTAGGAGTGTTTTGCCTATACCTATAGGTGGATGTTGGATCCATGTATAATAACCTATAATATTTTTTGTCAACTCAAAATTATTTGATCATGGTGGAAAAAAATGTAATCTTACAAAATGTTTCATTTTTGTTTAGTGTACGTGTGCCAGGAGTGATAAATTTAATTATCCACCTTATGGGACACAAATGGCGATGCCAACACATTTGGGTGAGATGGTGAATAATAATAGAGGAATCATTTCATTTCAAAAGGTCCCCAATCCTTCTAGACTGCATGGATCTTAAAGTCTCTTAAGAGACATAAGAGCAAATAAGTTCCAAACTTAGATGTCATTCTTGCAAATCATAGCACTTGCCACCTAGGATTATTTTTTTGTACCTACAATGGATTTTAGGCCTATCTACAATAACCGTATTAGTTTTTATCAACTCTAAATTATTTTAATATAGTAACAACAAATACAATCTTCTAAAAAAAATCATCTACATTCAATATAAGGGTTTCAAGAGTGATATTTTTTATTTTACACCTTGTGGGATTGAACTAACCACACCAACACATCTATGTGAGTTCATGAATGCTAATGGAGGTGTCATTTTTTCCCAAGGGTCCTAATCATTTTGAAATACATCAGTCCAAAAAATCCCCTTTAAAATCTAAGAGAGAAAAAATGTACCAAATTTTGATGCAACCACTCTCACAAGTCATGGTACCTAGGAGTGTTTTGTCTAAATCTATAACATGTGGATGTTAAGTTAGTATATAATAACCTATATACATTTTTATCAAATCCAAATTATTTGAACATGGTGGAAATATATGCAATACTTCAAAATGCTTCATTTGTGTTTAGTGTAAGGGTGACAAGAGTGATATTTTCTATTCTACACTCTGTGAGACCAAACCAACCACTCCAAAATTTCTAGGTTGGTTAGTGAATTCTAATGGATGTGTTAGTTTATTTCCAAATGGTACTAATTATTTTGAGCTATATGAATCTTATAAAGTCTCTTAAGATCCTTGAGAGATAAAAGTGCTAAACTTTGAATTAGTTATTCTCACAAGAAGTGACACATAGGAGTGTTATGTCTACACTTGTAAGTGGATTTCAAGTCCATATATGATAATCTATATTATTTTTTGTAAACTCCAAATTGTATTCACATGTAATGTTACAAAATGCTTCATTTGTATTCAATATAAGGGTGCCAAGAGTCATTTTTTTGTTCTGCACATTGTGGGACCAAACTAGTAGTGCCAACATGTTTGAATAGGTTGGTGAATGCTAATGGAGGAATTATTTTATTTTCCAAGGGCTTTGAACCTTTTGGGATACATGATTTCAACAAAGTCTCTTGAGATCCATAAAAGAAAAAGTGCCAAACTTTGACACATCTATTATTACAAGTCATGGTACCTAAGAGTGTTTTGTCTATTCTTACAAGTAGATGTTAGGTTTCTCTATAACAAATTATCTCATTTTTTGTCAACTCTAAATTATTTGACCATGGTGGTATTGCATGAAATCTTGCAAAATGCTTCATTTACATTCAATGTGAGGGTGCTGAGAATGATATTTTTTGTTTGTACCTCATAGGACTAAAATTACTACCAAATTTTTTAGGTGAGTAAATTTTAATGGAGGTATTAGTCCATTATTGAGGGGTTCTAACCCTTTTAAGCTATATGAGTATGACAAGTTATCTTAAGATCCCTGAGAATAAAAAAGTGTCAAACTTTGATGCAACCATTCTCACAAGTTGTGGCATTAAGGAGTATTTTTTGGACATATAGGTAGATTTTAGGTTAGTCTATAATAACCTATCTATGCTTTTATCAAATCCAAAAAAAATGATCATGGTGGAAATATATGTAATATTGCAAGATCATGCATTTATATTTAGTGTAAGGGTGCCAAGAGTGATATTTTTTTACTACGCACCTTGTGAGACCAAACCAACTACTCCAACATGTCCAGGTTGGTTGGTGAATTCTAATGGATTTGTTAGTTCATTTCCAAGTTTTCCCAATCCTTATAAGCTACACAAATCCATTAAAGTCTCTTAAGATCCCTAAGAGAAAAAAGTGTCAAACTTTGAAGCTATTGTTCTCACAAGCCATGATATCTAAGAGTGTTTTGTTTACACCTATAGGTTTATTTTAGGTTCATCTATAATAATATATCTTGGTTTGTATAAAATACAAATCATTTTAGCACAAAACCTTACAAAATTCTTCATTTTTATTCACTTTAAGGGTGTCAAGAGTGATATTTTTTGTTTTGCACCTTGTGGGACCAAAAAAATAGTGCCAACATGTTTGATTCGGTTGGTAAATGCTAATAGAGGAAATATTTGGTTTCCCAATGGTTTTTATCCTTTTAGGCTACATGGATTTGATAAAGTCTCTTGAGAGACCAAAAGAAAAAAAATGCCAAACTTTGACACATTTGTTCTTGCAAGTCATGGTTCCCAAGAGTGAATTTTTTGTCTATGCATACAAATAGATGCTAGGTTTTTCTATAAAAAATTATCTTTTTTTGTTAACTCCAAATTATTTGACCATGATGGTAATGGACGCAATCTTGCAAAATGCTTCATTTATATTAATAAAAGGGTGCCAAGGGTGATGCTTTTTTGTCTATACCTCATGGAACTAAAATGACTATGTCAAAATGTCTAGGTGGACTAATAAATGTTAATGGAGGAATTAGTTTATTGTTGATGGACCCTAACCCTTTTAGGCTACATGAATATGATAAAATATCTTAAGATACTTGAGAATAAAAAGTGGTAAATTTTGATGTATCTATTTGTGCAATTCATGGCACCTATGAGTGTTTTGTCTACACCTATAGGTGGATATTGGGCCAATCTATAATAACCTAACTCATTTTTTCAATTCTAAATTATTTGACCATGGTGGCAATGGATACAAGCTTACAAAATGTTTCATTTATGTTTAATGTAATAGTGTTAAGAGTGATATATTTTCTATTTTTTTACCTCATGGGACCAAACCAATCATACATACATGTTTGGGGTGGGCTAGTGAATGTTAAGGGAGACATCACTTTTTTTCCTAGAGGTATTGATCTTTTTGGGCTACATGGATCTTGCAAAGTCTCTTAAGAGCCGTTGAGAATAAATAAGTTTCAAAAATTGATACAATCATTCTCAAAATTCATAGAACCTATGAGTGTAATATTGACAGCTACAAGTAGATATTAGGTCCACATATAATAATATGTTTCATTTTCTTACTTCAAATCATTTGATTGTGGTGGTAATAATTTAATCTTATAAAATGCTTCATTTGCATTTAGTATAAGGGTGCTAAGAGAAATATTTTTTCTTTTCACCTCATGTGATTAAAATAAAAATTACAAGAAATCTAGGTGGGCTAATGAATTATAATAGAGGCATCACTTCATTGCTTAGGGGTCTTGAACCATCTAGGCTACTTAGATCCAATAGTCTCTTAAGATCCCTTAGAGAAAAAAGTGCTAAAATTTGACACAATCAATCTCGCAAGCCATGGGACCTAGGAGTATCCCATATGCACCTATAGATGGATGTTAGGACTATTTATAGTAACCTATATAAATCTTTTCAATTATAAATATTTTGACCATGGTGATAATTAATATAATATTACAAAACACTTCATTTGCATTCAATGTAAAGGTGCTAAGAGTGATAAAAAAAATTATGCACCTTGTGAGACTAGAATAATCATACTAACACGTCTTATTTGGTTGGTGAATACTAATAGAGCTAACACTTTGTTTCCTAGGGGTCCCAATACTTTGTGAGCTACATGAATTTAGTAAAGTCTCTTAAAAGCCCCGAGAAAAAAAAAGTGTCAAACTTTGATGTATTTGTTCTCATAATCATGACACCTAAGATTGTTATATTTGCAAATATACGTGGATTTTTATTTGATGTAGAATAAACTATTCCAATTTGTATGAACTTAAAATAATTTAACTATGATGGCAATATATAGAGCCTTGTAAAATGAACCATTTATATTTAATATAAGGGTTCCAAGAATAATATTATTTACTTTACATCTCATGGGACTAAATTGACCATATAAACACATCTAGGTGGATTGGTTAATGCTACTATAGGATTTATTTTATTGCATGGGGATCTTGATACTTTGGGTTACACAAATCTAATAATACATTGAATACATTGAACTCTCATCGTGTTATATATTGTAATGTAGAAAATGTACACCTTTACATTTTCACTCTATGATTGGGTCCCTTAATTAATGGGACTTAATTAAGCCTCTAATTGACCCAATTATGCATTTAAAAGCCTAATTAATCCCATTTTCTAAAAGGGGAACCTGTACTAAACAATTGCAAACATTGATTAAATTGCCTTGGAAGTTGAGTGTCTTGGATTTAGGTCCTAGGACCCATTTTCCCAAGGGCGAATGGGTCCTCCTTAAGTTGAGGATCTCAAATTTTAATATGTTTTTGGAAAAAAATTTATGATTTAAATTCAAATTGCAATTGTTGGCCTTTGATGTTTAATTTTTGAGAAGTTAGAAAATTACCTATAAATACAAGGTCTTTTTATCAATTCAATATCTAGAACAAGCAAGAGAGCAAAAAATATAGAAAATATCATTGTCAAGAGAATTCAAGAGTAGATTTATCAGTCTTCTATAACATCATTCAAGATATCAAGCATCATGTCAAAGTTATTTGCATCTAAGCATATTTTTGGAGCTAACATTGTGATGTAGGTTTTAAGCATTCAAGTATCAATTCAAGCATGAAGATCGACATCCAATCAATCCTTTCCATGCAAGATGAAATCCTCAGAGAGATGTGTTAGACTTTGGTCCTCCAAGGGAAGCCATTAAAGGGTTTGGTGAGTTGCAACATAGCATTGTTCATTCATCATTCCTTCCATTTATGATTTCATTTCATTTCAAGGTTTAATTACCAAGCTAGGGTTTGACAAAGGCAAATCCTTATCCACCAAAAAAAAATATTTTTCTCCTCTCTTTGCGTATGTATAGGTTCATAGTTGAAGAAGGATTGAAATTGAAAATCTCAAAAGTGCAAAATTACAAAAGTTGTCAAAGTTGTCACAAAAAGTTGTCAAGACCATGGAAACTCAGATCCTGAATTTATTTATAACTTTTTAGTAGTGAAACCTATGGAAAAAGGCATCTCAGATCCATCACTAGAGGCTCCCAAAAATTGAGGAAAAAAAATTGTACAAGGACTCATTCGCCATTTCTAGACACTCAATAATAGCTTTTGGTGACAGGTTTTTAGTGTCTCACCTTCTTCAAATTTGTCAGAAGTTTGTTGTTTTTTCTAGAGTTATGCTTCATCTACATGATTCAGATCTTACATTATAGATTTGGGTTCATTTACTATTTTATTTTTATCTCCCAAAAGTGTTGTTCAGGAAGATCTTACCCTGTCCTCAATCATAAGGAAATTTGCAAGATCTCCAATTGGGTTGACTCACCTAGGGTTGAAAGTCAATCCTACCATTGGGGGATCTCATTTCCTAATGAAATAGAAGAAATATGGGTTCATTACACCCCATTTTTCCCATTCTATTTTTAGTAAATTATTGGTGAACTCCTGCTTGATGAACCCATTTTTCACCATTTCATTTTGGTGAACCTGACATTCTTGCACTATAAACTTTCTGATTTGGAGTTCATTAAAACCCTAGATCTAGGATTTGCAATAGTTTACATTGCATTGAATTTGTTTTCATTTCATCTAGGGTTGTTAAGATTGCATTAGTTTGCATCTCATTTAAGGTTTTAAATTTACATTTTGCATTATTTAAAATATGAAAAATCAAAAAAATTACATGCATATTACATTGATTTTGCATAGTACTTGCATATTAGTGTATTTTCAGTCATTTACATTCATAAATTTGGTCAAAATTGCATTTCAAAAAGTGTCAAGTTTTTTTCATCATTTGTTATTAATTTCATTTGCATTAGGATACCTAAATCTGGAAAATTTTGTCACTGAAACCACAGTCTACAATCTGAAACTCAGAATTCAAACATTAAATCAGAAATTCAAACTTTGATTTTTCAGATCCCCGACCTAGGACCCCTTCGCCCTAGGGAGAATCAGTCCCTGTACAGGTGCTGTTTCAAATTTCTGGGCATTAATTTGTCTCTATTTCCTTTGTTTTCTTCTGTTGTTAACTTCGTGTTTTAATTTCAGAAATCAAAAAATTCTATCCTTTCTTGCATTAAGTTCAATTGGTCAAATTGAGTGCATTGTGTGAAAATAAAATTGGCATCGTTTTCAGTCTCTTGCATTCAAAAATTAGAAAATCTTTATATATCAGATCTGAAACTTTGCATTAAATTTTATCATTGACATGTGTATGGGCAATATATGGAGATCCTTGATATCTTTATTAGATGTTTCAAGTTATGTGTTTGGTGATGATAATAATGAAATTAATCTTACTCATGAACCTTCAAATCTTAATGAATGTCCCCATGAGGTGGATATCTTAGGTCAAAATGAAGATAGCATGCAACAATTCATACAAGACTCCCTACACAACCTTGGGAACAATGCAAACTTTTATCCATCCATGCAAACACCACCTATAATCCCATCATTTGACATTTTCAACCTTTTGCATCCCAAAATTGAAGCACAAAGCAATCATCAACCATCAATCATTAATGAAATTGTTAACAAGGACAATAATGATATTATATCTAATGCTTTTACCATGCCTACCTTTGAGGTTTTTTGTGAGTGTTTGACGTGGGAGTAGTCAAAGTTGCTTCAATTGGATGCTCTTTCAAGTTCAAAAAACCATGCATTAGTAGCTCAACCATTTAAGGGGAAACAAAAGAAAAAACAAAATCCTAAGAAAGATTCATCAGGCCGTGAGAATCCCTCCAAGCCACCTCCAAAGTCAGAATAAAAACCACATTCTAATCTTAAAAATGATAAGTCTTCTAAGTTTGGCGAGTCTTCCTCCAAGACAAAGAAGAAATTAGGTGAACCTTGCAGTTTGTATGGAAAGGAAAGACATCTAGTTACTAGATGCTGGAAGCGATTAGAGGCCTTAGAGGAAGCCATGCAACAACATAACATGTCATCACCTCAATCTTCTTCCACACATACAAGGAAAGGTCATGCTCTTTCTCCATGAGCCTTACCTTCAACATCTACATGGATACTTGATTTTGGTACTTCTCACCACATGACACATACCCATAATTTTTTTACCACTCTTTCACATTGTGGCACCTTATAGATTTTAGTTGGTGATTCCACTCAGCTTTTAGTTTTGGGTTCAGGTTTTGTTCAGTTGGATGGTGGTTGTATTCAAAATGTACTCGTTCCTGACATTTCCACCAACCTTCTCTTAGTATATCAGATTTTTCATTCTTGCTTTGGTAGGACAATTGAGTTCTCATTGCATGATGTGGTTATTCGATACCTCCATGATCTTGATCTTGTTGTGGCTACGAGGAGTGTTGATTCTACATCACGACTATAGAGATTTGATGGATTTGAGAGCTCAGGTAGTTCTAGTTCATCTCTCATATCACATATAAATTCAGTGAGTAAGCTTTGGCATGAGCATTTTGGTCATGTCAATTACATATATCTCCAGCAGATGAGTACATAGGCATTAGTGTTTGAGCTCCCTAAGATTTACTATATTGATAGTGTTTGTTGAGGATGTGTTCTTGGAAAACATCACCGATATTCTTTTCCTATAGGTAGATCTGCATGTGCTAAGGCACCCTTAGAGTTGGTACATAGTGACTTTATGTCCTCTCTAACTCCTTTTTTAGAGGCCAAATATGTGCTCACATTTATCGATGACTTCTCTAAGCATACATGTGTGTACTTTCTTAAGTACAAAAGTGATGTCTTTGATTCTGTGATAGGTCGAATGTGAGCATTAGAAAACAAGCAACACGTGAAAGAGTGCAAATAAACAACTTAAAACAACCTACACCTCAAGATTAGCCTAGGTTGGAAACAAAGCAAGATAAAAAGCAACAAATGGAACCTTATACCTTGCGTCGAATCGATCCTTTGGTTGGCCCTTCGATCTTGGATGTGTATGCTCCTTGGATGGCAAGTGGATGCAAGCTAAATGATGTTGTGAGGATGAGTGCAAATGGATGAAAGATGTGAAAATGGCTAAGTATAAGTTGAGAAACAAAATTGCAAGAGTTTGGCTAGCAAAATGATCTCTCCAAAATGGGAGAAAAGAGGGGGTATTTATAGGATTTTTGGGAAATCCTAGGGGAAATGGACGGTTGAGATTGAGCCACCAAATATCAAGATGTAGGGCTAAGGTGAGTTGAGAACTCACAAGCCCTCACATCTTGACATGTGGCATGTGAGATAGCCCTAAAAGGTGAAGTGGACATGAGGTGGAAGGACAGGTACATGACATGGAGGGGGGTACAAAGTACCTTGGGATTGGACAAGATCTCCTCATAAAGGAGGTACTTGTCCCCATGTGGGAGAGAGGACAAGTGGGGAATTAAAAATTCCTCAAATATTCTCATGGGGAAGAGGGAAGGAATTTAAAATTCCTTAAATGCATTGGGGGATTAAAAGGTGAATTAAAAATTCACATGGGGAAGGGAGATGCCTTGTAAAAAGGGAGAGTCTTTAATAAGGTTGACCAAGGACACATGTCATAAAGGACATGGGGAAGAGAAAAGGAATTTAATATTCCTTGGAAGGATAAAAGGAATTAAAAATTCCTTGAGAGGTTGATTAGGTTAGTTGATGAGGGGTTAGAGGAAGATTAGGTGTCTAAGAGAGATTAGAGGCCAACTTGCAAAAGTTGGAGGATGTGACACATCCTAATCAAGGATTAGGCATGTGCACATCCTAATGATGGGATTAGAAGAAGGATTAAGATTAGGTAAAAAAAGATGGAGGATGTGACATGAAGGGAATTAAATAAATGGAATATTTATTTAATTCAATTGATGGAAGAAGGATTAAAGAGATAAGGTATTATTGATTAAATACCTTAGGGATTTGGCAGAATTAAAGCTATTAATTAAATAATAGCAGTATTACTTAATTAATGAAAGTAAGATGAAAGGGGATGAATTTGGATAACTTAAGTGTCCAAATTTAGACATCTACAGATTCTTTTAGGATCTTTAAGGTATTCATGGAGAAGTAGTTTGGTCTTTCTATTAGGAGGATACACAAAAATAATGGGGGAAAGTATGTCAATCAGACTTTCAGGGACTTTTGCACTGAGCATGGTTTGTAGCATCGACTTACAATTCCCTACAACCCTCAGCAAAATGGTGTTGCTAAGTGAAAGAACATAACTTCACTGCCTACTCCCACTTCATCTCTTGAGGATGATGATGATGATCCACCTTCACCACCACCTCAAAATATCCAACCTTTACCCAAGTGGTCTTGCAATACTCTTGATGCAACTAGATCTTTGGCAAGTGATCCTTTAGATTCTCGTCATACTCATTCACATACATCAAGTTCTAGTCTTTTGAGTCATGCCATTTTAGATGATCCTCAAAAGTTCTAAGATGCGACAGGTACTCCTGAGTGTGATAGGGCCATGGAGAAGGAGTATTCTTCACTGATGAAGAATAATGCATGGGATGTAGTTCCTCTTCCTAAGGAAACAAAGTTAGTTCGGTGCAAGTGGATGTATCATACCGAATATGCTACAGATGATTCTATTGATAAGTATAAGGCTCGTCTTATTGCAAAGGGGTTTTATTAGGTTGAGGGCATTGACTATTCTGAGACCTTTGTGGGGAAAATGTGTCTCAACCTTACAATTACATAAGTTACTATTGATACATAAGGCACTTTTCATCAGATGATGATTGGGGGGGGGGTCCCCCCCGTGAGGGTCTGAGGAGACCATCCCCCCAGTTGGGGGTTTGGGGGCAGTTCCCCCAAAATGAAAATTTTATTTATATTTTATTATAAATCTAGACCATTCATCATTATGTCTCATATATGATGACCGATATTTTATTAGCTTGACTTTCCCTAGAAGGCAACCCTATTTTATGAGGGCATCGTATTACAACTATGTGTTGTGATTTATTTTGAGTCTGATAGCAGTCGCATTTCCCCTAGATCTTTGGTTGGTGATACTCCTTTGAGAAGATTGCTTTGCAAGTATATTGTAGTTTTTGTGATTTTTGAATAATATATTGGGTGGCTTTTGGAGTGGGGTTTTTCTCCCGAAAGGGTTTTCCCCACATAAATCACTGTGTTGTGGTATGCATGATATTTATGTCTTTTTTTGTTTAAGTTTCTATAACTGTTAAAGATCTATAAAATTTTTGCATGTTTCTCCCCTCAAGATTAGTGTAGGAAGTTGTTTCGCTACCTTAGCTTCCTTACAACCTTTTCCCTTGTCACCAAGATGGATTCTATTCACCTTGTACTTTCACTTGCAGCTTCACAAGGATGAATAGTATTTCAGATGGATGTGAAAAGTGCTTTCCTGCATGGTGACCTTCATGATGAGATTTATATAGAGCAATCGTAGGGGTTTGTGTAAGACTCTTCCCTAGTTTGCAGACTTTGTCTTTCTTTATATGGTCTCAAACAAGCCCCTCGAGCTTGGTATGAGAAGATAGACTCTTTTTTGCTTTCTTCTAGTTTTACACGATGTCATTCAGATCCCATATTGTATATTTAGAGACATGAGGGTGGTATTTTGATTCTAGTGCTACATGGCAATGATTTGATTCTGATAGGTAGCTCATGCTCCGTGATTCAGAGTGTTCAATGAGCTTTGATGGAGTAGTTTGAGATGAAAAATCTCAACCTTCTGCACTACTTTCTTGGTTTCAAGTTATTCAATCTTCAGATGGGATTTCCATATTTCAACAGAAGTATGCTCTTGATATGCTTCAAAGATTTGGAATTCTTGATCGCAATCCTTCCCCCACACCATTTCAGTCAGGTGTTGTATTATCTTCCACTTGTTCTACTCCTTCAGTAGATTCTACATTATACATGTAGTTGGTTGGCAGTTTGTTGTACTTGACATATTCTCATCTTGATCTTTCCTTTGTGGTTGGTCTTGTCTCTCGGTTCTCACATGATCCACATGAGAGCCATTGACAAGCTGCCAAATGTATTTTGAGGTATATCTAAGGCACATCTTGTTATGGCATTCACTATACATCAGGAGCTTCTTAGATTGTTGGCTTCACTAGCTCAGATTGGGCTGGTGATGTCAATAATAGAAATTCCACTTCTGGATTTGTGTTTTGCCTCGGTTCTAGTCCCATTTCATGGTCTTGCAAGAAGAAATCTGCTATTTCTTTATCATTTACAAAGGATGAGTACCGAGTAGCAGTTTTAGCTAGCTAAGAGGTTTTATGGCTTCGTCAGTCGATGACTGAGTTTGATTTTCCTCTTGATAGTCCCACTATTCTTTGGTGCGACAATCAAAGTGCTATTCATATTTCTTGAAACCCAATGGAGCATCAAGGTATAAAACACATTGAGATCCACATGCACTTTATTCAACAAATGATTTAGGATGGATTTCTTGGAGTACATTCCTATATAAGAGTAGGTTGTAGACATCTTCATGAAACCTTTGGCATCACCTTGCTATCTTCAACTATGATTGATGCTTGGGGTGAAGGAAGTTGTCCTTGGGGGGTCTTCATGAGGCCTTCATGTTTTTCATGCATGATTTTATCTCTTTATGGAGTGAAGTTTTTTCCATGAGTTTTTCTCCATATCTCTGCTTTATAGAGATATTTTGTTGTACATGGGCACCTCATCAAGCTTAGTTGTCGGGAGCCATCTCTAATTTTCATTCATTCTTCCTTAGCTTTTAGCTTCTTCCTAAGTTCATCTTAAGGGAGGTGTTAGAGTAATAGGTTAAATCACCTAATTAATTAATTCATATTGATTAAGTAATTAGGTCCGCTTTACTCACTTAAGCTAAACTTAGGATTTCTTTATTTTTTTTGCATTATTAGATTAGCTTATGTTATCTCATTACATAGGATTGTGGCATTTGTCACATGTTGATTTAATCTTCTCTTAGGGTTTCACTTCTAAGGCTTTTATCTCCTTTCATAAGGATTGATGTATCATTGTAATTATTCATTCAAGATTATTGCACTAATTTATTCTCTAGTTGGTGAGCACCATTGTGCCTTTGATCTCCTCTTTTGTGATAGGATATTTGCTTGCAGGTGCTTTATGGGTTATGGAGTTGGTTTTGTAACTTCAACATAAAATGTGCTTATGGTATGGCTGTGCTTATGGTATGGTTGGTAGTGCACACCAAGGGAGGAGCATTGAATGGATGACATAGACCAAAGTGAGAAAAGAGACTTCAGTGAGAAAATAAATGAGGGCATATATAAGGAATATAATAAAAAAGGTAGTTGGTGAGAAGAATAAAATGGTTTTTCTAGGAAAGATGGTGGAGAGTTAAGTAAGGAAGTGCAGGAAGATGTACATATATAGGGAGGTGGAAGGAACAATGGTAGATTGAAAGATAACATGGGGACAAGGGAAATGATGAGGGGCAAGAAATGAATACAAGGAAAGGGAGAGTTGAGAGTTAATTGGTGTAAAATCACTAAGTTAGAGAAAGTTATTTGTAGTTAATGAAGAGAGGTGTAGCATGAGAAGGTGGAATAAGGGAAGGGATAGTGGAAGAAAGGAGAGAAGAGGATAAGGTGAAATAATAGGTGTGGGACTATGGAGAGTGAGACACATTCACCATATTCCTTATTCTCTTATAGATGTCCATACCATAAGTGGTTATACTAAGCATAGATTATGTGAGGACATTGACAAAGGAGATGTTGGTCCCATCTTTAAGCTTGTTGACATAATCACAAATAAGTTGTAGATTTTAGGTAATGGATTTGATGATTTTATTATTTTATTTTCTCAAAATATGTGTCATGATATATTTTTTTATCACCATCAAGGCATTGGGAATTGCTCACGTCCTCTACATGGGAGTTTTCATTATGAGCCTTGGTAGAAGTTGGGTCACAACCTAGGGCTATGCCATAATTAGGCGAGGAATTAGAGGATGGAATACACCCTAAGAACATAGATAATAGTTATAGATAAGAATAAATGAAATTATTAGTTTTATTATATTGAGGTTTGTATGTGTTAGTTTTTTTGTGTGATTATTGGTAAGAAAAATGAGTACTAATTGCAATAAAGATTTTTTTTGGGGGTGGGTTCATTTCTTTATACTTGGTATTTTTTTAAAGCTTTGTTAAAAGGAAATGAAGAATAAAAAGGTTAAAATGTGTAACAAATAGAGATACACTCAACCTATTTTTAAAATTTGAAAGTATATTTCAACCTTAAATCTTGACTTTGTAATCAAGAAACTAGTAATAAAGTTTTTCATTATTTTCAAAGAGAAGGATCTTGAACTTGTGTAAGAAATTTATTTTTAAAAAAATTTGAAATAGATAAACTATTTATTCTTAATTACTAAGCGTTCTTTTATTCAAAATCTAAAGCTAAAAGAATAATAAAGAATTTAAGTCCATTTCAAACTCTAAAATAGAAGAACTAAGAGTTGAGATTTTTTATCAATAAAAGATTGATTAAAAAAGTATAGAAGGTAAGATAAGATTGTCTATTGTAATGGTTGAAGAACATACAAATGGATGAAGGAAATTATGAGGAGGGATGTCAACAGGATTCAAGTCAAGTTCTCCTCATTCTTTCTCTATGTTAGTTTAGATAGGACTATGCGTAATTGTGTCTTGCCAAGTATGGTCTTGTTTGTACAAGTAATATTATCTAATCTATATTTTCATTTAATATATGACCATGCTGGTGTGTGATTGGTGTATTGGTGTCCCATACAAGTATGACAACATATTTTGTGATTTATAATAACAAAATCTAGAATATCTAATAGTGTGTTGTACCTCCATTGAAATTTTATATTTTAGGATAATTGATGCTTATATCACATTTAAAGGTTTACCTTAGTCAATTCCTTGAGTTGATGCAACATTATGTATAAATATTTATTAAAATGTGTTTGATCCATAGGTGTAGAATTATGTGTGTGCTACTACAACAATGAAATTCTAGCTTATGGAGATATGCACGATGTGTACAAGTGCCACCTATTAACCCTTTTTGCTGACTTAAGTGTTCATCCATTCATTTCTAGTTAAACTCAAATTGTATATTAAATTAAATTTAATTATTTTTTGTCATGGGAGATGGATTAGGGTTTGGATGTGAAGGATAGATCCTAAAAAATAAGAGTTTGGGTGGGAAGTCAAATTTGAACATGAGGGATTCAATTGCATGTGTTGTTTGAAGGATAGGAACAAAAGCACTAGTGTATGAGGTGCTAAAGATGCAGGGATTGAAAAAAAGATGTAATTTTTAGGTGTGGATGGGATTATTTGAATACTGAGTACAAGTTTAGGGACAACCATTGTGTTAAAGTAGATGAAAATGTTCTGCTTAATAAATATGGATGCTAAATATGAGTCCCAAATATGAAATAGTGCTAAGTATGCACCTTTTTTTTTCTTCTCTACATATATATAGAGATGTTTATATTTTTGGGGGGAAATCACTCAATAGACTTATTCTATATTGTCTTCAATCACAAAATCTTAAATAATCTTCCTAATTTTCATTTCTTTCACAACATCTTGAATTTGTTATACCCTCTCATAGCACACAATTAATATTAAAATACTCTTTTTTTACCATATTTCTTAGGTTTTTATTTTTAATGACATTTTTTTACCCCTATTTATTTATACCCCTCATGCATCTAATTGGACATTTCATTTCTACCATTGTCACACCCAACTCCAAATAAAAAGTCTTTTAGAATGAATTTTCATAGTAGATTACAATAATTTAATGTTGATCCCTAATAAATATATAACTAAAAAAATTAATGGTAATTATTTAATGTGAAATTTATGGTAATTTATTGTTTTGTACCTATTCCATTGAGACAATAAATTAATACTTATGTATAGATAAACTACAAGAAATTATAACTAGCACTTGCACTTAAAGGAGGTTCCAGGATTACGTCGATAGAAAACTATATGTATGTTAATATGTTAGAGAGTACATGTTTGTGCATGCAAATTCTAGTTGCATGTGGCTGGATTAAACAACTAATAATAAATGAGATAAGTGAGATTTTGGAGGCTTTTACCATTAAACGACAGCTGTTTTACCATTAAACAATAGTTGAAACTTGTTTTCCGATGACTCAATAGTGGTTTGCAAGCGTGAGACTTGTTTCAAGCTCAAATCTCACACTATATGTAGCCTATCGGCTAAATATAATTGCTCACTCATCTCATATTTATCCATTAAACTGAAAAATCCTCTTTTATTCTTATCATATTAAGATCCTTTAACTAAGGTATCTATTGATGTCTTAAAAGAATAACAAAATGGTAAGAAAAGTTAAGATTTTTTCTTATCATTACTAAGTGATAAATTAATTTGATGTATGAAACCTTCTTATGGATATTCATAAGAACAAGAAATATTTTTTCTCATTTATTTTAAATATTGTCTGTATTAAGAAGGTGTACATAAGCCAAATCCCTCTTTGTAATCAAATCTACATGTTTTCTATAATATACAAACACTATCATTTCATCCACGTAGAACTAAACTGATTTATGTATACTATCCCTATACAAATAATATGACTAATTCTTCGTTATAAATGCAAAGTAAAGAAATATATACATTTAGAATTATATTTGTTACCTCCCAAAGCCAACCCCCTATCTTACACCCTTTCTCGCCCCTAACATCTAACTTTTCTTTTGTGAATTTAGTTGTAGAAGATTGAGCATATAGAATTGATGACAAAATCCAACACAAACCAAATAACAATACAGTCATGAGCGATGTCTATCCAGCTAGCAGAATATACGTTTGTATGTATTTATTAATTAATTGAAAATATCAAATATGATCATTTTTTATTTTCAATTAATTAATAAATACAATCAAACGTGCATTCTGCTGACTGCATAGACAGCAACCAGAAAGATGGCAGTCAATGTACTTTCCATTTTGCTATTTCTTTTACACGGGCGACGCTGAAATCTAAACATGCTCCATTAGGTAATAGATATATACAAAACATTTCATTCCTGAAAGCCTTGTGGGCATGTTGCTTCTGAAAAGTAAAAACTAAATAGGGTGCCTTTCACATGGAGGTCTTCACAAAAGAAATAGGAAAATGTAAATCACTTTCATACCTTTGGCTTGTGCTTGAGCCTAGACAAACAAGAGATGTTCTCTAATCTTGACTGTACAGGTCTGCCATGCTCTCTAATCTTGACTGTTCAGGTCTGCCATGCTCTCATCTTGACTGTTCAGGTCTGCCATGCTCTCATCTTGACTCTACATCTCTGCCATGCTCTCAATCTTGCTCTCTAATCTTGACTCTACAGATCTGCCATGCTCTCTAATCTTGACTGTACAAATCTGCCATGCAAGCTTATATCCCACTAGACCAGACACTGCTCATTTTCTTGTCTTATAAACAACTTTTGTAAAAGACCCACATGAGTAGGAGATGTTAGAGAAGTACAAAGGCAATGAAAAAGCCAGCCCCATTGCAAATCATTTCTCAGTTAACTGTACTTCACTTTATATGATCGAAGCAAAATCAATTGAGAAATGATCTGCAATGAGAAGTAACTGTTCTTCTCTGCTCAGCTCATACTAGGCCTTGAACAAAGAAGATCTCTTTCTCTTGGTGTTACTTATTTCCCCCATTGATAAGGGCTTATAAAGAAAATACAGACTGCTTTCCAGCCAGATGGGATCCTACTCAGACAACAAATAGACTTGGGAATCAAAATAACTGTCTGATTTAGACATTGTCTATTTTCTCCTATTCGTTCGATGGAAAGAATTCATATTAACATATTTGAATGGAAAGTGAAACCAATGGACATTCATTTGCATGGTATCTCAACAATTTAGCTTTTCCACTACAGATATAAATTGGTTCCATCAGAGTGCAGATCCCACATTTACATTCTTTGGTATGTTCATTGGTTACTGCTTTGTGGGTTCTTACTATTCCCTTTATTCCAACTCTGCATATGTTTCTTTCATGAAAAGCTTTAGCGTATGTGCTCAAATGGTCGCGGGCCCATATACGTTTAAAGAAGGATGTGATAGTTCATTGAATTTGGATAACCTTTTGTCAGGAAATATACATTTTCCTACAAAATGCGATTTACATCTAATAACATAAGGGTTGTGTTGCAGTTTAAGAAACATCACTGTCAATGTCCACTGAGATAGGGGAGAGAGGAGGGAATACCTCTTTGAGTTCTCATTCAAGAGTAGAACATGAGGATAGAGAAACCTATTCAGGGAAGCCAATCACTGAGAAGCCACCACAAAAGTCAGAGGAGATATGCTTAACACTACCCACAGGAGGAGGGCTGGGATTTGAAGGAGGAGGATCAACATGTAACATAAGGAAAGAAGGGATCTCCTCTCTAACACCAACAAGAGGTACATAGGCTTCAAAATCAGATTTGTCCTTAACCACATCTATAATAAGGTGTTTATATAAAGCATTCTTTCACTAGGAGGAGGACCATAAAGCCTTTGAGTATGGACAATTAGACACCAAATGCATCTATAATAAGGTGTTTATATAAAGCATTCTTTCACTAGGAGGAGGAACATAAGACCTTTGAGTATGGACAATTAGACACCAAATGCCTCAGAAAAACATTGTTCATATAAAGCATTCTTCCACAAGGAGGAGGAATATAAGACCTTTGAGCATGGGCAATTAGACACCAAATGTCTCATAGTAGAACATTGTCTGCATCAGAAAGGGATGCCTTTGTACTCCAATATCTTACTCCAAGAGTGTCATGGGTCTCCAAAAGTGATATGGGGAATCCAAGGGCGATATCATTGAATGTGACAACCTCTTCGTGAGAAAATATACATTTTCTTATAAAATGTGATTTACATTAGGGCTGTGTTGCAATTCAAGTTCTTAAAAGGTTGAAAAAATGGTTTACAAAATTGAGAATGTTTCTAGTTATAATTGTGTAAGAGGCTTTTGCATCATTGTCATAGACTTTAGAAATATTATATTTGTTAGATTATAAGAAATGCACATCTAAATGCAAGACAAGAAAATAAGGTCTGAAGTTTGAAATAAATTATGTACTTTACCATTATATTTCAATTGTAAAAGACCACTTTGCTAATAGCGAATCACAAACCATGTATTATATTACTATGTTTTAAATGGAGAAGATCAATTCAATTAAGAAACTTAAAATTTCTAAAATTACTAGATGTGTGCAATGTGCAATATAGCATCATGTATTTGTGTGTAGATTACACAATTACTAACGAAACCTCATTTAATTAGCTTAAGTTTGCTATACATATGGTGGTTTTCCCTCTAGAATAGCTTGTTTTCGTCTTTTCATACTTATAGATAGTTGACAAATGGGAATGAGAATATAAGGAACTGGGGCTAACAAATGCTAAACCATGATCACATTTAAGTATCCTTGTCAAAGGCATAGTAAGGTAACTTTAGCCTTTCACTACCATTTTTTATATACATTTTGGAATTAAGGTTTCAAATAAATTTTCTAGTTCAAAACAAATAGAATAAGTACATCTAAAAATTTCCTAATTTTAATGATGCTAGAACTTGTTAGTACCCAAAAAAGGCATAGAAAAAATTGAGATTATTTGCTTCCCACCACTTCTTTCTACATTGATGTGCTTTTCATTTAATTAAATTTGGCCAAATCCTTTCTTCTACCAAACCTAGCAAACATAATACCTATTATGAAGTAATGATCATGTTGTGTTAGATCTTATGAAACTATAAACTAAAATGATATATAGAAAATAAAATATAAATGTATTATGTCTAATGTAGATCCGTCAAAGTGTCTGGCTTATGCCCCATAGAAAGAGTAGGGATAGTCTTGATACTTACGTCCAATTAAAGGATTTAATATTAGAGATTGCATTAGATTCTTGGGCTTTTCACATGAATATTTTATGCTTGCCATCCTATTGACAAAAAATTAAACTAAATCAACCAAAATATTGAATCCCCTAGAAGCATCCAAAAATTTGGTGCACATTCAAGAATATCTAAAAATGAAGCCACAAACAACAACAAAACATTAATAAATTTCATAATGCCCATCCCTACACTAATTTTCAAGGCTTTTGGGATGGAGAAAAAACTAATACATTGTAATAAAAAAATGAGCCAAATTCAAGAAGAAGCATAAAAATATCTATTTAGATAGGGAGAGACCAAAATCACATGTAAACCAAAGAAAGACAAAACATTTAGAGCTCAAAAATAATAAATTTTGATTTGGAATATGTTATTTGAATTTTCTTATCTATATGACACATTAAGGCTAGAGCCCTCAACCTCTTTGAAGCCAAATGAGGCAAGACAAGCTCCTTCATATGCATTAAAGGTATAGATTTAGGTAATTAATTCTCTAATTTCTTTCAAGGTGAAAGTTGAAAACTATATCACACTTTCAGTCAATGAAGTGGTTTGAGCCAAAAACTTTGCACTTGAAAAGGTTTTAGCAAAAAAGGTTTTCATTAGGAAATATCCTTTTTCCTACAAAATGTGATTTACATCTAATAACCTAAGGGTTGTGTTGCAGTTTAAGAAACATCACTATCAATTTCCACTGAGATAGGGGAGAGAGGAGGGAATACCTCTCCGAGTTCTCATTCAAGAGTAGAACATGAGGATAAAGAAACCTATTTAGGGAAGCCAATAATTGAGAAGCCACCAAAAAATCCAAGAGTGTAACATGCCAATTGTTCACGCAAGTAAATTTCCTAAGTTTTCACTTTCAAGTAGATAAACTATATTTCAAACCATTGCAATAAAATTTATCTTTTCCAAAGAGAGAAAGAATGAACATATATGACATAACAAATTTCATTCATTGATTTCATTTCCAATACAATATTCAACATGTTACAATATTTCCAAGATTGTAAAAAAATACATACATAGCTCATTTGAGCTTCAAAGCAATAGATACAAATGGTCCAAGAATCTTCTTCAAGTCTTGGTCGCCAACTGAGGAGGAGAAGCATCACTCAAGCACTTTTTTTCCAACCATGGACTCATATGTGGTCCCCTACACATCTATCATTGGATAGATGGCCCTACCCTTCGATGAAGAGATTGGTGAAGTAACCTCATAACTATAACCATACTGAGCTTAGTGTTGTGCCCTACATAACTAGAACTTGTAGACCTTACAATCCTAATCTAGCATGCATAAAAAGGAACACGGTGAATTGATAGTGGAGCCAAAGGAAAACACACTACTTTGGCCAAAGTATTCTCACTCAGTACTTCAAGTGATAGTCATCCTATATTTCACATACACTACCCTAGCTCGTTTAGACTTTAGACCATTATAAACTATGCATAGGTAAACCTTCAATCTAGGTAATCATTAACCTTAGAATTGATCTATTCCTTTTTCCCAAATCTCAATGGTACCTCTACCAATAAAACATAACCAAAAGCATAAGTTACCCCTCCTTCAATGGATAACCTAACCCTAGGTATAACTTATATGTTTTCTAAGTCTACAAAACAACTTTTCATAAGATAACAAGCTATTCCCAATTTGTCGATCCTAGTATGTAATACTATAGACAACAATCAATCACTCCTTAATATGGAGTAAATACAAACACTTATATGGAAAACATATCAACAAGACTTTTCCTTTCTTACAAGCAAATAGACTAATACTCTATTTCAAGCAAACTAATGCAATTCCAAAATAAACACACAAGGCAAACAATATTTTCGATAAAAGATAAAATAGAAAGAGAATAGAATCCCATGCTTGCTAATTGCTTATTCCAATTGAATCTCTGGTTCTCAAGCTTGGCCTCCTTTTAAAATAAACTTTAGCAACAAACCCCTCTCTATAACTTTCACTAAAACTCCTCACAATAAATCTTAGCAAAAATAAGAACTCTCATATTGAAAATACAGTAGAATGGAGCTGTGTAATGATGCATAAAGAATTGTATCCCAAATGAGGTGAGTTCGCCTCACATTTATACCCATAAACTAGCTTCAAAAGGCTACAAACAAGGATTATACTATGACACTTCTCAGCCATATACTATTGACTCAACTTCTTAGTAAAAAGGTGGTAGATTTCTATCATATTACTCATCAAAACTACACAGTAGATTGATCTAATGCTTACCAACAACATTTTGACTAATTCATAAAGCGCATGATTCATTGAAGAAATTGACTTCCAGGGTTGAAAGACTTCTAAAGGAAACATAAAATTCATATAATGACACCAAGTATACAACACATTTCCAATCTACAAGTTGGTAGTTTAAAATAGAGGAAATAGTCCATCATTATCTGACTGCGTTTATCATAGCCAACTTGGTCCATGTTATATAAATCAACACCTCTTAATGAGTCAACCACCTTTCAATATGGCGGTTTAAGGTTTGACTTAGCACATTGCACTTTATAATATGGAGCACTTTATAAATGAATTTTAATAAACTTCAACAATAGTTAATACTTTATAAGTTTCCTTCACCAATTATCTTTTATGATAAATACGATTTAATACTAAGCTTTGTACTATTACATTTTGTGCTATATTCACATTATATCACCCATGGCATATAATCTATAAATAAGCCATAAGCATAAACTCAATACACACACACACACACATATATATGCGTGCGTGCGTGTGTATCTACATATATAATTATTAGTAAATAACATTCAATGCTATATATATATATATATATTCTTTGACAAATAAGTCTATCTATATACATACACACACACACACACACATATATATATTCAAATACAATATCGTTTGTATATATACATATCTAAATATATGTATAAGTACATATACATATATCAACATACTCGTATGGACAGTCTCATTTGTCAATACACACATGTATATTGACATGTGTATATATATTTATATATGCATATATCTCATATATATATAAATTCGATTATACAATCATTCACATAATATGCCATCTTAATGATAGGTATAAATACATGTTATGTATCTATATATGTATATACATACATGTCTCATTGTCCTCTTGATATCTCCATTCCCATGAGTAACTTGTCCATAAGTGTGCATAGGTACGTCTAGCTATGTAATCTCATGTACATATTCCTTCACGTGTATGGCTTATCATCAATATGCACATGTATATATATATATATACATTCTATGTATATATATATCATCATTTAAGTATAGTAATATAAATAACAACTCACATGCACTAAGCACTAAACACAATCCAAGAATGTTCTAAACATAATCAAGATCCTTCCTAATGCAACCACATCATACTAAAGGATGAGCTACCAGTTCCCAAAACTATGTCTTGACTCAACCATTCTATTAGTGAGTGTGTGTATAAGCTCAATTAGGTTTAGTTATAGGTTACTTTAAGAAGTTCATCTCTTGAATGATACTTCCCCTCACTTTCATAGGATTGATTTTAAACTTGCATTCAACTTAACATATTTTCATGGTAGTCAGCCATTCATCAAAACAAACATTTGCATTATAATTTTCATAGTTAGAATACCAAATTCAATAAGCATACATTCTAGATCTCCATTCCATTATCTAACATTGAATGAAATAAACATTCATTCATACTTTTCTGATAAACAAAGTGCAACCATATATATTTCCAATCAGAATTCCAAATACATTCACATATGCAATAATTTACCCTAACATAGTAATAGTAAATAGGTAAATGCACAATGGGGTGTGACAAAGAGGAGGTATGCTAACACTACCCACAAGAGGAGGGCTGGGATTTGAAGGTGGAGGATCAACATGTAACATAAGTGAAATAAGGGATCTCCTCTCTAACACCAACATAGGTGCATAGGCTTCAAAATCAGATTTTTCCTTAATCACATCTATAATAAGGTGTTTATAAAAAGCATTATTTCACAAGGAGAGGAACATAAGACCTTTGAGAATGGGCAATTAGACACTAAATGCCTCATAGCAAAACATTTCCTGCATTAGAATGGGATGCCTTTGTAATCCAATATTTGATTCCAAGAGCATCATGGGCATCCAAAAGTGATATGGGGATGCCATTGAATGTTGACAACCTCTTCATGAGGAAATATACATTTTCCTAAAAAATGTGATTTATATTAAGGTTGTGTTGCAGTTCAATTCCTTAGAGGTTGAAAAAATGGCTTATAAAAATATCAATATATTATAAAAATTGGGAATGTTTCTAGCTATAATTGTGTAAGAGGGTTTTCCATCATTGTAATAGACTTTAAAAATATTATGTTTGTTAGATTACAAGAAATGCATGTCTAAACACAAGACAAGAAAATAAGGTTTGAAGTTTGAAATAAATCATGTGCTTTACCACTATATTTCAATTGTAGAAGACCACTATTCTAATAGAAAATCACAAACCATGTATTATATTACTATGTTTTAAATGG